>CM056785.1:22400886-23600886 GCA_029852875.1 Mythimna loreyi
TACGGGTTGTGTGAGCTTCTGTACTACCATGATATTACCCAGTTAGTGGCTTATGTTGACGATGGGAATGCTAGAGTGCGGAAAAAAGCGAACTGACTCCGATTTTTTGCAGTGTAAAAGTATCCCGCCAAAACCGGCATTAAAACACCAGGCTGAAAACAGAAATAGCCACTCTTTTTCACCCTAAAATCTAGATACTGTATAACAGTAAAACATGTGCCGAGCGTTGCTGTTTTTTTCTGGTGCCGAGAATCCTAAGTGCGCGTCCAAATGAGAATGAATGAATATAAGACCACAGCGAGGCCAAGAAAATACGAATATTTTTCACAAAAATATGTTCATTTTACTAACAAAAAACATTTCCATTTTTTGGTTAAACCTATTTTAGACAACGAAACATAAACTGCTTGCCTAAAATTGGCATATACCCGCCAGACTTTCAAGGTTTTAGAAGCTTATCCGTTGGTAACAAAGCACTAAAAATTCCGCTTTTCGTTTATCCATAGTTTTTATGTTCCTCCATAAAGTCGGGCTGGGATTAAGGTCAGGATACGTTCGAAGTCTGTCAGCAATTAAAGGCAACATCTTCGGAATCCCACGTCTAACGCGTGGGCACTGTGGACAGGGCAGTCCCGGTTTGTTAGAGGAGCGCCTTTTCTCACAAACAATGGTTTGGAACCACTGATCTTTGGATTGTCGTAATTAATCATTTTAAACTGTGAAGCTTCTATTACTAATATTTTTTCAGTTACATTCTTTCTACCAATTATCACTGTAATAACAACATCCACAAATAAAACGTAACCTCCGTATTTCAAAGGTGGACAAAGGATTAATAACAGTGCGAGCAATTAGAAGTTTTTGTGAAGGATATTTACGATGCCAATTAAAAGTGAGCTTGCTAAGAATAATTATGATACGCGCCGTGTAAATCTTAGTCCGATGCGGTACGGTAACAAAGCAATAAATACTTGTGTAATTTACTGCTACAGTCGAGAATTAGCATAGACACCTTGAGCGTGATATAGATTTGATCCTATTTATGTAGCGGCACGATTTTATCAGGGCAAGGACTGGCTCGGAGA
Organism: Mythimna loreyi; assembly: GCA_029852875.1. Classification (NCBI taxonomy): domain Eukaryota; kingdom Metazoa; phylum Arthropoda; class Insecta; order Lepidoptera; family Noctuidae; genus Mythimna; species Mythimna loreyi. Next base: position 22,401,972 of record CM056785.1, read on the forward strand.
ACGCTAAACCGCTTACCTGATTACAGAATAAAAGAGAAAAGACTGCAGACAGGTACTATCTAGCAGATAAATTATAAAATGACAGACAGATCGCAGATAATCAGAATCTGCACGGAAAGTTAAACCAACGTTTTCAGGAGATATAAAATCAAACAAAGTAAGCTAATATCGAGAGCTAATGATACCAGGGCTGCATAATGCATAAAGCAAAACATTTACATTCTTTCCCCTTCCTGCATGAGCAATGCACATAAAATGATGACAGTGTTCTTTCTACACCTCCAACAATTCATTAAGATTGCATGGACAGTTGGTTCGTTCCCAGCGCGGGTATTACGTGACCGTTTGCTAGGGTTTGAAACCAACCTACCACTCGTACAAAAAGTTTTCGCGTGAAATGTCGACTTGTAGCGAGACTTTACACTTAAGTGTTAATAAAAGATAAGAAGTGGAATTCATGGAACTTGGGTAGAATTGGAACGTGAAAACATAATCTACGAAAGTGACGTATGTGAGGGTCGTACGATCATTATTTTTTCTGAACTAATGATTAGGAATGATGAAAATGAAGTTAAAGTTCCTGTTTACTTGAATGACTAAGGTGAACTTGAATTATTCAATCCATGCTGTTCTTGAGTCGTAAAATTATAGTATAGTCATAAAGATTGAAGGTAGAATTACTACTCTTCTTAGCTCTTACCATTAGCTCGTTTTCGTAACTATACAGTTTTATGAGACCGACATTCAAATTGATTTCAAATCACTTGATCGTCAAAGCCATTTTCGTGCTATTTACTGTTATATCGTTATTCATCAGCTTTTTCCCGACTAGCTTGAGGCTCTCTCGCTCTCATCAGCTTTTTCCCGAGTACCTTGAGGCTTCAAGACTGACTGGATGCATCTAAATACCCGTGTTTTACATGGAGTTACTGTCTATCAGTCGTTCACAGCCCATTACTGGCTAACCTCTGGTTACATCGTTATTATTGTCGACAATAATCATGAGCTGAAAAATCTGTAATAATATTTTTTTCTTCCTAAACCGGATCAACAGCAGAATGTTTATCATCTAAAGTAAACTTTCATTCATTGTCTATATTAAGATCACTGGTTTGTAACGTTTAATTCAACTGTATTTCAAGTTCGTCCTGCATTCCTTAGGAGCTTGTTAACATTAGTACAAAACTACTAACTTAAGTATTCCAATCCAGTTTAAACCAGTTATGTAAGTTTGTACTCCAACACATGCACAGCAGACGTACGTATAAGTATCGATAAAGTCAAACATAACTACATTTACGATGCTGAATCTTCATTATCTGATGGTGAATGTATTCAATCCACGAATTCTTTTGACATAATATCATATTACGAAGCAGTCTTAGATTCAGATCAGAAACTTCAAAACAATTTAATAACACTACGTTATTTGATACCAACAGATAAGAGTTTAGATTTGTATGTAAAGGTGACTAAGGGAGACTAAAATAATAAATAGTTAATTACTGTAATAAAAAGTACTTTAGACAGAAAGCAAGATGACTTAGATGAAGCAGATTCAGATTTGATTTAAAACCTCCTCACGAAGACTATGATGATGGTGTCAATGACGAAAAAGACATTTAAATGAATAATGATAAACAAGAGAATACAATAAAGGGAAATATTCTCAACAACCATGAAAAGACGATTGTCATTAAAACGTTTGATCATAGATTCATAGCCAGAAAATTGACGATACCAGAACGAAAACAAGTCCAAATGAAATGCGTCGCCGTCGTCAATTTGAATGAATATGTCGTGTCCTTCCTATCGCCGCGACCTACATAAGTATCGTGATTGTTCGTATAAATTATAATGTTTTGAATGAACGTTATTTCATAACAGATTGTTGAACAAAACAATTTGTGTAACGTGTGTACTATACTACGTCTTCTTGTTATCGTCCGGCTATGTTGTTTAGATATTAAACGTACGTATTTATACTCGCAGATAGTTTTGGAGCTTGGTGTGACGTTAAACAAATTGTGAGTTTTAAAGTTGAAGATAAGCATTACAGTGACAGTAGGAGAGATAGGAAGTTCTCCATCTAGACATTCACTTTATGAAAAAAGCAGCAATTTTCAGAAGACCTCGAATTTTAACTTGTAAAGTTATTGAACTTTACTATACCGTCATTTGTGTTGCGAGTGTGTGACCTAATTATACACGTGTCCATTTAAAAGGCATAACGTATTATAATCAAATACAAATTTGACTTTCAACAGCATTTTCAACATCCAACCTCCTAAATTATGGCGCAGTTGCGGGACGGCTACATTGATCTAGAAAGTTCCGCCCAAAGCATTTCCATTGGTAGCAGACGTGCGGCCCCCTCGGCTCAGGGACGGCTACTGAACCGGAGACCTCAGGTGCTCCTTCTGGGTTCAACACGCATGCGCAGTACGAACCAGGTCTGTATGCAACCAACCAACAATATTTACAGTGCGCAAATCTCATGCTACAGAAAACTGAGCTTTATCCTCATGCACATAAAACAATGATTCCATTTCGTGGAGACCACGTTTCCTGACTTCTTTATAACCCTTCGTAGATGTTATGCAAAACTGCGGTCACCTATTCGGAACATTGTGATCAGGTGATGGAAACAACGTGATAAGCATCTCGGATTGTAGGTTCTATTTGAACGAGGAGGAATACTGAGCCTTTGTCGAGAAGTATACGTTGAAAGCGCTATCAACTGGGAAAATACGTGAAATATTTTGAGAAGAAAGGGGTAATACTTTCTCATTTAGGAATGAATAATATTGAAGTAAACAAATTAGTACTATATGAATTCTGTTCCATATTTGGTCGTGACTTTGCGGTTACGTGGGGCAGTGTCAAACTAAGTGGGAAATGGGTCATAAGCACGGGCTGATGTCATAGCAACATTCAATACGACGCAGTCGTCTGGTACATGTAGGTATACGCCGAAGGAGACCGAATGTAAATATTATACGATCGTGAATGAAGCAGACCTTCGCTAATTCAAATGAGTGGTAGCTCCGAATGGATTGGGACCTGCTGAAATTCTAATAAGACTACGTTGTGAATGAGTTGTGTAAATAAGAATGGGAGTAAAGGACACAGATTTTTAGCTGTCAAGGAGTAAACAAATATTGCACGAATTTTGATACTTGTCGAAACAGATTTTCGAATTTCATTAGCATCAAACCGATCTATAGGATATACCTGAGAAGAATGGACGTAGTATAAAAAAAAAATACAAGTTTTCTTCATGTCTTAATTAATTTTGAAAACAATACAATTTATAGGATCAATTTTCTAAATGAATCTCAATAGAACCAGCAAACGCCTCGTAAATCCTCCAAAATTAATTTCAGTCAACACTATCTTTTCTCTGCGACGCAATTACGTCTAAAAGCAACCCAATAAGAGGGTAGCCGGATACCAGGGATGCATAAAGCCAAGCGTCTACCAACAAAAAGGGGAGAAAATTGATTAAGGAATAGCTTCTCTGTTTACATTTTAATATTGCACACATCTCGCAACCCAATAAGGTAGGTATAAGGTAGGTGGTAGTTTCAAAGAACCCTTAGAGATTCCCGTTTACTTAACCAGAGATATGCAAAATTAAATGCAGAGTAGGTTACTTCGGGTGCGTGATACGCGCTTTGCATATGTAAAAAAAAACCTTTTACCTCAGGAAACCACATTCATCGTCATTATTGCTTTTAAGAGTCTCTAACATACCATTGAGGAAAGGATTCATCTACGTCCAGATGGATAGTCAACACGGAGAGAATAAGCTGATGATGAGCTATCTTTTTTTATGGTGGGCAAAAATCATCCAATGACGAATCCCGCACTTGGGCGCTCCGCTGCCCTTGAGCGGGAAACAGTGTCAGACTCTTAATGACTAAACACCTCACCCCATTCCTTCTCTGCCCTTCGCACTGGGGCTCAAGCCTTCCTTTCAGAAAGAAACCCTGGACCCCAGTAAGCTTCGACCCTTTTGCAGAGTCCCTACGAGCTGATGATGAGCTGCCCTTATTGTTATCGACATACATAGAAACGGATTGATGATGATTGGAGACAAAAACATATACAACTTCTAGTAAAGTAAGACCCTTCTACATCTTGTGTCGATCGTATGTTTTCATAACAGAAAAATGAAAAACATCAGCCTTACCCCTTAATGAAGAATCTTCCTTCAGTATTGCGCAGTTTTGAGCTTGTTTATACCTAATTTCTCATTAAGGAAACTTTGTAAGCATCTGCGGAAATATGGCCTTAAAGTAACAATAATTATGCATAATATTAACATTAAACATCCTGTTTTGTTTATATATTGAAGGAGTTATATATACGTAGTTATGGCTGGCTACAGAGGTCAATAATCTCTAGGAGCGCATCGATCGGTTTCTGAACAAAAGATAGAGAAAATAGATGAATTCGTGAATATAAGGTATTTGTAAAAGTGAATTGGGTCTACAGTGGTCGTAATATAAAAGGCTTCAAGAGGAAATCTGCGATTGATGTTCGCCAGGTAGATCGCAGAATATTCCTCAAATCACATACAAATTCAATGTTCTTTTTTCTTTTGGTGGGAAAAAATCATCGAATGACCAATCCCGCCCTTGAGCGGAGCGGGAGACAGTGTCAGACTTTTACTGAACGACACACCGTTTTATCTTGCCTTAGTTCCGCTTTCGCATCAACTCTAAAGTACCTACTTGGATTTCGTCATTTTTACAGGACAGTTTATTGTGGCGACACTGGGGGAGGCCTATGTCCAATAGTGGACGTATTTTGGCTGAAATGATAATGAATATGTACTCAGTCATTCATTGGGTACCATTTCGTAAATTAAACCAAACCACGGTTTATTTTGAAGGCCGCAATTCTCAACATTGTTTCAAGTGGAAGTTGGAGTTGCTTGACTTTCTCGCTACTTCCGATTGTTTTTCTTACAACTTAACTTGAAGGAAAGCTTAAGTAGCAATTGTTTATGTTAACAGAGCTTTGAATCGGGTACGAGAAACAGTTTGTAAACATAAGTTGGAATTTCGCACAGTTTTACAAGTAAGAGTACAAGTGTGTAACACTAATGGACTGAGCCCGGGTCGGCCAAGGCGCGTAGCGTTCCAAACGCGTTTAAGAGATGTCAGCAAACCAGTAGGAACCCAGCTCTTGCTGGGTTCCTACTGGTTTGCTGACATCTCTACCTATTGGAGCCATGGCTTAGCTTCTGATATGTAAAACCCGTGATCCTAAAAAGCAACGAGAAAGGAGTAAGAAGCAACCAGGTCTATGTTCCAGGTTTGAGTCAGAAAAAGCCTAACAAGTCCTCTCGTTTCGTCCATTGAAGACAATTTTTCACCTTGAAAAAAGTGAAAAGAATGTAAAGTAAGTTCTTAATAGACATTAACTTAATTATTAAAGGAAAACACGTTTGAAGCAACTTCTTGTAACTTCGTGTAACTTCTTCTTGTTAGTAACAACTAAAAAGATAAATCGATCGATATAACTGGAATTTCCTGCCATGCTCAGTAGAAGAATAGACTCTACATAGTTACCATAACAACAGTTTCTAGTTTCTTCCCAAAATAGAATTCGTTACCAAGTTACCTGTTACATGAAAGATAAACGTCTGTTTTCCTCACAATTTCGGCTCGGAACTTTCGGAAACTGTTTGCGAATCAAAAATTTGTATCGACAAGGACGGGCCAGCTCGCTGTGAGGAAAACTTGAAAGGTTCGCACCAACTTGGTTTCCTTCTTAAGTCGTAACTTTGTAAGAGGTAGATGCTTGGCTGGTGCCATTATTGTGTAAGTAGCTACAAAAGAATATGAAGAAGGATCAAAATGTATTGTAAAACGTTTATAAGCATTTTTTTAAAGTAATCCGTTGTGTTTTTGCCATAATTCTTGTCTAACATAAACAGACCACCCGGGTTTTTTTTTTAGAATAAATTAGCGTTTGACTGCGATCCCACCTGATGGTAAGCAGTGATGCAATCGTTGATGGTGAGGCGCGTTAGTTTATTAGGAGGATATTTACACTAGCCTTGAATACACCTAATTATAATCGTTTATTAGGTGAGTTTATTAGTTTTTTAGGAGGCTAAATATTTCGTAGCTATGATTGTAGATTAAAATTAGCTAGTGGACAAAAATCGTTTTAAAAAGGAATATTCAACTGTAGTATTAATTTAATCTCTATTTTTTTTTTACTTGATATAAGTAAATGTCCTGTAATACTTAGTAAAAGGAATCTATTACTTTAATAAAGTTATTTAGAAATTAAATGTCAAGGAACAGTAGGCGTTTTGTACCGATATACTAGCGAACTTATTACCAATCCCTGTAGAATTTTTCACACAAACGTACCAATAAAGTATCGATGGAATAATGTTTTATTCCATCGATACTTTATTACAAGTGAGTTATCGACACATCGTATTCGATATAATAAAAATCGAATCATCAAGTTTCGCAGACAAATAGGGAATTCGTTTTAAAACACAAAATGTAAGTATAGAAAGAATAAAAATATACAACTGAACTAAAGAAATTTTTATTCTTTGTATTAGTAATTCTGTATTGTTCTTTAGTATTTTATGCAATCGTGTCTCATATGCTGGGGCCACATTAACGTCTAACGTCAAAGGCATTAACGCGACATTTACTTCGATAATTAACGCGATAATTTTAACGAACTAAAGTTCAAGTTTCACTACACTTGAAATTTGTCGCCTAACGCCAAACGGCAATGTTAATGCCGATGTCAAATTATCGCGTTAAGTCATGGTCACACTTAACATTAACGTGCAGGGCTGAAGCCTACTGGGGCCCAGGGTCTCTTTCTGAAAGGAAGGCTTGGCCCCAGTGCGAAGGTCAGAGAAGGAACGGGGTGCGTTGTTTAGTCAGTAAGAGTCTTACACTGTTTTACGCTCCGCCCAAGAGCGCGATTCGTCATTAGATGACTTTTGCCCACCATAAAAAAAAAAAAACAAAAATTGACGTCGATTATCGCGATAATTCTAGGCATTTCTCGTTAGTGTGGCCCGAACAATAAGGAAAGCAAAATACTCTTTTATCAGTAGTTCGTAACTTCGTAAGCAAACCTTCTGTTTATACATTTGTTTTCATCGTAGCCCTACGGCTACTAGTTTTAGTTGCTGTTTAATTAAAAAAGCTGTCAAGCGTGAATAGCACTCTCCCACTCTCGTAATACGGATTGCACATCGCCAGCAATTTGTTTGAGGTTGTATTCTGTTGCATGTTATGTAACCACAATATTAATTTTATTGATTTGGACAGAGAACAGTGTGTATTGGACGGCGGATTTAACCATACTACGAGTATTTGTTAGCATATCCACATATTCCGTACTGCGCCCAATGGCGGGATTCGTCATTGGATGATCTTTACCTTCCATATTTGAAACAAAAACATAATATTCGACTATCTACACTAATATAATAAAGAGGTAAAGTTTGTTTTTTTGTTTCTTTGTTTTTTTTGTTTGTAGAGCTAATCTCTGGAACTACTAGTCCGATTGGAAAAAAATTAGCAACAATAGAAAGCTGCTTTACTCCTGAGTGACATAGGCTATATTTTATGTACGAGGGCGAAGCCGCTGACAAAAGCTAGTTTAATATATTTTTCCGACTTACGAGTAAGTAGGTCGCGGGTTTAAACCCAGCCATGCTTTCTAATGATGAAGTAAAACATCGTGAGGAAACCGACATGTCCTAGAACCAAAAATTCGAAGACCTGTGACATCCACCAACCCGCACTGTGCTCGCGTGGTGGATTACAGCCCGTTATCTCTTTTAGGGAGGTAGCCTGAGTCCCAGCGGTGGGAACATTATAATAAGGCTTATGCCATGCTAAGTAATTGATCCTATTTTTGATTGAAAAACTGTTTTTTTTTGTCTATCTGTGCACTGTGGTAACTCATAGATACTTTTTTAATGAAAAAGCGCGACTCGTTTTGGTTTCGTCCTATTTTCGTGTTGAGCTACAGACGACAAAACAAAACTCGAGTCTCGACTACGGTACGGAGCTAAACACAGAGTGAAAAATCGTTTTATTTTGTTGTTATTGGTATCTATGTCGTTTTTTGAATGTAGAAAATTAAATAAATTATCTCATTCTAGATTGAGTTAGAGGGAGTGTAAAACTTAGTTCATTAAGCTCCAAGACGACACCGGTGTCGGCACACTTACTGTCTCTTAATTGTGTCTGTAATTACGGTAGTCGAAACTGAAAAAGCCCACCCATGTTTCTTTAGTTGTTCAACTAACAGTAACACTTTCAAACACTCCCTCAGTCAAATCCAACAACGATCAACAACACTGTGGTCATCGATGGGGCTCGCTTGCATAGGAATAAGTAATGTATTTAATTTATTTATTCTGTATGTCCTAGAACCAAAAATTCGAAGACATGTGACATCCACCAATCCGCACTGGGCCCGCGTGGTGGATTATGGCCCATTCCCTCTCCTAGAGAGAGGAGGCCTGAGTCCCAGCAGTGGGAACATTAAAAGGCTGATAATGATGATGATGATGATTCTGTATGTAAATAGTCGTCGACGGTGCGCTGTGTTCACGCACGCCTCAAGGAGTTGTCAGCAAATGTAGAGGCCCAACTGAGGCCGAAGCCTCATAAGGCCCCGGTCCGGTTCCTGAAAGGAAGGTCCGACCCCGGTATGAGAGCTAAGAAGGAATGGGGTGGGTCGTTTAGTCAATACTGCCGTCCAGACACTAAACCGCAGTAAAAAAGCGTATTTTACAATACTTCTACTGCGTTTTAGTATCTGCACGGCAGAATAAGAGTCTGACACCGTTTTTCACTCCGTCCAAGGGCGGGATTCGTCATTAGATGATTTTTTCCTCCATACAAAAAAGTTGGTTCTCTCTAATTATATATTGTCGAGTATTCACTTAGACTGGTTATTAGTTAGGTCGTTAGTAATATTAATGCAAAGTAACTTCAGTAAAACTTCTCGGCCCCATTTTGTTCTATATTTGCATATTTAAGCCAAAATCTTTAGTTTCAACAACTTTTTTACTTGTCGCAGTAACTTTTGGTCTTCAGTTTCGTCGAAGCCATCGTTTTCTCGTTTCAAATTAAGTTAGTCAACGTTTTATTCGTAAAAACCGTTCTTCCAATCAACCGTTCAGATCAGAAGTCGTGTTTTATTTCGATACTAGCTTTTGCCTGCGGCTTCGCCTGCGTACATAAAATATAGCCTATGTCACTCAGGAGTAAAGCAGCTTTCTATTGTTGCTAATTTTTTTCCAATCGGACCAGTAGTTCCAGAGATTACCTCCTACAAACAAAAAAACAAACTTTCCCTCTATAATATATTAGTGTAGATAATTATTTTTTATTTAACATCTTTAAGATCATTTTTGTCCATCAGATTTTGGTTTTCATAAATTTTATTATCTTTTTATTTTAATTAACATCAATTATATTATAATTTAATCGCTTATTACTTGGTAAGCTATTTCTCCAATTTGTTGTTTTAGGCATGTGGTGTTTACCTTTATGTGGTAGTTGAGTATGTAGTTCAATATTAACAATGTATTATGTTACTGTTTTAAGTGTAAACAATAACTGGTATACCTATTAGGCTATTTCTCAAATAATAAATAAATAAACCTCCGTTTTTTATTGCCATCTACGAATTCTCCGTAATATTTTCATCTACATTCATCTTATCTGGGCCTCAAGTCTGCTATTACAATAGTGTCAGAATAATCGATCATTGATTACAAAATTGTTAATTTTGACAAGTTTGGTAATCTACTAACATGATGGCGTCATTATGACTTTCCAATGATCAACCACTGACACTTCATTGAAAGAATTTTTTTAGAATGGTAATCTCGTACATAATGACAAATGAATATTTGACATATGAGGTAAATTAATAAAATTTTGACAGTTCCTTTAGACAGTGACTTACGATTAGAATATTATTGTGCAGTTATTGTTTTTAATTCATTACAAAACAGCTCGTACCAAAATTCTATTACAACACCACTGACCGGCCGATGATCGGCCATTAAAAATTAACAGATTACGAACTTTTAGCAAAATGGCAATGGAATCGCATTGGAATGACAATGTTTTGAAAATAGCAGACTTGGACCCCAGCTGGATTGTTCTTTTGAGTCATCGTGGACCTCGTAAGTGTACACAGGTAGGTTTTAGGAAGCTGCCTTAATCTTTCGATCTTGTAAAAATTACAGACAGAATTAAATAACAGTAGACGTGCGAACGCTGGCTTTTCGCTTGGGGCTTAATGAATTAAAGCTGCCCCTAACTGCTATTAGACCTTCCGATTTCCTAAATTGGCTCCTAAAAATCGGATTGCGTAATGAGCCTTTTGTTCCTACAAACCAACCTTCTGCGTAGTACAGCGAGCCTTATGTATGACACGTTTTAAATTAATCGTAGTATTTTTTTCTTCCTTTCGTGTTACATAAAACTACTATGTATGCCGTGTACATATTACTCCTAAATAAATTAATTATTTTCTCACACTTCATGGCCAATATTTTCCAATGTTCAAAGCATCAACTGTCGTCTCACAGTTCCTCTAGCAGACATGTTGATCAAAGGATATTGTTCCATGATCAACTTTATTGCCGTGTCCAGTTAGGGTTGCCGTAAGTACGTACTCTAAAATAGAGTACTGTACTCTGTATCGTGTAGGCGTACTCTATATTGTATGATTATGTTTGGACGGATGGATGTAAGAATATCTTTTCTGTCTGTCTGGACTTCTGGATTTTTGTGAGAAGAGTGTATGACGGCTGTAAAGTTATATTATTTTGTGTATTATTATATTGGTTAAAGACATATTGAAACATGTCTTTAACTAATGTAATTGACTTTTGGCCGTGTTATGTTAAATTAAAAAGGTAACACTAATAGAGAACGCTAAAATACTCTTTTGACTAGTAGAAAACACTGTGTAGTGTTTTCTACTAGTCTGAGTTACACATTATATGTTGCATTATAATTAACTAAGTAAACCAAAAAAGCTTTTGATATATTTTAATGTTATTTAATTCATTAAGCCCCACAGATCTATTGTCTTTTAATTGTGTCTGTAATTAAACGAAAGGTTAAGAGTTAGAATTAAAACTTTAAAAAACAATGAACAATTATGTGCTTCAAAAAGTATCAAAAATTTATAAATTAAAATAAATGATAATCTTTTAATACGATCATACTCTTTATTTACTTCCTTTTCCAGCCTATATACTTTTTTTATATCTCTACTATATATATTTTATTTTTTCTAATAAAATACTGGCAACTCTACGTCAAGTACAGTCTGCGGCGTGACGTCACCACTCCATTCGGACCGTGGCCGGGCGCCGCCGTATCACCGGCGCATATCTATCATAGTCAACGAGCATAGTACACTAACATATATAACATACATATACAGTATGTATTGTGCTCTGTGTGTGATGGGAACTAATCTATTGTTCTTATTTAAATGTCAAACAGTTTTGGGAGAATCTGTTTATGTTAGAATGTGTTTTTGAAATACCTACGTTATGAAAATTTATTCGTATCTATGCTCAGGGGCCTTACCATTAATCTGTTTTTATTTTTTTAGGTGGGAAATCATTTATGATTATAAAAGACGATGAATTTTGGAAAATCCTCTCTTGATGCTCACACACTTCATAAAAAGAAACCTTGTGCAAAATGTCACGCTCCTAGTCCGAGTAGTTTCGGCTGTGCGTTCATAATAATTAGGTCAGGCAGTTATTTTCTCCTTATGACTTCTTCCGATAAAGGGTGGACCTAAAGGGCGGTTTTTTTAAGGTGGGCAAAAATCATCCAATAATGAATCACGCTCTTGGTCGGAGCCGGAAACAGTGTCAGACTCTTACTGACTAAACACTCAATCCTGTTCCTTCTTTGTCTTTGCACTGGATGACTGGAGTCAAGCTTTTATTTCAGAAAGAGACCCTGGGACCTAGAGGGCGGATCAGGCTTTTACACAATTTCCTTGTAAAGTTACTTGTTACCTTCTATATAATTTGTTTTTTCACTATAATGAGTTTAGAGTTTGATAATACATAGACCGGTGTGTCTCTGCATCCTATAAAAAAATGTCAATGTCGTAGACGTGCGGAATCCCACATTTCTAATCAACGATCGATATTAAAAAGCTCGTGGTAGGCCTCAGTGCTGACTGTTAATATGTTTCGATCAAAATTTCGACCAACGAAACTTTAGTGCAAATGGAGCAGATGTTAAATTAAAATAACACACAGTGTTTTGTCTTTTAGCCTTTTGTCTATCTTAATTACAGACACAATTACAGAACTATAGGTTTTCGAGCGCCGGCGCTCGCTTGGGGCTTAAGAATTAAACATCATTTGAAAGCTGTGTTATACAGTATATAGTGAACAGTAGTAATGTGTAGTGAGTGTGTGTATGTAGTTTATCATTTTGTATATGAAGTATTTGTAATAAGGTACGATGGGGCTGACATATCCTTTTGGGACAAAAGCCCCTAAATAAAACAATGAATAAAAAAAAAAAAAAGCTGTGTTATACAATAATTTTGTGCCAATTTTTTTTTATTGATATACATATAACTAGTACTTGACTGACTGCAATCTCACTGATTTCTAAAAGCAATATCATTTTAATCACACTACAGTTTTTTTTATTACTTAGTTCCTTTTCCATGTTTTCGAACAAATTCGTTCGAAGGGACTTTCGCAAATATAATCTAGATTTTCGCAAATATAATGTAGATAAGCTTTTCCTACTAGTCGTATCGTCTGTGATCTACCAACGACGAGTAACGAGTTTCAATTTAGGGTCGAAAAGTTTTAGCTAACTAAAACGGGATCCAGTTATTTAAAAGGCTGTATTATTGACTAAACTATTCTAGCTAAAAGCTTTGGAAAAGTTTATTATAATGTAGCCTTTTAAGTGATAAAATAATATTTGTATTCAAGACCTGATCACATTATATCATTTATTTGATTTTAATTAATTTATTCATTAATATTTCATGCACACAAAATACACATAAATTCAATAAAAATTCAATTGCAATACGCACATAAACTAAAAAAAAACCCTTATGAGCTCACTTGTGATAAAAATATATTTTTTAGAGTAAGAATATATCTTGTATCGATATTGCCTTTTAAGGTAAAGGGTTTTCCAAGTGTTACAACTACACCTTCTATTTAGCCCTTCGGTATCATGCATAGTAAATATACATATGTACATACAGTAAGTATCTATCTGCCGTGGCCAGATAATAGAAATTGATCAGTTCATGATATAACCGACTAAAATTGGCCAGATCGTTTGAACGCTAACTTTTGTTTTTTTTTTATTGCTGTAAACTAGTACTCGACTGCGATTCCACCTGATGGTAAGCAGTATTGATGCGGATATTTGAATCCTCGTTCGACCATATCATTTCATGATTTCTATGGTAATAAAAGGTCTTAAGAAAGGAGGCCATCATTAAAGTTTAACGTTTTAAACGATCAATGTCTATGATCTGGCCACGATATATCCACTATGGCGAACAAACACATTTGATAGTGAACGATGGTGATATAGTAGCCGACTATTATGCCTAAAGCTAAGCGATCTCTGTGAGGACAGATGGCGTCAACACTTTAGTAGTCTATGCATAGACCACGTTGTTATCAGTAGTGCATCTATCATACAATACCTACTACATCACTCATTGTAAGTTGTGGAGACATGCTATTAAACCGGAGGAGGAAACGATGGCATGCATACCTTTTCCTTATTGCAGGATGTGCATGTACCAGGGAATCATGGCAAGGGATAGGTGTATACTCAGCAATTGGTAAAATAAGGCTGCCCATGAAGATGCGTGAAAAATCCATAACTTTGTCTCGTTTCAGTAGCAGCAATACGCTGAATGGTAAAAAGATTAGTACTCATAATCGGTCTGTCAACTGAATCAGAAATTTTAGAACGTCTTTAACCACCCACACTTCCTACTTCCTTAGTATGTTTGTTGGTTTCATTCTGCTTAAAACTTTAGCTAGTTGACGTCATAGTTCTACGCACATTGCAGGCGGACCTCCCTGTTATCAGCAGTGCATATCTATCAGTTACATCACTAAGTTGCAATCAGTTCGTCCACTATTATACCTAACGCTTGTATTCCTCTCCGAGGACGTCATCGCCGTTTGAATTGCACTACTGTAGCTGTCTATGTAGATTTTCTATGCTAGCTTTTGGCTATAAAGCCTAATGGGTTCTTGTCTGACAGAATACGTATGAGCTCATCGATGTGATCAAACTGCATAATCTTTCTGCAGGATTTTGATTTTATTGGACAGCTTGTGTAGGCGGAGTGATCGGACTTGTATAATCCGATGAGACTGTGAAATTATTTCTTCATCTCCACAATACAATTTTGTTTTGGGTAAAATAATGTGTAAACTTATTTAATATTCTATTTAAATAGGGTCCAGTTTTAGACATTTATGAGATACCTATGTTAAAAAACTGGTCGTAAGATTTCACAACTCTTAAAGATGGATTTAAAGCCATTATTTGCAACGCAACCTAACTCAGTATAGAATACCGATCGTGAATTCGTGAGCAATCTAATGTATCCCGTCATTGATAAGCACACTGGGCTATACATTCTTGCAGGTAAATTGATGATCCAGAACAGGGTATTCTCCTAAAGACGCAAACTGATCAATTTAATACAAAGCTTCTTTTCATTGCCTGCACATAACTTATAGCCTACCCACGCACCCGCAGCAGTGACCTATCTGCTGCCTGATCTGTGTCGTTCCCGATTTCCATACAATGGGTGGGGTCGGTGCGGGCGCAGCGCGCATTACTCCGGCTGGGTGCGCATGCGCAGCGCGCGCCGGCCGCTCAGCGAGGAGCGACACCCGCCACGCATCACAACGACGCACAGTTTCCAAGAACACGTATAAATAAAGTCGTCTTAGAATTGCCGCAATTTACACAGCCTTCTGTGAATCAGCGATAATTCTGAGATAAAAACCGCGTCTAGAAATTTTATCGACTAGGAGCTGACGATGTGAATTATGATAGTGCTCAACGGAAGAGATCTCGCAATAGAAAAGACTTCAAGTAAACAATTCACAATGAATTACAAACTAAGTCACGACGCAACAGCCTGCGCAGCGAAACCTGTTTCAAAAGAAAAATGAACGAGTGTTTGAACAGAACATGCGCGCTCTTTAGGAAAAGCGGTGAATGTGTGTTGGAATCCCATATAGAGTGGACCACTGCGTAGATCACTTTTTATGGGACTTTCTCACGATCGAGCTGGAAAAATCCAAGTAGAGCAGACACGCCAGATTAGGGATTAAGCAATACATTAACCAAAGTTCACATGAGACTAGTTCTCTAGAAAACGTGGAAAATTGCAATAATGCGCCAAGTCCGTGGTCCAGCGAAACTAGATTTAAATTCAGCCATTTTTGCGTCTCTAACGAAGTTAAGTGGCCGTTTTTCCCACTTAGCAGTATGAAGCTTAATTACTGTTAAATTAGCTACTGGAAAAACAACCGCAAATGCTTGTACGTTATCGAGATAACGAAATTCTCAGAAAACGACATAGTCATGGCTTCAAACTAGCTCGTGTTTATTTTCGATGCAATCCGCGATAATCAATGTGGAGGAGTGGTGACTAACACAAGAATCGGTGTTGCCATCGTCGAACCTTTGATCATTGAACATTAATCGGTTCTTGCGCTATAAAATTATGAAAGCACGCTCATGTTTATAATACGTTAATACGATGTTACACGCAAAAGATTTATAGTTATTGAAGAATAGGCATGACAGAGGCAGGCGTCTGCTCCACGGAGTTCCAAGAAATTCGCGATGGAGCACTATGTGTTGGTAGGAATTATTAAGTTCTCAGAAGTGTGTTGTTTTCTTCACAATAACATATCGGATATGAAAGTAAACAGTGCCAACAATGATATCGGGTGAAATCTTTTTATATCACATTCGCCACCCACCGAGGATATCTCTTAGATTGAAGAGTAGCTCATCTCATACACCAGTTGATTGAAATAAGTAACGGGTATTGAAGTATTTATGATTTATATTGGAAACTGTTGCGCTTCCGGAAAGTTACGACTTTTGCTGTCGAAATTTATTGAGAGAAACAATTCAAAAGTTAGAATTAACGGCTTGGGTTTTCACTTATCATTTTGAAGACTGTCGTATGTGTTGTTTTTTTATTTAAAATTTTAATCGTTGTAATGATTACAGAGGTCTGTCTAGATGATATGGCTAGTGACCATAGGAGCTTCCTAAATACAAAATGAGTTAGAAACATTTAAGTACTTACAAAAGACCATAGATATGAAACTTCACGATCTATCCTTTGATATATTTTTTAAACTTTGCTCCAAACTATGAATTGTCTCCTGCATCGGAAGAGCATTCAGGAATATATAATTATCCACAAGAAACGCAGACTCGGAAAAACTACCCGTAAGATAAAAAAAAAATTGTACCGTACGTGTATGGATGCCGGGACACGTAACACAGTAGCCAATCGCCATGTACCATGGCTTTAATGAAAGCGTCAAAAAAACTCGTCAACTTTACGTACTAGAATATGATGTAGTTACAGACATCTATTGATTAACACACAACCAAATGACCACTATAGTCACTACATACTTCTTATTTTTCATTCCCATTTAATTAACGACTCCTTGAAGAATTAGAGCATGTACGTCTTATTTGATACTCTTTGACTAATATTGATTAGTGATGTACAAGTCACATTAATTGGAGCACGTATTTGGCGTACTACACAGCAGTCTAACTGTGTGGATTAATTAGCTCACGAAAGGGAGGTGTGGAACGAAAGATTATCATCATTTAGTTCTATATAATGCTCTCAGAAGCAGCCAAAACTTATGTTCTACATTCCATACTCATAAGTAGTTTCTTCAGTGTGACTACAACACTTAATAAAAGTCACAAGGCTAGTAATATACGCCATAATTCACGGGAGAGTATCTCCGAAAGACGCAGTAACGAGGCGGCCAGATGTGTGCCGCACTTACGAGATATAAAGCGCACATGACGCGCACTTTTATAACTATAGCGTCATCTTTGGGACAGTCCGCATGTAACGCGGGAGGCAGACTTACCACGCCTACTAGCCGGGCAATTTCTAAAAATCTCACATTGAAAACTTCGATGTAGACAGCTTGTCATTCTACCTTTAATACCCCTTGGTCTATGTGAAGAGATAATGACTGGGTTTTGCCCTTTTTTGTGAGAGTTATGCTAATTCTATCGAATAATCCACAACCCTAGCAGTCGGCCTTAACTGGTCCCGGCGGTCATGGAACACAACCCGTCATCGACCCAGACTTGTTCCTTACCAAACGTCGAGCTACCCATGGCTCGCCGTCCAAACCTGCGCCTAACGTGGCCGGAAATCATCACCTGAGTCCTGACCTCAGGAGGTTCTTCAGGTAAAGCTGTTATTCTGCATAGATTGGATGAATTGACAGCTTTCTACATCTATTTCTACGGTGAGCTGTTATGCTGAATAATAATAGAGTCATACTCATTTCTAAAGCGAAGTCTGAGGGTTTCGTGCGGTTTCGTTCACTAAGGATAATCCAAATCTAGGGTAGTAAACTCGAGACAATGTAATCGATTGAGACACACTCATTAAAAGTGAGAAAACACTGGAATACCCTCTATATTCAAAATTATACTGGAATGAGCTTTGACCCTATTCCCCGAAACAGCTTGCATACTAAATTCGCATTTCAGAATAGATTTGGTCAAACTGCAGCGAGCCAAAATTTCAAATGGACATTTCATTCTCCTGTTATGTATTTACGATACCACTAATATGTATATTAGGTATTAAAGTATGCGAAATACCGCTGCAGCTGCCAATGGGCGACGTAAAGCGAATGGACGTTTTTACAGCTCAGCGTTTTAGTGCTCAGTCGGGGCTCTGAAGTTATTTACTGGCGGTTATGTGGAGTAAGAGAAAGGGAACTCAGTTAGAATCAAATATGATAAAATAGTAATTATGAATAAAAACTCTAACACATCAAACACTAATAAAAGAATGCTTTCAAAATCCCCTGAAAGTATCACCACATGCACAAACCCTAGTGATGAACACAAAACGCAGGCCAATAAGAAAAATAAAACAAGGACTTCCATACAAAGATCATCCAGTATGTCGGAGGGGCCAATAAAACCGGGTATATTGAATTTCTTCCAAAAGCACCCGTCTAACATATCAAAAAATCAGGAAAGTAAATCTAACGACATATAACAACCAAAGACCCCCTCTCACGCGCAAAAATACATTGAAAATAGGCCAAAAACGAAACATCTTCCAAGCCGGCTGGTCACCGTGGAAGAATATGACCACAACCCTCCAAAGATATCACATAAACAGCATGAAGAAAAATCAAAAAGAAATAATAAAGTACTCTACATAGCAACCTATAATGTTAGAACTCTGCTATCACACGAACGAATAATAGAACTGGAAAAAGCATTAACTCATATAAAATATGATATAATAGGTATATCAGAAGTTCGGCGTCTCGGGAATAACATAAAAGAATACGAAGACTTTATTCTCTGCAGTACAGGGCAATCGCAAGGTAAATACGGAGTCGGTTTCATAATAAATAAATATCTGAAACAATATGTAGAAAGTTACATCGGGGTGTCGGAACGTGTAGCCTTGCTAAACCTAAACCTACCAGGAAAGAAATTCACCGTCATACAAGTATACGCGCCAACAGAAGCAGCAGACGAAGAACAAATAAATATTTTCTATGAAACCATTTATGAGGCAATAGATAAAGCATACGAAGATTTTATTTTGATGGGTGATTTTAATGCCAAAATTGGTAAACCGCAACAAGATGAATACTTAGTAATGAAACAGTATGGATACGGAATAAGAAACGCTCGAGGTCAAAGACTTATAGACTTTGCGATGGAAAACCAGCTAGCTATCATCAACACCTTTTATAAGAAGAGTGATAAAAGAAAATGGACATGGCAGTCACCGAATGGTCATAAAAACGAAATAGATTTCATACTGTCAAATCATCCTCATTCATTTCAAAACATTGAAACACTAAATATAAACTTTACATCAGATCATCGACCACTCAGAGCCAAAATATCACTCACTAAGCCAGTGAAAACAAGAACCAGGTTTGGAAATAAACAAAACAGTACACTCAAAAACGAAGAAGAAATACAAATTTACAAGGAGAACTTGGAAACTAAAATAGTATCTCTACTCGACACAGAAACTAATGTGACAGTACAGGACTACTACGATAAAATAATAAATAATATAACAGATAGTTTACATGTCGCACGCAGTTCACATCCAACAAAAGTGCGCAGTGTACTCACTGAAAATACAGAAAGACTTTTAAAACGAAGACAAGAGTTACAAAGAACTAAAAATAAAACACGAACAATGAAAAATGAGCTCAAAGCACTTTATAAGTTGTTAAGCAAATATATAAAAAAAGATTATAAAAACCATAGAATTAATATACTTCAAAAACATTTAGAAAAAAGTGGAAGTTTAAAAAAAGGATATAAAGAGCTACGGACAGAAAAAACATGGATTGATTGTTTGAAGGAGTCGGAACACACTGCGTATAACCGGAAAGACATAATTAACATTGCTACAAATTTCTATAAAAACCTATACAGTGCACCGACAAGGGCAAGGGACACGTCGGGCGAGAACCACTTTGGAAATGATAACAGCGATATTGAAAAGCCACAATCCCACATAGAATCAATAGAATGTACAGAAATAATTGAAACAATAAATAGACTAAAACCAGACAAAAGCCCAGGATCAGATAATATTACTAACGACGCCATAAAAAACGCCTGCTTCATACTAGCTGCTCCACTAACCAAATTATTTAATTTGATTTTTGAAAGTGGTATCACACCCTCTCAATGGTCTGAATCTAATATTATCTTGCTTTACAAGAAAGGAGACCCAAAAGACATCAGCAACTACCGGCCGATAAGCCTTCTACCAAGTATTTATAAACTGTTCTCTACAATAATAAATCAAAGAATTAGTACAACACTAGAGGAGAGCCAACCTAATGAACAAGCAGGATTTAGGAAAAAATTTTCTACCATAGACCACATACACACATTGGAACTGATAATTGAAAAATATCAAGAGCAACAGAGACCGCTGTATATCATATTCATTGATTACCAAAAAGCTTTTGACACAATCTCACATGAAAGTATTTGGAACACGCTAAAAGCCCAAAATGTAGAACAACAATACATAACAATACTCAAACACCTATATAGTAACTGCTCAAGTAGAGTCAAACTGGAAACCACTGGCCCAATCTTTCCAGTCAGGAGAGGAGTCAGGCAAGGAGACCCCTTATCCCCAAAAATTTTCATTGCGATATTAGAATCTGTCATAAGCAAATTAGACTGGAGAAATTGTGGCTTATATATCCAGGGTAAATACCTAAACCACCTACGATTTGCGGATGACTTGGTTTTACTATCAGAATCCAGCCAACAGTTGCAATATATGATAGATACTCTACATACAGCAAGCAGACAAGTGGGATTAGAAATGAATATCACAAAGACCAAACTCATGACCAACTTCAAAAAATCAAAAATAACAATTGAAAATGAACCATTAGATTATGTAGATCAGTATATATATTTGGGAAAACAAATCGGATTCAACAGGGATAACAATGAACTGGAGGTGGAGAGAAGAGTGAAACAAACTTGGAAAAAATATTGGAGTTATAAGGAAATATTTAAAAGTGAAATGCCTATTAAATTGAAGAAAAAAGTCATGGACTCGTGTCTCGTTCCTTGTCTGACGTATGCATGTCAAACATGGAAGTATACCAACAAGGTAAAAACTAAAATAATCACATGTCAGCGAGGAATGGAACGCAGTATGTTAAATGTCAAGAAAATACAAAAAATAAACCACAATAAAATACGGACAAAAACAAAAGCAATAGATGCTCTCAAATACAGCCTAACCCTAAAGTGGAAATGGGCCGGTCATATAGCACGCCTTAAAGATCGTAGATGGACCAAAGTAGTTACGTCATGGAAAGGCCCACCGGGCAAACGATATAGAGGAAGACCGTTTAGTAGATGGGAGGATGATATTAAAAAAATTGCGGGTAAAGAATGGCAACAAATAGCCCAAGACCGAGAGAAATGGAAAGCTTTGGAGGAGGCCTTTACCTGAGGGGGGTTCCAGTACAGTAATTTTTTATGTTAGAATAAATAAAATATAAATTTAGGATAATTTAATTTTAGAAAAGTAAGAAACAACATACTTAATTATGTACTTAAGTTAATTTTGGTACTGGAAATATAAGGCTTTTTTATTTTTATTTTTATTTTATTATGTGGAGTAAGGCACAGGAGGAGGGCTGAGCGGGCAGCGGTGATCTTCAAGCATGCCTAAATGTACGAGATTACAAGATTATTAGCGATAGACTCGAGCTTGATGTTGAAATCGAAGTTGGAGCACACTTGTCTAGAAGTAACCTATTTACTTTTGACTTAAAGACTCCTAGGTTGTAACTATTAGCAAACACAAACACCGTCAGGCTATTGTGGATCAAATCATTTGGAAGCAATGCATTAAATTAGAGAGAAATACCAAGTCTTATTTCTAACAAAAACAAAGTCAAAACCCAATCCTGGTGCAATAAATTAACATCATCTAATTACGTTTTGACAATAAAGCAACAATCTTTGAAATTACATCATAAAATATTGCGATTCTTAGTAGAGATAGAGCCAGCCTAAATAATTGCAGAACGATTTAACCATTACAATTTAACCCGAATGGTAAATAGAGACCAGCGGTTAATGTCACTAGGTTAATTCAGACACATTCCAACCGAGATCACAAAGATTTGGACCAGTTTAAATGAAAGTTACTAATCGAAGGAGGATGAACAAGATTTAGAAGCTTTTAATTTATTGGAAAACTTGACGTTAATCATATTATTTATTGGAGCGATGAAATAATGTGACTTGCAACAACTACAGAATATGCCAAGGATTGTGACTGGCAAGAAGAATATACAGACTCTATTTAACTACCGTATTATAACGATTATGAAGACAAATTAATAGCCCAAATAGAAAATTAATGAGCTTTTTGTATTGAATTTGTACGTACTGGAACATTCCTATCATAATGACAAGTTTTACTGCTTATCCTTTGAAAATACTTGGATATTATTCATTGTAGCTACAGAGGAACTACCCGGAGATCATGAAATCGCTGTAAGTTCACAGTTTACGTCGCTTTTTAAACTAAAAATTGGTGGCTATGTCGGCCCCGTCGCCCGCATCGCATCGGTCGGACCGCAGCGTGTTATTACGGGCCGGGCCGACGCGACGGATTGCTCAACTATACAACATGTTGTTATTAAGTCATTTTGTTCCGTGCCCCTCACTGTGCCCAATAGTTCCCTAGCCTACTTCTCACTTTCTTAGCTACTAGTAAGTACCGTTTATTCTTGTTCCCATTTTTAATTAGTTGTGTAATTTTATTATTTAGTACTTATTATAACTCTTTTTTCTTTCATTTGCATAATTTAAGTTTTAATATGCATTGAAAAACTACGAAGGTAATTTTTGTTGATAGTCTTCATATCCGGTGATGCGAACGCTTTTTATAAAACCTTTGTTATGCGCAATTTATTTATCTTTTTTGTAGAATGGAAAGCTTTTATAATGTGCTTGGCAACGGGAACATAATACGGGAACTCGCAAAAAATCAACTTTGATTTGAAATTCCGTACCGGACGACAAAAATAATGAAATGCTTTCACACTGCCAATTTTGGTGCGCAACGCGGAACACTAAAAAGGCCCGACTTGAGTTTCACAGAGTATTAACAATTTATCACGCTCGAGATTCTTTGTTAGTTCATTTATCTAAAGTGTTCGAGTCAATTATATAACACGCTCAGTGTTTGTAAACCTAACGTTGCACTGAGATTTAGAAGCCAGTGGCCGTGGCGGAAAGTTATTCAATACCTAATTATTATACAACTTTAAAAATAATACAATCGATATCTGCTAAAGAAAATTATTGGTTGTTTTTTTTTTTGTATGTAAATATTTTAGTCATAATACTGAACGAACAACGAACTAAGTAAGTTGATTTTCATAAGTCTTGTGTTTTTTATTGTTGTTTTAATAAATAAAGAAGATTTTGGTATTTTTTTTTAAACTTACCACTTAATTATATGACCAGGATATCATAACTCGCTGGATGCAAGTCAAATAATCACACGTAAAAAACATATAGCGATTCAACATCGAGTAGGATCTCCGTATTCGTGGAAACGGGTATATTTCACGACTTATCCAAGGAGGCGAGAAGGCGTCCAATAAAAAACCCAGTGGACGTTATGTACGCCATGTTTCCTGCGCGATAAGCCGCTGATGGATCACTTCCTATGGATTAGGGATGCTCGATACAAGCTACAATGCACACTGATTCCAATTATACTAGCCAGCGTCCTGGCGCCTTCTGTCCGCCTGGTACATCATACAGCAATCAATGAGATTAAAATGGCTTTTGAGGTGATTCTAACGTGGGTTGTATGATTTATTTGACTCTTAAAAATTCAATGGAAATATTTTGTATGAAGAATGGCCAAAATTAGAATATGGCGATCAATGGCGTTTGAAAAATCTTTTCCACAAGTTTCTGCTTAATTAGAACGTAAGTAGGTATGGTATTGATGATGATGATGAATATTATTAGATACACAATATTTAAGTCTGCGTAAAGTTTTGAATTTCTTTTGTTTTTAAATTTCCCAATTCTCAAATCCTATTATTTTGACAGGTTATCTGGCTAAAGTTTGAGCAATCGAGAGTAAGAACAATATTAAATTCATTAGGTATGGTTCAAAACTGAACAAAAATGAGCATGTCGAAATCATGCCCACACACAACGTCAATATATTCTTTATTGACGCAAGTATTTATCCAAAGTCTTGATAAAAGTTATCAATAAAAACATTACGCACATTTGTTTACTCTAAAATATGGTGCAACGGACTTTATTGTTGAAGATGAAACGATTGCCGTTCATTGCTACTTATCTATTACTTGTATCAACGTAGAAGTGTTTAAAGCGAGCAATGTAACGTCTTTAAGTAGTTGTCACGTATTGGCAAAGAGTAGGTAGTTTAATCTACCTATTAAAGACTACGTTCGCGTTTTTACGATTATAATTTAGTGGTTTGTTGTCACGCTAGCAGAAATGTCAGTAACACGAGTAAAAACTGATGAAGCAATTAGGGGAGTATTCGAAGGCAATTTAACGCGTCATTTGAAGAGAAAACGAGGTAAAGTAGCAGATGCTCAGCGTGACAGGCATATGGACAGCAGAGAGTGTGAGTTACAAGTCGTGCTGAGTCAAAAATTTCAGTTGTCAAAAGTTCTGATGCCAGTCGTAGATGTGACGTCGCTTTCAAGATGACAGAATGATTAGTTCTCCGAATGAGTTTGGTTTTGCTATGAAGGATCAGTTACAAGAATAAGAAGAAGCAATATGCCTTACGAGTTGTAGGTCGCGGCTTCAAACCCAGCCAGGCGCATTACTTTGTGTAAGTAATTTCTTTTATCACCGCTTCACCCAAAATGGTGAAGGAAATCATCGCGAGGAAACCGGCTTCTCTTAGAGACAGAAATTCGAAGACATGTGGATTACAGTCCATCCTTTCTCCTAGAGAGAAGGTTTGATTATCAGCAGTGGGAACATTATATGGCTGATGCCATGCTATAGAAATGCGATCCACATTCCTATAGCATCAGTGCTATCACAAACTCTTAACACGATTCATTTTACGACTTATACTGAACTGTTGAAGAGAGCTATATAGGCTGTTTAGCTCCATCGCTCTTTCTCGCTCGCACGCCTGACATTTCAATAACAACAAAAAGAAAGAAAGAAAAGCAGTTTATTTATGCGAAATGACGGAAACTTAAAACTAGCTAAAAACGTAATCATTACAAGGAAGATAAGCGTCACATCGGCTGCGTTTCTTGAGCTTCATTTACCTCGCCTCGGTTAGCAATTGGTTCTCTACAAACACATCCTCGCACATCTCTATAGATACATTTTTTTTCATAAACAAATACTCGCACATCTTTGGTAGAAACGCAGCCTAAAACTGTGACTTCAAGCATAATGCGATGAGATACAGCGCTAGTTCTTAGAGTGACCGGTGGTGAACATTTGAACATGCCTCAAGTGCTAAGAAAAGCGTGTTAATTATGAATTTTGAAAAGAGGCAGGATGAATAAAAGTTAGAAAGATTTCTTGAAAGATGATGCCCGACTCCCAATAAGTTAAGATGAGGGCATGTAGGAAGAAACGCGTTAAAAACGTGGTTTGTATATTAAGAAAGAGAATTTAAATGTAATAAAACTCACAAATACTTGGGATAGCAAACATTATCTTTATTTATGGAGTCATCATTCCTATAACTGCGGTAGGTGATTAATAAATATAATTAATAAACGTCTTCAAGGCTAAAGTGAACAGGCTCTTAATAAACTAGTGCACCTCAACATCAACGATTGCATCACTGCTTACTATCAAGTGAGGTCGCAGTCACTACTTTATGTAATTAAAAAAATGTAGTAATAATATCTTATTTAGTCAACAAAAATTTCCGCGTATTATTTAATGTATTCTAAACGCCAATGTTAAAGGCAAAACAGTAAGTATTCACAGCTAAGTCTCAGTATTGTCTTACTCGCCCATGGCGACTTTTTGTAGAGATATTGTTGCTCGCTTTCGAAAGCGCTCGACAGCAACTCTACAAACGCAGGTCAGTCGCATGTGCAACGCGCTATAGTAGAGGTGCCAACGCACAACTAACGTGCTGCAGCATCGCGACTATATCGATGCAAACGCGCAACTAGCGCGCTACAGCATCGCGACTGTATCGATGCAAACGCGCAACTACAGCGCGCTACAGCTACAAAAAGTCGCCGCGCTATGGGCCAGGGACCTTAATTACATTTTTGTGCTGTATGCTGCTGTGTATATTACTTAAATTATGCATAACTTAATAACAAACATATTTACAATACAACATATAACTTCCATCTTCAATTTAAACTAAAAATTTAGCTTTTCACATCACTACTTCATATCGATGTTGAATGTTTTTGTAAACTAACAGTTGATGTTTCTCACTATATTTTCAATAATAGCTATAATATGCTAAAAAGTATTATAAACATTAAAATATTCCATTCAATTTGGCAATAACACTCCGATATCGAGGTGAATTCTTTTAATTTTCCTTTTTTTCCGTAGCGAATGAACGAATTTATTGTGTTGTTTATTTTACGATACGTCGAAGAAATTGTACGATAATATTTTATCGTTAATTTTATAGTTTATGAGGTAATCTTATCTTGAATAGAAAATATGTGAGTCGCTTCTTTTAGTTAGACACTTAAAAAAAAAAATCCGCAAAGTTGCCTTTCTTTCGTTGGTGTTAAGTTGTAAGGCTATTCGGTACGTTAATTTTAGAGACGAGTGTCTTAGTAATTTTCTCTAATTGCTTTACAAATAATATTTAATTAATGTGGAGAATAAATACACACTCTGAAATCTGGCTCAAGGTAGTTGTTATGTTAAACACTAATGAACTTTGACGATACCTTAATAGTATAATTATAGAATAAGACAATTCTTTATTTAATAAAGGTTTTATGTTATAGATCGTACCCTAACTCGTACGCCAACAGCGAATTTCATTTACAGCTCAAGATTAGTTCATAAAAGCTTTGTCATAAGAACTTACTGGACTATTTGAAGCATTTTCTGTACTTTAAATACATTTCTGCAGCGCGTGCATACCATCACACCCGCACTCTCCAAAAAGTTGAGAAGAGTTAGTTACCAGGCAAACCCATATTGCGCGTACTATGTTATGTTCCATGTGATAAAGGTGGGTTTACGCCAGCCGAGCCAAGCACGAGGGAGGACACTATACGATTTTTAGTTCGGCTCGTGTTCCGCTAGTACTTGGCGCTTTACGCTAGAACACCACCTTTAGGGGCAAATTTTTTTCTATAGCAGTATACAAACCTAGATTCCGAGCTGCTGAGAGAAATTTTAGATAGGAAAATCTTACTACACTTTGCCTCTACCGGGACCAAGGGTTCGCGTCTGAAAGGAAGGCTCGGCCCTGATATGAAAGGCAACGTAGGAATCAGATAGGTTTTTTTAAGTCAGTAAAACATGAGCCACTTGCTGGAGTGCCCTAAGTGCCCATACACCTGCACTATGGAGGATTTATTGAGTGCCACCGATGCTGCTGTTAACGTAGCCACCTACTGGGCCCCAACGGTTTAAAGAGTTTATCATCGACTCGAAAAGAAGAAGAAGAAGAAGTCAGTAAGAGTCTGAAAATATCTCCTGCTGCGCCCAAGGGCGGGAATCGTCGTTGGATGATTTTTACCCACCGAAGAAAATTACACTTTGCCTGGTCCTGGAAAATTACTAGTTCTTTGAGTAGCCTTCACGAGACGCTTCTACGGTTCAAGATAAAGAGGAAGGTCATCAAACTCCGCTTCGATTCCCATCAATATAGCGATGTCGATGTCTATGTGTCACTGTTAGTCGCTCTTAATACAAGCGTAATCAGCCTCAAGTTCCTATTACTGGGAAACAGACCTTCATTCAGCGAGAAGTGGGCCGTAAACTCTTAGTACACCTGAGACCCTACTACGAGTTCTAACGCGATCCATTTTTCGACTTAACTGACCTGAACATTCGAAGGGATGAAGGTTTATAGAGCGTATAGCTGCTTACCTCTTTCTCACTCAAACGCCTGACATTTTAACACATCATAGTAAGGCCTTTCGTATAAAAATGATTTAGTGAATGTCGTGGCTAGATCTCAGAAATTGATCGCTTCATGATATGGCCAAGTAAAATTGACTATATCGCTTTAAAAGTCCAGGTTGATGATATGTCAATCCTAGTTTGGCCTATTTTCTTAACCGACCTTTTTTGTCATAGAAATCCTACAACAAAGATATGGCCAAACGCGGATTGACATAATATTATCACGAAATGTTAACGTTTAAACGATCTGACCAAAATTTAGTTGGCCATATCCTGATGTAATCTATCCTGAGATTTTTATAGCGAGGTAAAAGTTGGATGGTTCTAGGATGTGCTAAACTCACACATGTTTTTGTTCTACATCTGAGTGGAGACCGCTATTCTCAAGCACTTCCAATTGCCGAAAAGTTGAAATCAGCTTAAAAACATAACATTAGATTTTTAAAAGGGTCGAAGCCTACTGGGCCAAGGGTTCGCTTCTAAAAGGAAGGCTCGGACCTTATTTGAAAGGCAATATACGGAGTGGGTTCTTTAGTCAGTAAGAGTCTGACACTATCTCCTGTTCAACCTAAAGGTGGGAGTTGTCATTGGATGATTTTTACCCACCGGAAAAAAAAAACATCAGATCCCAAAACAGCCCAAAGAACAACAGTTAGACAAATTATTTAATAACATACGCAAGCTAAACAGAAATCAGTGGTGTTATCTACAAACGAGGCTCATTTCTCAGAAGACTGAGTAACATGGCGCTCTCGTGTTTGTGCACACGATAGGAAAGTAGCTTTATCTCCGTTATTATTTACACTAGCCTGCTTATCTGAGCTGTCTGTGCTGCAGGGGGTGGTAGTAGGGTCTTAGGTGATGGCGTAAGCTGACGTCTTAATTTGATTTGTTAATTGAGTTTTTTATTAAGTAGTAAGTATTTGTCCATAATCACAAATAGGTTTAGGTTTAAAGAATTTTATTCTCATAAGAACAATATTACAGTTCACTTAAAATGAGATACAAAGTGCTTATAAATATATATAATCACAAATAGAATTTTGTTTTTCAAATAAATTCAATAATGAGTAAATTAGAACTATTTCAAATCTGGGCAAAGGAAGAAATGTCGTGTAGTATAAAAAGGACGCAATACTGAAATATGACGTCACTAATTCTGGTACAGTTTCAAGGAAAAGTTACAATGTTCTATAAAATATTGTACTAAACACTAGGTTAGAGACATAAGAGTACTCAATTGGTCTCTAGTGTGAGGTTGTTCTTACAGTCTCACACTAGAGACCAATTGAGTACTCTATTCTCTACTTTAGTTGGATATACGTAGATCTAGATATAATAGGTGAAATTTTCTGTCAGGATATCTGCTGGTGTGTGGCATAACAATAGGATAGTCTGTACAAAATAATATTCGCCTGAAGACAAATTGAATTAGCGTGAAGATGTTTATGGTGCTACCCGCAATCATGGCTCTTGAATGATCCTACTAAAACAGAAGAAACTTTTTTATCTTAATAGAACTGTGGGGATACCTATTCTTCCATAAGATGACATCTAGTCTACTAAATGGAAGAACCATGCTGACATTGTTATAAAGTAAGGGTAAAAAAATGATGGTTATTGTATACATGAGGATAGACTAGTCTTTGAACGTACAAAAACTGTACTACAAAGACGAACAATACATGTAACAAAAACTTCAAAAAAAAATTGAGACATCGACAGCAGTCTAGAAATAATACTCGGTCTAAAGCTTTCTTTTGTTACTCGTATTGTGTAAGTTTGCCTTAGAAAGTCAGCTAATATTACACCGAATCATTTGTGAATAGAAATTTAAAAAAATTACTGAGTAAATCGTCAAATATCAGAGTGAAATACTTTTTGTGGTACTCATGTAACACTATATTCTCTAAAACATTTCACAAAATTCCACCTGAACCCACCGAATTGCTATGAAACATATTCTACAAAATTAAGTTGAGCCAAAATTTTGGGGAAAATTTAATAGAAATATCTAGCTCTCGCATGTGCGGGGACGAGGCTGACATCACCCCGTCCCGGGGGGCTGCGAGCGCGTGCCCAAACAGCTGATTGCCGACCGACCACCATAAAAAATCGTATAAAACAATCTCCAGTCAAACTTCAACCTTATCCCAACAATTCACACTCTAATGTCACATGCTTCCACCCAGACGACCCTTATTATAAGTGTCCCCACTCAACTCTCAACTCTAACACACAGCGGATGGGTCTAAAATCGTTTGCTCACTTTTTCCCCGTCCACGTCACCTCCAGAATAAAATCCGCAATGCTATAAAATTTGGACTCTAACACCGGAGCACACGGCTAGTTTTTGCTCGTTCGGGATTGTTAACGAGATAAAACAGAATGGATTTTGTGCATTTCACTTGGTTGGAGGCCGGTGCGTGCCTCGAGCGATCAAGTTTGCTGCAGTCGGCTCCGCTGGCTAATAAATGAGAATATTTCGTACGAGAAGATGGATCGTCCGTAATTGTTCAGCAACGGTGTTACTGCTAAGAAACACAGAGATTTTACGCTACGTGATTCAATAAAACATCGATGTTTTGATTGCTGTACTAATATTATGTAGCAGAACAGATAATTTAATAACATCTATTATTAATATAAGTAGAGCTATTAATGTAAGTAATTATAATGGTCAATTAAGCGGTCTCGCTGTATCGAGGCGGCACACAAGCGCATTGTGTGCAAGTGGTTCGTAGACCACCGCCAGAGAAGATTGTTCGCATCACGCAACGTTTTTGTGTATTATAAAAAAAACTCATTCGGAACTACATCAAAGAACTAGTTTAAACTTTATGAAACCAGAAATAACGTTACAGAAATCAAACGAAACAAAGACATACTGTTCGACGCCTTTATTATCCTAAAGCCATATATGTATGCCATATATCTCTTATTTATGGTTTCTATATGTCTGTTTCTAGCTCTCAATAACGGCACGAGAGCTCAATAATTCCCAAAGACTAGACAACATAAGCTACGAAGGAGTCCTTACATAACATGACAAATATTCCAAAGAGCCGAAACATTCAAAGCTTAGAAATTCTAGTCACATTCACTCCAAAGTTGACAGACTACGTAGAATACGCACGTGGCTTTGATATTAATACGCTTTAAGTTAAGAAAATAGGGAATTCATAGAACTACAGTTACAACCAAGGGGTCTTTAAGTCAAGAGTGAATACTTAGGTTACTTTTAGGCAAGAGTGCTCTATCGTCGACCACATCATCGCTTACCATCAAGTGAGATTGTGGTCAAACGCGAGCCTATCTAGAATACTAAAAAAAAACTATATTATGATTAAGATTTTAATGCATAATCAATGAATCCTATCTCTTAAACACAATATTTTGCAATCACTCAAAGATGTGTCAGAAAGCCGGAATACAACCCTAATTCTAAATACGTATAATGGATATCAATTAACGCAATCTCGTCATTTCGCCAATGACATTGATGCGCCGAAACAATTTACTCGATCGTCGGTCCGGACCATAAGCTGACCAATCAATCAGTTTACTTAGCCTGTCGCCACAATCACTAGATGCTACCGGACCAGCGACACGGCGAAATTTGCCACCACACTACACAACGTTAATTTGCTTTGTCCAGTCTATCCTGACCTTTACGTTGGTATAAACTTCATTTGGAAATAGTTGAACTAATAAAGAGCGTTTATCAGAGACTGGAGCATTGAAAGTTTAAACCAATTACATCAATATGTATGCTTCAGTTAAGTCAATAATACAGCACTTCTTAGAGTAGCATCCTTATTCGCAATCCTTATCTTCCTAGACTTCTCATAATTAACTATCTCATTACGATCCAATGAAAGTTACTTAGAATAACTAGAACCTACGTGACTG
Source organism: Mythimna loreyi (assembly GCA_029852875.1). Taxonomy (NCBI): domain Eukaryota; kingdom Metazoa; phylum Arthropoda; class Insecta; order Lepidoptera; family Noctuidae; genus Mythimna; species Mythimna loreyi. The sequence continues at coordinate 22,433,912 of CM056785.1, forward strand.
CATGCAGGAGCACTGTAAGTGGTGGAAGCTCAAGAAATTGCCCCATAGCTCTAGTTTGTAATGCAGCAATTCTGCAAAGCGTTTCGATTTATTCTATCAGATTAGATTGTAGGAGTCATCTGCTGCTGATATAGACAGTAATATTACTTGTACCGCTTCTGCAAGTTGATAATTGTGAACGAAACGTTCCCAATAAACCCGACACCGAAATTGTCAAACCTTTTGTTGGGTCAGATAATTTCGGTCTTGTTGGGATCACCCCTGTTACACGCATGTGTTACATTGACACTTCTTGCTAAATGTTTTCGTTTGGATATTTTGGCTTATGAACAGATTTTGAAACACCTGACACATTGATTATTAGAGCAAGAACAAAATGCAATATGTAACAGGTTATCGAAAGGCTTACCAACAAGCTGGATTCTTCTAACACGGATGATTCGTCTGGTTCGTCATTCTCAGTAACAAGCAGATATTCCCGATAACACGGGGTTCCGTCACGGCACGGGTGTGTTGACACGACTAAGAAATCATCAATAAAGCTCCGTGACAAGACTCTCTATACTCCTCAATTTGCATTTTGCATGCGTAATCAGGAATTCTGTCCAAATACGCTATTGTATTGCAATATACTTTGTTTTCATTATACAGATCTGTCATACGCCGTAAGCTTGGTTATAGGAATTTCAAACAATAGGTGTGCGGTTTGGTTGACAAGCTTTTGATGGTAAAGCTGCGAGTGCGTAGAACTCTTCGCGATGCGTGGCATATACGTATGCGTAGTTATTATCACATCACATTATTGATTGACGTAAGAATCGAATGATGTAAGCTTCCTAACAGAAAAGCATACATAGGTATGCATATGACTTAATCAGACAAAAAGTAAACTTTCATGACTATTTTGTAAGTTAAGCTTTTGTTTATTTTTGACTCAGTCACAAATATACAAGATATCGTTTCATCAGGCCTTAAACTTGTCCAAAATTACTTCTTGGTTAATAGTTTTTAATTTACCCACATCAGGTACCTACTGATAAGTAGAAATGTGTATCCTTTCTACATATCCATAGAGTCGAAAACATGAATTTGGGTTTCTCTTAGAAGGACCGTTTGTATTCTTTTGTCTTGTGAATATAGACGCCAGCAGCGAATTCCTTAGAATTTGCATTGCAACTTTGAATATACCGTCATTGTATTTGGAGCCCTTTAAAAGGGTTCGGAGAATGCAGAAATTAATGTTCCAGGAAAAGATTCCGGGGCTACTTTGAAGAAACTATAAATAAAAAATAGGATACCCTAAGATATTATGGCTACCTGTTATCTGAAAGGACTTATTCCTTTGCCAAATGAGTGTATGAGCTTTGCATACTAAAACGGCATCGCATCTCGTAGCTCGTGTAAGATGCAACTTACTTAATATGACAAAATCTTTTTGATTTATAATAACTAGCGACAAATTTATGTGTAGCTTACAGTTATTTATGTCGTTAAAACGTAAAATAATAGTATATGGTTCGAAATGACTCATGGAAACATGGTAAGAAAACCTTTAGAATATTCGATTACTTACAATCTAACTATTTTGTTATTCGTGGGTTTAATACTATGTTTACCTCGTTAGAAGGTAATTTCATGATCTGGATTTTTGAATTCTTTTCTCAGTTCTGCGCCATCGAAGTTTTCATCAAAATAATTGGTCTTGGTTTTTTTAATTCGACAAGATGTTCGTCTGTCGGTAATGTCCACGTTATTATTAAAGGATCCTAGCCGGAAACGAGTCGATAACACGTTTCTATAATAATCGTCGCTCCGGAAACTATTGAGTCATCATCATTCACATTACTATGTTCGTGTGAATAACACTTCATCACTCAATTACTTCGTGTGTTTATACTATTCGATCTTAGTTATAAAGTTGGGCCTTCTCTAAATTATATAAATTTTGGACAGTTCATACAACATGTGCTTTCGTAAATTCAATCTTTATAATGAATGTTATCTGTCAATTATTCGTTCTACAACAGTTACTTAATCATGTCGATAGTATTCTGTAGGTACCACTACTGCGTTATGAATATTAGGATCCTAAAATTGCAGTAATTTTAGCTGACATCATCGGTAAAAGTGGTCAACACGTGTCCTTAAACAGGAAAAACCTCTTTTATTTTAACTTCAACTGGGTAGATATTCGCGTTTACTAGTACCTATAGCCAGCAAGAAGAACTTTTTGATCAACAAATCCCACTAATTGGTAACATCTCACATCACTGACATATTAGAGTTGGCATTACCAAAATGATTATTTCTGACGGTCCTCAGGGACCTTCAGTCAGTCTGCATCATCCACACACACAGCAACTGTCACAAGCACGACTGTGTGTGTTTACTCAGTTCCTCTTATTAATATAACATCATGGGGAGGGTGGCTGCAATTTTGGACGTTGTTTGCTCTCCTGGATACCAGCCAAGCGTGGTCGTTATCAACTTTAATAAGATGGTAGAGATTGTGTTTTATTAGTCTTTCTTTATCGCACATATCATTACTTTTGTAGGTGCTCTTGTTCTAGATTATTATTGATTGTGAAAAATAGTAACAGTAGCCTCTCAAGTTTTGTGATTCTGTGGTCGTCGTTATCAATAACATGTTTAACGTTTCGACTTCCGTTTTTTACAGTACGTTGTCATTCAGTGAGTCAACTCACATGTGCTGTGGGACTTTTTTTTATCGTGCTTCTGCATTACAGTATTGGCGTTTTCTTTACTTACTCAATATTTGGTAAATTGAGATGACTTCATACTGCGTAATGCAATTTATTACGTTGAATTAGCTTTCATTCTAAGTTTCACCATTATAATTCTTCTCGACGTGATATTTCTACAACCCATCAATATGTGTAGCTTTCAGTCTTAATGGATTGAAATAAAAAGTAAAGTGTTGAATTCATAATACAAGTATATAACATCGCAATAAAACACTGTCAGCTTCTTCTTTTTCCACTATCCAATTCATTGTCAATTTATTTTCTTCAACATCATGATAGAAAACTGTCTACTTTTTGTGTTCTAACACAACATCGCAATTGTGCAATAAAGCCTAGTATACGAGAATTCTCGCGAAACCAGGGGCAAAAACTGTTTCAAGTGGTCATTCTCCTTTGCAGCAAAACTCGCAAAAAACATAAAGCGTAGATAACAAATGGCTACTGTACCGGAACTTCGTTTGAAGCGCTGTATTGCTAGATAACGCAAAACCTTATCAGGCCAGGAACACGTCTGATTGGTAATATTAGAAGTGTACTGTACTGATGGAAAATCACAAAAAGTTATCATTTATTAAAATTTATAAGAAGAGTGATAGCCGAGAACTCAACGTAAAGTTCGAACGATTTTGTTTGATGGAGGATTACAGACGAAATCTCTAAGTTACACACAACCAGGTGAGATATTAGATTGTTTTCCCCTTCAGAGACTTATTGAAATGGTTGGTAGGATTTGAGTTGGTTTCTTTTTAAAACAGATTTTAAAATCTTACTGCAGTGCTGAAGCATTCGGTCAGTATATTACAGACGTATTCTGCATTGGATTTATAAATTGAAAATGTTATCTTGTTCACGGGATGTCTTTGTTTCTCTCAGAACGTGTGGTTTCCGATCCAGTTCAATAGCATTTGCAGCGGGGCGTGTACGAGGGGAGCAGGACTGGTAGGGAGTGAAGTCGGCTTCACCGGCGAGCCTGTGTTTAGCAATAATGTGTGCGAAGCGAGCTCTATGCTTGCTCCAGTAGACACTATGAATGTAGCGAGAAAATAACTTAGATTCTAGTAATCCTTTGAAGATACGCTTCGACTTTTTGTGTTGGGATATCATTAATTTTGACATTTGCTAAAGCCTTCTATGGTAGAAGGTTTTTGACTCTTTAAACCCACTTGTAACCTTTTGTTAGCAAGTAAGCCCTTGCGTTTCTTTCTGAGTAACAGTAACAAAATGATCCAAACGTTACTAGTAACCCTAGACTACGTATAGGCATCAAGAACTCAAGCCGTACTCCATTATTCATGAAAGGTTCCAATATATAGTGTCGAAATTTAGTCCGGAATACGAATTGAATTTCATTCAGCAAAATCTGCTTGTCCAACTTTTGCCGTCTCAATTGTTATCATTTCTCTTGTTAATTTGAGATCACAGACAAGACAACAGCTATTTCGAGTAACGTTTAAACATTCTCTTTTTTCAAGAGAAATCAATTCTTTGCTGGCTTTAGTTTCATAAGGACGCTAATATGCGTCGTCTTTTTGTGTTTGTCTTTTATTCCGAGAACATCTCGGCGAAATAAAATTAAAACGTGTTCGTCTCAAGAAACTTTTATTTGTTAGCTATCTGCCTGCGGCTCGCCTGGTCTGGTCTGGTGGATAGTGGATTTTTCTTCTATTTCTTCACTTCCTGTCGCAGTGTTAAGAAGTTGTGTGCGAACTTCAGTCTGCAGTTTAAGAGCGGAAATTAAGAAGTATCGATTTAAGTGGAGGAGTAGTCTAGAGTGCCAGTACTAATGCTCACAGCGAGACGTAGAAATGGCTGCAAATATAGAAATGTTTCTTAAAGTAACTTCTGACTTTGAAATCGCAACGTTTTAAAAGTCAGAAATACATACCAAATTGGGTTATAGTTATTCGTGCCCAGGACATTTTCAAGGAGTTTATAATAGTTTGGTCCTTTAGGTCCGTTTTGTTCAATCGATATGTTCTTCAAACTCATAATTGCCTAGTACCTTGCCAAACAATCTTGGAAAGGCCTATTTTCAATATGCGTTCTAAACCGAGCCTCTTTCTAAAGTATAGTCTTCACGGCGTCAAATCTGAGCGTTACATCTCGATTATGTAACGCTAATTGAATTGCCGCATGTGGCAACACTCGGTGTTGCTAGAACAGCGAGTCTTGCATCGAAAGGTCGTTGCCTGCACGTGCAGTGATTGGTTGCGAGTTAGGAATTCTTCGCGTACCACACAAACATTGGCTGGTTTTATTTCTTAAAAATTTCTGCACGAAAATTCTTGTGTCATCTAACTTTGACATTAAATTCATTGTCTGATGCACAAATCTAACATTTTTTCGTTTATTTGTCAGCGATAAGACCGCCATTGCGCCCATAAGTTTAAATTTTGTTAAGTACTATTTTAGAGTATAAAGAAATTTTCGCGTTGATTGCAAAATCTTGCAAGAATTAACTGAATACAACAAGTTATCTAAATTTTTGAGGCCATTATTTATTTGTTGATCAAGAGAATGTAGTTAGCTGGAATATGGCAAATAACTGCTGTCTTGAACTTTTGAGGAAAAATTACACTTTAAAAAGGATAAATAATAATAAGAACAGCCCTATCTAAGACCAGCTATTGAATTTATATCTTCTTGGAAGTGTCTTCTAGCTAAATTTCCTCTGCAGATGAGTAAAAGATAAATTAGTTCCTTTGGTCATTACACTCTTCTTAAAAATGCTTAAGTAAAACTGTAACCCTACATTCAATATTAAGTATGTAGACATTCAATCAAACTTGGATGGTTCAGACTTTTGGTCGTTATTAACATTTTCTCTTATGTAGGTAGGTACTTACTACATAGTCTAATCCGTTGTGATCTGGTTCAAAGTCGCCTTCTTTTTTTATTTTTAATCTTCTAGGGTTTTTTTTGTCATGATTTTGGCTTGGATACAAGTACTTTAAGCATGACATCATATAATCGCTCGGTCACTACTTATGCAGTAAAGACCGATCTAAAATTCGCTTTCGCCCGGTTTCGGCAAAGAAAACTGGTTTCGGCCGAGATTTCGGTTTTGGCTCGACCGAAACTAGCGTTTAAAGTTATATGCATGAGAAGGTTTATAATCATCCAAAGCCCAATGGAAGGAGGTATGCACGGAGAGTCAGAGTTTCCTTGCATGATTGCATTTGGAATGAAGATTCCCTTAAGAGAACTAAGGTCACCAACATAGCCCGATGAATCACCAAACTTAAGTGGCAGTAGGTACGTTACTCGTAGAACAGATCGATGGGATTGAAAGTTCTGGAATGGCGACCGCGTACCAGAAGACCCCAGAAGCCTTGGAAGAACTCTAACAAGGTGGACCGATGACCTGGTGACTGTCACGGGAATGTGATGATTGCAAAACGTACAAGATCGTTCGTCGCGGCAACACTTGTGTCCAAAACCGAACGTATTTCGACTGAAATGACGAATGATGATGATAAATTGTGTTAAAGGCCTGAAAACTGTCTCGACGCTTCATCAGTGTATAATTTTAATGTTATCGTCGTTTTAATTAATATTGAATGCTATTATAAATATAAAATTAAACATCACTATAATAGATTCATAGCGACTTCACATACCTACCAGAACAATAACGGAATAATATTTAAAGATTTTGATATTATTTCTATTATGTACCATGTTCAGTCTGGGATTCGTTTACGGCCGAAACTGAATGACGAATCGAACATTCGTTTATGGTTTCGGCTAAAAATCAAGTTCAGCCAGTCACAACACTCAAGTTTTTAATACCAACTTGCGGTTACTGTCACGCTGCGAAAAACCACAAAATTCGGTCTATAAATGGAAAAAGAAATTCATAAATCATGATCTTTTTTTTTGTTAGAAAAAATAAACCGTTTTCTAACATGTTGTTTAGAAATCAATATTTCACGGGTTTACCTTATCTGTCATCAGTTTTATTTAGAAATATGTGCCTATTCCTAGTAAAGATAATCGTGATATTTTGACCACAAAGTAGTTACCAAACTTACTTTACCTACTCTCTTACACAATGTAAGTTAGATCTACTTTGTTTCACTGACGTAACATTTTATATTTAGTAATTTTGCGAACTGTGCAATACAATTTACTTTTTACTTCTTATTTGTCGCAGCAAAAGGCGTATTTATTGGCATTAGATAGTAGACACGCCAAAAGTATCAAATAACCTTTAAAAATATTTGCACCCAAGATCCATCCTGATCTAAGTATTCTACCTTCTATTAAATATTATACCAGGGTAGCAACATGATAATAGAAGCGTAATTATGGCGTTGGCGGTTTGTTATTCCCTTCTGGTATATTCCTAGCATTATTTTTCCCGGGTCTACCCAGAACGGTTGTCTTTGCTTGCCGGCTTCCAAAAATACCTCCGCTGCGTTGCCTACTGACGCTGACGTTGGCTATTTTGCGTGCTGGCATGATTCCAGCCTCCCAACCAGGGTTACACACACTGCCACACACGTAACATCATCAGTCGTGGTCTTGACGTCACCTTCAAACACCACATTATATCAGAAGTCTAGTCTACACGATGAGCTAACTTATTTACAAGATAGAAATCTTGTTTGTTCCACATTTCGCCTTTCTAAATCCAAGAAACATTGCGGGATAAATGTAGAAACTACATCAGAACAATGTTTCGGAATCTTGCGCAAACTTGTGACTGTGATCACGGCTTATTTTAAAGTTTTGGCTTTTGTGTTTTTTCCGAATATAAACTTAACGAAATGGTTAAATAAAATGAAAAGGATTAAAGTTACATGGGGTGACTATGGTTTAGTAAGTTCTAGTAGTAAAGTTAACGGATACGCAAGTAGAGATCGCGGGTCGGGTACACGATTAGGCCTACAGTTTGGCGGGCACCGGAGTGCTCAGCCGGCACAAGGCGCCGCTTGTCACTTGAATTTAACACACAAAAACCATTCAGTAACAATAAAATCACATCCTTACCTCACTATCAGGTCCCAATCCAGTTCGTCGAAAAAAATCCAATTGATAAAACACAGTTTTACACTGAATTTTGAACCAACACACATGCAACGAGTGCAATGAACTGCTGTCAACTGCAATCGTTCCTACGATTTGTTTTATTTATTTTTTAACACGAAATCGTTTAACACTGGATAATCAGATCCACTTTTTTATCACTATGAACAACAAAAATTCGGCAACTGTGCGTAGTTCAAATATTACCGTAAAATATTCCGTATACCGGGACGAGAATTACTTACTTCATATTAAAGTATTTTTGAATTCGTAATTTAACACACCACAATCGCGTCCCACAAGGGAAAAGTAAAACAACTACGAAGAACAACGAAGTGCTTCCGCATCCCCAAAACAGCTGTTCGGGGCTAGTGACGTCCAAAAATCGATAACAACCGGATTGGGACAACCGTAATAACCACACCACACAACTTTTTCACAACACAGATTACCGATTTCACTATCCTTTTAATGCATGCATTCACTGTAACAGTTATTGTAAAAATTAGGTTTAGTGATATAATTTAATTTGTAATATGATTCGTTGAAGGTGATAAATTGAAGGACGTAGAATTTTTTAAAAAGAAAGTTTGTGCTTTCAAAAATCAGTTTTTGTTTTGTTTATGATGGTGATTCTTTAGTGAGCACATCAGAGTATGAGGTGCACAGCGCACGCGGTCGCGCTCCGTCGCGGACTGGCAGCGCGGGCGCGCGGGGCGCGGGGCCGGGCGGGGGGCGGGGCCTGCTGCCGCCCGCCAGCGCCACGGAATGCTATTGTAGGCGAACTTGCCCGCCACTTTTTTTCTCATTTCTGGTCAAACAAGTTTTGTATACAACCTGCATTGTAAGGATTCCGCCATTCTTCGTACGAGGCAACGGTCTTTCTAAACTTTGTGAAGTATAATATAAGGTTTCGCTGAAACTTCAAAATCCAAGAAAGAAACAGGATATAGGTTCCTAGTTCCTACCTAAGATAGTGGTAAGACTCCTGTCTTAGGTAGGTAGGTACCTACTACTATTTTTGCAAAAATTTTGAAATGCTAAGCTTTAGCAGAAAATGTTGGAATACCTACTTACCAGCAGAAATGGGTTACTCAGTATTTTTTGAATGACACTACACTATAGGTAGCAAGAACTTCTGAAAATATTTTCTCACTTGTTGACAGGTACTGAGATATGGTTGGCTGCACTATGCTGATGATGGCAGCTAACCCCACAACTAACTTACTCAAGACTCGAGGTATCTAAGTACCGATCAAGAATTACATAAAAAATATAAATTAGAGCGAACCAGCAAAATACAAAAACATATCCACAAGTTAGAAAAGCAAAATCAGCACCAAAATCAAAATTAGCATAACGCGATTAAGAAAATAATCAAATAATATTTCTGTACTCAAAGGTAGAGGCTTGAAGTAGGCTTCAAGCCTTATCAAGCATTTGTTTAAATAAAATTGACAGCATCTGATGTCAAAATCGAGTTAAAGGCATCGAGTTTAGAATAAGTTTGTGGTAAGTTAGTGATTCTCACCCGCGACGCTACAATCTGTGAAGTTATGTTTGCCATACAAATATCTCCAAGCTGTGTTAGTTTTACAAACGTCGCAGTCACTAGCCACGAAAATCAGGTAGGTATTATTTGCCACGACCTGAGTAGAATTCCAACATTCAAGGTTAGAAGGGAACTTCTAAACTAAGTAAGTATTTGAAGAGCGATAAACGAACTTCCAAGAGGTCGGATAGACTCGGCACCGAAAGGGACGGCCTAATTGCTCGCCCGAACGACAAAAAGAGATGGTACGACTTATTTTATTTATTGCCATATCAAGTTACGTCGCGGGTTCTGTATCACGGTTGTGTGAGAGAGATGGATATAAATATATTGTTCCCCTTGACCTCGACACCAGGAGATGCTGTTGATCAGATATTTTTTGGAAATTAAACTTTTTTAATTAGTTAACCCGAAACAGGTTTATCGTATGAGAACCTATTAATGAAGTATTGGTCGAAACTGGGAAGATAAAGTGTGTAGACTGTGACACCTATGAAATTGGTTGTTCTGAAACTAATGAACTTAATGAAAATTTATTAAATTATTCTGACAAAAATGGATCAATTACGCCAGATGAGGTTAAAGAGTAGCTAAGAGTAGAGGTCAAGCTCACAAGCGAGATATTCTGAAAAGAGGCCTTATCGTAGAAACCCGCAAAAATCACATGCAATGTAGAAACAAAGCAAAACTCCATTTGCCTGTGATTTGTGGTTCGCAAGATAATAAAGATTCAAGAGATAAACTCAGACTTGGAAAGAGATTGGTTTTTTCCCGCATGATTGAGGAAATAGACTTCTCACAACAATCTTAGAATAAATTAGAAGAATCACCTTTGTTTTTTATATCTACGAGTTTACTGGTCTTTATAATCTTTTATAACTTTTTCCTTGTTTCTGCAGTATTATTTGGGAACGACAGTAATCAGAAATTTTGAATCGCTAAATTAAATTTGAAAATTAATGTTCGTTTCAAAATTACGCAGGTTACACTGCAAATGCTGCCCTAGTTTGCAAATCTAACAATTTATTGTTCAACAAATAGCACATCTGTCAAACTTAATCCTGCTTTACATTCGGTGGAAAATTGTTCTCAAAATTACTTGTGAAACATTATTTTTGTTTTACTGTTTTTGTAACCATCTATTTTTTAACTGTTCTTTGTATTTGACAAATATAGATCAAAAATTCGAGACCGCTAGAAGAAACCCTGCGAGAATGTTACTTGTAACAAATTCAATATTTCTCACAATGTTTCGCAAAGCTTTCAAAAAATCTTTCAAAGCTTTTTCACTGTTGTACTTTTACAATTGCTAATCAGTTTTTTGTAAATAGGAACGCTTTAACAGTTTAAGGAGTCAGTTTGTGTCATGAATTCTAAGAGTGTCTAATAGTTTATATGTATAATATCAAAGCTGATCGTGGCACAAACTCGTTTTATTCATGAAAAAATCATTTCAGTCAGTATCCTTGTCGTTGTTTTACTATCTACATAGTGCTATTACCTACTAAGCAATTCGAAAAGCTCATACAACGATCAAAAATCTTATTATAAAAAAAAATTAGATAATGCTTATTTTCTCGTTCTTAAGCTAAATCCGGAATATTTTATGACACGAATTTAGATAACCACGAGAGCAAGGAAAAACCATAAAAGAAATCTAAAAACAATGTGACAATTGATGAGAGAGACGAGATGACGACTAACAGAGAAGCAGGTATGAAAGAAGAACTTGTATCAGCGAGAGAATGATGGCGATACCTAGCCAAAGGACCAAAGGTTGACTGGTAGAGAATGCCTTGTAGAATTAAGTCCGCCTATGTACCACTACTGTACATGAAGTTTAAAATATGTAAATAAATAATACTTTAAAATCACTGTCCAAGAACATATCGATACCACGATACCCACTTATCCTAATGAGCTCGAAAATGCTGTCCATGTTTAATAATAATATTTTATTGTTCTCCCACAAATAACGCTAACAGCAAGAATGCATTACAGATTTTCGATGTGATATAATAATGTTTATTTAGTTGGTAGACTGGTGCCTAAACTAAGCCATGGCTTGTATTTCAGGACACCAGGGTCTCCTTACTACAGGGTAATAAAGCAACAAACAAAACATTATATCATCTGTTCTGCAAAATACACCAGTCCGATATACTATACTAGGTACTACATATATTATACTATATCATCTGTGTAGATGGTGAACAATTTCACAGTATCTACTACTCTGTTTGGAAGTTTAGACCACAATGATCCCATGTCCCAGTACTATCAGCGTGGCTAAATAGCTGCATGATCCTTTGTCATTAATTATATGTATTAGCGACGTTGTTCGAGGGTAAAGCGCTGAAAACACGATAGCAACATTGCGGATAACCAGCTTTGCTGTTTAACATAGAAAAATAAATTCAACTTGATTTCAACAATTTTTTATAAATATCTTTTGGGTGGCTATTTGAATGCCGCTGTTTAGTAAAAAGCTTTGATTATTACCTGAATGGCGAATTAAGCTGCTTGATTTACTTAGGTAAATCAAGCAGCTAATAAACTCATCTAAAAAGTAACGAGAATCGAAAAATCCACCCATATTTCTGTCAATGGACAATTTAATTACTATACTTTTAAATTAGTAATCCAAAAACAGGAAAGATTCTATAACTGTTAATTTCACCATGGAACAAGTTACTAAGTATATCGACAAAATTTGTAACTAGAGAAAAATCGAAAGAATTTGTCTAGGGCTGCAAACTTTATCTGATCTCATCCTTAAGTCATTGACTCACTGTTGAGCATCTTGTGTTTGAATAAACCTCTTATAGTCTAGGTATTTAATTGCAATATATAGTAATCTCAAACGAAATTCTAAAAACTTCAAAATTTAGATTCTCTAATATCAGGCACATAGCGCAATCAGAAAAATAGAGGAATACTGAAATATGTACAACCAAATGCATTCACAATATTTCATCAACATATGCAAAACAATAGGAATACAAACTGAACATTATCTATGTTGTAATGAAACCCAAGCTTTGAAAGCGAGCTTCAGCATTGCACAATAACAGTAATGTACGCATACTCAAACATTCAAAGCGTAATTATACAGAATCAATCGCTGAACAGAATCAAAGATAGGAAGGGTCGTTTCATTCAATAAAAATCAAATTGTCACCACCGACAAGTTGTAACTGACACGTAATTCTACAGTTTAACGTCAATTCCAGTTCAAACAACCGGTTATTTAGTTCCAAAGAATAGAATGTCAACAGGTTGTACTGAGAATTCTTACAAAGCGGATGAAAGCTAGACATAACGAGATACGATTGTACAAATATAAATGATAGCTTTTGTTTTGTGTAATAAACACGTGATGTTGAAGTTTTTAGTGTTATGTTTAGTCTGGGACCCGGGATTATTCAGCTTGTTGTTTAGGAAACGTGAGCTTTCTGACTGGCAGGACCTACTCTAGGCCTTGAATTTATTAATGACTGTTGTCCCCGCGTTTGCATCGTCACTACTCCGCTCCCGTGGGTCGTAGTCTGATGTTGTATAGTTTTAGCCATCGCGGCATCGTCGATAAAAGGGCTATCCATCACACCAGATTCTAAAATTCAATTCGAAGTAAGAATTGGAAAACACACAAACTATAATTTTATAATTTATTTAGTACTTTATTAGTTTATCGAATTCATACAGAAAAACGCGGTGGGAAATTGGTTGGCAATATAATAAGTATATATTTTAAAGACCCTAGATGAAGGAAGTCACTTTTTTCTTCTCTTAAAGTTCGAATAGATGAGACATTGACGAAGGTCCTTCTAAGAAAAGTGATCATTATAATAATGATTAATGTAATGAATTTGTGTTAATATTGTCGTTTTGAAAACCTTACTCTGCTTATTTCATGGAAAAAGTTTTGTTTTAATTAGAACTGTTTTTTAAAGAGTATAACCACAACAACATAAAACATTAATAACAATGTCGTAACAATATTGTAGCCCACAACGCTGCTCACAGATTAATTGTGGAAAGCGTTAACTGAATCATTAGGTTAACAAGTTATGAAGTTTGCTTAACTATTGGGTTAATCAATAAAAGGGAAGTAAAGTAATACAACAAACGAACAAACAGAAACTGATAAACAATAAAAACATTCATAAAAACTTTAGCAGCTCGGCAGTTGGTACTTGGTTAGTAAATTTTGAAAAGGCAATTAATATCCATAACATCTGTAATTAACGCATGGTACGCAAGAATTTCTGCTGAACACGCACACTCACTACTTTGTATATTCTTTTTGCAGTATGAACCTAAGAACTCCAGATGGACACGGTATAGCCTAACTGAGAGAATACTGGACTATTATAAGAACCTTGTTGAACGCTTTTGTAAAATCTATAGAGTAGAACGCATTAGAACGCATTAGAGAGCAGTGGTGGCCGAGTGGTAAAGACCCCGACTTACAAGCTGTAGGTCACAGGTTCAAACCCAGCCAGGCACATTACTTCGTGTAATTTATTTCATCACCACTGCTCTCAAAACGGTGAAGGAAAACATCGTGAGGAAACCGGCATATCCTAGAACCAAAAATTCGAAGATATGTGACATCCACCAATCCGCACTGGGCCCGCGTGGTGGATCATGGCCCATTCCCTCTCGTAGAGAGAGGAGGCCTGTGTCCCTGCAGTGGGAACATTAAAAAGGCTGATGATGATGATGATGAGAACGCATTACAAATCCACATAGTTCGTAAAGTATATCAACTCTTTTCTCTCAGTAGGTTTGGACATAAATCTAAACCATATCTTTGCGTAAGCAAAGGTACTAGGGCTTTACTTTTGATTTGAATCAAGGAAGAAACCGATGTCACAAATAGAATTCTCTTTAAGCAATGGGACATCGTCTAGTGTGTGTATGTAACACATAGTTTTATTTTCAGTGAAGTTTAATTTTTTTCCAAATACGTGTATAGAGAAAAAATTGGTATAAATTTAAATCCATTTTAAGTAATCTGATAACTAGATGTAGAATTGGATGTAAAAGAAAAGACTATCACGAAGCTTAAAGCTGCCCAAACAACAAACTTTAATGATAAGTTTGAGCAAAACCAACCCAAAACAGATAACTCCTTCTAAAGGCTCTTTATCTGCAAGATCTCATTATGATTTTTTGTTTGTATTTACGAGCTCCAAAACTGCTAACGAAAAACACCCAGATAACACCAACAAAAACCACAATAGATGAGTCAGACGTTTCTCCTAATATACAAGTTGCTAGTGACAATCGTGGAAGTGCTCGGAAGCGGGCGGGGGGCCGGGGTACAATGAGTGACGGATTGACGACCATTGTTGCCGACAAAAGACGAGACAAATCAAAGAATAGCCCCTCAGTGGATTCCCGGGAACCACCGTTACGGGATGGGGATCCCCTCCGTAATATCTCGTTATAGTTATTTAATTAAGTGCAGTGTTGGGATTTTTGCTATTTTATGGCGAGGGCTCGTGATTGTTAAATATTTTCGGTTATGGACGTAAACAATGACTATAGACTGAATCCCAAGAGAGAAAGCCTGATCTAGTATAGTCCTGATATAACTAGTGCTGCTATAGTTTCATAACCATCAAATTACAAATAAAAAAGATAAAAAAGTAAGATATATATTTCTTAAATTATTAAAGTGCTCAATGAAATAATGAAAGCAGAATTAAAGTGAATATTTTATTACCGCCCAAGCAAATTATTACGGATAAACCAAAAAAACTTTCAATTTGCTTTAATTTCGGAATTTGTGGAGCGTACCATAAATTTTGTTAATTAGGTACTTACATATTTTTTGGTACTGATTCGACTAAACGTGCATGTTCAAAGCAAATATGATGAGGTTATGTTACGGAAGTTTAGGATTAAATAATGATTCTGAGTCTGAGTCCTGTGCCTTTGTAGTCCAAATTCAGTTCAGCACATAGTTAGCTTGCTTTGGGCTTAGCATGTACCAAACAATAGATAGGTAAAACATTATATACTTCTTCTTATTCGTTGAATTTAGGAAGAGCACTGATGTACTTACTTATCTTTGAAGATCAAAGTCTAGTTCGAATGAGATTGATATGAGAATACTCGCATATTATTGGGTTTTTTATGGTGGTAAAAATCATCTAATGACGAATCTCGCCCTTGAGCGCAACGAGAAACAGTGACTTACTGACTAAACGACCCAGTCCGTTCCATCTCAGCCTTCATACCAAGGTCGGACCTTCCTTACAGAAACCGGACCGGGGCCCCAGTAGGCTTCGGCACTGCTGTTGGGCCTCTATATTCGCTGTTAACTCTTTGAGACGCGCAGGAACAGAGCGTGGCGTCGACGACTTGGCTTGGTCCGAACTGTTACCAGACGACAGGATGGCGAGCTACCCATTGCTCGCAGCCCGCAAGTCCGCGTCTACGGTGGCAACGGGATCGGAATCCCGTTGTCATTGTCTCCTCCTTTGCAAGCATTAATGTTACTAAATCACATGTTATAAAGCAAGCACGAGCACTGTTAGGAATTCGAAAAATAAACAATGAAATGTCATTCTGTCTTGTGAAGTAAGGCTCTTTGAACCGGGTTCGCCACGGTCCAATCCAACCTATTTTGGTTGTTAACTTTTCGGGATTACTAGGTTTTATTGTTATGGTTCTATTGTCTTTTTCCGACAGTTTTTCGGTTAACAATTAACCGAAATTATCGCTGAACATAGACTCCAAAAAAATACATTCGGTCGAATTGAGAGCCTCTTTCTTTTTCTTTTTTTAAGTCGTGTAAAAATAGAGTAGAACCACAATAGTTTTTAATGTAAATAAAACAATATTTATGCTTATTTGTTAGTAAGTGTGGAACAATGGGTGTTTGTGATTCCATTAACTTTCAATATGAAATACAATTTTTAAACGGCCGTACAATGCACCATTTTGAAATCGGTTCACCATGAATACATGGTCTGTATGTACTGAAGTGTTGATAATAATTTGTAACTTTTCGGTATTACTATGGTCGATTTCCAACACTTTCATTGCCAATCGCGGGGCTCTGTTCAAAAATGACCAGAGTTGTGTAGATTTGTAGCCCAGAGACGTTCTTTTATGAATCGAGTAGCTACCCTAGAGTTAATCCAAGTGACTCCAACTTCGAGCAGGGTAGGTTGGAGTAAGCCATTGACAATAGAACTTGACGTTTGCGTTCAAAAATGCGAGTGTAGGGTGTCTACCCTGTGATGTCATTAGAGCTAACTCAAACCTCAAATTTGAACGCAGGGCAGAATAAGATCCAAACTATTTCGGACAAACAAACAAACAAACTTGACGTTTGCGTTAAAAAATGCGAGTGTAGGGTGTCTACCCTGTGATGTCATTAGAGCTAACTCAAACCTCAAATTTGAACGCAGGGCAGAATAAAGATCCAAAAAATTAATTTGGACAAACTGTGGTTTGAGTACCGTGAGTTTTCTAGTGCTCAAAGCACTAGAAAAGCTACTAACTAAAATAGGCTTTAAATTAAGCATTTAAAGCCGCATACGTCGATACTTCAACAAAATAATTATACGCAATAATTATTATAATTATACTATATGTTCGCACAAAACAATGAACACGCGTCTATCTCTTTAAAGTTAATTTAACTTTTGATCCAGCAGTCATTAACTCCAAAAAAAACTAAATAATCAGCTTGCAGGAAATTGACCAGCAAACTTTTTCCTCTGTTTTGTGGTCTGTGGCATGAAAAGCTAATATTAACATAATAACAACCATCGTTTGTTGGCACGAGAGAAATGTTTCCATCAAAACTTAACGAATTACCGTGTCGATTGTCGACGTCTCGCATATCTAATCAAAACAGATCATAACCTAGCCTAACTTGTACTGTGATATGCAACTCTTTTATTGTTTTTTTTTTCCAAAATTCGGAGCTACCTATTTCGTTTTGGACTTATTGCTTTACCTAACTACATCGTTCACGTAACACTGCGGCCGCCCAATTATTTCGTACGCAGTTCATTATTTTGCCAATTAAATTGAAGTTTTAATTTTTATTTTGGTTGAAGTTGAAACCAATTTTAATTAGCGGTCTAAACTTTCACCAGTTTTGCGGATGAAGCTGAATTTGATAACTTTGAACGCGAATCCTGAACTCCACCTTCAAACGAGGATGAACTTCAGAAAAAAAAATAAGTAAAGAAATTAGTAGAATATTTGCAAAAGCAAGCATTCACGATCGCATTTAGCGCTAACAATAAAAACCAAAACACGAATGTGTCACTTACTAATGAAAAATCGGTAATTTACGGTAATTAAGCTTTTAGTGCTTCACTATTGCAAGTAAAACCTGTCGGCGGCGCGCGGCGGGAGAGGAATCGATTCCCGGCGCGCGGCGCGGCGACGTTGCCGCTCTGTCGCGCGTGTTTTGTTTGGGTTGTATGCAGCGGCAACAGGCCGCGCGCGCCGCTCGCGTCCTCCCCCTGCGCCCCGCCAAACGTCATCGTTATAAAAAGTTTCGAACTTACTGCAAGGGAACCGCAACTATTGCAAGTTTTTTGTTCGTTTGTCATGCACAAACTATAGCATCGTTTTGGTAAGTAACTAGTGGAGTTATGTCGGCGTGTTTCGTGACTAACATTTAGATGAGGCGGCGGCATTTCGGTGCTCTCTCCGACTAGTTGGACAACTTGCACCGTGCACGTCCCATGACCGTGACCTATTTATGCCACCCTGTCAATTGCGAGGCATTGATTAACTTGTGTCCCGTTTAGTGTCTACTGGGAACTGGCTCGTACGAGGTGATATTGAGGAAATGTCACGAAATTTTAGATAGTTAGGTACCTGCCAAGGTAGGAAGGTACCTACTATAGGTGTATATTCATGGGATAAATTACTTGCACAAGAGGGAAAGAAAAAAAAATGCTGCCAGAGCGGCGTTCCACTTTTCCTATTGAAATCGATGTGGATGATTTTTTAAATGAGAATAGGATCGATTGCCATTTTGTGATGTCACGTCATACTGTCAAATCAAACAAATTTTAGTAAAATTTAAGAAATTTGAGATGAGTAAAATTGAAAAACCTACATGGTCATTAAACTTTTTTTGTTCATGGTAAATATATAAATTAAATTTTACAAATTTCTTGTTTTGCTAACCCTAATAATTCTTCGATTTGACAGTAAAATGGTAAAGCGTGACATCACAACATGGCAATCTATCCTATTCTCATTTGCAACGCATTGAACATCCACACTATCCATACTTTACTTAATATTATAAATGCGAAAGTAACTCTGTCTGTCAGTCTGTCTGTCTGTTACGCTTTCCCGCTTAAACTTCTCAAACGATTTTGATGAAATTAGGCACAGACAACCTTTAGACCCTGAGAAAGGACATAGGCTACCTTTTTTTGCGAAAAAAAGACGCAGACGAAGTCGCGGGTACCAGCTTGTGGAATATAATTCTATACTTATCTATATTAAATACTAGCTTTTGTCAGCGGCTTCGCCCGCGTACATAAAATATAGTCTATGTCACTCAGGAGTAAAGCAGCTTTCTATTGTTGCTAATTTTTTTCCAATCAATGGGACCAGTACCTAGTTCCAGAGATTACCTCCTACAAACAAAAAAATAAAAAAAACAATCTTTACCTCTTTATTATATTAGTGTAGATTTTATTGTAAGTATGTACATACAAAGAAAAGAACGAAGTCCCATGTGATTTGTATTACATGGGACTTCGTTCTTTTTTATCAATTCTATTGATAACCGATCATCTTATCATGACGTAGCTGTTAAAATATAAGGTTTGCGAGCGAGAAACAGGGAAGGAGCTACATACCATATAGGGTAGACCGGGGACAGTAGTACCATTTTCGAAACATCGGTTGATTACACAAAATTGACTGTTGCTTTTTATTTTTAATATTATTATTTAACTGCCTTGGTTTATTATCTACCAAAGGAAATACATAAAGTTGACTGAGATTGAACTAAACTTGATCAAAATAAAATTGACTTTAAATGAAATGATAGCTCGTGTTACAAACGACCCCCTATAAGGATTAATTGTACCAAAACTGCATAGGGTAATAAAACGCGAATAAAGGTATAAATTATACGTTCTCAGTCATTTATTTGCAGTCTTATGGGTTTATAATCATTCTTAAAAATTAGGAACAAAAATATCACGAATTTCTGTGTTTTAAATCAACAAAATCGAAAGACATAACAATAATTTATCAATTTTCCAGTTACAAAAATAAAATAAGTTTTTATTAACATATAATCATCTTTGGTTCACACGTTGCGTATTTGCTGTTATCTAGCTTTATAACAATTAGAAAATTAATTAATTTATTTATTAATTACTGTTTTGTTTATTAGTTGACTGGTAGAGAATGCCTAGTAGCATTAAGTCCGCCTATGTACCACTACTGTACATGAAGTTTAAATAAATAAAATTGAAATAATTAACAAAAATATTTTAGTATGGAGGTATTATTGACCCTTGGTACAATTGCATCAAACTGACTTATTCAGAAAAACCCTCTAATAGACACAATTCTTAACTTAAAGCTTCCATAGTGATTATAAATCAAAAAATTAATCCATTTAAACTGTTAACAAACATTATTTGTCAAAATGGCTCTGGTAATATTTATTTTTATGGTAGGTAAAAATCATCGAATGACGAATCCCACTCTTACGAGTTACAGTCAATCATATTTTACTTTAAGTCAATATTAGCACTTTCAGTCAATCATAACTTAATTACCGCGACTAGCCGAAAACCAAAAATTCGCCACTTTTAAGTCTGGTATAAAGCGCGCGCGCCGGCGACTGAGGTGCGCCTCGGGACTCAAGTAACGCGTGTCCTGGCGCACTCACACACCCAAAATTTAGCTTAGTAGTAGAAATATCGATGATGTGGTACTATTGACCCGTGGTACTATTGTACCCGGTCTACCCTACGTTTTTCTTTATTCATAAAATTCTGTTCATTGATTACAATCTAGTCTATAAGACTAATGAGCAATTAAGTCTTCAATATACTTATACTATAAGTATAAAAATCAGATGAGAGAGGAGAGCAGTGGTGGCCAAGTGGTAAAAGCCCCGACTTTGAGTTGTAGGTCACGGGTTCAAACCCTGCCAGGCGCATTACTTTGTGTAATTTATTTCATCACCACTGCTCTCAAAACGGTGAAGGAAAACATCGTGAGGAAACCGGCATGTCCCATGAGAACTAAAAAAACGAAGACATGTGACATCCACCAATTCGCACTGGACCCGTGCGGTGGATTATGGCACATTCCCTATCTTAGAGGGGAGGCCTGTGTCCCAGCAGTGGGAACATAAATAAGGCTTATGATTTATCACATTTTTCTGTTAAAGCTAGAGTTATTGTACGTTGTGTTAAAACTAAAAAAATTGTCCTTTTGTACTTGTAGTGACACAGTACATGTCTCAGTTACCTTACCTCCGAACCACATACCACCTTACCACCAGTTACCAGTTATAACAACGTGTTTCATTCTCAAGCCGCTGAAGCCACGAAACCCTTAAATACTCTCATACAAGTCCATAGCACTTTATAAAGTTCTATACTTAAGTCAAAAACACTCTGTTCTTGAGTTATATGCATATAGCACAGCCAGCATTAACCACTGATATACACTGACCTCAGTTCGCTTTAGTCTATGCACTAGGTCCGTGTGATGGACCGCAACACACTCCGCAAACTTTTTGTGTTCAAGGCACACCAAGGAAAGTTGGAAAATTTTAGAGATACAAAAAATATTCGTCCATTAACGCAGGTCTTCACCGGACAGGGCCAGTTCAAGAAGTATCTGTTTTAGATTCAGGTGAAAAGAAAAAAAACCATTTGGGTGTCACCACTGATATCCGTTTTTGCCTGAAAATACTCAGTAAATATCCCTTTTCCGTAGTCGTTTTTCCGTCTCGTGCTTTCGTGTTCGTTTTCTTTTCCGTTTCGGAGGTAAAAACGGATATTTGCTGAGTATTTTTTTTTTAATCTCTATTTATTTTATAGAGGGTTTAGAGTATTTACGCGGATAAAATCCCAACTCTAGTCGCGGCACACCCTTTGCGAAAAGTGTTCAACTGCGTGAACTGTATAGGATGTGTTAGACCACTGGGTCTATCTAGCATATCCTATATAGTTCTATATCTTTTATAATCCAGTGTAGATCGTCAAATGGATCGCATTAAGAGTTCGTGGTAGATCCTCTGTAAAATAATATTTTGATGCAGGTACCTATGACAGGACTTTCCACCCATAAGTAGGTAGGTACATTTTTTCTGTTGAAACCTTTTGTTTCGAGTGTAAGCAAAAATTAACTAACCTAACCTATAAGTTAATTTTTGCGTGGATTTGTCTTCGATGGTATGTACAAAGCGTTTTTGGAAACACACTTAGATATTATGAGTAGGTATTGCCAGCTATAACTTTGGGGTCTAGTCAAGAATGAATTGGTTAGTTCTAGGCAAGTGTCTCAATTATCGACCACATCATCGCTTAACATCGGGTGAAAAATTGGTAAAATGCGAACCTAAAAAAAACTTCTTAGAGGAAGGTTGTAGCTACCAGGACACATAAACACCAATCTACCAGCAACCCACCCTATAATGTTCCTAATGTTGGGGCACAGGCTTCGACCATCGGCCGTAGCTTATTCAAAACACGAGTCCACCCAGCCAGATGTCAAATATTTTCGAATGTAGGTTTCTTTCTAGGATATATGTCGGACCACCAGATGTACGGTAATGCTCCACCGGTATCTACATGGTGGACATCCATATACGTACAAAACGTTTTGGCAACACTTTCATTGTGCGTACAGCTAAGGAGTAGAATTCCGTGACGGAGTCTGTGTTTTCTGATGGCTACAATCCGGGTATCTTTAAGCCAAGAGTGAATAGGTTACTTCTAGGTAAGCGCGCTCCATCGTCGACCGCATCGTCGCTTTCCATCAGGTGAGATAGCGGTCAAGTGCGAACCTATAAATCAATTTAAAAAAGAATGTCAAATACCTTTACCTACCGTTGTACTAAAATTAACACAGAAATCTGGGTTCTATACCTCAAGTTATAATTGCGGTCTTTATGTTGTAATTGCGTGCAGGTTATAGCTTGTAATTGTGGTCGTTACAACTAGGCTTCATGTTGCTCCATAGAAATTCCTTTCTTATAATAGGTTGCTCTCGAGGATAGCAAATGTACATAGGTGATACTGCTCTCGTTCAACACCCAATCAAGGCCGCAGGAGAATTTTCATAAGCTTTGGTTCCTCAGTACCTGAAATTGGAATAGTTTTTTTTACACTAATAGGTAAAAAAGACAATTCCAATTTCAGGTACTGAAGACACGCGGCGTGAGCACCGTATCCTTTGTCTGATGCGGATGGCCTCCTCTTTTGCTAGCATTACTGCTTCGCAGAAGGACGCGACCGCCTGCCAGTCTTTCTCGCTTCGGACCATGGCCTCTACCAAGGCCCATCGCGAGAGATCGCCGCCTCTGATCACAATTACGAGAACACGGCGATACTCTTCCCAAGCGGGGCACACATCTACCGTACCGTGTCCTGCGGGCGGTCCACACAGTGCAGGAACTTCCCGAACTTACCATGTCTGGTGAGGACGCCGTGACCGTGAGGTCTTTCCAGCCACGCCTCAAAGGCCGATAGATCTACAATATTGTTGTTGTTGACCAATACCTGTTTTATTGTACACCTACATTGTATCACAACTTTAGATGGTATACATGTGAATATATTATACATGTACCTACTGCTTATTCTTGAATATCGATGCCGATGCTGGATACGAAGTAAAAACCCAAAAACTTCTGGTTTTTTTTTTTGGTGGGAAAAAACATCGATTCATCCTGGTGTTCCGCTTTCGCATCAACCCTTGGACTTATTATGGTAAAGCCACCTTAAGGAATACTATTTTACACATTTAAACATTTTTTTTTAAACATTTGGGTTGGATACTAGAATACAGAATTCTGAAGTTTTGTGTTTCTAAATAAAACTAGGGTTTATAACAAAGGTAATATTTTAATATCAGCTCAGCTCAAATTTATGAAGTAACAAAACATATGAAACCTTATCAACTAATTTGTAGCTAGATAGGATAGATAAATATTATAATTTACTCTTATGTAGTTAACTTACTGTTGCGTTTAGAACAATACATCATTAAGTTAAACTTGAACCTCTCTAATTACTAACTAGCGACCTCCGGTTAATTAATTGTGAATTAAATTGTCAAACTCTAACCTCATGAGAATTTTAACACGTATGTAAAATTATTCGATATTTTACCTTCAAATTCACAAATTCTCAATTTACTCAAGACAGCCGATAAGATTTTGTTAATGAGAATCTATCTACGATTTTAACATAATTATCTTTTTTAAATAAGAAGCGAAACTAATCTAAACAAGAGTTACAACTTTAAATAACAAATCGTAATCAGTAGGACTAAAGAAAATATTTACAGATAGGTATACACTTTTTAATGTTTCTGAGTTTGGTAACATAATAGCAACTAAACAATAAATTATGACCTTCCAATTATATTTGCGTAGGTCTAATTAAAAGCTATACAAATAAATGTGAAGAGCTTAGAAAAGAAAACGAACAACGTGGGTAGATAGAAATGCTCACCAAAAATCATTAGACGAAAACGCAAAGCCAGGCGATTTGGCATTTGATACAGGCTGAATCTTTTTTTTAAGTAGCAAAAAGGGCTTCGTTCGGAACCAAACAGAAAATCAAAATTCCTAACCGAATGATTTTGAAAAAAAAAATCACATTACACTATATAAAAGTAGGTACCATTCGATAATGGCGCTGGAAACCGTACGTTTTGATTTCAAATAATTGTTTTCATGTAATGTCTTTGATCCAGATAATAATCGTTTCCTTGTTTGAAACTATGCTCATTTTATTTATCTTCAGTAAATACCAACAGCAGATCAACTTCATAACAGTTTTATTGTAACTTACAAGTCCAGTTGTTTAGTAGGTATCTTTTTGTGTTCGTTGAATACAGTCATTACATACACAATAGATGTGCGAAGGCCGGTGTTCGCTTTGGGCTTGAGAGTTTATGGGAAAAAGCATAGGTAACTAATTAGTATTGGTAAAGAGTGAAAAAAAAGTATATACACATATTGATTTTAATGTATCTTTCATTATTTCTCAGGTAGCCCGGTTACGACATTATTTAATCAAAGCTTATTACATGAAAAAGTTTCAAGCTACGGAAAAACAACCTTTGGTACCAGGGCCGCAGGGGCAAAAGGTAAAAGTTTTCGTAACGGAAGCCGGATAAAAAGAAAACAAAAATTAAAGTTTACAATAGCCATTTTTTGTAAAAGCAAAAGCAGGGAAAACTTAATTCTTTGCTACTGGTAAAGTTCTGTAAACTTACTTCTTAAGTTACTCATAAACTAGCAAAACTTTTCATTAATTTAACGTCAGTACCGGGAAGTATTCAGTTTTCTTTCAGTACTATGACGAGTTTTTACAATCACAAACATATTCAGTCTTCATTATGGAAATTCTTTACACCCTTTAATAATTTAGTTTAACATTTTCACTATTTGTCTTTAATATCTATACAATACTCTTTGATAAAGAATCTATAAGTAGCAGCACTGCTTAAGGCTTGTTCGTATCTACTTCTTATATTACGGTTCTCGTTCTCAATGGGACAATGCGACAACCATTATTCACAGAATTGTTTTTCGGCCACTATATCCATAGAACGTTGTCTATAAAAATGCATCACACCTGTCCCCGAGAGTAGGCTGCTTAACACAAATAATAACTTACAACTTGTAATCGTCGTTAAATCTTGTGACAGAAAACACAACAACAACAGAAAGCTACACTTGACACGAGATTCTGTTATTAATTTACAAAGGTTCTCAGTAATCGGCAGTAATCACAATGTCATTAATCATATAAAAGAGTGATTAATCATTAGCTTCGTGGACGAACTCAGGAACACATTACTCCAATGCTCTATGCCGACTATGGGTCCTTTTCGGGATATGGACGATATAGCCATAATCAACAAACTTGGCACAAAGGTAGGATTGCAGTATATCTGTTAAACATACTGGACTCGACTATCCTTTTATAATAACCATGAATTAAGCTCCAGAAACTTAGGATAATGATATATTTCTTTAGTATCTTCTACCATGTCGGATAGAATCTCCAATCATTATCCCGTTAGTATTTTTTAACTTTTCACTTTCAATTTTCACTCAAACTTGTGCGCTTCTTTTCGATGTATATAAAACGGCTAACTCTTCTTTAAATTGAACTGGCTAGCAGATGTTTGTGCTGCGATCTCATTTAGCAACATATCTTGCATCTTACTTCTCACTACCAGCTTCCGGATTGGGTCCAGTTGTTTGAAGTATGGTGCTAAGGACTTTAGGAACATCACATCGTAGTCTTCGTTTGACGATAGTTTCGCTACCTTCTCTGGGATTGGTTCTTCTACATAAGATTCGTCAAGGTATACTTCTACTTCGTTGTTCCCTTCTTCTGGTTCTTGTTCAACTTCGAACTCATATTCGTCTTCTATCTCTTCTTTCGCTTCTACTGTTTCAACATTGTTTTCATCGCTCCCACTCGTTTTACTACCTTTGCCATTACTCTTGCCGTTGTCAGATGTGTTAATAAACTTCAACATTTCAAAATGCCGCCATTTTCCTGTGTACAATTCTTCGGATCCAAACTTCTTGATTTCTTTCTTGAAAAGATCGCGGAGATTCTTCCATTTTACTCGTAGACGTTCTTCTGTGAAAGAAAATAGAAAAAGTGTTTTGAAGCATCAAATTGCAAGGTATTCATTAGGTAAAAAATATTACTGATAAAATTAGTCTAAGTTGCAAAAAGCTCCCGAAGTAAGTGATAAACAACACTCTTCGTATGCAGTTGCCAAAAATATTGGATGCTGTAAATCTGTCCGTACGGAGTGCTATCAAGAGTGCCATTTATATTCACTAGGAACGTCTGCGTTGCGCTCTCCTATTTTATTGTTTTTTAAAAGTTGTGTGTACAATAAAGCATTTGAATAGGATCAATGTCACAAATAAGTGGTCTATCCATCGCATAAATACGATGCGGGACAATTGTGCCAGACAAACCAACCAAGTTGCATCGCACTTATTATTTTTTGCCTTAATAATAGGGGAACTAATCTGATGAAATAGCGGATTTCTATGAGACCCTCTAATCCTCGTAGTAAGTTCTCGATGGTACCTACTCAAAAACTTCAAGTGCAAGTTGCAATATTGTCATTTAGGCGAAGTATCGAAAACTTGACAAAAATGTGGGAAAATTAAGAGTAGGTATTTTTTATAGATTGTGACTAAGATTAGAATGCAATTGTTCTTAAAAAAATGACAATTGTCTCTAAAGTATTATTATAAAAAAAAATATATTATGTACTCCGTACTTATTTAATTATCCTAAAATGTTTTTGTTCATACTTAAGTACCTATTTAGATACGAAAGTACCTACCTATCTAAACCCATAGGTGAAAGTATAGATAAGTTTTTGATTGGCCTTTAAAAAAATACAGTTATATTATGTAAGTAAGAACACAACAACAATTATCAAAGTTAAAGTTTAATAATTAACACCAATACCGACCTATTGTGTTTGGTGCTTGCAAAATTGTTATGAAAATACATGACTGTATCCAATTCCAAAGAAAAACCTACTTACTTGTATTATTGTTATACTTGTATATACAATACAGTCTAATGCTGACGAATCGGAATATATTACAAAATCCTTTATTACAAGTACACACACATCTATGTGTACAATAAAATTTAGCATAACTTAAGAGCCTACTACCGCCATCTGTCTTTGTACAGTGGCACTATTAGAGTACTAGGAGCGCAACACGCACGTGGTACATAAACAAGTCACACTAACCTGGTAGCTGCATCACGTCGGCTATCTCCATCCAAGCCTTGGCCATCCGATACCTGTCATTGTACCGATCATGGTTCGGATTCCACAAACACTCTCTCTTTTTGATTTCTTTTACAAGTTTCTTCAGCGTATGATCGGATAACACCATTTTTTGCGGCATGTTGACGAAATTTTTTTGAATTAAAATCGCGTCGCGCCACAACGGTCTGTCCGCGCGGCTAGGGTTCGCCGCGGCTACTGGCGGCTCGCGGCCGGCGCCCCGCACGCCCGGGCGAGCCGCGAGCGACTACGACAATCAATGTACGATAAGGTTGGGAGCACACGCGGCGATCGTACTGCTGCCTGAGAGTACTTTATTATTATTTTTTGCATTTTTTTAAACGGTGTGTTGTAACAATCCTATATTATATGAAATGTGTAAAAACCGTACCTAACATTTTTTTTTATAGCAGGTACATGATTATTGTTATCAAACTATGAAATGAATGCATGCACGAACTGGTGCTCATCATCTGATAAGGAGTTGTAGGTACATGAATGTGCTGTTTGCCATGCTTGACAGCGTGAAGGAAATTCTGGTAGGTATATAATACAACGGTACATAGTAGGTATAAGCAGAAAACAATGTGTTTTTATTGAAGAAGCTTAAAAATTTAACAAAAATAAAACGGGAATAAAATACATTCTCTGCACAACATGATACGAAAAGGACCTTTTGATTTTATTAGGTGTCTCCAATTGATTTGTTTCGATAATTTGAAAAGTATTAAAACTGGAAACATACGAAGCCTTATGCAGATTCATATTATGCTGTAAAGGGCTTGTGTTGTTACAGCTCATGAAGCCACTTATCCTTACTTTCACTTGATTATTTATTAAAAAATAAACTACGGTCGCTACGGATGCGTTATATGAGACGCTCCGTGTGCGCCCGGCCTATGGCGCGTCGAGAAGTCGAGCGGAGCGCGCGATCACGCGACGCGACGTTGCCGCGCTGCGCCCGAATGTCGCGTTTAATCGCACCGCCGGCCGGCTTACGTGTAGCCTGTAGGTGGTCGAACCGTCACCAATCTACCTACTAATCATTTACTGAATGCATGATACGCAGAATTAATCATTAGGATAAAGTATGTCAAATGGAAAACCAATCATATTAATTCGTCGTCATGCAAAATTATCTCTCTTTCACGTTGTTGAATTTATGGAACTCGAAGAATATTATTATAAAACTTATTTGAAAGTAAGCAAATTATTCTATTTTAGTATTTAGGATGAAGATAAACACAATTATAAATAACTCAGCTGTCATTAAGGAAATATTGTGTCTTTCTACCAAAAAATTTTAACAATAACTTTGTTGACCTTTTTGTAAAAGAGGCACCTAGCGAAGACTAACAGAACTAATTGTAACGTATGATGTAGTTACAGCGCCATCTAACGTATATATAACACAGTACTAGTAAAAGTAAATCTCAAAGAGTACGACACGCGGCCGATAGAGGTCCTTAATTGCGTTGCTATAATTATAGCATTTTACTAGCGAATTCGTAAGATGTTTCCATAATTTTAATAGCCATTAAACCTTTTTTTTTATTTTTTTAAACCGATTTTGAGGCTATCCTCAAAATACGTTTAAAAAAAAAACATGTGAAAACCTAATTTTTTAATTTCTTTTATTATTTATAAAAATACTAGCTTTTGCCCGCGGCTTCGCTCGCGTGGTATTGGGGGTGGGATTGGGGTTTCTGGGATAAAAAGTAGCCTACGTCCTATTCCTGAGTGTATCCTATGCCTGTGCCAAATTTCATCCAGATCCGTCCAGCCGTTTGGGCGTGATTGATTAACAAATATCCAAACATCGTAACTTTCGCATTTATAATATTAGTAAGATTAGTATGATCTATCTCATACTAAAATTTTTCTCAATAAATTCTTTGAAACTTTTTTTTTTGATATGGTTTTATTGCAGTTCCGAAAACATTAATGATGACAACTTTTATTACTAGCTTGCACACAGAATAGGTGAAATTTTCAAAAAGCTCATCTTAAGTGCTCGTCTACGTGACTATGTCATAAAAGAAAACCTTGTGCAAAATTTATGTTCGTATCTCTGGGGCTAGGATTAGGAACATGTAATCGAGTCTAAAGTTAGGCTCTGCGAAATTTAGCGCTTGGAAACTTGTACAACAATCATCATCATCATCATCCTACTCTTATCCCATTTTATTTGGGGTCGGTGCAAACTAGTACAACAATAAAAGTAAAAAATAATAATAATGCCAATAACAGTTTTTAACAGCAATAACAACTGCAAATTGCATTTTTTTTTAAACAATTTTTTTTTCGAATTTTCAAGCGGTAAAATTCGCAGAGCCTTCAGACTCGCCAAGATCTGACGGCCGTACTGTACAGGGTAGTTTCGGCTGTGCATTGATATGTCAGTCAGTTTCTACTTTTATACCCTTAACCTTGTACACTTGTCAGGGTTGCAGGAATCCGAAGGATGCCAGATGCACAGGAACGGTCGTTGTGGTGACGCCGACGTTTGGTCGCCGTCGTCCAACAAAAATGATGATAGTCATGATACACTTATACGTAGGTACTATATAAATTAAGTGTATACTTATTACATGTCCTGGTTTGCGCGAGAAGTCCCGGTTTTAAGAGTTTGGTGACAGTTTCGATCACCGATTCTGTGGACCAGGTCTCCATATCCTAATGTGTATTAATGCTTGCTAAGCGGCTATGTACAAAAATGTTAAAATTTCTTCTTTTTTTTTAATGTTAAACTTTTACTGAGTAAAACTCATTTTTCTTATATTCCTTAACCTTTCAACTACCGTAATTACAGACGAAATTAAAAGACAATAGGTGTGCGGACACCGGTGTCCTTTTGGAGCGTAATGAACTAAAATACCTTTTAGTTAGTTTGCGTTATAGGACCAACCAGGACCAAAAGACCGACCACTGTTTTAACATTCCTGTAGTCTCCCCACTAAAAGACTACGAACGACAACAAATAATGGAATCATCAAAGATCTTCGATACCTTATTGCTTTCATACGCCGCGGTAGACTAATACGTGGGAATTATAGTTTACTAAGGGTGTCTCACAGGGTACAAGTCTAGGCCCACAAGTCTTTTTTCTTATTCTTTTGTTAACAAAGGCATTATAGGGTAGTACCAAAAATATAGCGAAATATAGGTTTACTATAGTTTATTTGAGCGATTAATTTATTTTTTAATGTATTGGCCTTGTTCATCCAAGATCTAAATGAAATTAATTAAACTGATATTTTGTATAAAGGTTGGAGTTGAAAGGGTAATGAAAGTCTACGTCTTGTTCACATTTTATTTAGAGACATCGGTATAAAATATATGAGATATAAAACAGCACAGTCGTGATAAAATTAAAATATATCATAATATACGATAATATAAAACACGTCAATATATTAAAATCAACATTTTAAAGTGTAAGACATTTATTGAGACGTGGGATAATCAATTGAGGTCAGCTTTTAAAAAATAAATTTTAAATAAAATTATTATTGTTTTCTAATAAAACTGACCCCAGAAGATACAATATAATAAAACTTAATAAATAAAATCTGAAATGGTATTTTGGACAATAGGCATAGAATTAAATATTTTATTCACTGTGATATTATTAAAGTTTATAAAATTTTTCATTCGTCAATCGAAAAAACTGCCGTAAACGACGGAAGTATAGAAAAATTATACAAACATTTTATATTGATTTTTAAATTTATATTTTTACTTTTAATCTTACAATTATTTTATCACAGTGAATAGAGTTTAGGTGTGGGGATTAAAAGTGTATGTATGTAGGTGTCTGGAGGAAACCCTTAAAGTGGGGTCTAGTCAAGACCGGATATATGCGGTCGTGACAACGGATATGGTAACATTAATTATACATATATGTTAATGATAATATATTGTTATATCCTAACACTAACTAATGCATTTTTCTTTATTATATACGTTTAATATATGACCATAAATTGAAACATACAAAGCGGCGGAATGTCTCATACAATACGTTGTCAAAGGAAACGAGATGGACTGCAAAAACAGACCAATCATTACTACTTGAACATTTATAATAGCGTAGCATTATCTATCTATAGCGTCCATAAATACATTTAATACAGATATAAAAGTACTATCAAAATAATAACTTAAATCCTAAGTAAATCCGTGACAGATAAAATTAAATAAAAAGTAATTACGTATTATTTTTCAGTTAAAGTTAATTCTGCTAGAGTCCTACTGGTGCACGGTGCGGTGCCGTGGTGAAGCTTGGGATCAGTCTGTGGTGGCTCCTTTGATAAGTTGTCAGATCACCATTTGATACAAACATAGCAGAACTAACAAAAAATATAACTAACATCAAATATTCAAATATAATATCATTTATATAATATTCATGAATTAAAATTCTCAATTCCCGACAGTTGTATGATAAAGCTTTAATAATATATATATTTATATAAATAAAATATTTCCCTAAAATACATATGGTTAAACCACGTTAACTTTGGCACGGCAATTTATTTAACCAAATAGCTAACAGCTTAACAAAATGTATATATTGTATTTTATAATATATATAAATTCTATAACAATTTTAATTCGGTTGTCATCGATTGTTCCACTAAAATGCTTGGCTTTAAATTCAGATCTTCAATTGGTAACTTTGAAGTAAGCTTAGGTAGAGCTAGATCTACAGTCTAGTTTACATGTGGTTTTCTCAATTTTAATTCAAGCATTCAGTTGTTCAAATAAGGCAAACAGAAAATGTAAACTAAATAAAAATCTTTGGCAACGTTTCTTAAGCGAAATCGAGGCGCTAAAGCTCGTAATGCAGAATTAAAATAAAGTTATATAATTACAGACTATAATTACCAGTTATAATACAATACACTAGTTTGTTCTTAATCTAACACATCAACGAACGTAAATATCATTAGGTATAATATGGAATACTTTGTGGGAGCAAATGACATACGCCTCGTTGGGAAACTGTATCTATAGAGATAACTGTATCTCCATTCTACCTTATTTACGCTTTGTATTATTGAGACATATCAGCAGATGTTAAAATCATAATAATGTTGATGTTATAAGTAAAGACAGGTACACTTGATTATAATCCTGTTGTTGGTCAGTCAAGCAAGATATGCTTGAAAGAAAT
Source organism: Mythimna loreyi (assembly GCA_029852875.1). NCBI lineage: Eukaryota > Metazoa > Arthropoda > Insecta > Lepidoptera > Noctuidae > Mythimna > Mythimna loreyi. The sequence continues at coordinate 22,466,499 of CM056785.1, forward strand.
TGAACTGTCAATGGCTGCAGTGGCTACAGGTCTCAAAGTGCTGCCTTTATTATTTCCAATCACTTCTTCGTCAAATCCACAAGCGTTTGCCAGTCGCTCCCATAACTTAAACAAACATTCAAACATTGATACCAGTACAACATACAATGTCTTCAATATTACTCCTAGACAATAAAAATATAATAACAGTAATTCCTTTTCTCTTAATGGCGTATCTTTCGATAAAACTCTTGATAACTTCAAACTTGGTAACTGTAAATCATACAATTCACACTCACCCATAGATATTCAACTCCAATATTCAAAAGATTATAGAAACCCATGTGGATATTGAAAATGTATGAGACGTGATCATCGTTCAATTAGACACCATCCCTTGATATAATACGCATATCCCAAAAAAATATACAAATAAAATACTTAATATCTAAACAATTTAATATCGTAAAATAAACGAGTAAGTTTAAAGTGCTTCTTTCAAACTAATAAGCATTCATAATCCGATACATATTTGATTTTATCTGGACCAATCATTGGACCCCACGATGGTAATGAATTCAATCCGTACCCCAAAAATATATGTTAAAAAAAAAAACAATTTGTGTAAATGATGACTATCAAGTTATTGCATTGTAAAAGGTAAATTATCCAAATTAAATAATGATTTCTTTGAAATTTATTAAAGAACACTCTTCTCAGTCTCTTAGGGTAAAAATTTCAAGGTTTTCTAAAATATTGAAAGTAAATTGTAAAGTCTCTAATGAAATACGGTGAAGTAATATGAATATGATATTCCACAATCCACACATAAGTATACTGACACTATACTATACGATGATGATACATTGGTCTATTTAATTATCCTCGTTAATAATAAAACATCGAGACACAACATCAAATGTAAACACGAACAGCTATTGTATTGATATTGTATTAATATTCTTTATAATGATTAAAATGTTATGTAACTGTAACTCTACTTAGATATAAAAGACCAGAGTCAGGGACATGTATTGAAGAAGGAATGGTCAGTTATGAGAAGACACTGATAATTTTGTATCTAGTGGCACAGGAAACATACTGGATAGTAATGAAAAGAAAGAAAATTAGATTGTTCACACAAGAGGAACAGTCACTGAAAGTAATGGGTCTGTCTACCCATTTATTTATAGGTAGGTAGGTAATTGGAAGGGTCACCAGTCAGTTTACTTGGAATTTTGTTATAATGAAATTAAGTCGCGTTTAAAATTATCTAGTACTTACATTTGTAAATGAGCATACATGAGGTATAAAGGAAGGTTGGAAGAAAGTGTGAGTGATAACAGTATGATTCTACATATTGTATATGTTTTTGAATACATTACTAAGCTCTTTACTGCATGCAATCTGATCATTTATACTTATATATAGTACATGGTCGCAATCATGTGTTCTATAAAGTTTATCGTTACGTAAAACTGCAGTTTTTATTATTTTATTAAATCCATTCGGCACGCACGGACGGTAAAGCTTTAGAATGCTTTTATTTTAATTATTTTTTACAGATCGCTTTTATTGTGAAGTTTGTTTAGGGTCACTAAAAGTACAAAATTAATAACATTAATTTTAATTTTGAGTTCAGGTTGTAAATTTTTCAAAAATATATTACTCAGAAATTATAAATATTCCGAATCTAAAATTTTGACGAGTTAAAAATAAAGAAGTAAGTCATTTAAAATTATAAAATGGTTAGTGAGAACTACATGTGAGTAAATGGTAGGTTCTAATTAAAATGATATGTAACTAACATTGTATATATACCATAACTTTACATACAAAAGACAATAATTATGTAGACACATTACAAAATATTTACACGTTAAATTACAATAAGGGATACGTGAGAACAGACTGGAAGATTTTCTATGAAATAACTGTAAGGATATTGAAGAATAAGTCGCCAAATGTCAGCCATGACACTCACTCACGCGATCGAACAGCTAATACAGACACACTCAATGGTGGCGATCCCATTGTTAAATCTCTCACATGATAGTATATTTAAAATTAAACAATAAGTAGGTATATTTAAATTACTTTTAGTAGAGTCTACTAAAATCTAAATACTAGAATGATCCAAGTTACGATATAGGAAAATAAACTGTGTAACTACGGTAATACTTGTGTGGTGTTAGTTAGTGCTGTTTCATTACTGTTTTGTTTGTTAACGTAAGTTTGACGTCAGCCGACGCACTGTGTAGTCGTGAAACTAATAAAAAACGCGACTGGGAATTTAAATACGTCCAACGGCGTAGTTTACGAATAAGTAATTAAGTAAGGCCCGGTTAAGTACGAGTCATGTTAAGTACTTTCAGATTAAAATGATGAGAAAAGTTCTTAGAAACCGAAATAAGTACATCATTTTATCTGTGATCTCAAAGTTTTGAAACTGACTGTTATAAAAATACATGAAACGTTTGGAAGTTAAGAACACAGGGACAGTAAAGACGCGCGTCTGCACGACATATATGATCAGAGAACTATTGTCAAGAGACACAAATCTAATATATTGAGTAATGAATAAACAACCAACATTGCCGCGACATCGAAAAGTATACGAGTATTAATGGTGTGAGCTATAGAAGCCCACGGTTCCCTTACATCAAACAGCGGTACATGAACGCTTAAGATACGTTAGTCTAGTGGTCGGGACTTAGTTTAGGTGTCGCTGGCGGCTGATGGCTGCTTGATCAGGTCTACATCGCGCCCCACACTGGCCTGAGTCTTCAGTTTTGGTTTATCAACAACCTTGTGATCGTGTCCGTGCTTATCATGCCCCTTATGTTCATGTCCGGTCTTGTGATCGTGTCCTGTCTTGTGGTCGTGTCCGGACTTGTGGTCGTGGTGTCCGGACTTGTGGTCGGGACCGCCCTCGACTACGCTGACACCGTTCTTGTGGGTCGTTGGTTCTGGGTCCTCCTCGTTGTCCGCACGGTATTTACGGTTGTACCAGTGTAGGCAGATGCATCTGAAATTGATAGGATTGCAGATTTTATTGTTAGTTTCAACAGGAATTAAAATAACTTGTTTGAGAAATATCAGCTTGAGCGTGGAGTTATTTTTAGGTTCTATTTTATTGAATACACCGTTTATACTGCTTCGAATAAAAATAGTAAGCTATGCTAAAATTGCCGGTTTAACACTTCGTAAATGAATTAAATATTCTTTGAATGACTGAGGCCGAAATGAAGGCAATTATAATATAGCAAAAACGTTTTAAGAATAAAAATGAGGGCAATCAGTTACAGCTGAAGCTATTAGTGAATAACAATGCACGTTGGGGTCGCTTTGTTTATTTGTTTAGCAAAGCGACCCCACGGACGGACAGAGATTGAAGTGGCGGCGGCTCGCGCCTTTAATTCAAACGTAATTAACAGCACCAAAACGACCTCCGCCATTTTTTATATTAAAAATATCGTGCTTAAGTTACATAAAGAAAGCTTGGCGAAATAACGCCAGGCTGTAATATTTCTGAAATAAAGATTTCGCAAGACTTTTTCCTCTCGTTGGGTTTTAATAATTTATATTTTTTTATGTGTGCATTGCATTTGTTTTAATTTCTAATTAAGAGAGCGAAGGTGTAGTCTTTTTTTATTTTAACAAAAATACTAGAAAGTTTCCCCAAAACATAAACCCTGACCTTTGTTCGGATCATAAAAATATCACAAACATATCACAAACTTAATATTATATACCTAATGTTAGTAAATGCAAAGATAAACCCATCAATCTCATAAATGTCAGAGCAGGGTCGCTACAGATACCAGGCAAATATGAAAGGAAAGAGTTTAGAACGGGCTCTACCGTAATAACTTTCTTATCTTTAGAACATTTTCCCATGACGTCGTTGGCATAAACGGGGGAAATCTTTTGCTCAGCGGTTGGATAATAATCGCAAAACTGTTGTTGTAGTAGAATTTGTGAAAAGTCTTGTATTTTTTTTGTTAGTTGCCTAATCTTCCTACTTCCTCAGACCATTTGTCAATCGTATATTGTTATACGAAGGGTGAAAGTGAGTTATTTATTCCCGAGAATTATTTTGGCGACCGAGCAGAGCGAGGTCGCTAATAGTTTGAGGGACTAAATAACTCTTGAACCCGAGGTAAACACTGTGCTTTTCATTACGAATAAGGCGAAAATAAATACCTATAATAAAAACCTGAGTCGTCGTCAAAGGTCTCAGATTCCTTTCAGTACCAAACAAGTATCTTGATAAGAACTAGGTTCTTACGGAATTTACCCATAGTTACCTTATTAAACCACCTCCTGCGACCCATGGTCCCCTAGTAACTTTCCTTTCAGGTAGAATGAAAACTGTTGTGCTATCGAAGTGTATTTCATTTACCTAATTGGCTGGGGCAGTTTATCGTTAATTTGCCTAAGTGAACTCACTTTAATTGTAGGTAAGTCTTCCATTTTGTAAATAAACGTTTACTGTTTAACCAAGCCTTTTACAGTAAACTGTTGGATGTTTTTCCAATAGAACTGTCTGTTTGTTTATTTGAGTTATATATAGCTAAAGTCAATCAATGGGGTATTAGTTACTTTCGATTTTATAATTAGAGTTTTTTTTATGGTAGGAAAAATCATCGAATGACGAATCCCGCCCTTGGGCGGAGCGGGAGACTGTGTAAGACTACTGATTAAATGACCTAACGTTTCTTCCTACCTTAGTTCCAGGGCCCCGGTGTTCCGCTTTCACATCAACCATTGGCCCCAGGCTTTGGCCTGCTGGGCCACTACAGTTACTGACAACTCCATAAGGTGCGCGCCGTCGACGACTTGGGTTCGGTCCGGACAGTTACCGGATGGACGGACAGCGAGCTACCCATTGCTCGCTGTCCGCAAGAACGCGCCTACGTAATAATTGGAGCTACGATATAAAAGTTGATGCACTAGACCGTATATAATTACACTGTAGTCGTGTTCATGGTTAAGTAAAATACTCGTAAAAGTACTATATTTTATACGCCACCAAGGTCTTCACCAATCCGCACTGGGCCCGCGTGGTGAATTATGGCCCATTTAGAGAGGAGGTCTGTGTCCCAGCAGTGGGTACATTAAAAAAAGGCTAACGATGAAGGTCTCTACATACATCTATGCAAATTAGCTTCTGCCAGCGACGTCGCTCGAGTGGAAGAACAACAACCTTTGAACCCCATTTCATTCCCTTAGGGGATTTTGGAAAAACCTCTTTAGGTAAAAGGTAGATGTGCAAAATTCCACGTTTCAATTCCCAGTAATTTCGGCTGTTCTTTGATATCAGTCTTTTATACAAGAACTAGCGACCCGCCCCAGCTTCGCACGGGTACTGATATTGAATATATTATGCATGTATTATACACATAAACCTTCTTCTTGAATCACTCTATAGATAAAGTGATTCAAGAGCGGAGCGGTTTTGAATAGATTAAAAACCGCATCAAAATCCGTTGCGAAGTTTTAAAGATTTAAGAGTACATAGGGAACTACAACTTTGTTTTATACTATGTAATGATAATTTGTATTCTCAGTATATATATTTTTTTATTAATAGAAATTTAACTCTAGGCATACCAACACACAGCTGCTAAAGTTTTCCACGGTAAACTTGGAAGGTCACAAATTAACAACTTATAATGAGCTTCCATCGATTGCTTTCTACTAACTAATTTAGTTTTTCTGAGCAAGACTCGTTAACTGTACGTGTTAGTTGGAAAGAGACCCAGAGACCTTTAAATGTCAGCGGTACACACGTCATTCTAATTGATTTGTTCGTTAGTCTGTCTGTTTTAGGGGTATAATCACTATATTATTGTTGGTTGGTCAGTCTCATTGTCTTACGTTTGTGTTTTCGGGTTAAATGTAATAATTTATCGATTTTAACCTGAATTCGATTAATATCTTTCTCGTTATTCCCACGTCGTTCCAGAAAAAGTGTCTAATTTTATACTCCTAAAGTTCAAAGTGTTTTTTTTTATCGACGAATCCCACCCTTTGTCAGAGCGGAAGACTTTGTCAGACTTCTACTGACTAAACAACCCACCGATCCTTCTTGCGTTAGTTCCAAGGCCCCGGTGTTCAGCTTTCGCATCAACCCTTGGCCTCAGAAGGCTTCGACCCTCCTGGGCCCCTACAGTTAAAGTTTAAAGTTAGAAAATAATGGTTATGTCTTTGATAAAATCTATCCAGTGAGAATACAAAAGTGTGTTTGCCCTTCCCCTCACCTTCCTCTGTAATCCTACAGTCCTACAGACCGTGCAAGAGATAAATAAAAATAAGATGGCGCGCAGACGCCTTTTAAATTAGAATCGTTATAGCTTAAGCAGGTACGGGTACGAGAGGAAATTTAACTCTTCTGCATTTTACTGATCCTCCCAGATTGAAAGTTGAGTTTCTTATCGACATCGAATTGATGAAATAAAAATATAGCTACTGTAGCCGACTTCCAATCCCTCAACTTGTATTGTGACAAAAAATATTTTTTAATGTAGGTATGTAATTACTAATCAAATAAATGTCCAGAAAGAATTTCTTTAAAGTATGTTAGCAGTTCCTTGTATTTTATGTTATCCTGGCACCCACCTCAAAACAGCGCCAAGTACGCCTGCCCCGACCAGCGCTGCACCTGCCCCCATCAAATAGTAGCGATGCTGAGCGGCCTCCGCGCCTGGTGACAGTTGCACCAGCCCCACCACCAACACCACGATCCCTAGCAGAAGGGATCCCACTACCGCGTGTAGAGCTGCCACCTGCGCATACTAAACACATTTGAAGAAACTTTAAAGACAAGTGTTAAACATTGATCTCCTCTAGAATAACACCAATTACAAAAGAGGAAAGAAGGAAGGAGAAGAATGTCATAGCACATACTCGGACAGTGTTCTTGATACTACGGAAGTACTCTCACGGATCAGGATCCACATAACACATATAACTGTCACTTTCATTTGAGGAAACCGATATAAATGATCCATGAAAGCACTTAAGAAAGAGAGGGAAGGTGACCCACACAACACACAAGGATAGAACGACGGTACATCATGCAGGGTTATTGGTTACCTTGTCAGTGGTCAGAGCACAAAGTTAGTCACACGGCAGATTTCTGCCACGTTTGAAGCTGTCAACATACAGGGCTTCGATAGAAGCCAACACTTTAGAGCCTGGATATAATGTTTAACTGCTAGTTTAGATAAAATTTGGAGAGCTAACTTCTATCACCTTCAAATCAACCTACACATGCAAAAAAATTCAAATTCATTAATTCGGTATTGATCACTCCAGCCATGACATGGCTGCCCATCTTCAGCGTTTAATTGGCATCATGTTATCATTTACCAAGGGCATTTGCAGATCAGGCTGTTTTTCTGAATTTATTAGAAATAAATAGATGTCTTCTGGTTTCTTTACTCTGGTGAAATATATATTATACGATCTTACAGAATATTGAGTTTAATTGCCAATCCAAAAAAGAATTAGTATTTAGAAAATGTCTAATTAGTTAAAACTGGTTAGTTGATCATGCTCTAAAGAAAATAACTAGAATTGTAGACAGATCATACAGGAGGCCATAGCGCAGCAAGAATCAAAACAGTATATTATGGACAATAACAAGTTCTTCTTCCTGCGCTATCAGGTTTATCTCCTAAAACAATATGCAAGCCTGGTAGCTCACCTTGCCACACACGTAGAGTTCATTCCTCAGCCGGTGATGGTCTGGCGAGGGTGTCGCATCGGCGTCGATGGGGCGGCCGATCTGCAGAGGCAGCTGTGATGGTCTCCGCCCCCCTCCACCTCCACGCTTCTCATTGCGTCGTCTCTCATGGCGAACTGCCACCGCTGGCATAGCACCAATCATCTTCGCTGTACAACACCAGGCCTTCAGAGGCGTGATGGAGGCCCATGCTTAGAAGTCATACTTTTAAACACGGGCCTCCTCCACTCTTCGCATTATTAAACAGTTTTTTATACCTACCTGGATCCACTTGGTTTTTAGCAATGACAAGGAGCCTAGATACTGTAGCTATGAATCAGCCACTATTTACAAGCTCTCCGCTTCCCCTTTGACTTGACAGGTGTTTGTCTTTTTGTTCATTGGATATCATGCAGGTCCAAGCAGGGGTGTTTCTTTGTGTTTAGAAACTTCCTCTGTCAGAGTCCTTGACTCCACGACAGTTTTGGAAGTGATCGGAGATGTTATTAAATAGACAGTAATGGCAGAAGCTTGCTGTTATACAAGCTGAAGCGATTATTGTCACCATGAAGCTGGCGTGGCACTGATGACAACTCAACTTGGTATACAATATAAGCGAGTAAGCTATATATCCTTTATCCTGCCTCCTGATACAATTATTCTCACATTCTGCAGCCAAAGGGACCGAACCCCGCTCTCTCGATACCTCACATACATCACCACGCACTAAAACGCAGGCACGTCTATCGCTGTCATACTTTAGTGGGTATAAACAGAAAATATGACCTCCAGCTTTTTATCTTTATATAGAAATATGGGAACGTTAATATATTGTTTGACGTTTTCATAAAAGAGGGCAGAATCTTTATAAAAGTACTAGTTCCACGACTTCGTCCACGTCGTTGGTTATTGCGAATGCAAAGTCGAAACTAGATGCTGTCTTTCCCAAGTGGTTTGTTATACAATTATGTATGTATGAAATAAATGCTTCTTTGGTGCTTAAATTTATTTCGTACCAAATTTAATCAAAATCGGTTTTGTAATTGAACCGTGAAAGCGAACAGGCAAACAGCGTTACTTTCACATTTATTATATTAGTATGGATTGATAAATCAGCAACTGTAGGTATGGCTGTTGTGTACATTTTATCCTAAGTTTGCAAATATAGTGACCATAAAATAAACTTATCATGATCTTAGTGTTTCTTGATAATGTTGAGATTAGTTTCAAGTCTACTACGATACAAGAAGGATGGAAGGAGTGACTGCTGACTTCCACAATTCACTTGTTTTCAACACGAAGTCATTCATTCTTCAGTCACACATTTCTTTCACTCTCAGCATTCATAGCTACATTTCATTCAATTTTCTCAGCACCTACTATGTAAGCCTCAAGACGTCGAAAGCCCCTACACAATAAAGGTATAGTAATACTTACACCGCTGATTATCTCTTGGCTGAAGTAAGGACTGGAGCATATCTGCAACAAGCAATTTAATATCAGGCGGAATCCAAGATGGAGTCAGACAGAGCATTGTAAAGTTGGAAATATCGTAAAAAAATGCTATAAAACCATCTTTATGTGACTCGCTTGTGTTATGGTACAGTTTTATGAACAATTATATTTATTTGTTTAGACTTGTTTCTATTGTAGTTTTTAAGTGTGCAATTAAACTTTTGTTTGATATTATTGTGAAGTTAATTGCTGTATGCAATCTGTGAAACGGAATGTGGCCATTCGATATCTACTCTCACTAAGTTTTATAGAAATATATCGTTTCTTGGAAAGAAATTATTCAATCTAGTGAGAGAAATTAATTACTAATTTATATAAATGAATAGCCTTGAGTGCTGGCTGTATGGCTTACTGCTCGAAAGTTTGTGATGGTGACGTCACCAAATTGTGAAAACGTGGAAGGCTGCGCTGACGTTCGAAGTCAAAGGTCACCAATTTAGAGGTATCCGGAACAGCGCGTAAATTACCACATACCTCCGTTGAAAAAGGAGAATCTTTCCACCAGGGTGTTATGTCAAGCAGGAGGTTGCAGTAAGTGGAAATGGACTAGTGTTTGAAAGTAGCTTCTTTTTTAGTATTCCCTCGGTGTTTTACAGCTTCTGCAGCATGACAAGTACTAGATAATGTACTTTGTGAAACGAACATTTCATCCATAGATCTCATTTCAGAAATAAAACACTGGAATAATCCATTGTTTTGATATTCGATCACAGATTTGTTTTGACCGTTCGTTCCTGTAGCAATGTTTATTTTACATAGCGTTTGTTTCCAGAAACGATCTACTGCTCCAGTAGGAACAAATAATTGTTTTTGTTTAGAAAACATCGATTTTCCCGTTAAAATTTTAATGAAAAACGTGGAATCGTTTTAAATTTGATTTGAACAAATAAACTCTCGATACTGCAATGTTTATGGTAGCCTGGTAGTTGTCTATTTCAGTGTGAAAATTAATTCGATGTCAGTTCGATTTTACCCTACGCCCTTTTCAAATTCGACTGTATTGTTTTTATTGAATTGTTATCTTATGATTTCACAGTAATTTGTCATGCTAAATTCATAGTGAAGAGGTTCTTGGTGGTATTTTAACGAGTGAAAATCAGCGGCTGTTTTAATTAGTACTATATTGGCATTGAAATGTAAAATTGGTGTAGTTATTAACTCTGCCTTATTTATTATACCTTTATTAGTTTAATTCGGCTCAAGCACGGTTTCTGTTCGCAAGTCTGTACGTAACTGAACCATATTGTGCGAAATAAGTTAGTGTAATATCATTAGAAATTAAAACTTTTTTTTTTACATAGTTTAACCTTTTTTTCTTACCTGTTTTTTTGTTATATTAATTACTGTGATTATTTATTCATAATCTTTTACCTTTTGATGCCTGAAACACAGGATGACCTAGCTCAGGCATACAACACGTTGAGAACTTGTTTTAAATTTACTGAATTACTGTTTAATTTGAGTAACTTTTTCTGTAGTATTGATAAAGCCGACACGAAAAATGTACGGCTGAACATTGCAAAGCATTACAATTTGATATATCCGTATTCTAATGTAAAACAAACTCACACTAAACATTTTCTAAACTTGAAAATGGCTAAATACACAAGTTTTAAGAAAACAAAAGAAAAAAGTATCGTAAAACAAGATTACAAACCCGGGCGTTTATTTATTTGACGCTGATCTTATGATCTATCGATGAACTGTAACGTCAAATAGGAATGTTCATCGAATTATTTCCTAGCGATAGACAAGCACGTCCATAGAACATCATTACATAGTATAAAACCAAGTTTTCTTTCCCTATGTATGCTTAGATCTTTATAAGTACGCAACGGATACTGATGCGGTTTTTTTTAATAGATAGAGTGATTCAAGAGGAAGGTTTTGTGTATATACATGCATAACATATTCAATATTAGTACCCGTGCGAAGCTGGAGCGGGTCACTAGTATTTAATAAACATACTGAATACATAAAAATACTGAATACATAAAAGGACCGACGGCGATTTCTCGCACCGGGCCTTGGTCGAGGCCATGGTCCGGAGCGAGGAGGAGTGGCAGGCGGTCGCCTCCTTTTGCGAAGCAGTAATGCTAGCAAAGGAGGAAGCCGACCGCTTAAGGCAACGGCGCTCACGCTCCAGACGCCGCCGAGATTCCGATCCCGATTTCCGGCCACCGTAGGCGCGGGCTTGTGGATGGCGAGCAATGGGTAGCTCGCCGTCCAATCGTCTGGTAACCGTCCGGACCAAGCCCAGTCGTCGACGGCGCGCACTGTTCCCGCGCGCCTCAAGGAGTTGTCAGCAAACCGTAGGGACCCTGCAGAAGGGTCGAAGCCAACTGGTGCCATGGGTTCGCGTCTGAAAGGAAGGCTCTGGCCCTGGTGTATATGGCAACGTTGGAATGGGGTAGGTTGTTTAGTCAGTAAGAGTCTGACACTTGTTTCCCGCTCCGCCCAAGGGCGGGACTCGTCATTGGATGATTTTTACCTACCTAAAAAAAAAAAAATACATAAAAGGACAGGTTGTTTAAAAAAAAAATTAAGTTCCTATTGTCATTTTATTTTTGGTGTGCAATAAAGAATAATATATATATCTATCTACAAAAGTCCGCTGCAGCGCTTATTTCGTCTTAAGTAGTTTAAAACTTACAGCGCTGATACGTTGAGACTGCACCAATGTTATTGATGTAAACGTGTATGGTCAAGTAAAGTAAACCCGGCCGCACACCAGGCATACAATTGTTTCTCCACAATTGTAGCGCCACATTTGAAACGCGACACATTTAACGCCCCCATATATTCTTACGTGAGCCCGCACACCGAGGAAACATTTGTAGCGGGCGCACTTTGTGGCGAGACGTCACCCGCGCTACAATAATTCAAGATCGAACCGGTTCGTTTTTTGTGTCGTGTTGTTTGGAAAAAATGAAAGACAACATTGAATTTTACGTTGAATTTATTGCAGAGGGTGAAAAAAACCCTATATTATACAATCATTAAGTCATGATTATAGTAACAGACGGATTACAGAAATTATTTGGACTAAGATTGGTGAAAAATCTTGATATTGCAATCTTGATTAAACCAATAACGTCTAAAAGATGAACCCAATAACGTCTTTTTTTTCTCATGAATCGCCACATCAAGAAATCGTCGTTATCAAAAAATAACGTCGACATTCTGAAAGCGGTGCCACGCTACAACTGTGCTTCCGATGTGCGTATATAGGTACGATAAATTTGTAGTAAGCTGAATTGTAGCGCAACTATTGTGGCGACGTAAATGTTCGATACGTGTAGCATGTGGCGCTGGTGTGCGGCCTGCCTAACTGAACGCTATGCCCAATCTAGTAGGCTGTGCAGTGCGCAGTACATATATATCTGTATCAATTAGTTGGCAAATCCACAACGTTTGTCTGCTAAGAATGTGCCGGAAGACGCCGTAAGTGCGTATTATCGCGGACGTGAACTCTGCGCTTATTCATGAGTTCAAGAACTCATGCATATGCGAGACTTTAGTGCGAGTCTGCGAAATATTATACCTACAGTCTCTGTAGTTACATATAAAATAGAAGATAGTGGTAGTGTCAAAGTTGTGAATTAAAGTATATAATAAACCATAATCTATCTTTATATTTATCATTCGTCTGTATGTGTGTTTGCCATCTAACTTTTCGTAAACGCCGGTAGGTGGCACTGCAATCAGGTTCTTATTTTTTGAGTAGGATTACGTCCACCATTATAATTCAATCTCTATTTCCTTTGGTCCCCTCATCACGAGCTAACGGCAACACTTACTTCGCACTTTTGTTGTATATTTTTATTATAAGGAGAAGAAAAGTTTAAACTCAAATTCATAGCAAGTATTTCTAACTATTGACGCTTTTGAGTTGTCAAGGTATTGCTCAGTTAGCCAGACAGTTTAAGAAGCACGTTCCAAAACTTAGATCTCCAAGAATAAGCAAGCGAAGCAAGAAACTCTTTTCAATTATGAAGTCCTGGTCACGTATTTCTAGTTACTTGTGAGTGAGAATAAAGCTAGAACTATTTTAGACCACCGCATGCGTGTGACACGCCTGATTTGTACAGTACCGCCGTTCTAACATGGCGAGCCTCGTAGGGACTCTGCAAAAGGGTTGAAGCCTACTGGGGCCCAGGGTCTCTTTCTTAAAGGAAGGCTTGGCTCCTGTGCGAAAGGCAAAGAAAAAACGGGGTGGGGTGTTTAGTCAGTAAGAGTCTGACACTGTTCCCCGCTCCGCCCAAGAGTGGAATTCGTCATTGAATGAATTTGCCCGAAATTAAAAAAAAAAAACTTGACAAGCCTGAAGTTAGGCGCAGGCTGATCCTAGGCAGTTGTTATTGCAGTTAACAACTGTTATTAGAATTTGCCTTTATTTTTGTATGAATACACAAGCGCCAAAGTTTGCAGAGCCTAAATTTAGAACGGCCGTACTGTACGTAGAATGACGTTGCGTGGCGTGGATCAGGTGTAGCTCTACAAGACAAGTTTCCATGTAAAATTTATGGAGACCGACGTACCCAGATCGGAGTGTGTAGCACACGTGTGCGGGGTGTAGCCTTAATGCGGTACAAAACAATTTAAAACGTAAAAATCAACCCTGACCAGTAACTCGAGTTAATCAATCAATCAAATTTATTTATTTCGTTTGTACTTAAATATCTTACATTAGGTCTTACATTTTAATTAATCGGGGTAAATAACATTACGGTGCCTGTATAGAACTGAATTTCATCAATCACTTTCAGTTACTGTTATGCTATGATTCATCCTTATCCCTAGTATCTACATAATCACAATAACATAAGTACATACTAATGTTTTCATTTCTTAAGCCTTTTCTTTTCTTCCTGTCACATGCACGCGACAGCCCTGTAACGATCCGACTCTCGTCTCGAGTTCAAATTCAGTCAGGCACATTACCTATTTTGTCTAATTTATTTCATCATCACTACTCTCAAAACGGTGAAAGAAACATCGTGAAAGAAACTGGCATGTTCTAGAAGCAAACATGTGACTTATCTACACCAATTCGCATTTTGACACGTGGTGGATTAAGGCCCATTTCTTCTCCTAGAGTAGTAGTGGCAGAGTCCCAGCAGTGAGAAAATTATAAAGCTGATTATGCTATATTATTTTGCTTCTGTATACTAGCAAGTATATTAAAGACTACCTGCATCATATTTCAAGTATATTCTCCCTTCTCATTTGTGACAAGTGTCGCCTGACATTTATATCATGTATCGCTTCCCACATAAATAAAGTTTGGGTGTAACGCGACACGGTACTCGTATAGCAGGAATTTTGCCGTGGAGAAATTGTACGCTAGCGACGGAATTGTCCCCCTCGTACGGAGGCGTAGTGCTTGGAATCGACGGCGCCGGCAGCGATTTAACAGTGTCTAATTTGATTCGTGTTTTTGACGTTCGGCACTTCGATTGGCCCGCTACAAGCTCTTGACCAATCAGTAAAACAACTTGCCGTCGGTATTGACTGCTTAATGAATTTTAAAATTAATATATATTAGTACTTGACGGCGATCTCACCTGATGATAAGCAGTGATGCCATTGTTAATACCGGAGCGCTCTAGTTTATTGTCTAAAAGCTTATTCACTCTATCTAAAAAAAAACATATCTTCTATTTACTTTTCCGTCTCTTAGCCGTTGAAGTGTTTTCGTACTCTATGGCTAACAGCATGGGATTAATGTACCACTGTATTGAGCGGCGGTCGTGTGATAGCGCGATGGTGTTCTTTTGTTTCAGCGGCTAAAGCGAAGAAACTGAAATTGTGTTCGCAATAATGTGGTTTTGTTCATCTTGTGAGACAAGATATTTTGGAACAAAAAAATAACGGCGTACAGCTAGGATTGCTCTTGTGTTGTGGGGCGACGAAACTGCAAAACATAAACCAGGATAGCATTTAACTGTTCCTTAATTATAACAATAACTCCATTTATACCTGTTTTCTGCTACAAAATATGACTTTGTTTCAGAACAATGTATACTAAATATAATCTTTTTAGGGCGTGACCATGTTCACTCGTTTCATTTGTTTACTAGACCACGCCATCCCCTTCTAACCTAACCTGTCCGAGTTGGAGTGCCCAAAGACATGTGACATCCACCAATTCGCACTGGGCCGGCATGGTGGATTATGGTCCATTCCCTCTCCTAGAGAGGAGTCCTGTGTCCCAGTAGTGGGAACATTAATAAGGCTGATGATGTTGATGATGAAGTACTTTATTTATATTTTACAGTCAAAATATACAAATCTACCAACTCTGTTACAGTTATATATAGCGCCAAATAAGTTGGTGATATTGGTCACTGCCCCGTCCTTAATATATCTTCGTGGGAATCCGAACGACAAATTACATATGTAATTGTATCGTTTTTCACTCGTGACAAATGGATTAGGTATCGATTTGTATTAACGGATTTTATTTCTCCCTTGACTTAAAGGTTATTTTGACTTTATTTTGTCATTAAATATAGCTGTGATACGGGTTTTATTTTTATTATTACTTCATAGAGTAAGTCCTCCCCATTAGCCAATTAAGTCCTACTGCAGGGAGAAGGTCTCTATCTCCCTTTTCCACACACGCATGTCCTCGGCCACTGCGGGCCAGTTCCTCGGGTACTTGTCTATCTCTCCATCTTCGTCTTGGTCGGCTACAATGTCGCCTTGCGTTTAATGGGACCTAGTAATTGGCTGGTTTAGCTCTTTATCAATCTACAATGACAAATTATTACTATAATCTAACTAATTTATTGAAACTAATTACATAGGCGAAAGTATGTGGAATGTGTGTCTGTGAATTGTATCTTCTTCGCGCTGGAATGGTTGAATGGATTTATATTAAACTTGGTACATATGTAGACCATATCGTGCAATAGCGTATAGGATACTTTTCATCCCAGAAATTTGTTCCCTTGTGACAATTTTCAAACGTCCTTCTAAAGGTATTTAGAAGGACGTTTTCGCTGGTAGCAGTTACACATTTATAATTCGGCTTTTTATTTCATTATATTTTTATTATTAAACAAAAAGGCGAATTATGCAGCAAAGCTTGTGTTATGAGTACTAGAGCACTGATAAATATACTTATATATTTCTAAATACATACATATTATAGATAAATTGCACCCAGACACGGAACAAATGATCGTGGTCATCACAAAAACATTTGTCCTGGGTGGGAATCGAACCCACGACCTCCGGCGTAGCAGTCAGGGCCACTAACCACTACACCACCAGTCACTAAATTGTGCTACATGATTTCTAGAAGTTTGAACACCGTATCTCGTTCCACATGACTCGGCCTAGACTGATTTAATTTGTAGCATAGAACTTAAAATATTGAACAAACTATTTGAGGACATTGAACTTCTATTATAAAGAAATTTTTGACACTCTTGCATTAGCAACTCATTGACATTCGATTTTTAAATATTAGAGAACTTAGAAGGAAGCTTCATAAACACACTAGCTTTTGTCAGCGGCTTCGCCCGCGTATATAAAATAGCCTATGTCACTCAGGAGTAAAGCAGCTTTCTATTGTTGCTAAGTTTTTTCCAATCGGACCAGCAGTTCCAGAGATTACCTCCTACAAATAAAAAAACAAACTTTACCTCTTTAATATATTAGTGGAGATTTTTCAATTAAACTATGATGAAAAAAAACTCCTAGCCCTTTTCACGTCGTCACTAAACTCGACTCTTATGTGAAGTGGTTACAAGCTTGCGGCCATATACTCGATCACGTTACTGTCTTGACCTTTTAGATGTAAAGTGTGCGCCCTCGGGCTGTCGCTAAGGGACACACAATTGAATATAGTACGCTTTCTGCATTTTTATATATCTCTGATATTTTGAAGGAAAGGAAAATTATATAACTAAATATACTAGCCACCCGTCCCAGCTTCGCATGGGCGCAATGGTGACATTAAAAAACTGTATTATACTTATAAACCTTCCTCTTGAATCACTCTATCTATTAAAAAAAACCGCATCAAAATCTGTTGCTTAGTTTTAAAGATCTAAGCATACATAGGGACAGGGCGATTTTGTTTTATACTATGTTATGATGATGGATAATTAAATAATGATAACGACGGGAAATGTAAAACACTTGTAGGTTTTACGTCAAAGATTTGAAAGAAGTTTTTTTTATTATTTATAGGTTCGCGCTTGACCGCTATATCACCTGATGGACAGCGACGAAGCGGTGTACGATGGAGTGCGCTTACCTAGAAGTAATCTATTCACTCTTGACTTAAAAAAGTTTTTATTTTATTTTGATTTTCCACTCTAAAAAAGACCTTCTACTCGTACTTAAGTATACAACCGTCCGTCTCTGCGAGGAGTTATTTCTGGAATAGTTAATGTGACTGTCACCATGCCTGCCACCCCTAGCGACCAATTTCTGAGTGACAGCTACGCTCCGGACAGGATATTGACATTCAACCCCTCACCTGAGCTCTTTACTGATTACTGCGGTATCATGTTAGTTCAGGGTCAAATTCAGAGGAAGTTTTGGATAGAGGGCTGTTTCTTTCCTTTCCTTGGTAAGCCTTACATCAAGTTTGTCTTTAACCTTCTGAATATCGTAATTAGAGAAATAATAGAAAGACAATAGGTATGCGAAAGCCGGCGGTCGCTCGAGTTTGATGTCTCTTAAATGCCTGCCTACCTACTAGACTTGTGAGTACTTTTTTTTTGCACGCATTTCGCGGCATGACACTCTCAACCATTGATTGTCGCTCCGTGAAGAAGCACTGGCACTATTCTACGTTTTATTGTTTGTACCTAATAATAGTTCACTTTATCATATTATAACCATTCAGTTTCTAGACATTGTTATTTATCTCCTGGTACCTTCAATGTCGCTGCGAACTATCCTGACGATCCATTTTTGATACGAAAGTGAAATTGACTGACATATCAACGCACAGCCGAAACTAGTGGGACCAAGAGTGTGAATATACTAAGAGAGGAAAATATTTATTGGAATATAGAAACCACTGTGGGACCACTGAGGTCCAAAGTTTGCATAGCGGAACCTATTTCCACGTTGGCAAATCCATCAGCAGATGCTAGTATAAGTATATTTCTTTGTATTGCAAAGATGTCACAGCTTATTTAAATCCTAACAATCTAGGGAAGCAGCTGAGACCGTATTGATGGTCGCCTTTCAATGTAGGCTTCAACGCTTCGAGACGTTTTGAAAGGTTCTGTTCCATTACAGATGTTTTTCAGATAAAAAGAGACTACACAGAAAATCGATTTCAAGTCTTATGTGGTTGTAGAGATTATAATTATTTAACTACATACATATTTTTTTTAGAACTTGGCTAAAATCATAATGGAATGTATAGTTAATTCCGTAATCAAAACCTGTCCACTTGTAAAAAAAAAACAAAAACCAATACAGTGCTATCTTTCCGCACCGAACACCGAACAATGCAATATCGTCTACGATCTACGAGCTATACTACGGAGCTACGGTGCTACGCTACTAGTGTCGGATGGCTACACCGCCGGCTACTAGTGTCGGATGGCTACGCCGCCGGTTACTAGGGTCGGATGGCTACGCCGCCCGCTACGAGGGTCGCATGGCTACAGGACTACGCGGCTACGAGGGTCTACGCATAAAACATGTGACCGACATACATCCTCATTGTTATTGACATTTGTATGTAACAGAGAGGGGTCTTTTCTTTCATGGAAAAGGTTCGTTTTATTTATCAATATAGAAATGAAAGTAATCGTGTCTAGGTCATAGTAGCGAATGGAATCGAAAATGGAAACCGTTTCTACATCTGTGGTACAATTATACAGGTCAGGAATAGCTTTGTTTTATTCAATTTCGAGCAAATCTTGATATTTTGAATAATGTCCAGTGCCAAAAAAAACTAGGGTTTGAAGTTGACCATTAAAACTTCTAATAGGAGTTTTTTTTTGTATTTTCAGCTAAGTGGTTATTATGTTTAAATAATTTATTAGTTTATAGTTAGTAGCAATTACAGCAATACGCTTTTAAATAGGATAAAGGAAATTTCAGAAACATAATTAATAAAAAACTCGCCTTTTTATAATAATTAGTTTATTTAATAATAAATGTGTAATAAATCGAGTGAAATAAATTATATTTGCCTAACGTGGAATGATTTGTGAGTTCGAGATAAAATCGCTTTTCTGTGGGGAAAGCGACCCGTGGAGGCTTTGTTGTTACTGAGTGAATTGCTAATATACTGTAATAACCGTAAATGTACCGTGATTTTTACAGCTAATGTTTGAATAGTAATTAGGTCAAGTGATAAAATCGCTTTTCCCACAGTAAAACCGAGTAATACAAAAGTACTTCGTTTAATTCACAGAAAACTATTTAATTTACATAATTTTTAATTCATACTTTTATTAGATGACTAGATTGAAAAAAAAAAGAATTAGTACTATCTAAGTAATTAATAGTAATTTCTTGAAAAATTTGTATCGAGTGGGACAAATTCGAATTCTTTATTGTAAAGTTAAGACTACTATTCGATTCTCAAACTAGTAATTATATTCTTATAAACTTATATTTTGGTGTTTTTTTTTGTATTTCAGATTATTTCTTACAGTTAGTATCACTTTGTGACGAAAACAACAACCAGTGTAACTTCGGAGTCGAAAAATGAAGTTTAATATGTCAACGATTATGTAAAGATTTATATAGAAATGCGTGATTACTGTCAAACCCGTCACCTTGTCACCACACCTAAACTTATAAAAAATCTTCAGTAAGCAGTGCCGGATTAAGGCAGTGTGGGGCCTGGAGCAAATTCCACCAATAAAGATTCAAGGGACCCACCTTGAATCTTTATAAATGACGAAGAATTAAAACTCCTTTACCTTCTCTTATTGATTATTTTTAAAAAGGCTCCGGAGCTCCTTAGGTAATAGGCAGTTATTTTTGTGGAAAATCCCGAGAGGTTTTGATCCATGTGGTTTGTTTTCTACACCCAAGCTACGGGGCCCACCCCAAGGCGCGGGGCATGTAGTATTTGCTACTCTGGCTACGTGCCTAATCCACCACTGCAATTAAGTACATTTCTTATTGCTTGATTTAGTTCTGTTGTTCATCGAAAAATAACTTGAAACTGTATGGCACTATAGTTTATAAACAAAACGCGTCATTATTTAATGCGATAAAATACATTTAGTGCGTTACGAGTGTATAGTTTTTATTTAAAAAATTGCGCAAAAGCGTTCATAAAAATCTTTCCACGACACCGAAATGGCATAAAAAAATCACAACTAACACGTTTTTGAGCTTTAACACGACACCAAAACATTTGGACAACGAAACGAACACTACAAAGTAACAACTAGAGGTTTATAAATCACAATTAGAAATGTAGATATTATATTACGATTTATGTTTTAAGCTTCAGCAAAGCGCTGCTGCGCATAAATCTGCTTACGCCATGAATTCGTTTATCTTGTAAGACTAGGGGTTCATGAATGTCGAAGGCATTGTTACGTCACAGGACAACGAGGATGATCGCATGGTATGTACACGTGACACTTACAGCCAAGTATTTCAATTGAATTATCCTATCAAAATTACCTAAATATAAAAGTATAGGCACAAGAAATTTCATAATTAACGTGTGCAAACAC
Source organism: Mythimna loreyi (assembly GCA_029852875.1). Taxonomy (NCBI): domain Eukaryota; kingdom Metazoa; phylum Arthropoda; class Insecta; order Lepidoptera; family Noctuidae; genus Mythimna; species Mythimna loreyi. The sequence goes on from CM056785.1 coordinate 22,487,412, forward strand.
TATATTTTGCGCTATCGTAATGTGCATCAGAATGTAGTATACAATAAAGTAATTAATTATTATTAAACTTTTTAAATTATGTGCTTAGTAATGCATTGTTACAGCTTGACATTATTTAAGTATAGTCATTAGTAGTTAATGGTTATAAAAGCAATAAGTATAATGGGCGTTGCGTTATGCGGCAAATGAACTGCCAACATGATGCAGTGCGCTCTCGAATACTAAAATTAACTATAAAATACAATATTGAAACCACTACAATTTGTACTTTGAAGACATAGTAACATTATATAGATAAATTGTATCGCAAATAACAATGCACTATTAAACTTTTAATTCTTCTAATATAACGATATTTTAAAACATGTTTTATATTTTTTACAAAATAATACTGTCACCAATATCTTTCTTGACAAATGTTAAAGGAAAACGTGCACAAGTAGACATTTCAATTCATAATGATTTCCCTTATTTACTACAACACGTAGCTAGCTTTTCTAGACATTCAGGCGACAGAATATAAATACACAATTATATTTATTGCCCAAAAAGAGAACACTGAGCTCCTAAACCCTTTACATACTACCCGACATATTTAAGGAGTATTTGATTCTACTTTATAGTTTAAAAGGAAATATTTGCAAAATCTTCAATCCTTAATTTGTCATCTATACACGTCGGGCTGTCGTTGTAACAAAATAGAACTGTCGTCCATCTTTTGTTATTTTGAACGTTACATAAAAAAAAAAAATACTAGTAATTTTTTAATTTTTTTTAGTTAAACATGTCACTCTATCTTTGTGCTTTATCATAAATTTCAAAAGTCAGTTCTGCAATGGATACTACAGATACATTTTTTTAACTTCGTATACATAATATTGTACAGATTTTGGCTCTTGTTAGAACGACAGTAATGCCCACATTTTTAAGCTCAGTATTCTCTCAGTGGACCTTATATCTACTTATCAAAAATTACCGAAAATTGTGCCATTACAAATACACAATATTAATATTCGTGAAATATTTATTTAATAAGGCAATGTTTTATAGACAGCACTTACAGTTAGAGACAGATATCAGATACCCGTTAGTAGGTACGAAATAATTGGTAAAGTTGTTGTTCTTTGTCAACTTCAAGTTAAATCACTGAAGTTTTAACATTGTTTTCGATTTACCCTTTAATTTATTACAATTAGGAAAATGTTGACAAAGAACATCAAATTCATCTAATAATAAGGGAAGATTAAAAGAGCGAAGTACTAGGAGAGAAGTAATGGAAAGGGGTGTAAACCTAATAATTTAAAGTTTGAGCATTGTGAAGCTAAGCTCGTGTGTGTAAGCTTAATATTAATATCAATGTTTAATAATGTGTACATATTTATATAATTTGACATATCGATTATAATGGAAAATATTTCACAGCCCCAACTAAAGTAAACCTAACGACAACCAAGAAGTACTTAAACGTAGAACGGTGGGACGAACATAACGGACAAGTGAAAAGATAAATTGTCATACAACCGACCAAATTAGTATGTGTGTAAGGATTGGAATATGATGCTAACATCTTTCAAATCATTCGTTATGGACGTAAGACGAATTTAGAAAAGATTTACACACAAAAATTTGATCGGTTGTAAGAAATATAACAATGTTTGAACTAAAGTCTTTGACTATATCGAATGTAAGATAGCCATGAAACGTTTGGCACAGATCTGTTAAAAAGAAACAAAGTGCACAGTGAGTGCTTTAACATGTTTGGGATTTACTTATACATAAAGATAATTTATATTTTAGGAACTATTCAGATACACTGGGTAGAGTGGAACCATTCGTCTTCGTTTGGAGTCCTATCTAGAATTTAAACTACTTTTAATATTAGTGCTCTCTCAGTGACATCCCACTTATCAAAAGTGCAATTTATTTCAATTCCATGACCTCATTTACAAATGGAAATCATAGCTAAGTTAGTTTTGATTTTTCTATTTTTATCTTACAAGACGTATCATATTTGAAAAAATATCTAAGATGCGTATATCACATTCATCTGATATTTCAATCTGTCCTGTGTATCTAAACAGTATACTAGTTAGTAATAGAGTTACATAGAAGACAAACAAACATACAATATTATATAAAATCGTCAGGTATATAAGAACAGTATATAACAATCAGTCTCAAGCCAATACATGCGGAATTCCAATGTTAATTTAATTAAATATACACGATCACTCGCTCGCAACTGCAGTCTGAGCGTGGCACTCGGACACGGACAACGACATGACTTCTATTGTTTGTGGGTCCCGGTATATTGTTTTGACTACCTCGTAGTATACAAGCTCCGTTTTATTTAACGACGCATTTTCAGCTTTCACAAATAAACATTCCAACTGCTTATTTGTAAAAGTTGAAACTGTTTTTCTTTGTTTCACAATAAAACGTCGAAATAAAAGAAAGTTCCGCAACACGCGATCAGCCATTGATCTCGGTACAGCGGTTCACCTCAGCTACTGCAGTTAGGAGCGAGCTCACAATACAACTTACTGCTAAAGTCTACCAAAGAGTTGGTCCGTCTGTTAAAATATAAAGTAGAGAAGCGTTCCCCGAACAAATCAAACATCCATTGAAACGTCGAAGCATCGAAGCTTTAACCAAATAGGAGGACAGTTACATAGAAACTTTGTTAACGAAAGTAGCGGTAGTAGAAATACTATCTCACTCACAAGAGACATAGAGTTTATTTCACTTTGCCGCAATCCGTATATAAGAGGCAAAGGAGGCAATTTTCGACAATTCTCTGATTCCGAGCATATTCGAGATTTAAGAACGGAAGTAGAGGAAATGAGCACTAGCTGTAACAGTTCCTGAACTGCTGGAGGAGCGAGGACGCGTTACGTGTGTATGTATCGTGGGCTACGGTTTACGAGCACATTAACGTATTGCACTCGCCTAGCGTCGTTACCAGGCTGACATGACATTTGAGGATGTGCTCTCTTTCCTTTATTATTATGTGCAAAGTTTCGTAACACACGTATAGCCACACTGCAGCGTGCGCAACATTTGGGGCATAACATTCAGCTACTGAAATAATAAAAGTATCTCATTTAGGCGTAAGAGCTCGGAATCAGCGAGTTGTCGAGTTAGGAGGCTCACATGCGCGACATGATCATGTAGCGGCCGTCGGCCAGCAGCTCGCGCGTGTCCGAGGGGCTGCCCGGGCTGAGCGAGGGCGCCACGGAGGGCGACGAGTACGTGTCCTTGTTGAACTTGCCGAGCCGGCCGCCCGTCTCCGACGCCACCGACACCTCCTCCTCCACGATCTGCTCGAGCGGTAGCTCCCGCAGCACGTCGCCGTTGAGCGCCAGCGCGTTCACGAAGCCGTGCGCGCGCTCGGGCGGCGGCTCGCAGTACGTCTCGGTCACCACGTCGGCCTCCGCCTCGCAGGCGCGCACGCGCCGCATGTTCTTGGTGCGCATGCCGCCCGTCTCCGCGTCGCGCTCCAGCCGGTGCCCCGAGCGCGAGCGCGTCAGCTGCCGCTGCACGTAGTCCTCCAGCGCGTCCTCCTCGCTCTTCATTAGGTATTTGTGCAAAATTATCAAAAATATGCCGATCCCCACCGCGAACATGCCCGAGCACACCAGCTCGTTGAACCAGCTGACGGAGCCGACCGTGCTCCACGACGTGACGTTGTCCGGCAGGAAGCCGGAGCCCAGCAGGAACAGGCCCAGCACGAGGAACACCACCCCCAGGTGGAGCATACCGACCGTCGACACCACCTCATTTTCGGTAGGGTGGGGCTTTCGGTAGCGGCGCCTCTCCAAGCTGCCGGTGGAGCAGTGCGGGGACGTGACGCCCGACTCTGAGGACTGGAGCGAGTAGCGGCGCTCGCGCGCGCGCTGCTGCTCGGCGCGCCGCTTGCGCTCGCGGCGGATGGCGAGCGCCGAGTGCAGGCCCACCGCGTGCATCCTGCAAGCACGGGCACGGGTGAGTGTGTCGCTCGGAGCGCGGCGCGGTGCGGGCCGGCTCACCCGCGCCCGTGCCGTGCCGCTACCGGGAGGAAGGAACTTGACGTGTGCTTCGCGACTAGGCGCCTCTGTGCGCGGCTGACGACACAAACTCTATTAGATGTACAAACACAACTTAGACTAGCGCCTGCCGTACGAATACAATGCACTACTTAACTTTAACATCAAGTCCGTTCCTATACACAGTTACACAGACAATGGTTCATGGCACAAAGATTATTTCGCTGAATATAGTGTCGCACATAATGAACAGATAATTATCATTTGTTTCAAAGAGCGTATCGCTAATGTATTCGAAAATTGTCCTAAAATATTAAACAAGTTGATGTTTTCGCAGGGCCACGGTACCTAGTACGTCTGTGGGACGCTGGGAGAGGGTCGCAGATGATGGGCGCCGCTTAATTATTCAAGGAGTCGTCCAGAAAGTGCGGCTCTTCGTGGAAGGGAAAACTTTGAGCTTGTCCAAATATTACATCAACGACATCAAGTGAAATATAATTTACAGTCCGACTTAGGCTCAGCTACTGAATTTAATATGAGTAGTGGGCGTTTTGTTAGTTTATCAAAATTAAACCTAGGAATACGTGATTAAAGAGCCTAGTTACTGAACTTTATGAAACATTTTCTAGATATTTCTTTCATTATGTTGAACGTGGCAGGCTTATTTTGTGTTTTAGTTGTAATTATAAAAAAAAAACAGACGCTAATAATAAAAAAGATTTCTTACGCAAAAAGTCAGGTAAATATTGGCGTAGGAGTTGTTTTTTTATAATAAAAAAGGAAGATATTCTCACACTGTTTTTTTTTTGTTTAACACCATTTCATAACAATAACGGCCCCCTAAGTCCCTAAGTGACCGTACCGCATATATGTTGTCCTGGTACATTTACATTTTATGGACTATGTTCAACTTCCATGTTAGATACTGGCTTTTCAATTCAGGCAGAACTTTCTTGTTTATGGACCGATTTTGATGATTCATCTTTTTGTGGAGTCATAACTCTATGGTAGATACTCATTTTGATTATTGCTAATCCGAAAGCAATATGTTAATTAAGTAATTTATATTAATGCCGAATAAACTTATTAGGATGATCAAATAATTATTTGATCGTTTTAATAGGTTTATCAATACAATTTAGGTGTATTACTTTCTTATTAAAGGACAGGTTGAGTTTTGTATTTAGTTAGATTTATCAGTTTTCTTTTTCTACCTGGAACCTTCCCGACAAAACCTCATACCAACACATTTTGTAACGCAAAGCGCTTCTGATGTCACACAAATTCTACAAACTCGTACAAAGCTATATACGTTTCTGCTGTCCTAGTACGACGCATTGAAATGTCCCAGTGAATACCGAGCCCTGAATGAGGCGCGCCTGAAAGCCTGAAAGCGCTTGAATTTCATAATGCTGGCAGAAATGTTTGAATAAACACGATGTTGTAAAGGGCTTAGTTTTTACGCTTGTAATTAATTTAGTTACTGTTTTATTGTAAGAGATAATGATGAAGGTAATGGAAACTGGGGAATATGATCAGATAAACGTAAAGTGACTAGAAAATGAAGACCATATTTAGCAACGAGAAATTCAAAAGTTTCTACACTAAATACAATTTTCTAGTCATGAAAGAAACATAAACTTACACTCCAAAAATTCTCTAAAAATATTAACCATCTTTTCTATTTTCAAAACTATTGGCTGTAAACGACACTGAATGATTTACTACAAGTGTTCATTCTGGACCCTAACCCAGCAATTTATGCTAGCCCAGTACCCTGGAACCTTGCCAACGATGACAGGACTGTTAATCATTTCCACTGTTGTATAAATTAGAACTGCGAATGAATTTACGTTCGCCGCACTCTGCAGTCATTTGTTTTACGTATCTATTTAGAACGGTTAGCAAAACAATATATAAGTTACATATTTAATGATTTATTACAGTGTTTTTGTCAGGTTCAAGTTGAATGACGCGTGATAAATATCCAGCAGTGGATTGTTAACAGGCTAAGAAGAAAAAATCTTTTTGTGTTACAAAAAATTGGATCATTTTCAACTAAAAGGTAGATTCAAGCCTACCTCCTTTCATGTCGACTATTTAGGTCACGTACCGACTTTCTTCAAGTTCTTTCAGGTACAAATTCATTTAGGCCGAGAAACTTTGGCTTTCCCTTTTAAAATAGATGCCTTTTCACTAAGTTCTTGGTTCATTTTGAAAAATATAAACCGTACTTATTCAAGGTTCGTAAATCCAGTTAAATTCCACGAGCTAAATACTTCAACGGTTTTCCTAACTTACAATTTCTCTATTCATTTTTATGTTTTCCTAGTAATGATTTTGCAACTTATGCAACAATTTCTTCAAACAGCCAACCAACTACTGAAACACAGATCCTCCTAATTGGCAAACAAACAGAGGAAACTCAAGTCTCTTATAATACCTTCCAACAATAGCTCTTCAGAAGTCTTCAACTTGCTTTTCAATAGTCTATGTTCATAGAAAACTGTATAAATCAATAAAGGGGTTCGCAACAAGAACCGTAAGTAGTTTTCTGGTTGACGTAGTAAATATAAGAGGTATACACTTACACACTGATGGAACGTCTTGTTTTGTTTCCAACGTTGAATATGAGTTGAATGTTGCATGAGTTTCGATATTGTATTGGACATGTTGTGTATCCAAACAACGTATTAGTTCTGCGATTCAATGTTCGCTAACGAACGTCAGGCAACATTCTAACAAAGACCATGCATGGCTTTGTCAATTATTTCATATGTACCTAGCGAATCAGTTTGGAACATCGACATATATTTATATCCCTGCGATGAACAAGCACGTTCATAGAACTTATTTGTGAAAATACTGAAATGTTAATACAAAAGTCCGTTGCAGCGCTTCATTGGTATTGTCGTCTATCAAAACTTTTAAAACTTACAGTGCTGAAACGTCAAAATACGTCAGTCATCAATGTAAAAGTGTATAGCATGCTGATCACTTAATTGGAGTAAAGCACTGTACGGCACGCTCCATCTAGTGCGTAGTACATATACATCGATAATTAAGAAGCTTTTGATGGATAGTTTACCTACTAGGGACACATGCAACCCTAGTAGGTTAATTTTTATAAATCATTAGCAAAAACGATATCCTATCGATTAATGTAACTTTTTTATGTTGTTATTTCTGTACGAGAAAAGGCCATTGCTCTAGATTTCTAGAATGAAGTAGTCAGAGGCTTATGTCGCATAAAACTAGGCAAGACTAATCCGAGTTCTATTATTTCCATGCTACAGCTCAAAATCGAACATTGAATAAAGTACACGTAAATATTACTCTCAAAGCAAACTTATCAACCGTTGCCTACAAAGCAAGTAATTTTATCTTTCTGTGCAAATGAGTCTCACCGTCTGGGGTAAGTTCAGGCAACTTGCTCCGCGCGCGCAATTAAACTCGACCTATGTAAATATCACTTTGCGGAAACTTGCAGAAGAGCTGACTTTTCTCTGAATTTTCTTTCCGAGATACTTGCAAGAGGGATTGCCTGGAGAAACTAAAACAAAGACTGGTGTAAAGACCGTTCTCTGTTACAGATAAAATAGGAACGTGCTCTGTTCTGTGGCTTTGCCAAGATGTGGCAATTTAGGGTGTAATCTACACCGTCTGCGCTAGGTGTGCACCTGGTTTCATCTTTTACAATCTTTTTTGCTGTTAATATTATTATTTTTATTCCTTCATTACTTATGTCATCCTAGTAATTTAATAGTTAGTTACGTAGATTTTTTATGCATAATTGTAACGGTTTATTGTCTTAGACGCTTTATGAAAATAAATAAATAAAATATCCGTATAATGATTCTATGGAAAACGGTCACAGTATTGATGTCACATTTAGGCGTCGCGTTTTTTTACGGAGTCTGTGTCCTCATCGACATAGTGTCTATGATTAAACAAAATACTTTTTTGGGTCATGAACAAACTGAATAATAAAACATATATATTATCTACTAAGGACTCTGCCCACTACTCCCTATCAAACCACGATCATTCCTTGACAGTGCTAGAAACGTGTAAGGAAAAAAAAAATTAGAATGTAAGAGACTATTCCCACTAAACCGTTCCGTTATCAACCAAAACCGCGGCCTTATATGTATTTTGACGGTGGACGATACGTTCCGTGCATGACACAGACACACATGGTAATAACTATTTTGAGCTTGTTAAATGACGTCCTAATAAAGTGCTTATTTTTTTCCATCTTATCACTATAGGATGTAATTTTCTCTATAACATATTCTTCTCGCACAGAAAACGCAATTGAACCGAGAGAACATAAACGAGTCCCTAACACACGCGGATGATACGCTCACGCAACGGTCACTAAAACCGTTATACACGGCTATGATACGCTGTTAATACGTTCCAAGTTCGGTCTGGGCAGAATTCTTTAAGCGTTCTTGTCTAACAACATGTCACAAACAGATGTATCTTATTGGCAACATCACTTGGCAAGCTGCCACCCCTCCAAAGCTTAGCCTGAAGCCTGTTGCGGGTACCAGGGGACCAGGAACGGGGAGGGGTATCTAATATCTGTCTAGACGGAGAGTCTTTGTGCAGTCAAGTGGAAGCGGACTGTGCTTGAAGCTCTCTGGCTTATCAGAGATCAGGATGGGCGGGAAATGGTGTTCGATTTTAAAGACTTTAAAGACAACTAGGTAATTGTTCGTGGATGGAACTGAGATATGGTTTATAGTCGTCGTTCAAAGTGCTCCTGATTTTTTTTTATTTTAGGACGAGTTTACAAGCGCTAAAATTCGCAGGGCCTAACTTCAGAGTCTTCAGATTTGCCAAGATCCGACGGCTGTACTGTACTAATCTGGTGCCGTCATTAACTTTAAGGTTCAATTTATATTTTTTTTTGTATATTTCGGTTTTTTCCTCTTCTTGTAATTGTTAGTTGTCGAGGTACCGCTGTATTAATGTTGATCTTTCTTTGTTTTTTCTCTTATTTTCTTAGGCCTTTTATGTTATTTGTGTTATATATGCTTTGCTGCGTAAAATTTTTATATGTATTTCTTTCTTGACTTGGCAAACTGTTCAACCGTAACCACGCCTTTTCCAACTTTGCAGCACAAAATGGAAATTCAGGCTTTTACTGTACCTACCTAACAGCCTATTCTAATGGCCTAGTTGGCAGGGATCCAAAGCGGATTGTTTTTACGGTTCTACTACAATGCAGAAATTTCTAAATACGACCATTATGAGGTATGAAACACTTTCTTTTTATTTGTATTTTTTGAAATCGTATAGCCATAAGGTGCTTTGAAGTCCTGGTAAAAAATGCATACGTTAGGACTCTCAAGTGACTAAGATGCTTTTAGGTTTCTAACATTTTATTTCACATACTCATTTCTCTGCCGTTTAGATTTATCATCATCATTATTTCAGCCAAAAGATGTCCACGGGTGGACATAAGCCTCCACCAAGGGCCGATAAACTACCGGTCTTGTACATCCCGTATCCATCGTATTGCCGCAACTCTTAAAGCTTTACCTAGTGGACGACCTTCCCTTCGCCATCTTTCTGCTAGATTGTCGAGTTTGGCCATGTTTGTCCTTATTTTCCATTAAGCATTAAGATTCTCTGAATCGAGCTTCTGCAGCCCTTATACATAGACAGTTCTACACATACAAAAGCCTAATACTTAACACCAAAAACAAATTACAGTCCTTTAGAGGTATCGCGTCAAAAAGACAGAATGGCCATCCACTTTGTGATGAAGTGCGGCCCTCTGACGGAACTCATTAGCCTTCGATGGGCCATCAATTTATCAGCCCTCGAGTAGAAAGGGTGGATCTAAAAACATTTGTAATTAATTGCGATATTATCCGGAGCGAAGTGGCTCTAAAGTATCAAATTCGTTTAATGATCAATCGAACTCGTTAAAAGCTCGGGGAAGTATATTTAGATCATCGAAAACTGTCAAAATGTATTTTTAGATGTTGTTTACATAACAATCTGCTATTGATAGAATCTCGGCGCTTTTAACGTGCATGTTTTTCAACATCGTTATTAGTATACCTACATGTATAAATTCTACATCTAATTTGCAGGAGAATCAAGGTTACAGACATAGAGCGAAGAATCACCTAAGTTAAGTGGCAGTGGGCAGGTCACATTGGTTACAGAGCAGATGGTCGATGGGGACAATCGGTTACTGAAATGACAACCAGTACAGATAGACGTAGCGTTGGAAAACCTGTGTCAAGTTGGACGGATACACCGTTGGATAACCTAGTGAGGGTTGCAGGATGCGTTGAATGCGAGACGCACGGGACTAGTTGTTTTGGTTGGAGCCAATGTTCAACAGTGTACATTTTTCGGCTGAAATTATGATGAATTTCTACACCAGAAAACCTCATGCACTGGTATAACGTATAAAAGACGGATTCTATAACATTTACAAGCATCTGAAGCAGTTGTTCTAGTTAATTGCGTACCTGCACTGTATCCTCAACACCTATTTAAACTTTCACTAAATACTCTACATCCTTAATTGCATCCCACATTTAATTTATTTAAATCGAAGAAAGTTTTAACTGATCCGCCAGTTCCAATTAACTGAATATTGATTACCGTAAACAATTTAACTCTGCCTAAAACACTGTTTATTTAACCCAAGTCTTTCATTACTCGTTGAGCGTTGAGTTCATAAAGTAAAAGCAGAACATAATAAATCATAGCTTATTGCTATCGGAGTGAACAAGATGAACGTTTTGTTTAGTGTAAACATACGAAAAATCACAAGAAACTGTGCGCCGAAATAGCTGAGCACTCAGACTGTGGGACGCCTAATTTTAAACGTTGGATGTGTGTAGTGTTCGCGTCACGATAGTTAGCTAAAACCAGGCGTCCCGATGCATGCGATGACATGGCACGGTGCAATTTTGATGTGCGATTTATTTTAAACTCGTTTCCAAAAAAGGAGGAGGTTCTCAAGTCGACAGATTTTTTGTATATATTTTGTTTAGGGATCTTCGCCAAATGAGAAGATTTTTTTGTTGCTTACTCACTATTTAGTTTTGGAAAAAGAAACTAAAAAAAAAATGCAAAACATTCATTTCGGAAGTCGGCTTTTATTAACGACTTCCTAAATTAAAGTTATTTTCGAACGTTCTTCTAAACGTTTGAACTTGAAACTAGCTTCAGGTTTCTTTCTACTTAAATCATGCAAACCATTCTGTCTGAAATGGTTTAAATGCTTTGATTTCGAGTTAACTATTTTGTAACCCACTTCAGAGTGGCAAACTTTCAAGACACGAACTGTCTGCTGTGTGTACCACTGACTAAGTATATCAAACTGCAGCTGTTCACAGTGATTACGTGCGGTTCCTGAAACAAGAAATGGGCGGAACTTGTGGGCAAAGTTATTTCTCTGCAGTTTGTAACACGATTAAGGATGGTACGTCCTACTTTTGTTCGACATTTTGAGCCAATCTTCATAGTAATTCCATGTTTTCTGACAGTGATTAAGAGATTCAGTTACTAGGATAGCATAAGTACTAATGTATCAACATCCCTTACCACGACATTGGGTAGATGTCACTTAGTTTGCAACCACAAAATGACTCCTTCTGTATTCATAGACACTTCTATGTCTAATGACCTATTACTATGAGAATCTCTAATTAGAGTCTATCTATTCTCATATGTGCTCAATGCAATTACCTTTTTGAGGTAAGAAATCATCAAATAACTACTCCTGTTCTGGGTATGGTGAGAGGGTGACAGACTTTTACTGACTAAAACCAAATCCTGTTACTGGGCTGTTGAGGTGAGATAAGCAGTCATTCTATGAAAAAGGCTGCTATTAATCTGGTTCTGCATACGGTTAGTACTGGAAGCCGGCGCTAATATAGATGGGAAAATACTAGAACGGTTGATTGATACCACTTGTCTTGAAAATTATCTACTAAATGATTTTACTGGATAACATAACACTATAGCAGACATAGAGTTAAATTGTATTGGATGTATTGAAAACTTTCCCTAACTTTCTAAGTTTAAAGGCTATTTAAACTTGTATGGGTATTAGGGGTAAGTTAGGAGTTTTGTCTCGTGGGGCTAAAGTTACAAATAGCTGCATTAGTTTACTGTTCACATAAACTAACGAAAGTATCTAAAGGTTTCTCCAGGGGATCTTTGCGGGTCCCATGTGGCATTAGTACTTTTTGCAAAATTTGATTTTTTTTTAAAGATCCTATAGCATGCGGCTAATAAGTTGAAACCATTGCTCTGATTCTTTATGGTGGTTTATGGAGAGAATCGGTTAAAGCGCGTTCAAGGTCGACCGCCATGATTGATGGTTTAATCTGTGTGGTGAGGATGACACATTAATTTATTTTGAGTTCTGTTATTTTAGAAATTAATCATCTTATACTGATATAGTAAGAAATTCGGACGGAACACCTTTTCTCACAAAAGAATCGGTTGTTGACTCAATGAATGAACGTTTTCTGAGCGCGGCGGCGGCGTGCGGCGCGCCGCGAGCTGACGTGCTGCGCGTGCAGGCCGAGCTGCGCGCGGCGCGCCCGCCGGCTGATTGCTCGTTTCGATTTCCTGCTTTTAGTGCGTATGAAGTTCATCAGATCATTACAACACGGATCCCACCTAAACCGTCGAAAGATTCGTACGGCATCTCGATGAGACTTTTGAAATTGGTAGCAGCTCCGCTAGCTTATATACTTGCTGAGCTCTTTAATGCTTGCGTAAAGGAAGGTTCTTTTCCTGCGCCATTGAAGCTCAGCAAAGTATCACCCCTGTACAAAGGAAAGGGGAAGAAAGACTGTATGGACAATTACAGACCCGTGTCTATTATACCCGCCATTGCCAAAGTATTCGAGAATGGTTTGAGTTCTCTACTTATTAAATTCATGTCGGAGTCCCTTTCGGACCGTCAATATGCGTACCGAGAAGGCCGCTCGACTACGGATCTAGCACGTGAACTCGTACATAGAGTCATGTCTGCACGTGAGCAAAAGAAGCAAGTGGCTGTCCTATGCTGTGACCTGTCCAAGGCATTCGATGTTGCTGATCGCGCCGTGTTAGCTGTAAAACTGCAGCATTACGGCGTGGAGGGGCCGTCGCATGCTTTAGTGACAGACTTGCTACGCGACAGAACTCAAATTGTGGTAGGTGGACAAGGAAAGGTGAGGTCCAGGCCTCTGAAATCGGAGATGGAAGTGGCTCAAGGGTCGTCTGTGTGCAACATACTTTTTTCGCTGCTGCTGAATGACTTGCCTTGTGCTGTGACTGATGCAGAAGTACTCATGTACGCTGATGATGTTGCTGCGTTGGTAACAGCTGAATCACTGGATCAGTTAGAGCAAAAGCTGAGTGATGCCGCGAATCAATTGTTGTTGTGGTTCCAAAGAAATGGTCTTGCTCTGAATCTGAGAAAGACTCACTTCATTCACTTTGGTCTGTCAGGCCGGTCTGCACGACCACTGGCAGTATCTGTGGGTGGAGTGGGTCTGGTTCAGGTGAAGTCAATAACCTTTCTTGGGTTTGAAATTGACGGTTGCCTCAAGTGGGATGGTCACATTAATAAAGTGTGCGGTAAGTTGGGTAGCGCATGTTTTGCTCTTGGCAGAATATCGCGCGTCTTACCCGAACGCGATGTGCGGTCATGTTATTTCGCGACGGTGCACTCGCTACTCCAATACGGCGCTGAGCTATGGGGTCGTGCTGCAGATTGGCAGCGCGCTTTCCGAATGCAGAAGCGTGCCGTGCGAGCCATCGTCGGGATACCGCAGGACGTGTCTGCTAGACCCCACTTTGTTAGACTGGGCATCCTCACGTTACCTGCTATACTTATATATCAGGTTGCATTGTACGTGAGGATGAACTTGGACCTTTGCCCAAAAGTAGGCAGCCGTCATACATATTTCACCAGAAGCAGGGGTCAGTTATCGACGGTCTCGAGGACACTTGCCAAATCTGCCAAGACGACTCATGTTATGGGCCCGACAGTTTATAATCAGCTGCCTGCAGCTATTTCTGGTGCCCCGACTACAATTAGCTTTAAGGCTCGATTGAAAAAATGGCTTATCGAGCAAGCGTTTTATACATTTGACGAATTTATGACTTAATTTTATATTGTGACTTTTTCTTATATTTAATTTTAATTTGTGATTTGACATGGATTTATTTGTATTCTTATATATTATTTTATTTGTTTGACATGTGTATTTAATTATTTGTATTTATTATTTGACATTCAGTTTATGATTAATTTGTAATTTTGTTGACATTATTGTATCAGTTTGTACCTTTATGACTTGTAAGAATCCCTTACCAATAAAAAACTATGACTATGACTATATAAGTCAATTATGAGAAACCTACATAGGTATTAAACGTCTTAAAAGACAGTCACACGAATTTAGAAATTAAGTATGTTTAGTGTGTCATTGAATTTAAGAATGCTTTTTAAATCGAGTCGTGAACAGGTCCCTATTAAAGCGATGCCCCGGGCGTTTTCCCAGCTCGCCGATCCCTAAGGCCGCTACTGTTCTCATCTTTGGATCATTGCTTTGAAATACATTGTTATTGTTAACCATGAAGATTTCAAATATCTTTAGACACGATGCCGTTTACGATTCAAATTGGATACAATTATCTGCAAGGGTATTGCAAAGGTTTGAGGATAATTCTGTACAGCTAAATATCCCAGTATAATACAGAAATGTAGGTTTTTTGTATTTTAGACACTTCTAAAATAATGGCAACTGCTGTATTGCTGTCGAACTTATTAGAAACGCACCAATGTATTTTTCTTCCATACGTCACCGTGCAATTCAATAATAGGATATCATAACCCACAGGGGATACCGACGACAGTCTTTCATTACTTCTCGCTCGTAAGGTTAAAAGCGGTCAAAACAGTTTTCAAAGACACAAAACCCACTATATCTTTTCCCCAACTATTCAATTTAAAACATGAAAGTTGAGCCAAAGTATTACGTGAACAAGAGTAATGGCGGTGGAGTATTCAGTGGCCAGTCAGGTGTGTAGTACCCGGTGTCGTCGACAGATGGCCTCGTACGCCTGGCTGGCACTGGCCCATCGCCAAGACAGCTCACCACAGGGCTGTGGGTACTAGGCGAGCATAAAGGGCTAATAGTGGTCGAGTGGTTTTAATAAGGGTCCAATGATTTTTATTGTGCGATTACCAGATTTAGTGTCGAACGATATAGCTATGGCTTATTTATTTATTTATTTAACAATTTATGTACTTACACACACTTACATATTTAAAGAAAACACATTATAGAAGAAATAGTACAAAGGTACCTACTGCTTATTTCGCAAAGAAATTTCTTCCAGCAGACCCGCGAAAGGAGAAGTTAGAAGGAATGTAGACATTAGTGTGTAGAAATAAGAAAGAGATAGGTAGTGAAAAATAAATCATAAATACTTATATAACTTAAACGAATACTAATAATAAATACATACCAGTTACATATATAAATATAATATATAGGTACCTATATATATATATATATCACACTGGACAGGAAAGATAGTGCTCTTTTAATTTAGCCTTGAAAAGTGAGATAGTTTTCAGATCTCGAATGCTAGGTGGAAGAGAGTTCCACAACCTTACTGCATGGACAGAAAGAGAGTAGGAGTAATAACTGGATTTATGAGGAGGGGATTTGAGATTTGGCTTTTTCTGTCCTCCTAATTTTCTTTAATTATGATAAGATTTTTTTACTTTTTTAAATATCGTGTTTTATGTGTGTGAGAAGTAGGCAAGTTTTTTCAGTTTTTTATTATTATGGTCATTATACCTTGATGGAAAGCGATGATGTCTACAATGAAGCACTCTTGCCAGAAGAAATCAGTTTTAGTTTTTGCTTCGATCCACGTCCAATGATGAAAACCTGACACAGTACCTACTAATACAAAAAAATAGATTGAAAAAAAAAATATTCTAAAGCACGTATTTTCAGTCAGTCAAAAATGTATTTCCCTATTCCACGCGACCGAATATGTTAATAAATATCTTCATATTAATTAATAAAATTTCGGTTTCGGAGCGAACGACGCGACGGTCGGGGAGTGAGGAACGAAAACACACATCAGAATTAATGTAAATAACCCATTTTTGAATTAAAACGTACCGCATGAGAGTGTTGATCTTTCATTTTAAAATTGAGCTACATGTTGGTTTTACGTTCGTTCATTCGATTATATTGGTTTGTGTAAACCGTTCGGTTTGGCGGAATTTCGCGTAATGGAGATAGCACTGTGCTTTTTATGAAGTTTTCGATATTTATTCCTTCACTTTCCTAACCTTTAACCTTTTCTTTCTGTATATTCTCATAATAAACTTGTTTATGTACCCTTTATGATACATATTAAGACTAGATTGTTTAGTATTCTTGTTTGTACATCGTCCTCAATAATAACCATGCCAAAACCAATCTACACAGAAGCCAAAATTAGCCATCAAATTATATAGCTTTCACATCAATAAAAACACCGTTTAGTATTGAAAAACAGGCCTAAATCCATAACCGGAAAAGCTATAAATATTGAGCGGTAGTGGCAGCCCTAATGGCGGGTGAATGATCAAACTGACTCATAACCCGGTCCGCCTGATTGATTTAAATTCGAGTGGTTTGTTTACATTCCAGACACATCATAATCATCAGATACATTTATGATCTCAAATATTTATTATACAAACATGTTTAAATGATATGGTGAGTGACATCGATTTAGTTTGAACTGTCAAACATTTAAATGAGTTTTAGACATGTTTTTTTTCGAGTGAAGTTACCCAATGAGTCTTCCCGCCCCACGGTGGAACAATATGGCGATGCCCTTTGCATTTTAGGACCATGGGTTTTTTCTGAATTTCCCCGGGGAGTTAGCAGCCAACAGCCATGTTGGACTTCTACGTTTGCTGAAAACCCTTTTTAGGCGTAAGTAGAAAAAGTTCATACTTTTCGTTCGGGTGGGAGTACGGCGAGTTACCTATTGCTAGTCGTCCCCAACGTCCCATGTATGATGGCTGGCAATTAAGAGCTGTTCTAGGGACAGAATTGCAAGATATCATAGAACAGAAACCTTCTTCAACTAAGATTTTTAAATGAACTCTAGGTACTAGGGCCGCATAATAAACAAGGGGCTAAATATACGAGTCTAAAAACTCTTATTGTGAAAGATGCATGAGGAGATTAATTACACGGTGCGGTTAGAGGTTGAGTACTCTTCTGCTACATCCTAGTATCCTAGTAAAGTGTAATATAGAAAGAAAGAAAAACAATTTCATATCAATCTAAGAGTATCTATGTGCTGCATTGCGTGTCGCGGTTTCGATTCTCGCACAGAAAAAATATTTGTATGGTTTCTAGATAGGTGTTTCGAGTCTGAGGTCTTGTGTACTTATGTAATTTTCATATTTGGGATTGTACCTACGTTACAGAACTAATTCCTAGAGTAATAAGACGTCAAAAAAATTCGATACACAAGAGAATCAATAATGTGATACTCAACAATGCTTAGTCGAAATAATTTTGCCTCTATTTAAGGGTCACCTCTGTACCTATTTTTCTATTTCCTTGTTCTTTTCTTTTATTCTAATATATGTACATAAATAGTTAAATAAATATTCACCAAAAAACTTAGGTGCCTTTAAACTACTACACTTCATACAGTACACACACACATAGTATGCAATTAGATACTCATGTTCCAACAGAGACACTCGATGTACACACTGTTTGTATCGTATAAAATGTCCTAGTCAAAACGTACATACATAATACTCGTACATTATGTTTATATATACGTGTATGTTGTGGGTTCCAGATAAAAATAGAGTGTGTCATCCTTCTAAACCCCGTGTTATCCCTTCGGCATCGTAAGTTGTGAGTACGGGTAACGACTTTAGGGGGTTGCTTCCTACCCCTCACCTTTTCACATAACTAACTTCGCAGTCAAATATTCTAGAGAGAATGTTTACATTTGAATTTCCTTATCAAATTCAAATTCAAAGCATTTATTTCAAATAAACATTTACAGGCACTTTTGAAATCTCATAAAGTCGGTCTGTCAGGAAAAAAATGACGCTAATTGCACATTCTAAAAAGTAGGTCTCAATGCAGAAGAATGTGCAAGAAACTCCATGGACACTCTTTTTAATCATGTTGTGTTTTACAAATGTATTGGTTACATATTTTTATCGCTGCTATGATGCGAGAACAATGTAACTACTATCAAAAAGCGGTTTTCTAATTCTTGGTTTGTAAATAAAGAGCAGTAACTGCATATGGAAATTTACTGGCATTCATGCGCAGATTTCGTTGGTTTGACAGTCGACTTTGACACTAATTTATTTATTCTAATAGCAGATGTAACAGTGATAACAGGGCTCAAGGTGACAAATGTAATCGTAACGTAACCGCTGTCAGAGCATAGCATAGCATCAGACTTATAATGTTTCCATCGCTGGGACTCAAGCCCTTTCCTAGGAGAGGAAATGGGCCGTAATCCACCACGTGGGCCCAGTGCGGGTTGGTGGATGTCACATGTCTTCGAATTATTGATTCTAGGACTAGCTGGTTTCCTCACGATGTTTTCCTTCACCGTTTGAGAGCAATGGTGATGAAATAAATTACACAAAGTCCGAATTGAAATCGAGATTATTTTAGAGTTTGGAAACTGCAATGACTTTCGACGGTTGAGCAGGCTCTATGTTTCATCCACATTATAAACATAATGGCAACAAAAGGAAAAAAGTAGGCGTTTGGTATCAAAATAGTTACTAGTCAAAAGAAAGTTTATAATCAAAGATTTTTTTTTAAGAAAGAAGGTTGAAAGAGAGTGGGTAAAACAATTTCACTATTGAGTTTTTTATAGTACCTATACCGATTCCAACTCCAATCTAGGTATATTCCTCATTCCAGCATCCGATGTAAGTGTATTGAACATTCTTTATCCATTCCAGTTGTAATTAATTGACTTTGGCTCCCAGCCTGTCGGAACAGATCCAGGTTGTGTGGCAATGGACATCAAACTATTTATACACGTCGGGATATTCCAATCGACAGCGATACAATAAAACGTTTGCGTTACATCGCCGCTGATGTGCGCCGGTCGTGCGTCAATCTGCTTCCGTGTTGTGTGCTGTATGGTAAACAGTGGAACTGGGTCGTTAGGGCTTTGCTACATGTGGTGGAATAGTAGCGGTAGAAACAGATGCTATATTGATATGGGAAATTATAAGATTAGCCACAAATATGTAGTTCTTTATTGGCGATCGATCAAACTTCTCATTTCTTTCTTTCTTTCTAATAAACTAATCTGTGTCGGCACTCTGTCACGGGCAGGTTTGGTTAAGTATAAAGATCTTAGGTTACAAAAATAATAATTTGGCTTTATTTGATCTGTTTTACTCTTTGAGATAATGGAGTCAGGAAATTAATTGGCCCATTTGTAGCAACTTTTCCCTATTAATAACTTGCTCTGTTAGATAACTATGAAATTATGTGTTCTCTACATATTGTCAAGTTTGCGGAAATAAAAATGTAGGTACTGAACTTATGTAGTTTTTCAAGTCAGAGGTTGAGCCAATAGTAAAACTTTTTATATTCATGTAAACGGAGCTTCCAACATATAGCCAGTTGATTACCCTACATAAAAGAAGACAATTTAAACCGTCAAGCCTTAGTAAGTTAGAATTTTCTCGTTTTACAAAGCGGCGACTATCTGCGACTTCAATTCCGAGTAACATCTAATAAACTGAGTGCCGACTATTTTTATTTGCGTTCCACTCCATTGGCCTTTGATTAAATTTTAAATTAAATAAAACCTTACAAACTAGACTGATCTGACAGATGTTAATGTATAAGTTTATATTTCTCTGTAAGAAATTGTACTTCACCATCAATGTTTTACAGCGAACATTTTCAACCTATTTTATAACTTCCAAGTATCTTTCTTTGAGCATTATACTTTAGGTATTCTATGAATGCTCTCATTGAAAGGAATACTAGGGAATAATAATCGCAGAGGAAAGTTGAATTTTGGAAACACCTTCCTACCTACACAGATAATAAATACTAAATAAACATTTTATATGTTTTATATATACTATTTGAAATATGATGAAATGAGGTACCAGGAAAACATAATTAATTGAATGTTGATAACTTTAGAACTCATGCTTTCGAATGTCAAATTTTTACGTTTTCTTCAAATATTAGATAGTTATATTAAATTAATTTATACTTTTACTTTATTTTTTATTTTATAAATTAGTATCGTTAAAAAATCATGACACCTAGTTATCGAATAATATTTTAGTCCTTTTTTTCGTATTTATTAACAAGACGAATAATTCGATGAAATTCAGAGACTTCGCTGAAATAACACTCGATGCTCAGGAGCTGACAAATGCTTGTAAACGTATCCGGGTGACATAAATGTGCCAGTGATATAATTCCTTGATGGCCGTATCTCCTATAGCTCTCTCTATACACGTGTTGGAGCTTTGATGTGAAGTGCTTTAATAGTCCAACTGACTTTGTTCTTTTATGAGCTCGCATTGCAGCTTAGCCATAAAAATGGTGACGACCAGGATGGTCCAAATGATTTCGAAACAATCCTGTATGAAAATGCTTTGTTAAAAATGTTAATAAGAGTGCATTAAAACTCTTGCTTCCCTATAGCCAACGTTATTCCCTTCTAAAATGTGGATTACAATTAGTATACAAATCGGCAAAGTACCAGGGTCACATAAGTATGAAGGGATAAATGCGGCAGCCGGCGGCTCGACATACTTCCGCGGGAATACCTTTTAAAACCAATTGGAGCGTGGTTGAGATCCCTCGGCGTCGCGACGCGGCGTGAGCTCGCTAACCCACATAAAATTAATATTGCACTGTACTTGTACGAACTTTTTTATTTTAAAATAAAAGGAAAATACAACAATAAAGATGTTATCATCCGTAAATGTATGCATTTTTAATGTTTTGTTTGAAACAAATAATAAAAGCAAATTAAAAGACACTTTAAGTTTGTTTAGACGCAAAGAAACAAAGCGGTACGCAGAACAAGAATTCGCAAAGCCTCTTTTCTATCCTGACTGACATTATGACGTACCTACGTACAGTCAAGCAATGAAAACATTGATCACCTATATGCCTGTTATCAGTGGTCAACATTCTAAATTAACATTACAAACTAGCAAAACATACGTCCTCATTGTAGGAAGTTGCCTAATATTTTTACTCCTGCTAAGTTGATACCTACATAGTACTAACTTTGTTTACCCAAATATTGACCATCACGCAACGTGCTGTCTCTCCATGTCCGGCACTGTTCTGTTCACGTCACGGGGGTAAAGACCTCATAATTTCGTATATAGCAACATAACAAGAGATAATACCACGTGTGTTTAGCTCCCCGACTCAGCAATGATGAACGTTTATGCGAGTAAAAAGTATTTGTGTCAGATATGTGGCCATTTGAGGCTTAGGAATGAAAAACACTGAGTTAAAATACCTTTGCAATATAGTACATTTTGATACAAGTCCAGGAAGTTTGTCATTGCGACCGAGGCGAAATTCACACGAGCCGTAGGCGAGTTGTTATGGAGCCGAGGGCTGAAATGACAAATCTGCACGTGTATCAAACGACGTTTTTCAATACACTTACAACTTGTGAAATAAAGAAAGAAAGAAAAAATGTTTAATCGTATCTCAAACATACAGTAGAAATATAAGAAATATAGCATTCAAATCTGCTTTGGTCTGTTTCTAATTTCGTGGGGTCGTCCAGCGACTCTGGGGGACGCCTCGCGCCTGATTCGATAAACTAAGTAAAACAAAATAATCACCCGTGACCGTGACGATAAGGAAGGAATAAAAAAGCCCTTGTGATAAACTCAAAAAAGCACTTGGGTGATATACATGCTATATTGAACCTAATAGGAGTGCGATAAGAGGCAGTTTTCGAGTAAGTGTATTGAAAATTTGTTTTTGGTTTGGCGTATGGTACGACTTGAACTCTCAAGTCCCAACCGAACGACGGCGGCGGCGTTTGCACACCTGTTTTACTATTGTGTGACGGTGTTCAACGAGTAAAGAAACTGGGTACTCTAAATTAATCAAGATTATCTAAATTAACACTATCATTATCATTGTGTTTATGATGAATGTAGGACTGTAGGTGTACTTAAAAGTCGGTTAAATTTTGTGTGCCAATTTTTTTGTCACATTTGACCATAATTATAATCTCAGCTGAAACGGTAAGTAAACTCTTGAACCTAAACAAAATTGTACATAAATTACTAAGGAAGCAGACATAAAAAGAGTTTCATCATGATATTCTCACCTTACTAATGAAAAAGATTTGAAAAACAGCACTAAACGAAAAAACATACCTAACCTATATTAATAACATGATTATTTAGACGCAAAAAGTTTTAATACGACCAGTTGTGTATGAAAAAACGTAATAATGCAAAATATTTTCAAGCATGAAATGGATTTACAAGAAAATGTTATAAAGATAGGGACGGAGTTTCATTTTCAGGCAATTTCTTTACAAGTTTTAAAGTCGAGATTTCCGCTTCACAAAAAAACTTGGCGTAAAAAACATTTTACACTCTTTGTAATCTGGATACAAAGGAAAGCTGGTAACAGTGCGGTGACTATAGATAAAGTAAATTGTTCGTCGGCGCACGATAACGTTCGAAAGCTTCTTCGAAAGTGAGCTATCGTCCACTCGATCTGCTGTGGATGACGGCAGACTTTTCGCCGACGATAATATTGAGGTATCAGTACCAGGCGTTCATAGATATAGAGAGCATCATCTCTGATAGTCCAGCTGATCTTGAATCTAGTTTTTTTTTTGTTAATGTTTTTGGCTTGGATACTAAATCCTTTAATCCATGTATACGTGTTAATAGTTAATTGGTTTAACATTAGAATATGGAACGGATTGTAATGTATTAGCTAAATATATTTGGCAGCA
Organism: Mythimna loreyi; assembly: GCA_029852875.1. Taxonomy (NCBI): domain Eukaryota; kingdom Metazoa; phylum Arthropoda; class Insecta; order Lepidoptera; family Noctuidae; genus Mythimna; species Mythimna loreyi. The sequence goes on from CM056785.1 coordinate 22,510,490, forward strand.
AATTTATCAAGTTAATCTTCCCGGCAAACGTTGAGGTAGTCAATCCTAGAATAAAATTCAGTTCCACTTGAGATTTTTTCTTATTATTGATAGGTTCGTGCTTGACCGCTAATCTGATGGAAAGCGATGATGCGGTAGACCACTGGAGCTCGCTTACTTAGAAGTAACCTATTCTCTCTTGATTAAAGATTCCCGGATTGCCATCAGATACAAAGCTACATCAATTTTACATTACAATATCCACTAGGAAAGCAGGAATCAATTTTATGAATAATTAAAACAGCCACTGAACCTTTCTCGAAGAAATGCCGCCAAATGTCAAATTTTCGGTTAGAGGGCATGAGGAAATTGTATAACTACATTTCAATAAAGCGCTTTTATTTCCTTTTGACTCCTCTAGCATGGCTCTGTAATCTAGTATTCAGCGTCCATCGCTTCAAACCGCCGTGCTGCAGGATTATGCAAGTAAAACACATTGATCGACCTAACTGCACGTCTGCGTAACATATCAGACAATTTCATTTGCCTTCAACTGCCATTCCGGATTCCCTTTACTGTCAGAGCTCAATCAACGTCACATGCATGTATAAACATGCTATCACGGATTCAGACTAGCCAGTTCGACTAGTATAAACACTACCAGGACTGTAACAAAAATATTTATTTCATCAAACGGCCTCCAGCTTGCAAATACACGAGCTTTCAGCAAATAACTCGTAGCCGTGAATGTCCCGGGAGAGGTCAACAACCGATTATCCCGGGATTCTCGAGTTCGCGGCGAATGTCAACTAAGTCAACAACCACTAGAGAAAATATTGTACTGCGTGGAATTTACATAACGAATAGTTGAAGTTCACTATGACGGTGTACAAGTGACTTGTTGTTTATTCTGCTAGCCTGGTACCTAGATAGAGATGATGACTTCTTGAGTTACTTTTTCTTCGTGTTATGCGATTTTTCATACCAAAATCATATATGATATAACTAGCTTTTTGCTAGCGGCTTCGCCGGCGTGAAAATTGGTTTTCGCACAAACTTAGGATACGCGTTTCATCCCTTTAGGGGGTGAATTTTGGAAAACCTTTCTTAGTGTTTACTTACGTCATAAAAGGAAGCCCTGAGCAAAATTTTACGCTCCTAGACCCAGTAGTTTCGGCTGTGCGTTGATATGTCAGTTATTCAGTTTCTCCTTTTATACGTAGAGATAACATACGTTTTACAACTTCATCTAACCACACGTATATTATCTGTTAGGTTTCGTAATTTAATATTTCCAAATGGAGGGTAGAAGTACGTACTTGCAAACGCATTCTCTGCCTATATTCCCGTCTCTTTCCCACACGTGCGCTGACTGATGCTCTTGTTTCGTCATCGCGAACATTCGATGAGGACACACCACATCCCACTCTTGAAAAAATCACCGCGCGAGGTGTCACGAAATTAATTGTGCACAAATTTCTCCTATAAAATATATTTTTCTATTTCTTGCGAACTATTACGAGTGATATAGCCTGGCTGGTGTTAAAGAACGTTGATTGGAGTGCGTGCCAGTGGTTCCAGCTGAACGAGCCTCACCTCGACGGACATAGTAAGGTGAGTGCGCGTGTTTCTTATCCGATTTCCTTACTCGTCCTAATTTTCGTCGTCTTTAAGCTGCGTTCGCAAGGTCACGTACTCTCTCACCGCATCAAATACAGTCCCTTTCCATGTTCTCATTTTGAACTAGTTCACCCATCGCCACGGTAGCCTCAATTGCATTATATATAATTAGCGACCCGCCCCAGCTTTGTACGGGTACTGATATTAAATATATTATGCTTCAATCACTCTACCTATTAAAAAAACCGCACCAAAATCTGTTGCGTACTCTTTAAGATCTTTGTTTTATAATCTAAGGATCTAACCATACATAGAGACAGCGGTAAGCAACTTTGTTTTATACTATACTTAAACTGTTGTCACTAATATCTATTTGATATACACGTAACGTACAGTTATACATGATGTAACGAAAACGGGTGAATAACTTTCTTTGAGGATTCAATTCTCAAAAAAAATGGCGTTTAAGTACGTAGGTACCTACAAAATCATCGGCTGATCAAAATTAGTAGGGGCAGAAAACTTTTTTTAGAAATTACTTATAACTGTTATCAAAGAAGCTTCATATTTTGAACGAGTCATCAAAGTTTTATCATTGGTTATTTTATTGCACACTTCAGTGAACATTATAGTTTAGATAAAAGTATCGACAGCAGTAAATACGAGTGACGCGACACGTTATATCGACTGTTGGTAAGTACGTAACGGACGTACGTACGTTAAAAAACAAAGTAAAACTTAGTTCAATAAACTTAACAAAAAAAAAAGGATTGATGGACCAGGCTTTTCTCGTTGTTACATTCAGCAAAACATTTATCACTAAGGTTTACTTAAAAATCAAGAGTTAATTTAATTATATTACTAGATTAATTAGTGCTGAAGGTATTTAAAAATCATTATTCTATTTCAGTATCTAAATTATATTTTGCTTACAAGTGGGCCAAATAAAAGTCTATTAGTATAGATCTAGATCCGTAATACTGTTTTAATTCATTAAGCCCCAAAGGACATCGGTGTCCGCATACCTATGGTCTTCTAATTGTGTCTGTAATTACGGTAGTCGAAATGTTAAGGGATAGGATTTTAGGGAATACTTACTGCTGATTAATGTGTCTACTAATCTTTGTTACCATTCTTGCGCTTTCACAAATTCATTCTAAAGTACTTGGTTAAGGTAATATTTATTTTAAATTTTACTACTAGGGCCTGGAACGCAAAGGCCATGAAGAAAAATACAGGTGGATTTTAGTCAGTAAAATTCTGATACTCTTTCCACCTGCAGCGGTGGAAACATCAAATAGGTACCTCTTATATTTTATGTTTTCCTAGTCATGTACCAATATTTTTGTGAAAAATATCGGCCATTGTCTTGACTAGGGCGTTAGAGGTTAGAGACAGACGGACTAACGAACGATAGACATGAGTACAATGATAAGAGTAAAAAAGATTGGAATTATAATTAATTAAAATGGATACACGTTTAACAAAAATGTTCTTGCTTGCCTAACATTGTTCTATCGCAGGACAAAGAACTTTGACTGCGGGATCAATGTCCCGGGAACGCAAAGAGCAATTGAAGGAACATGGGTTTTTATTAAATCAAGAAAGGAATATAAAAGTTTTGCTGCATTACATTGAGGCTTGTCTAAGATGCCATTAAAAACTCCTACATCCATTGCAGACAACTTTAACGATTTTAACAAAAAAAATATTTTGTTACTTGTATCGGACACATTCCACCACATGCTGTACGTCTTCCTTGCTCCCACACACCTCTACCAGAAAGGTAAAACAAGAGAAATGAGGAGTTTTTGGTGACATTTCATTAAATGAAGATTAGTGACTGTTTCAATTATTTGCAAATTGATTCCTAGTAGATATTGTGATGGTCACCTTATGACCGATGACCTGGTCAGATTTGCTGGAATCCGATGGATGCATGACGCATAGGACAGGTCTTTGTGGAGCGCTATGGGGGTCTTTCGGCTAAAATGATGATTGTGATGTTAAATTGGTGTAGTTTTGTATCTAAGGTACAAGAGTGAAATTATGTGAAATCTTTGAAACAGGCGTGATCTCGGTCAAATGGAGCAGTGAACTTTTTGTAGTTTGCTGAAATTATAATATTAATATGAACTTGAATAAAATGATTTCCTAGGTAGTCTTCATTAATGAAGCAGGATCACGACCCTTAGCATTGAGGGATACTAAATGGAAGGAGGAGTCCTTAATGGTGCGGTGTCGGTATTCTTCATGCCGAATAATTCTTATTTGATGACTGAACTAAAAAAAGGCCAAGAACATTTCTCCATTTTTAAATTCGATCAGTTATTCAGTTCATTAAACAACACAGGTGAGTAATGGAAGAAAATTTAGATAAGTATCAGATGTCAAACAGTGGCCCCGTATAAAAAAATATGTTGCTTTTTACAAATGCTTGGTTTACTCTACGAAACGGTTGTGGATAATATGTTGCTCTAGCTACTCCCCTGGATTAACCACCACATTTAAATCGGGTAGCTTGTTTGAAGATTGAATCAATATTGTAGCATTTTCAGAAGTTTACTGGCAATTCCCGATGGGAAATCAAAAAACCTTATTTTGGAAAGAAATTGCTCTTCTGCTTCCGCAGAAATTTTATTCTCATTTCTAAATGACTCGCGAGCTACTAATTTCACATATAAAACATTTCCTTCTGGGTGTAAGTAAGTAGATTATGCAAAACGTCGATAAAAGCGGATGAGAGATTGCGAGAGAGTGCGGTTCGCCACGACACGAGGGATGAATACTAATCCGTCACATGAACAAAAGAACTTCATATAATTCACATAGCGACCGAGATAATTCCACTTTTTGTCATAGACTGTCGCTGAGAGGAAATAAACCGTTTTGGATTCAGTTTACTGGGTTTTAACATCGTTTTTGTACATTTTATTTAATATTAGCTTTCTGCAAGCGGCTTTGCCCGCTTGAAAGTTTTTTTTTGCACAAACTTTGGATACGTGTTTCATCCCTTTAGGGAGCGAATTTTGAAAAATCCTTCTTAGTGTCCGCCTACGTCATAAAAGCAAGTCTTGTACAAAATTTCACTCTCCTAGTCCCAGTAGTTTTGGCTGTGCGTTGATATATCAGTCAGTCAGTTTCTCCTTTCAAATATATAGATAAGGTATATAAAGTTGTTAGCAAGTAACTTGGCTAGATATTTTCGTGGTGTGGGTAGCCCGAGCTTGTTGAAATGTATGGAATTGGGTTTCCTATTTGTCTGCGGAACTCGATGATTTGATTTTTATTATATCGAATACGCTGTTTCGATAATTCAGTTTGTTTTAGTATTCTTAAATTATGTATGAAATGGTTATTGATGCAATCCTCAATTCCCTCCACATAGCATATTCTATTTATTGGAGCCTTACTACCAGGAGCTCATAAGTGGCCAGAGCTCCAACTGAGATAGAACCAAATAATTCAACTAGCGAGCTCTGGCAGGCCGAGTCTTGGCCGCTTGGCTGGCAAGTTGTAATAACTTGCCGACGGAGATAAGCAAGGAATTAGTTGCTTGGAACAAATAGGGTCAAACATAGTTGGGGCCGTCAAGTATGAAATGAGAGAGTACTTTGTGTTTTTGATGGGGAAAATTGGTGTAGAAATCATTTTGGATGAACTGGCCATGATAACCAGTCGAGCTGATTTGAGCTTTATTTACGGTGAGGCAAAATTGTCGGTTAGTTTGTTAGTCCGTGAAAGTAGCGATTCGTTTATGAAATATTTTCACTGACAGAAAGCTATTTACAGTAGATACAACTGAGTGCCATCTGGAGTACACTGCAAATAAGTTGAACCCGTTGCTATGGTAACCATCTCGAAAAGCGATTACTACGCCTGCAACGTCAATCGCTATAATGGTTCAACTTGTGTGGTCAGAATTATACTTCTAGTAAAAGAATGCCCTTATAGTACCAGGGAGTTAGAAAGGCCACAGAGGTGAAAACAAAAAAGCCAGTCAGTAATATCTATTCGTCCCCTAGCCACCTTCACATTTAACCATGAAATAAGCTTCTTTGAACGAAGCCGCCACTGTCTGATAGCATCTAATATCCGAAGCAATAACATGGCGATAAGATACCATTTAATATAGTATTGATACGTCAATAAAAATAATGAGCTGCCCTGTGAGTGGGTGTGTATTTACTTAACTGTAAACATGTAGGTAACACAAGTTTATAATGGAAACTTTAAAATTGTAAAGTTAGAGAAAATCCAATTTTTATGAATATAAATATGGATGAGTGGTGAAGAGGCTAAAGAAAATATGGATGGATTGTGTGAGGAAAGAAATAAAATAATAGAAAGTGATAGGACGGAAGGAAAGTAGAAAATATGTGGTATGGTCTTATGTAACTAAAGACAGTCGCAGAAAGAGGAAGATTAGTTTCATTTATATACCCTTTTCTCCACTTTTATTTTGTTGTATTTGTATTTCGGGTTGGTGCCCAGAGTGTATTCTCTGCTTAAATAAAAAAAATGCGCTCTTATATCACTAATTTTAGGCACGTAAAATTGTGGCGCGTACTTTTTTGCACTAGTGCAGAAAACCTGAACGGTTTATTTTACTATAATAAAATTATTTATTGAAACAGGCTAGGCGCAAATGAACCCCCACAAGTTGTAATTGTATTGAAAAACATCGTTTGACACACGTGCAAATTTGTCACTGCAGCCCTCAGCTCCATAACGCACTCGCCTATGGCTCATGCAAATTTCGTCTCGGACGCAATGACTAACTTTCTGATCTTGTATCAAATATCTTCTTAGTCGTGCACTCTTGACAGAGTGGTCGTGGTCATGTGTCGGTCGAGTCCTGCGCCACCGCCTCTCTTGCGATGCGACGCCATAAAGTTCTATGTTTAGCGGCTTGGGAGTTTTCGTTGACGCTGCAGTGCGTCACCGTTTTGATGAGGTCTGTCCACCTTGTTGGAGAGCGTCCACGTGATCTTTTGCCCTCAACTTTCCCTTGCACTACCAGTCGCTCCATTGAGTCCTCGTTACGGGTGATATGCCCGAAGAACTTGAGAATTCGTATTTGCACAGACGACGACAATCTCTTTCTGATATTGAGTTCTTTGAGGATCGATATATTGGTTCGGCGCGCGGTCCATGGGATTCTAAGCATGCGTCTCCAGCACCACATTTCCAGTGCGTCATTCTTGCGACGGTCCTGCATCCTCAGCGTCCACGTCACAGCTCCATATAGAAAAATAGGAAAGACCAAGCATTTCATCAATCGAACTTTAGTGTTTTTGGTTATTCTACGGTCTTTCCAAATTTTTGTGATTTTTTACACTGAGGATCTCGTCATGGCGCAACGTCATCAAATATATATTTCATTATTTCGTTTGTGGCACAACCTGTATATTGCAAGTAAATACTGGTAACTTTACCTCAGTTACTAAATTCGCTACACTTTAAAACCGGTGTAACTCTCACCAACTTTGCAAGTCAACACTTTTGCTTATTTCTCTTTTAAAAGTCAACTTATGCAGAGTACAGTATAGTACAGTAGTAGTACAGAATATTAAACTACCCTCGCTTTGTGGATCATAATATGAAATTATTTTCGGGTCTTTTACTATTTTTAGAAGTTAGTGTGTAACTTACAGTGAGAGAGAACTGGTTATTTCATGGATTCAGGTTTGAACTAATAAAATTATTTATTAACTAAGTACGTATACTAAGCCTAAGTGAGTACATATACAAAATACATTCAGGTATCGAGGTTCTCCTCTGCAACGCCATCACCCGGAAATGTGCCTAGACGACTGGCAGTATTGCCACCTTAAATGGTCATAGTAATTCTTTCTTGGGCAAAGAGCTAGTCGTTTCTATCATCAGACACCCGACGCACGGCGAGTTCATCCTTACGTTGTTGAAACCTCTAAGGTTCGGAATAAGCGTTTCGCTTCGTCGTTTATTCCGATCACATTCGATGTGACTGCAACAATTTACCTGCTGCAGTCTTCCCATCCGATAATAATTTGGGTATCTTCAACGCTCTTAATAAATTAGTGCGTTTCAATTGTAACAATTGCACCACTGCTTAGAACTAGAATCGCATTCAAGCATAAGTTTATAACAAATAAAATAAAATCTTCCCTCCCTTAAAAATAAACTCGCGTGATCAAAGTAGGGAGGTCTTTAATCACGCAAAATATCGACCGGTCGGAGTGAAATTTCCTTAAAAAAGAGACACGCATTTGGACCTCTGACCCAAGCATTTCGACACCAAATGGCCCAGAATTCTAATTACCAATAATGTTACAGTAACGTGTTGTTTGAGGGGAGAATTACTATGAGCTGTAACGGCTTCTGAGAAATAATTGGTAAAACAGAATCAAAGGCTTTTACACTTCGTACTGTAATATCTCGGAGAGCGTATGTACGCGTTACCATACAGCGTGGCAATGCCGCCGGCATCCTGGGCACATTACTAATCGAGCAGCATAAGATTTTTAACGCCATACTTAAGGTTGTTTGTTTATAGTTTAACCACTTTTTAAACTTATGAAGCAATTGTAAAATATATTCCAATATGTTTTCAGTTTAGATCGATACTGAATATAAAATAACCCATTATCCAGGCTACAAAAGATCTATAACGACAAGTAGATACAATAAATCATATTCGATTACCGCCGCGGTCCCCTTTGGTTGCGCGAGATCCGTTGTTGGTCGTTTATACATCCTAACCATAGATCCCAACTATCAATGTAATCCTAGTACCTACCTAGCTAAATACTGACGGTTCCATTGTATGTGCTTATAACTTACAGTGTCATCTGAAGAGTTCGCATACGGCTGTCTGTTATTAAATTAAAAATTATTTCTCTGTATTTAAGACAATTAATAATTATCTCTCTGTATTTATGTATGTCTGAGACCACATCTGCTATCGGCATATCCGCAATCATGAAGATTCCACATTCTCAACTGTGTTGCGTACAGCAAAGGAGTGGAATACCCTGCCGGAGTTTGTGTTTCCTGATAGCTACAACCTAGGGCTCTTTAAGACAAGAACGAATATCTACCGTGGGGACTCAGCAAAAGTGTCGAAGTCAACTGGGACCCAGGATCTCTTTCTGAAATGAATGCTTGGCCCTAGTACGGAAGAGATTAAAATAAGGAACGGGGGTGATATTTGAGGTGATAGGTGAGCGGGATTTTTACCCACCATAAAAAAGAGTGAATATGTATTTCTAGGCAAGCGTGCTCCACCTTTGGCTACATCGTTGCTTACTATCAGGTAAGATAGCGGTCAACCGCAAGCCTCTCCATAATAAAAACAAAACAGTAACAAATAAAGCAGACAAAATTAATGTCTTTTTTTATTTGTACGTTTCTTCTATTAAATAAATATGTAGGCGTCTATAATTGGCAGTTGACTGTCACGTTGATCAACAAAGAAAGAAAAATAAAGAAAGATTACAAAGGGGAAAGTGTTGTTTGTTCGTCCTAATGAACACAAGAATATGTTTGTCGGGAAATGTCTTCGTTTTAACCGAAAACCTTTTGTATATATATGAAAGAATTGCTTGCTATTTTTATTTTTATCGTAGATTTCGTTTTTTCTAATGTGCTTAGGTTTATTGAACTTGATAGATATGGAGTGTAAAATCCCACATACCTCTCTGTTAAAGAGGGAGGATCCTCCGACAAGAAGGGGTTATTTCTAATCCGGGTGACGCGGTTTATGCGGTTTGCGTTTACGTGGTGCATGATTTCGAGTTTTTTTTTTATGTGGCGCCATAGATGGGAAAGGGGTAACTGCTGCATTAACATTTGCATTTTTCTTTGTAGTGATGATGGGCTGTCACTTCATGTGAAACACTCCACTATGTCTTCGAATACCCTTTAAAACATTGTATAAAATGTGATAATGTAAAACAGGTTGTTTTTTTTCTCTTCGATTTTTATCTTAATAAAAACTGTACAAAGCTACATTGTAAAATAGAATAAAGTTTATTGTACAGTGTACACCAGAATAGTAACCGTTTTACAGAAATTTTAATCTATGAGTGCAATGGCAGTTTTAGTACCAGACAACCTTAGAAAGGACTATGAGAACTTGAAACTAAAAAGGGAGGTAATCTGCAGTGCACTGCTAGCAAATATTAATTATACAAAATTATACATTTAAATTACGATTTATAGATAAAAATATATAACCATACAACTGGTAAGTTCTATATTTTGTAGCTATTCTACTACCCTAAGGTCCATCTTTTATAAGAAAAAATATGTCATATAACATATTTCATACTTACAACATTTATACAATCTGGTGAAACCCTCAAACTAGGCTCAAAGTCAATCACACACAGTTCTAAAAAATAAGTTCCACCACACACACACACACTGAATCCACAAAAGTTCACCGTCCCTACAATAATTATGTACTAGGGTCTCATGACCCGACAGGATCTCTCCCAAACGTCTTAGCTCTAAATGGGCTGTTCCTTTTAAACGTGCAACAATATTACAGTGAGCAACTTTGTGCAACTATGTGCATGGTAGTGCTAACTATGTGCAACTGAGCCCACATCCGTACGATCAATGGCGTCCCATCTAAATTCGGTGAGCACCGCGTCATAGCCGACCAATAATACCAACTAAAACATTATTCAATATGTGTACAGTTGTTCTGGAGCGATAGCTTCCGTTCTTAGTATTATAATCGTTTGGAACTGGGTTACGGCGATGGGGATTTGTAAATACTGGGGCTTTAAGGTATTAACAATAGCTTCTCGTGGATTAAAATAGTATAGTTCGAAGTTAACATAAGTTCCTTAGAACAGCTCTTTATACAAAGTATTTAAAAGCAGATCGATACATTTGCAACCACTAAAAACTTAGTCTTTAGTGGTTGCATTGCAACGAACAAAAAACTAACTCAATAACGACGACAACGAACGAACGAACGAATTGATTAACTGTTTATAATTGAAATAGACTAGTATGCTTGTTTAATTTATTATTTTATAATTTCTACGATGTATATTTTTACTTCGCCCGCTTGGTATTCGGGTTGGAGTTGGGGTTTCCGGGATAAAAAGTAGCCTATGTCCTACTCCGGAGTGTATCCTATACCTGTGCCAAATTTCGTCCAGATCCGTCCAGCCGTTTTGGCGTGATTGAGTAACAAACATCCAAACATCGTAACTTTCGCATTTATAATATTAGTAAGATAAAATTTGCTTGACAATTTGTTTATATAATTTTTTAACATGGATTCACTCTTATGTAATTTTATGGATTTTATATGATATGAAATAAATTGAATTGAAAAAAAAACCTCGCTACGTAACAAAATGACGCGTTACTTCGAACTCATTAGAAAACAAACATTGAATAATTCAAAGTTACCAGATTACGCACAGGTAAGCTAGGCTTTGAAGCTGATTATTTAGAAGAATTTTCAGCTTAAAAAAAGAAGAAAATCTCAAAAGCGTCAAATCGTCTTACTCACCAAAGAATTTAAAACATTCACAACAATTTCCCTCGAAACAAAACGCAAAGAGTGTAAAAAAATAACATTTGCGAAGTTGTTCCAAGAGTTCAACATACCAGCGAATTGCCTGACCTCGACACAAACGTAGGAACAGTCGGAAACAAAAGAAAACGTAAACAAATTCATGACACTGCGAAGTTTGCCTTCCAACAGCTTTGGTTGGGACCACAGAGCTAGGAAATGAAACGCTGGTAGTATTTAGAGGTTTTATTTTATGGTGGGTAAAAATCATCCAATGACAAATTCCGCCCTTGGGTGGAGCGGGAAACAGTGTCAGACTCTAACTGAAAAAACACCCTACTCAGTTCCTTCTTTGCCTTTCGCACTGGGGCCAAGCCTTCCTTTCAGAAAGAGACCCTGGACCGTAGTTGGCTTCGACTATTTTGCGGAATCCCTGCGTAGTGTTTAGGGGTGCGATGCCGCCCCTAAACACTAGGAAGTACTTATCTTTTGTATTCTATAATTCTATTTAATCTATGTAACATAGTTTATTACTTTTGAATTCCGCAATTAGAGACATAATATAAAAACAATAGGTGTGCGAACGCCGGCGTTCGCTCAAAAGTTTAAAATGTACTAATGCTATAACAATATATAATGTATTAACACGATACATTTTTACAATGCTGTAACAATATACATATATAGCCAATACATAATGTCTGAAATAAAAAGATTTTATTTTACCTCAGACACCTACTTCTAGCTGTATGTCTTGTTATCCTTGTATTGTGTACTATTAACACTAAATACAAGATACTTAATTAACCAATTGAATCATTATATTGTTTTTCTAAAATAAAATTAAATATGATCTTCGTCATTGAAAGTCTCTCGAAGTGTGTGTAAACAATATCACGATTGAGTTCAATGATAATAGTTAACAAAGGTGCCTGACGTAGACACCTCTTTTTTAATGGTATGTAAAAATCATCGATGGACGAATCCCGCCCTTAGGCGGAGCGGGAAAAGTGTCAGACTCCTACTGAGTAAACAACCTACCCCGTTCCTTCCTTGCCTTAGTCCCAAAGCCCTGATGTAACGTTTTCGCATTAACCCTCGGCCCCAGGAGGCAGATACCGCTGAGTGTCCGTCCTTGCCTTGGGGGCCTACCACAAGCCCTTATAGCAGTATTACTTCGATATTACTTTCAGTGGGAAAGAGACAGCGCTAGAACGAAGAACGTGTCTAACGCTGTCACTTGCACACTCTGGAACAGGAATAAAATAATCTTACTTTAAACGTCATGGTCTAGGTCTTGTTCTGTAGTTACAACTATTCCTATTTGTACAAGCGCGTAGTTAATTACGGTAACTAAAGTAATTAGTTACTGGATGCTGTTTTTTTTTAATGGTAGGTAAAAATCATCATGACGAAACCCGCTCTTGGGCGGAGCGGGAGACCAGTGTCAGACTCTTACTGACTAAAAAACCTACCCCGTACTAACCTACTACCTAACCTACGCCGAATAAGGCATGGAAGGTATTCCTTGCCTTATTCCTAGAGTTGAGGTAACAGTTTGCACCACCCTAGGCTCCAGGAGGCTTCGACCCTGAAGGGCTCCGACAGTTTGCTGACAACTCCTGATTATAGAGTCAACAAATTGGACACAAATTGGTTAAAGAAAGGTTAGTTAGTACACACATAATTAGTCTTAAATTTAGTCAATTAAAATATTCGAAACAAGCTTGAATCAGCGTCTTCGCCTGCTTCAAAGTACAAAATATATAGCCTATTCGCTCGATTCTACTGGTGAAAGAATTTAAAAAATTGGGGCAGTAGTTTTTAAATTTATTTATTACAAACAAAAATACAAAAGTACAAATCTTTTTGCCTTATGATTTTATTAGTCATATAGAGATTCAGAAGTTACAATCACTGCAGTATTAAAGAGTTCATCATCATCAGCCTTTTAAGATTCCCACTGCTGGGACTCAAGCCGCCTCTCTGGAAGAGGGAATGGGCCGTAATCCACCACGCAGGCCCAGTGCGGGTTGGTAGATGTTACGTGTCTTCGAATTTTTGGTTCTAGGACATACCGGTTTTCTCACAATGTTGTCCTTCACCGTTTCGAGAGGCTGAATTTGAACCCACGACCTACTACTCGTAAGTCGGGGCCGTTACCACTCGGCCACCACTGCACCACACTATCATAAAACCATCTACCGCCCAATATATGACTTACAAAAGTTATGTTGTGTTTTTTTTTTATTCTTAGCTTATTATACAAAATTCACGTCTTCTAAAGTACAAGATTTAATATCAGCCTACAAGGAAAACTCTACAGGCAGAATTTTGTTCATAACGTAGCCTAAACTCAAATTAGGCAAGTTTTTGAAAAGTATTCGTTCTCAACTGTTATGGGAACGAAATATTGCCGGCGCCTTCTCACAGCCGCCATTAAAGGCGTCTTAGCTCCACATTATAACATTTCAAGCTTCCAGTACAAACAAGGATTAATGCTCTTTTTAGGGGAAAAATGAAATTATATTTATGTTATGGAATTGTACCGTTTGGGAGAAATAATTTATTTTTGTATTTTAATTTCTCCCATCTGCTGGCAGTTTGTTTGAGCGTTAAAATTACTGCTTTAATATTAAATTTTAATATTCTAATTATTGCTAAATTTTATGGACCTATTTGGGCCGCTGCCACAGGAGAATGACGAGCAATGGGTAGCTCACCATCCGATCGTTCAGTATAAATAAAACCTGAGTTGACCGTGCGTATTGTTCCTCAAACAGTTATCAGCAAAGTCGGGGCCCAGTAAGCCATATACCAAAAATTCCGTCAGTAATTATTAGGTATTTCTTTATCATATTAGAGGCAAGTACTTGGTAGAAAAATAAACTAATCATAAAATGTTGCCAATAAATCATGCGCGGGAGTTTGTACTAGAGTGCAGTGACCCAGATCCGACAGCGGCTTAGGGTTGCCAGGTGAGAATATAAAATTAAAAGCGTTTCACTAGCACTTTAGCTAAATTTTGCATGAAAAGCGGAATAATTGCTTGGTTGTAAACTTTACGTATGTATGCAGGCGGTATGTCTTAGAAACAAACGTTTAAAAACATGTTTCATCTACCAACCCGCACTGGACCCGCGTGGTGGATTACGGCCCATTCCCTCTCCTGGAGAGGACTGTGTCCCAGCAGTGGGAACATTAAAAAAAGGCTAATGGTGGTAAGTAACTAAGTATTGGTGAAGTCCCTGAAAGTTAAACTAAACTTTTTAAAAAAATTATTTTACTATTCAGAAACACAAGTACAATCACTGATTCAAGCCACAAATACTCTAAATTACAAAACATCATTAAAATAATGACTTCATAATACAGATTCCTGAGGATTTATTTCAACTTCAATGGTAAATGAGGCCAAATGAAAAGTTATAAGGTACGTAACGTTATTGAAAAGAACCCTATAACAATGAGAATAGGGGTGAATTAGGGTGGAACAGGGAAAATTAATGGCAGCGGTGGTGATTTATTTATTTATTTATTTATTTTACAATTTTTGTACACACAAACATACAAAGGAGATACAGAAACAAAGAAAAAATAGTACAAAGGTTAGATTAGATTAGGATTAGGTTAGGTTAGATTTATGCTCTTTTTAGGGGAAAAATTAAATTATATTTATGTTATGGAATTGTACCGTTTGGGAGAAATAATTTATTTTTGTATTTTAATTTCTCCCATCTGCTGGCAGTTTGTTTGAGCGTTAAAATTACTGCTTTAATATTAAATTTTAATATTCTAATTATTGTTAAATTTTATGGACCTATTTGGGCCGCTGCCACAGGAGAATGACGAGCAATGGGTAGCTCACCATCTGATCGTTCAGTATAAATAAAACCTGAGTTGACCGTGCGTATTGTTCCTCAAAGAGTTATCAGCAAAGTCGTAGGGGCCCAGTAAGCCATATACCAAAAATTCAGTCAGTAATTATTAGGTATGTCTATTTCATATTAGAAGCAAGTACTTGGTAGAAAAATAAACTAATCATAAAATGTTGCCAATAAATCATGCGCGGGAGTTTGTACTAGAGTGCAGTGACCCAGATCCGACAGCGGCGTAGGGTTGCCAGATGAGAATATAAAATTAAAAGCGTTTCACTAGCACTTTAGCTAAATTCTGCATGAAAAGCGGAATAATTGCTTGGTTGTAAACTTTACGTATGTATGCAGGCGGTATGTCTTAGAAACAAACGTTTAAAAACATGTTTCATCTACCAACCCGCATTGGGCCCGCGTGGTGGATTACGGCCCATTCCCTCTCCTAGAGAGGAGGCCTGTGTCCCAGCAGTGGAAACATTTAAAAAAAGGCTGATGGTGGTAAGTGCCTAAGTATTGGTGAAGTCCCTGAAAGTTATACTAAACTTACGGCAAATATCCACCCTTACGTTGTTGAGACACCTGCGGCCCGGACTAAGCGTTTTGCCTCGTCATTTATACCGCGTACATCGAGGGACTGGAACAGTTTGCCAGCTGCAGTCTTTCCGTCTGATTATAATTGCATCACGGCTTACCATCAGGTGCGATCGCAGTCAAGCACTAGTTTATTGCAATAAAAAAAAAAACTTTTTTAAATATTACTTTACACAAGTACAATCACTGATTCAAGCCAGAAATACTCTAAATTACAAAACATCATTAAAATAATAACTTCATAATACAGATTCCTGAGGATTTATTATAACTTGAATGGTAAATGAGGCCAAGTGAAAATTTATAAGGTAGTTACGTAACGTTATTGAAAAGAACCCTATAACAATGAGAATAGGGGTGAATTAGGGTGGAACAGGGAAAATTAATGGCAGCGGTGTAACAATTAAAAAACGTGACATTGCTTGCTACTGAAACCATAATATTATATGAATTGTGTGGTTCATTAACCGAATGGGGTGAATTTAGAGACCGGGCAGCTTACTGTGCCTTTATGTTGGGTCTTTATTTTGATGGTGGGATATTATCAAATAACTTTTCTGCTCTGGACTGAGCGAGATTGTCGAATTAATGTTGACTAAAAC
The DNA here is from genome assembly GCA_029852875.1 of Mythimna loreyi. Taxonomy (NCBI): domain Eukaryota; kingdom Metazoa; phylum Arthropoda; class Insecta; order Lepidoptera; family Noctuidae; genus Mythimna; species Mythimna loreyi. Next base: position 22,526,680 of record CM056785.1, read on the forward strand.
CCACTTGTGGTCTTTCAGTCGCCTTAAGGCTGAGGCTACAGTTGCCTGCAATTTGCGATGAGAGTTGGTTAACATATTGGTTATTATGGAATTTGTCATTACATTTCTGTATGTTTGGACTCCTTTCACAATTGTGGTTGGATTTTGCAACTCTCATGAAATCTCTTGATTTTCAATAAAATGCAGCTTATTTTTTTTAAGTTTTTTTTTTTTTAACAGATACTTAATAAATTAGGTAGATAATTAGTGTATAAAATCCTCTAACTGTAAAAAATTTAGGGATTTTTCAAGGGAAATCAAGCTTGACCTCCGGAATTTTAGTTTTTAGATCATCATCATCATCCTACCCTTATCCCATTTTATTTGGGGTCGGTGCAACATGTTTTTTTCTTCCACTCTGTCCTGTCACCCGTCACACTATCAGTAACTCCCTTTTCTATCATATCACTCCTCACACAATCCATCCATCTCTTCTTTGGTCTCCCCCTTCCTCTCCATCCATCTACGTGTAAACTCAAAACCCTTTTTGTGACATGCGTTTCATCTCTCCTCTTCACATGACCATACCAAGACAAACGATTTCCTTTCAACTTTTCAGTCACTGGCGCCACTTTCAGACTTCCTCTAATATACTCATTTCTCACTTTATCCATTCTCGTCACACCACACATCCATCTCAACATTCTCATCTCCGCTACATGCAGTCTTTTTTCATCCGTCTTTTTCACAGCCCAACATTCTGATCCATACAGTAGGACAGGTCTTATCACGGACTTGTAAATTTTGCCCTTCAACTTGAGGGGCATCCGTGGGTCGCAAGTTGTTCCCGTGACCTGTCGCCATTTCATCCATCCTGCGTTGATCCGATGCGTTACGTCTCGGTCTATCTCACCATCTCCTTGGACGAGCGACCCGAGATACCGAAAGTCGGAACAGATTGGTATGGGCGTTCCGGCAAGAGCTAAGGCCACAGGACCGGAGAGACCGCTGAAATCACAGAACAAGTACTCCGTTTTGGTTCTACTTAATTTCAGGCCAACACTCTCCAGTCTGTGCCACCACACCTCCAATCTATTCTGGATCTCTTGACCACTCTCGGCAACCAGCACAATGTCATCGGCGAATAACATACACCAGGGAGCCTCTTCCTGAATGTCCGACGTAAGAGCGTCCATTATCATCAGGAAGAGGTAAGGGCTGAGAGCCGACCCTTGATGTAAGCCAACAGCCACATTGAAGCTGCTAGTGGTGCCTGCTGTAGACCGGACTTGGGTACTGCATCGACTGTACATCGCTCGGATCAACTGAACATACTTCCCAGGCACACCTTTCTCCTTAAGGGCCCACCACAGAACTTCACGAGGTACCCGGTCGTATGCCTTTTCGAGGTCAATGAATACCATGTGCAAGTTTTTATGTGCACCTCTGTATTTCTCACACAGCTGGCGTATAGCGAAAATGGCATCCGTTGTACCGCGACCTGGCATAAAACCGAATTGGTTCTGTGAAATTTCACTCTCTTCTCTCAACCGCCTCTCAATAACTTTCTCCCAGGCTTTCATAGTATGTGACATTAGCTTTATTCCTCTATAATTGTTGCACTCAAGCACATCACCTTTGTTTTTAAAAATGGGCACTAATGAACTGTTGCACCACTCATCAGGTATGGCTTCTTCCCGCAACAACTTATTGAAGAACAAAGCTAACCACATCCATCCATCCACTTGCAATAACTTCCACACTTCAACTGGTATTCTATCTGGACCAATGGCTTTACCATTCTTCATACCATTTACTGCTATTTTGACTTCATCCATACTAACCATTCTTACTAACCCTACATTCACTGGTTTACTCTCTAAATTCCTACTCCAATTATTTTCCTCATTCATCAGTCTTTCAAAGTAGTCCTTCCACCTGTCCTTGATTTCTTCCTCATTCGATAGGACCGTTCCTGCTTCATTCTTCACACATCTTACATGACAGACATCCCTCGCCTTTCTTTCTCTTGTTCTAGCAAGGCGATACAGCTCTTTTTGGCCTGCAGGACTGTCCAGTGTGTCGTACAATTTGTCCTGAGCCTTTGCTTTTGCTAAAGCTACGGTTTTTTTAGCTTTTTTCTTTAATAAGTCATACTCTCTCTTTCTTTCAGCTTTCAAACTACTGTTTTCCGCTCTTACACGCTGCCATTCCTTGAATTTCCTTTTCTTTTCTTTCAACACATTCTGAATTTCTATCGACCACCACCATGTATCCCTATCTATAGTGCCTTTTCCTCTCGACTCTCCCAAAATATCTTTCGCTGCATTCCTAATACATTCCGCCATCTCATTCCAGGTTTCATTTATACTTCGATCATTCATGTCTCCCATCTCTATCATTTTGTCCACCACTCGCTCTCTAAACTTTTTCGCACAATCATTCTTCTCTAACATATGCCATTTTATTTTAGAAGGAGGACGCTCTTTGCTTTTATTGCATTTAATTTTGACTACTGATTCCATAATCAGTAGTCGGTGCTGTGGGACCAGATCTTCTCCTGGTAGCACTTTGCAATTTTTGACGTGCTTTATGTTGTTACGCCTAACTAAAAAGTAATCAATTTGCGACTTGTGGAGACCGCTTTTATAAGTGATCAGGTGTTCCTCACTTTTTTTAAACCAAGTATTAGCAACTGCTAGGTCAAAAGCTGTAGCAGATTGTAGCAGCGTTTCTCCTTCATTATTTGGCCTCCCAAAGCCCCATCCTCCATGTACTCTTTCATAAATACCTTTCATTCTTCCCACATGTCCATTAAAGTCACCTCCAACTATCAATTCCTCATGTACAGGAATGGTCATTATGACACTATCAAAATCCTCCCAAAATTTCTCTTTCACCATTTCATCACATCCTGCTTGTGGAGCATACACACTGACTACATTCAACATCACATTCTCTATCATAACTTTCACAACTATAAATCTATCATTAATCCTTTGTACTTCCATCACGCTTTCTTTCAACCTACTATCTAGCACTATACCTACACCATTCCTTTTTCCATCACTTCCACAATAATAGAACTTATATCCCTCGCCAATTTCTCTCGCTTTCGTTCCTCTCCATTTTGTTTCCTGCAAGCATGCTATATTTATCCGTCTTCTTTTCAGCACATCCGCTAATTCTCTGGCCCTTCCAGTCATTGTCCCAACATTCCAACTCCCATACCTCAATCTCATTTCCCGAGCTAGCTTCTTACGTTGCACCCGCCCGGGATGGTGCAACAACCCTGGTCCATTTCCCACAGGAGCCGGGTGCTGCCCCTGCGCGTCGCCTGTGGGGTACGCCCTAATCCTATCGCGCATTCCATTCGTATTTATCATGTTGCAAAAAGGATTTGGCTACTGTTTTATAGCCGGCCGCCTGCCTGACGCTAACCCTCCTTGGGAATGCAGTTGTTGGTAGTTTACCCGCAACCACGCGGTGACCTCAGGTGCTTAGCAATACGCACGGTCTTAAAGATGTCCCTTAGTCGCCTCTTACGACACCCACGGGAAGAAATGGGATGGTGGTATTCTTAACGTCCGGCACCATACGGAACTTTAGTTTTTAGATCTGGTAACGTTAATTCCTGTGACTGTAACGAGTGAAATATATATATATCGATTACATTATAAGCGAAAATCTGACGATGATGTAAACATACACACATGACACATTGGACATAGCTACATCATCATCTTATATTTGTACACTTCCAAAGGTACCCATATTCAAACAAATAAATTTGTATTTGAACATTATACATTATGCTCTACAAGGAATTGGAAGAGCGATTCTTGCGGTTATACTGTAAATTGGAAAGACAGCGATTTCGCTGCTCATTCGCTAATACATCATATTACTACTAATCGAAATAAATTCGCCCAAGTCCGATTATCGAAGACTCGAGTGTCTACGAATGACGGACATTTGGCATCTACATTAGCCTTTAAGATAACATTATTTTCTGCAACAGTCATAATATGTCTACATGAAATGATTGATAGTGTTATAGAGGAAAATTTGGCAAATACCTTTGATTTAGATTTGTGACATATTTCCACTCAGTGAAGTAGATATAGCTGCATCAGTTGGATATTTTTCTCACATTGAGATTAATTATAAGAAGGGGGAGGGGGTTGATGATGCTGTACGAACATACCTAATAAAAAAAGTGCATTCATCATCATCAACTGCCTTTTTTTATTTTTTGTTTCCCACTGCTGGGACACCGGCCTTCTCTCTAGGAGTGGGAACGGGCCATAATTCACCACGCGGGCCCAGTGCGGATTGGTGGATGGGTGGATGTCACATGTCTTCGAAGTTTTGGTTAAAAAGTGCATTAGATTTTATTTATAGAGGCTTTATTAAGTGGATACAGTTTCCTAACCTAAATAAATCATTATCATGGTTTCAGCTAAAATATATCCACTGTTGGACATATGTCTCCCCCAGTTGTGGCCATAAGGACCAGTCTTGTGCGTCTCACATCCATCGGATTGCGGCCTTCTAAATAGCTAGGATCAAAGTGAATTGGTCTCATGTAAAGATCCCCGGCGAATAAATACGAATTAATTGTCACAGTGACGAGCTAAAAAGTCTGAAATATAGAGAGAGAGAGATAAACAAAGGCATTCAAAAGCGTCAGGAATTCACCGTAATTAGGTAAACAAGCTGTGTTACATAATGAATCAAGAATAAATATTTTAATGGAGAATAGAATTGTAACTTTAAATTCCGAACAACAACTCTAATCTTAAAATAAAAAGAGTTCTATGTCTATTCATCGTTGCACGCGGAAAGCCGAAGATTTAAAAGCTGTCCATCTATCTTTTCAGTTCTGTTCTAAAATCAACGCTAACCTTGAACAGGGCTTCATCTTCAATTACAACAGTTTACAACAAAACCGATCAATTACTCGTGTCAAATCATGGTGTTAATACCTCTGTGTACAAGCTGCTAATGGAATGCAAATGTTCAGAAATAGCGATCCACAACCGCCGGTTCTGCTGTTTACACGTCTCAACCGCTAACCGTTCATGCTCGCCTGGTAGCAAGTTTGTTTTGAAACTAGTAACAGGCGGGATACTTTGTGGTCTTTTGCACCAGAAGCTGTGTCTATAGACAGTCTAGTCTAGATTGTAACTAGGTTTGAGATTATTGACCAAATTATTCACGGAAATTTTGGTGATTGAGAGATTGGGTGTTGCTCTGTTATGTGGCATACAGATATTTATTCTTGGTATGTCAGGAAGTTTAAATGTTCATGACTGCGCCCACAATACCTGAGTACCATTGGAACCCAGCAGGGTTGAAGTCCACTACTAGAGCCATGGGATCGCTTCTAAAAGAAAAAATAGAGTTGCAACCATAGAACGCTAGGCAAAAAAAGGAATATAGAAGTGGGATTTTAGACAGTTAAGTCTGACATGCCCTAGAGCGCGAGAAGTCATTGAATGATTTCTCACTTAAAAAAAAAAACAACAATGCCTGTCTAATAAAGAAAACAATAAAAATATTACTGAAGGACCAATATTTGTTCGTATTGTGGATGCTGTACATGCACTTTGTTCTCACGAATCGAATTGGGTGTTAAATGTATAGCTGGAGTAGGTCGTGTCGGGCAATTTCTACTTCCATTTTGCGGAACAAAAAGAATTGCAGCTCCATTTTCAGCAGAACTGGAATGCGCTGAAAATGTAACGAACAACAATTTGTTGGAACAAAAATGAGATTGTGTGTCCTTTTTTTTTGGTGGGAAAAATCATTCAATAATAAATCCCGCCGTTGGGCGGAGTGGGATATAGTGTCAGACTCTTATTGATTAAATGACCGTTCTTTTTTGTCTTCACCGGGTTCGGACCTTCTTTTCAGAAAATGGTCCATGGCCCCCGTAGACCACTTTTTGGGGCTCAAAATTAACGCCTTAACGCTTGCTGGCAACTCTTTGAGGCTCGCGGAAATAAAACGCGGCGTCGACGACTCAGGCTCGATCTGAGCGGTTATCGGACAGTCGAACAGTGAGCTTTAAATTGCTAGTCGTCCACAAGCCTACGCCTACGATGCCTGGAAATCGGGATCAGAATCCCTACGGCGGCTGGGGAGTGAGGGCCATGCCTCTCGCAGATGGTGTGTTTCGAGGTCATCGTGGTAAATACATTTATTTTTGATGGGTCATTATCACACATTTACTAACCCTTCTACGAGTATGTTTGATATAAACCTAAAGGTTAGCCGAAATGGGAACACTTTATTTAGGTACTAACTAATACCTAAATATTGATCAATCGATACGACGAGGATGACGTAAATAAAGGTGTTTGCTCACAGGCGCGTCGGTCAATATTGAGCGGGAGCGAACGCGTCCCCAGCGCTCAGCTTATGGCATGTTTGCACAATAAAAATCGTGATGGAGTTATATAGGGTTATGTGGTCCTATTTTAACAATTATTTCTAAGAATATATCTGTAATTTCCCAAAAAAAGATGCATATTGTGGTGTATAGATATTATAATTAAATAAGTGCGCCTGCGACACCCCCCTTCGGGGATTAGCTTGACAGACGTCAGGGCGAACGGAAGTGTCGCGCACGCACTAAGTGAATTATTCCTGTGTTTTATTCTAAACCACCAGTGACGAACAAAAGACATAACATTGGCGACGAGGATAAAGAACGTGAGTAAAATAATCAATATATGATGAGACTACAAAAATGACCAAGGCTATCAGTTGGAAAAATCATAAGATAGGTATACAATTATAATTTCGTATCTATTACCTACATTTCAAAATAAGTTTTCGTATTCGTTATGAAGGGGAAAAGTAGCATATAACCTCCCCAAAGTCAATAACAAATGTGATTTTGGAACAAAATATGTTTGATATTTATTAAATTCAATTAATCAATGCATTTATTTTTAGTAAACACGTTGATACCTTGGTCAGATTAGTCTTAAAAAATAAACACAGTGCAGTTAACGCTTACCAATTTTCCATTGTCGTGTAGTTGGTCGATAAACAAAAAAAATAATTTGTCAGAAACAAAAATACCCACATATTTTCTAAGTAAGTGATCACAAAACAGTTTATTTATTTTGTGAGTAAACGGTAAATATCAACCGTTTAAGTTAAATAGTTTCTTAGTATGATGCTTTTAAATTTATTTTTGCAACTCAATTTAATTATTCTGCTTATTGCATGCAGCTGGATTCGATTTTACTGCGGGTTGTGAACCACCAACTACACAACAACAATAAAAAGAGTGCGGCACAATGTAAACAATTCCAATGGGTTAACACCCATCAAGCTCATACACTAGTATAAAAGTATACTAGTTATGCAATAATAATAATATAATAATTATTTTAATAGTATTTCCAATGAGTGAAAACTCATCAAGTTCATACATTGGTATAAAACTATACTACCTGGTATGCAATAATATTTATTATTTTAACAGTATTTCCAATGGGTAATAACCCATCAAGTTGATACATTGGTACAACCGACCAGTGTATATACAAACAAAACAAATCGTGGTTAGTTCCGGTCCTATAAGTTCAGTTTGTTCCAATACATAGTTAGGTACTTTTGATGCACAGAAATAGGTCATACAAGTACATAATGATTTATATCCAAAATAGTATTTAACAATTGGTTATATGTAAACATATTAAAAGTTAGTAGGTAGTTACAATAGTCTTATCTTACAGCAAATTTTCAATATTATACTTACAGATTGTCCCAACATGTCTCAGTTACCGTCAATAGAACCTCTCGACTGTGAAACAGACCCAAACTCATTAGGGCATCGTTGGCAAATATGGAAACGAGCTCTCGAAATTTACCTTCTAGCCTTGGGGATAAACCAACCTCTGATGAAACGTGCAACGCTTTTGCATACGGGCGGATTAGGATTGCAAGATATTTATTATAACCTTCCTGGCGCACATGTTGAAGAGGAAGACTCCTCTGATGTGTTTAAAACTGCTATCCAAAAATTAGATGAGTATTTTTCCCCAAAGCAGAGCTTTCTGTATGAGCGTCATGTATTTCGGCTGATGAAACAGGAACCAGAGGAAAAATTTGAAAAATTCCTAATTAGGTTACGCAATCAGAGTTCCAAGTGTGACTTCGCCAATAAAGACAATGATCTAATAGACCAAGTTGTAGAAAAATGTACTTCTTCAGATCTTCGGAAGAAAATACTACAGTTAGGAGATTCGGTTACAATAGAAAAGGTTATTTTAGAAGCTAATACAATTGAGACCGTGGAGAGACAGCTAAAGGAATTTCAAGGGAAGCAAACTGAACAGGTTAACAGGATCGGAACGAGACCATATAAACCCCAAACTCGGGTTACCCACACAAATAAAAGACGATGCTTTAGATGTGGGAGTGAAAATCACAATAGTGACGATATGCACTGCCCCGCCAAAGATAAAGTATGCGACAAATGTGGCTATAAAGGTCATTTCTCAAGTCAATGTCGTACAAGAAAGCACAAGCGTAAAGCATCAACTATTACGGACAAACGAAAGGACGACAGGAAAAAATCAAAAATAAATGAACAACCGGCTAAATCACCCGTCAGTAATGTGAACTACATATTCCATATTGATGATGACGCCGAAATAGCTTGCCAAGTAGGTGGTGTCGAAATGAATATGCTCATTGACTCCGGTAGCAAAAATAATATAATTAATGATAAAACGTGGGAGTACCTAAAATCAAACGCTATCGTTGTGTCTAATCAAAAACAAGGTTCAGACCAAATTTTTATGGCATATGGTTCAAATAACCCTCTCAATGTACTTGGCTCATTTGAGGCTTCAATAGCGATTGGACCAGAATCAAATACTGCAAAATTTTATGTTATTAAGAACGGGACACGTAATTTGCTTGGCAAGGACACAGCTACGCGTCTCAACGTACTCAAACTAGGGGTAGGTATTAATTTAGTAGATACTGAATCATTCCCCAAATTTAAAGACATTCAGTTAAGTATTGCCATAGATCCATCTGTTACTCCAATCTGCCAACCCTATAGAAGGGTTCCCATTCCACTTGAAAATAAAATCAATAATAAAATCGATGAGTTAGTTAAAAGCGATATTATCGAACCCGTATGCCAAGCTACATCGTGGGTTTCTCCAGTCGTGCCCATTCTTAAGAATGATGGCTCTTTAAGACTCTGTGTTGACATGAGATGTGCGAATAAAGCCATTATAAGAGAGAATCATCCTTTACCAACAATGACTCAACTTTTGCCTAAGCTTAGGAAATCTTGTATCTTTTCTAAATTGGATATTAAAGATGCATTTCACCAGGTAGAGATAAAGGAAGATTGTAGGGACATAACAACGTTCATAACAAATAAAGGCCTATTCCGGTATAAACGTCTCATGTTCGGAATATCATGTGCGCCCGAGCATTTTCAAAAAATCATGGAGAGGATGCTTCTACCTTGTGACGGTGTCGTTAATTTTATTGACGATGTCATAGTATTTGGAAGCAACATTAATGAACATAACGATAGATTAACACATGTATTAAAGATTTTAAAACAAAATAACGTGCTTCTCAACAATAAAAAGTGCATTTTTAAGGTATCAAAAATAGATTTCTTGGGTCATGAATTGTCTCCACAAGGTATCAAACCTCTGGACAAATACGTTAAAACTATAGAATCATTCAGAGAACCGAAAACTGTTGAAGAGGTACAAAGTTTTTTAGGATTAATTAACTATATAGGAAAGTGGATTCCAAGGTTAGCTACTATGACTGACCCGATTCGAGACGTTTTAAAACACAAGCTGTCTAAACACGCCGACATTGTCAAATACTGGGGTAAAAAGCAATCTGCCGCTTTTGCAGAGTTAAAAGAAAGTTTAAGTAACCTTCGTACTTTAGGGTTTTACGATCCTCTCGATAGAACTCAAGTAATGGCCGATGCTAGTCCTGTAGGTTTAGGAGCAGTCCTTATTCAACACGATACACAAGGACCTCGAATCATAGCCTTTGGCCACAAAAGTTTAACAGATGTTGAGAAACGGTACTGCCAGACAGAGAAAGAGGCACTTGCTCTAGTCTGGGCCGTTGAACATTTTAACATGTATTTATACGGCTTAAAAGAGTTTGATCTGATAACGGATCACAAACCTCTTGAAGTGATATTCGGCCCGCGATCAAAGCCATGTGCACGAATCGAACGATGGGTATTAAGGTTACAGGCGTACAATTACAAAGTGGTGTATTGGTCGGGAAAAAATAGCTGATTCTCTGTCCCGGTTATGCTCAAATCAACCAATTTCACGTCCTCATGAGGATGAGTTCCACATTAATGCGATCGTAGATTATGCAAGACCTATGGCTTTGTCTATGGAGGAAATTATTCATAAATCACAAGGTGATGACGACATTCGCTTAGTAAAAATGGCACTTTCTGGAAATAATTGGGACCCTAAAATCAACAACTATAAGCTTTTTGAGCATGAGCTCTGGTTTCATGACGATATCCTACTTCGTGGAAACAAAATAATCATTCCCACGGAGTTACGCAAACAAGTGCTTGCTTCGGCACACGAAGGGCATCCGGGCATCGTTGCTATGAAGAGTAGATTGCGAACTAAAGTTTGGTGGCCTAAAATCGATAAAGACGCCGAAAATATGGTAAAAAGTTGTAAAAGTTGTACTTTAGTATCAGGACCTAATCCGCCTGTGCCAATGAAGAGGCGTGAATTACCATTACAGCCTTGGACCGATATAGCTATGGACTTCCTTGGTCCACTACCCAGCGGGCATAATTTATTAGTAGTAATTGATTATTATAGCCGTTATAAGGAAATTAAAATAATGAAATCTATAACTTCTCAGGAAACCATTAGCATATTAAAGGAAATATTTTCTAGGTTAGGGATTCCAGTCAGTATTACAGCAGATAATGGGCGGCAATTTATAAGCGAGGAGTTCAAGTCTTTCTGTTCAGAATTCGGCATTAGGCTGTTTAATTCCATACCGTATTGGCCGCAACAAAATGGGGAGGTCGAAAGACAAAATCGTGACATAATAAAACGCTTAAAAATTAGTCAGTGCCAAAAGTCTGATTGGAAAGATGATCTCCTGCGCTATCTTATGATGTATAACAGCACCCCACATAATACAACCGGAAAGTCACCCTCTGAATTATTTTTTAACAGGCAATTTAGAGACAAAATACCTTCAGTTGTAGATGTTGAAACCAGGCGCACTGATTTAGAAGTTTACGATAAGGATAAAATAAGCAAAGATAAGAGTAAAATAATTGGAGACAAAAAGAGAAAAGCAGTAGATAATGACATTAGTGTAGGAGAAAAGGTTTATGTTAAAAATATGATTAAAGAAAACAAATTGACGCCTGATTTCAACTGTACTCCACACACGGTCATTAGCGCTAAAGGAGGTGATATAAGGATACAAAATGATGAAACAGGTAAAGAAATAAGAAGAAATATAATTCATCTCAAGAAAATAGAGGGACAATGGAGAATTCATAATGAAAAGGAAAATGGAGATGGTAATGGAGAACAAACAACCGCTGATGAAGATTAAAATAAATGAAGATGAATTTTATTTATGGTGATTAATAATGTTAATATTATCATTGTTATTATTGTTTTGTTATTTCTAAATTTGGTTTACATACTAAAAGTATTCTTGTCTCTAATATTATTTATTATATATTTGTATTGTATGTTATGTTCAGAGTTTAGTCTCTTTATGATTAGATTAGAGTAGATTATTAGTAAATTAATCGTATTACAATTACTATTTAATATAAAAATGTCATTCAATTTAAATTTATTGAAAGGGAGAGATGTGGTGTATAGATATTATAATTAAATAAGTGCGCCTGCGACACCCCCCTTCGGGGATTAGCTTGACAGACGTCAGGGCGAACGGAAGTGTCGCGCACGCACTAAGTGAATTATTCCTGTGTTTTATTCTAAACCACCAGTGACGAACAAAAGACATAACACATATGTTTTTTTTCCATTACATTACAAAATGTGTTTTTCCCAAATTGTTTGTAATCTACTAGGTAAATGTTATAGTCTTCAGTATGCGTCTGTTCCGGCAAATAAAATATTTTTCTTTCTTTCTTCTTAGTTAAATTGGTATGACAACTTTGTATTAACTATAAGGGAATTTTTCCACATTATATAAGTGGAAAATTTTCCCCCCTTCCTGCAAGTATTTACCCTTCTTGAGAGAGTTAAACTTGTGGTTAAGTTTAAAAGTTTTGTTTGTTTAGGAAACGCTTTCCGGCCACAACAGGAGAAACTTACATACTTATCTCCGGTTTCTGTAATCCTAGTAATGAAACTACCAACTAAGTAATTTAAATGAGTCAATAGGGTTTTAGGCAGAGAGTTTGTTGATAGTTTTAAGTTACTCGTAAGTGTAACGATTGTTTAATCTACAGTATTCCAATTGTTATTTAAATATATGTATGCATATTTTGTTATCTATCTTTTAAAATGTATGTCTGGTACACCAGGACTTCATAAATCATCAAGATATGACCATGCTACACACAACACAATTCACAACTTATACCATAAATAATAATTATATACAAAATAATTGTTCTGATAAGCCGGTGAAATCCGGTCGCTGCCAGCCGGACGTCCGGATCGGAACGATACCGTGCGGACCGAAGCGGAACGGAGGCGAAAAATCACAGCGCCGCGATCACGTTTTCCGGATAAAAGCGAAATGAGCGAAGCGAGCTATTATCGGGAGTGTGTACCCGGATTTACATGCCGATAATTATTGTTGTTCAGTGGCTATGTTTCATTACAGATAAAATGACGTAAACTAGTTTTTTTTTGCGACATTGCTTGCGAATATTTTCAGTTTAAAAGAAAAGTAATTTTGAATACATCAAACCATTAATCAATTCCTGTTTTCTGTCTATCATCATTGTTTTTTTAACAAATGGGAAATTGGTCGACATTGAATTGAACATTGAAAATGCGTTTGTCTGCCTTTGATTCTGCTATATATATTTATATAACCTTCAGATACGATTTTTGTCATTGATTGATCAATTTTTTATACACTCCTACGTATGAATAAAAACAATGTCACGTACGATAAGGGAGCTTTTTAAAATCATGTAAATACACTTCTCATCAAAAAAATCGAAACACCTTGCAAGTTTACGTTTTGTCAGGATTATCAGAAAAATGTGTACATTTAGGAATAAATGTTAAATGTCGTTTAATAGTGAGTAATATGAGCTTATCAAATCTTAATGTTAATGTTCTAAATTTAAATGAATTTTTCATAGGTTTCGTATTTTGTTAAATGAGTCATTTCTATTCCGTATGGAGTATAAAGGAAATGGATAAAACAACACACGTAAATGAAAAAAAAAGCTAAAAAACGTTTATTTAATAACTTGTATTCCCTCCCCGAGCTCTAATTACTGCTTCCATACGGTTCTTCATCGATCGGATGAGAGTCACGATCACATGCTGTGGTATATTGTCCCATTCCTCTTGGATTGCATCTTGCAGCTGGCTAAGTGTTTCTGGGGCAGGATCTCTTGCTCGAATTCGTCTCTTTAATTCATCCCATAGATGTTCAATGGGATTCATGTCCGGGCTTCTTGCTGGCCATTCCATAATAGAGATATCGACTTCGTTAAGATAATCTCGTACGACGCCCGCGGTGTGAGCCCTAGCATTGTCGTGCATGAATATGAAGCCGTTGCCAATAAAATGTGCATAGGGCATCACATGAGGCTCGAGACACTCTTCGACGTACCGATGACAGTTTAGTGCAGGCAGACGTGGCCCAGACACGAAAGCAAGCTCTGTCTTACCGTCGGCGCTGATTCCTCCCCAAACCGTCCACGAACCGCCACCATAGCTGACCTTTTCTTCAATGCAGCATTGTGCATAGCGTTCTCCGTCTCTTCTGTAGACCTTGTTCCTTCCGTCGTTACCATACAGCATAATTTTACACTCATCAGAAAAGAGAACTTTGCTCCACTGTAGGTATGACCAATTTAGGTGCTCACGTGCAAAGTTAAGGCGCGCTCTTCGATGGTCTGCAGTTAATTTCGGCCAATTTGCTGGCTTATGCGGTACCAGTCCACGATCCTTCAACCTTCTTCTAATTGTAGAGTCACTTACAGCCACCCTTCGTACAACACGAAGCCGCTGCTGCAGTTGAAAAGCGTTAAGGCGTCGATTTCTTAAAGAAGTTGTTACAATAAATCGATCATCTCGCTCAGAAGTGACCCGATTCCTGCCAGATCCTGAACGGCGCGTGAACAAACCAGTCTCCCGATAACGTTTATAGACTCTATGAACAGATGACAGGCTTAGATGCAGTCTTGCAGCCACAACACGCTGACTAAGGCCAGAATCCAGCAATGCCACAACTTGGGCGGCTTCTGTGGGCGAAGTATCCATACGTTTTAGAAAAAAAACCTTTTTTCAGACGTCCCAAAGTCACAGTATTGAAATAAAAAACAAAAAGTTTAAGGATAGGCGCCAATTTTTAGTTTTTAAACGCTAAATGTACTCCAACCCTAAACACACATTTGTCTCAAAACAGTGATTCATTTCGTTTATAAGATAAACAAATGAAATTCTAATTTTGAATTTAGAATTTTCGCTTATTACTGTAATGGCCAAACTGCCAGCTATAATATATGTATTTTTTTTCATCGTATGAATTCTTTTTTGTGTTAAATTCGGACAGAAACAATGAAAACGGAAGTGTTTCGATTTTTTTGATGAGAAGTTTATATAAACAGAATACAACTGGGCCTCAAGTCTGCTATTACAATAGTGTCAGAATAGTCGATCATTGATTTCAAAATCGTTGATTTTGACGAGTTTGGTAATCTACTAATATGATGGCGTCATTATGACTTTCCAATGATCAACCACTGACACTTCATTGAAAGAATTTTTTTAGAATGGTAATCTCGTACATAATGACAAATGAATATTTGACATAATTGGTAAATTAATAAAATTTTGAAAGTTCTTTTAATCAGTGACTTACGATTAGAATGTTATTGTGCACTTATTGTTTTTAATTACACACAGCTTATACCACAATTCTATTACGACACCACTGATCACCCAATGATCAGCCATTATGAATTAATAGATTACGAACTTTTAGCAAAATGACAATGGAATCGTGTAAGAATTATAATATTTTTAAATACATAGCTGACTGGGGCTCCTGTACATGGTCTTAGTCCAATATTGGTTAGGTAGATACTATAAACAATTTCAACGGCCAATGTTTGCACGGCATACGTAGGTCTCGGGCATGTAATACCCCGCCGGGAGCACTTGTGGATATAGAAATTAAAGTGTAAAAGGTTGGTCTTGGATATAATATGTGCAGTAAAAAATAATGTACGTGAACCTACTCAAGTACACACACTTCAGAACTAATTCACCTTTTTTGGTAGGAAATCACAGAACAATATTAGGCATGAGACAAACGTAATTTAAAAAATGTAGAAAGGTATAATTGTAATCCTAAACTACACAAAATTTCATCCAGATCGCCATCGGTTAAGTCATTTAGGAGTTACGTGATAAACACACGTACCGAAGGTAATACATATAAAGTTTCTAGGTAAAGAATCCCGTTTACATTGTTACTGAGTTGAAATAATCCACAACATTACAAAACCACAATTTAGCTTAAATTGATTTAATTCCTGATCCACCGCAACACATTGTTTGCTGTCGTTCTGCCAAAACTCACACGAGACCCGTTTTATTTCACATTCAAACAACGGATCTCATAAACAAACCGTTACATAAACCGACGAATAAAATGCAACAGTTATATTCAATATTGTGTTCAATTTCCGAAAACCAGCGCACATAAATATATATATGTGTGGGGTTGAAAAATACAGCAAAACGACCTTTACACGGTTTATTGAATAGAAACTGAACAAATAACTTGAAAAATATTAATTTCGTCTTTAAGTTAGAAAGCGTCCTGATCCTCGTAGTGCCAATCTATATGCAAAAATCGCCATTCATCCCCTTTCTCATTCTTACATCCGTCCTTTCACATATAAAACATCATTCACTCAATCTATCAAATATTCGGATACATTCCATTCCCACATATTCTTTTGTCAATGATTCAGTACTCTATGAATTTATAGTCATCGTCTCCCTAACCTTTTCCTTATCAACTATGCAAGTTGGCAATCGGTTTACAGTCTAAACCGATTGCGGCTGAGTATCTTTTTTACATCGAGCAACACGATGCTTGGATAAACTGGTTAGACAAGAAAGAAAGAAAAAACTGTTTATTTACGCGTAATGATGCAAACTTAAAACTAGTTAACAAACATAAACAATTACATAAGGAAGATATGCGCCATGCAAAACAGCCGAACGCTCAGCATAAGGCTATGGCTTCACGCACATTGTGATGGTCCACAGCGCTGGCTTTCAGGGTGGGCTGGTGGTGATGTCGGCATAAGACACCGGAACGGTGCATTGTGCAGGTTAAGACAAAAGAAATAAAAAATAAATAAAAGAAAATAAAAATACTGACGAATTATAAATACATAAAAAAAAACAGCTTTGCTTAGCTTTACGTTCTTCAGGAAAGTACGGAAAACCGTTGCGTTGCTATACAAATCTATTTATATTTTTATTCAAATGACATTCTTATTTATCCTACATTTAAGCTATTATTTTTTATATTTTCACTTTGATTAATAAGACTAGTAACCGTCCCAAACTAGTCCTCTCTTTCACGAAATTTCAAAAGGCTTGGCTGATTGAACTGCTCTGACTTAAAGTGAAGGCTCTTTACAGACAAATAAAGATTGATAGTTGAGACACATTCAATCCCCTGAGAAGAATAGGAACTGGATAGACGGAAGGGAAGAGATTTTTCCAATTACTATAGATACTATGGTTTGTAACTATAGTACCTCATCACGGAAGACGAGGAGTTCATTGAAATAACTAACGTAACCGATATAGGCAGAAGAATTGAACCAAATGAAATGGTATTAACCCTTCGAGAACCGTAATTAGAGACATAATAAAAAGACAATAGGTATACGAACGCTTGGGGCTCAAGAGTTTAAGATACATTACTCGCAACGACAGATACAGCGAATTTGAGAAACAAAATCTATTTGCATTTATAAAATGCCATACAGAATCGCTTTAAAACGAGTATACGCCAGATATGCACAGAATGACCTAGCTGCAGAATTTCTGGGTGAATTAGGACGCAGTATTCGTACTTCTTTGGTATAAATATGCAGAAGATAATAATATAGTCGATTGCTGAGAGATTGTAGAACTATTCATGAGACTGTTCCATTAGTTCCGAAGTAGAACTGCACACCTGTTATCTCCAGGGATTCGGCTGAAGTGTAGGAGCGTAGGCTTTCAATATTCATTGGCGGAAGTAGGTCCCATGTCACATGCATTAAGAACATTGAAAATACGTTACGGTTAGTAGTCTCATGAATCTGTAATGTTAATGGGTATAACATCTTTTTGTTTAAAAGAGTTTTGATGGAATTTCTTGACCTTTCCCTCCATTGAGATCCACTTTTCAACTATCTTCTTGACGATTCAAAAGCTGTGAATGACTTCGTTGCATCAAATGTTTGATAAAAATGAGCAGTCAGAAGTATCTATAAAAGATTTTTTTTCAAGTTTGGTCTAAACTTCCGTAAAATTACAAATGATCAACAATAAAAAAAAAACATTCAAATAAAGATAAAATGACGTTTATTTTTAAAAAACGTTTCAAATTACGTATTTTTTCGTTAACTTAAACTAGGCGTGGCCGGTGTTTCCTACCTGACTATCCTGAGAAAAAAAAAACCGAAACAAACTCTGAAGTTAAAGTCTGTTTTTTAAGTACATATAGAAAACATATAATCCTCAAATCATATGATAACCATGCAGATTAATGCCTGTGATGCTCTTTTGAGGAAAGAATCACACAGATTTTAGTGGGCCTGTGTAGTCAGTGCCGTTTGTCAGTAATAGGACTACTAAAATGCTCTTCACACGATGAACAATGAAAAAATTTCTCCAAATATCAAATCAATACAAAAACCCCACAGGTATTATATTCTAACGAACTACTAGACCAAAACATGGCATCAGTGAGTGTTTACACTTATTTAATTGTTCCTTTCATCCGCCATGATGCTTCGACTTCGAGGATCATTAAATCGATTCTACAAAGGTGCTTTACGAGCTGTGAAGAGTTGGCGCTTAGGCCGTCATAGGAACCAGCGGAAAATGGGTACAATAAAAAGCAATTGTTTTGTTCAAATTACTAGTGAAATATTGTCTCGAATTGTAGCAGATTTTGGATTGACTTCTTTGTTAATTTTTTTTTAATTCATTTATTGAATTCAAATTCATTTATTTTGTCACAATGTGGTACATAATTTTTAGGGTTGGGTCTTTCTGCCAAGACCTTTTATCTCAAAAACGTGAGGAGGTATCAAGTTGAAATTAAAAAAAATACTATATACTCTTTCGATTCTCCTCAGTGTGTGAGTACGACTCGTACTTAACCTGTTTTTAAGAACACCGACTACGATTTTGTCCTAAACATGATTTTATTCAAAATTCCAGAAAGTTTCAGTTATAAAGTGGTTTAACTTGCAACCAGATGTAAAAAAAAACTTATAAGAACAAACTCCTCGAAATGCACTTGCAGTCTTTTTTGTCTTGTCTCTGATAGAATTTTGTTTGTTGAAGCTAAGTGAATGCAGACGATCACGTTTCTGCCTGGCGGCTACTAAGCCTTTTTATGCTTGAACTTTGCCCGTTTCTACACGGTTTTCTAAAAAAAGTCTGTGTTGAAGGCTTCAAGTACTATAAGCTCAGCTTTCAAAATAAATTGAGCAGAAAACTTTTCCTGGAAAACTAGAACCTTACAAGTTTCATAGTCATATAACGTCAAATAGTGCATATCAAAGCAATTAGTACTAGGATAACATATTTTTGAGGAGGTTTAAAAGGTAAACACTCCTATTTATTACGAGTAGGTATGTCAATTCTAGAAGTTCATTATGAACAGGTGTGTTTAACATTTAATCCTCAGAAGTATAGCATCCTAGTACCACTTGACTGGTTCCACTATTTTTAGATAACAGAAAATTGTGAAGTAGGCATGGGTTTTATCTGAACGTTATCTTCTCGAGCGTGTACTGAAAACATGGATGTAACTGATTTGTTATTCGCGTATTTTGATCGAGTACGAAAAAAATCAAGTTTTTTATCTGCTTGTACGTAACATATACCACGATAGGTCATATTGTTTCGTGGATTAGACTGCTTCTTTAGACGGGGAAACCATTCAATGGTTTGTTTAGCGCTAGAGTATAGCGAGTAGGTTTTACTAACTAAAACTCACCCCTGTCTTTTAGTTAGAGTCCTAGAAACAAGATAGCTCTTTAAAAACTTTTCCATGACCTGAGCTGAGATGTCGGCATAACCATAGGGCTACGGTATATACCTCCTACGGTTTTGTCGACATCTCTTTTGGGCACGCATGTAACTCTACGCACCGTCGATATCTCGGGTTCAATCTTTACCAGTCGGCTGGCAAGCGAGCTACTCATTGCTTGTTTTCTGCAAGCCTGCACGTGAACTAGACAGTATGATTAATTAAGAAAGTATTTTGAGCTAGAAATGACCTATTTGCTCAAGACCATAAAAATATTTGAGAGGAAGTCACAGACATAACTCTAGTATCTAATAACCATAAGTAATACAGTGAAAGATAATACTAGGCCTTGGCGAAAGCCTGCTTAGGCTATGTGCCAAAAAACTCTCCTTGAAATTAATGTCCCAATAAACAATAACATAGTTCCACTTGACCTCGAGACGGTCCTGGTACAAGCCATTAAGCCCTGGTACTTTCTCCATAAGAGCAGCGGCCCAGTGTGCCATGAGCTCGAGCCGCTCTGATGGGTCGTAAACTGAGGAATGTGCACAGTAAACGGCTCGTAACATCGCTTCATGGTCTATTATCGGAGGAGGCACACCAGCTAGCTTTTATTAGGCTCTACTTGTTACGTCATCGGCGACAATTTGGCTAATTGTGCTTTGATCAGAAATGTTGTGGAGGTTTCGTTCTGATTTCGAAAGTAGGAATTGCCGATAGATTTTGCGTTTTCGATTCC
Source organism: Mythimna loreyi (assembly GCA_029852875.1). Taxonomy (NCBI): domain Eukaryota; kingdom Metazoa; phylum Arthropoda; class Insecta; order Lepidoptera; family Noctuidae; genus Mythimna; species Mythimna loreyi. The sequence goes on from CM056785.1 coordinate 22,546,928, forward strand.
GATTTTGGTTTCAATCTCAATCGGAAGTTTACTGACTCAAACTCGACTTGACTTATTTAATCGAATTTTTGGTTAGCTTTGGTAGTGTTTTGATTCGACGTTTCTGCCTCTGCTTCCGATTTGGTTTTTGATTCCTATAAACTAAATTTAAAAACTCAGCAACCGTTTTTAGTCCCCCTACTTTTTTTTTTATAGAAGCATTTTCAAACAGTGACATAATTTTGATTAGGATGGTGATTTCATGTCTAATGCTTTCAAGTCCTTTTTCTTTTTGGGTCATTCATTGATCACTTTTCCTCGTCCTGACTAGAGCTAGAGAATCGAATGAGGAAGGTCTTAGCCATTAATGCCATTTTTGCTGTAATAAAATCTGTTTTATCGTTGTTCCAATATCTGAAAATATCTAACCAATATTTTATCTCGGTCTTACAGCTTACAAAGCTTATGGTCTTGTACGTATTAAATACTATCTGACTTCGACATGACCCTGGAGACCTAAGCTGCTCAGAGTAGAGCTGTACCATTGTACAGTTCACCATTGTGCTGTGCATTTAATTAATATAATCCCTAATCGCCTCAGCATTGTCAGGGAAGAAAGTTATCCTAGCTGGAAACAGCTTACTTCATGCAACTGGGTCGTGCTGGAAGTTGGTTTTACAGGGAAAGTAGTTTAGAAGACATTTTTGGCTGTTATAAACACACAACAGGAAGACGAAGCTAGAATTGATTCATTTACTAAATACTTTATTCACCAAAAACTACTCTTTTTCTTTCTTTCTTTCACTGGTCTCTTTCTTTTAGACAATGTCCCTGAATTGTATATGAAGTTTGACTTAAAATTTAAAGCAATTAAAAATATGCTGCTTTGCTGAAAGTGATCAAGTTCATACCTTTCATTTAAAAAGAAAGTAATCAAAGCAAAATGGATATTTCAGTAAGCAGATCGTAGTTGGTGCCATTCTGTAGTTTCTGCTTACCCCATAGGAAGAATGTATGTGTGTATCAGTTTGATTTTAAATATGAATTACAATTAAATAGATAAAATAATAAAAAAAAAACAATTATGTCAGATTACATTAAACAAAATTGGAACTAATTGTTTGAAATTGAATGTAAAAATATTGGACACATATCAAACTCAAACTCAAATCATTTATTTCAAATAAACATTTACAGGCACTTTTGAAATGTCATAAAGTCGGTCTGTCAGGAAAAAAATGACGCTAATTGCACATTCCAAAAAGTAGGTCTCAATGGAGAAGAATGTGCAAGAAACTCCATGGATATCGGTCAAATTTCGAAAGCAGGAGGAACATAATATTTGTCTTCAAATAAAAAGTGCAGTTACATTTAAAATGAAAGTTTAAAGTAGAAAACAATTATACAGGCACTAAAACTAGCTGCTAATGTATAACCATGGGGATAACTCCTAAAATTGTAAAGAAAACTATGCGATAGTTTATGACCACAAGCAATTTAGGGTATTAGGACATGTCCCATACCCTAATACCTTAAATTGCTTGTCATCCCATTAAAGATATTTCATTCGACCAAAGGAAGGCACGCAAGACCAAGCTCTAATCATTCACCCGCGTGATCGATCAAAATACCCCTCTGTCTACTGTGACATGAATACGACGCGATGAATCAGCGTCAGATCGCTTCCATTGACGCGCGACTCCTATCAAACCGAAGTGGTTCAGAACGAAGCGAGCAATGTACTGCGAGTCGTTCAAATGAACGTTTAATTGATGTTAACTGGTGGATGAGTAATGGGTTGTGGGGATATCGGGTGTTAAGTAGAACTAGACAGCTAGGTAAGCAATCATGGCGTACTGCTATAGTTTTTTAGATGTGCATGTATAAACTACTGAACATTCCAATTAATCCTAAAAGGTCGAATACTGGGCCAGGAAAGATTTTTTTTAATTAACTGAAAAAAAAGGTAGTTTTGTCATCTACACGCTAAGAGGAAGAATTTTAGAAGCATCTAAATGAAGAAGAATGATAAATAAAGTATAATATTTTCTATAATAATCTATTTAATATAATTAAACTACACCTTTTTTAAACGCAAGGAATTATTCCTGTATTCGTTACATGCGTTGATGCGTTTATAAACATGTAAATTCACACACAGAAGTCACCCAGACCCGGAACATCTATCAGTACTGTATAGTCGGGTTGGTATCCGCACCACCTCGTCTAAAGCGAGTATTTTGTGTATGGATGGGAATTTATCCCATGGCTATTCGATCTACCCCAGCTTTTAAAAGAATACCAGCAGTGCCTTGGTATTACTGACCCTTTCGCAAAGTTTACCTGGGTTCTTAACTTCTATTTGTAGATCGTAAAAATATGTATTTCACACGGCAATCAAACTAGAGACATACTAGAAATTAACCTTTAGAATATCGTTATCAGAGACATAATAGAAAGACAATCGGCGTTCGCTTGGTGCTCAAGAGTTTAATCACTCAACCTTTGCGCCAACCATGCCGTCAAGATTCTTATACCCACAAAAGCAATAAATTAACATGCGTGCGTAATTGCTTGTCAGACTCACCACAATACGCTAAAATGTTCATTGAGACCGCAAGTCGCGACCTCCTAATCGTTGGGTAAGTCCCTAACCACGTCGACAATTGTCGCATTCCGTCCCTCGTCACGCATGGATTAGCGACATGTGTCGTACGCATCGCGCGACACCCTGACACACGTGTACACCGACTATTTTTGGCCACAGCACCAACATGAGCTGTGTGGATTTATGTATTTTGGTTGCATAAACAGTTCATGTTTATGCAATGAATGGGTTCACATTTGTCAAGACACTGGTTTAGACAGTCTATCACAACAAGATGAGGGCAGTAAAGGTCGCAGGAATCTGCTGGACGTACCAATCAATGTGGCGACCGCGTATCGCAAGATGCAGCATTGGACGCCGTCCTACAAGTTGCACCGATGACCTGGTAAGGTTCATTGTGTTAAAAGTTGAGGGGCTATGTTCAACAGTGGACGTCTTTCGGTTGAAATGATGATTTTATTTTCGGCTATGTGATAATTATAAGCAAGAGGCAATGGCTAATCCAAAAAATCACAATTCATAACAGTTTAAAGTTCAGGTGGCAGGAAATAAACGGGAAACCTTTGTCTATTAATGGACCAGTTTCAGCTGAAGGTGTTGAATTTAAGGGTTTTATAACTAAGGGAAACTTAATCGGTTTTGCAGAAACCAAAAGTTACTGGCACATCAACGGGTAACGACTCTCGATGAATTCTAGAGAACCGATTTAAATGTCTTGGATCTGAAAACAACAGCGGTGTTTAATTTTTTTTGGATAAGTTCACGCTTGACCACTATATCTCCTGATGGTAAGCGATGACATAGTCAACGATGGAGCCCGCTTGCCTGGAAGTAACATATTGTACACAAACTCTTGAGTTAAATACCTCAAGATTAGCTATCAAGAAATACAGACTCTGGAAGGTAATTACACTCCTTAACAGTACGCATAATTAATGAATGTGTTCCCGAAAGGTTTTGTGCACTTGATGGTCTAGCGAAGTATAGTAAGTAGGAAGAAAAACTTTATTCTAACTTCAACTCCGTAGGAAGGATGAGACCGGTTTTACCTCCTGTTTATAAGCTGCCAAGGGTCTTAAGTAAAGAGGATATACGGTATATCCAATTATGTGGCAATGGGCAGGGTACTTTGAACGCAGAACAGATGGTGCAATGGGGACGAAATATGGCGACCACGTACCAAAACACGCAATCTTGGAAGACCAAGGTTCTTCAAGGTCCCCTAAGGTTGATCGATGATCTGGTGATGGGCATGGGATTCCGATGGATGGATGACGCTTAGGACCGGTCGTTGCGGCGGCGCTTGGGGGAAGCTTGTGTTAACAGTTGATGTTTTTTGGCTGAAATGATGAATGATGATGGGTCTAAAGTTGTCAAGTTGGCTCATGCGTAAAGGGGTTAACTTCCCGTGTGTGACGCACAGACCCCTTGCGCAAACGCGTGTGTGCGCGTCTTTACGAGCTATTTCCAGTTTGTTGACGTGTAGTTGTCGTAAATCACCGGAGCCGATCTGTGCGCTTTATTACACAATGAACCGGCGAATTTGTGGCGTGTTTGTCTTTAGTTGTGTCGCGTAGGATGGCGGCCTTTGAAACTAGAAGAATAATTGGGAACGAACTTTATTGCTTAAGGTGAACAAATCTCTGAAACGTGGGAATTCAATTAGTAAAATCTGTCTTCAAAAAGCTAATCCTCTGCCTTAAACTTCTCTACTGTCTCGTAAAGTTTATGTATTATAGATATGTATTTTTATAATTTAATTTATGTATTGCATATATTTCGTTACTCTTAATGATGAATTTAGATTATATACTTAGTTTGTTTTAACTTTTCTAACTGCGTCTCATCCAATTCCGATGTCACAAGTTTTCTAAAAAAATACCTATAAAATAGGCAGGACCTTTATGCTCTTCTGACTATATTTAATCTTTTCTATTGTAAATGTGTGTAAATAAATAAATCTCTTTTTGTCTTCCTTTATATCCGTATAATCTATCAGAGGATACCATTTTGATTAAATAACTTGAAAGTTTTTCGATTCTGATTAATGTTTCGTGACATCAGAGGCGGTCATAATTATTACTTAAAATGCCGTCTTTCAAAACCGAAGTAAAAATACGCTACAATTTTTACTAGCACACAATTTATCCTCTTTTTACGGCACCCAGAGGAAAAGAAAAATCTTTCAAGGAAAATTAAAAACAGCTCGTGAAAAAGCTCCTCTATCGCAAGCAAAGACCGAAGCGTTCGACTAGCGTGTTTTAATTTATAAAATAATGTTATTTCGAGCTAAGTATGTCGATAGCTGAACATTTTACGGCTAGTTTGTTACGTTAATTAGCGCGTTTGAAATAGTTTTTAAAATACAATTTACGGCGCAATCAGCCGACATCTCATTTGATGTTTAACTGCAAATTAATTTGTGTTGTTATACTCAACTCATTAAATATATTACGTGATTTGAAGAGTTTTTCTAAATATCTGGACTTTACTGTGTTTTTATTTTTACAAGACTCTTTTATCGACTGTACCGTGATTGTGACCCTTGCAGACACAGCAAAGTTAGGAGAGAGAACCAAGACTGTGGAATTAGTTAGTTATTATTATAGGTAATTAGAAGTACATGTACACTACATGTATACTATTATGTGATGAATTATGTTATATATATTAATTTATTTTTGTCATGGTTATTTTAAAATTATGTACTATGCACATTTAAATTAAACTGTGTATGCATATTTTATTATTATTTATTTATTTCTTACTCTTTTTTTATAAACTAGTGCTAGACTGCAATCCCACCTGATGGTAATCAGTGAGCAGTAATGAAATCGTTGATAGTGAGGCGCACTAGTTTATTAAGGGCCTATTCACTCTAGACTAGAAGACACCTAAATTATAATTAAAATTTTAATCGGATCCTAGAGCAGGAGAAGTTATTACATAACTAGCTTTTGCCCACGGCTTCGCCCGCGTGGTATTGGGGTTGGGGTTGGGGTTTCCGGGATAAAAAGTAGCCTATGTCCTATTCCGGAGTGTATCCTATGCCTATGCCAAATGTCATCCAGATCCGTCCAGCCGTTTTGGCGTGATTGAGTAACAAACATCCAAACATCGTAACTTTCACATTTATAATATTAGTAAGATTTATTTATTTATTTCTTACTCAACCCTAAAGCAGGAGAAGTTATTACATAATTTCCCAGCTTCACACAGACATAGCTGTAGTCTATCTAGTCTGTGGACACGTCACTCTCGCTCGCAGCATCCACGAGATAGTGGAGCACTCTTCATATTTACCGTTAACAAACATTTTATAAAATGGTGACCGTATTTTTTTATAAATGCAGTGCTGAATTTTTCCGTTGAAAATTATGTTTTAATTTGGTAGCCAGTTTTTTTAATGGTGTCTTATATTTGGTTCATTTTATATTAATCACACTAATATTATAAAGAGTACATTAAATTTCACATGTATGCGTGTATGTGTGTGTTTTATACATATTCACACTAAAACAGCTCAACGAAATTGGATAAAATTTGCACTCGTAGAAAAAAACGATACACCGTTTTTTTATTTTTGAGGTATAACAAACATCTACAACATATAATTTATACATATAAATAATTATAATGTAATGTAATATTCGACGACCATCACACAACGCCGTCTAGTCTCAAGCTAAGCAGAGCTTGTGTTATGAGTACTAGACAACTGATAAACACACTTATATATTTCTAAATACATACATATCACTACATAGTATAAAACAAAGTCGCTTTCTCTGCCCCTATGTCTCTTTGTATGCTTAAATCTTTGAAATTACGCAACGGATTTTGATGCGGTTTTTTAATAGATAGAGTGATTCAAGAGGAAGGTTTATAGATAGGTATAATATATTACCTCGCTAGTTATAGATAAATTACACCCAGACACAGAAGAAATGATCGTACTCATCACACAAACATTTGTCCTGAGTGGGAATCGAACCCACGACCTCCGACATAGCAGTTAGGGTCACTAACTACTATGCTGACAGGCCAGTCATTGATGATATAAAGTTTTTATTCATCCTAAAGGCTAGATCTAAATATTAGAGACTTTTAATCCTCGTAGCATATTCTCATTGGTTTAGTTTTCACAGTAGGACAAAGTTTATTGGTATTATAGAACTAGCAAATAGAAAGAATCAATATGAAAAGTATTCGCACAAAGTTTCAACAAAACTGAAATTAAACCGAACTTACATCATAATGTTTTATCGTTTTTCTTTTAATTTGAATTGGGGTATCGTTTCCTCTCGATCTCAAATATCTTATTGGCAAAGTTTTGAACAGATTCGCCAAATACGATTAGCGAAGTGGGTCGCTGGGCGGTCTCGCGGCGGCTGAACTTTACAAGTGATGGCTTTCACAGCGACCGACGATCGCGGATCGAGATCGAGAGGTTTCCTAATTAAGTTAAATAGAAGAGGAGGGAGTTGTGGTGTATGCGTATAATACGAGTAGTTACTTAAGTTAATGTACCTACGTACGCGCGGGCGCGGGGTCGCAGCCCGTCCGGCCCGGCGCGTACGTAGGTACATTAACTTAAGTAACTACTCGTATTATACGCATACACCACAACTCCCTCCTCTTCTATTTAACTTAATTAGGAAACCTGCACAATAAGAATAAGTGACATTAAAACTTAGTGGTTACAACTATTTAAAAGAATACCTTATAATCTACCTTATGTCTACGGCGCATCGAACGGCCTACCGAACCGTCACTGACTGGTTCATCCGGTACCCCACTGATCGGTTCAACCGAAGGTGGAGTTTCGGATTCGCTTATATCGTCTGCGACTGACGCGGACGTGTCCACCGCTTCTTCCTCCTCCGCACGCTCGCGCTGGTTCGGCGCCGGTGAGCGGGGGGGAGGCGACCCAGCAACTACAATAGGCGAGGACGGTCGTTCTATTGGATTCGATTGACTTGGTTCTCGTGGTGAATTTGACTCATAGTAATTATCAATATCCTGGTCCTCTGAACTTGCGTGCTCGCCCTTGTTTTTGATAATTTGATCGATGTGCCGCTTACAAATAACCTTATACCTATCAAAATACACTTCATACAATCTATTACCGATTACATTTTTTATGATTCCTCGTTCCCATTTACCCTTCCTAGCAATGTACCACCTAGCCCACACTCTATCGCCCACCGAAAGAGACCTCTTATTCACTACAGTTTCCGTTTCTTTATGAGGTAATCGGTCTCCGGGCAAGATCATGTCCAACTTCGACCTTAGAGATCTCCCCAACATTAACTGCGCTGGCGATTTGCCGGTGGTGCAGTGGCAACTATTGCGGTAGTGGAACAGGTACTCCAATAATTTATCATTTAATTCTCGGTTTCCCCCACTGGACAGAATAGATTTTATCATTTTTTTACACGTTTTAACAGCATTTTCCGCTAAACCGTTGCTGGCGGGATGGTAAATGGGAGACGTTAAATAATGAATATTATTATGTTGACAGAATTCGACAAATTCGGATGAGCAAATCTTAACATCATTGTCGGAAACAATAACATTAGGTATACCATAACGTGAGAATAAATATTTTAATTTGTGAATTAAAGCTCTAGTTGTAGTTCCAGATTCCATGTAGATACACTCTAACCACTTACTAAATGCATCAACAACCACTAGGTACACTCTCTGATGAATAGTCATGTAATCTATGTGTATTCTGTACCAAGCGCGCGGCGGGCGCGGCCAGGACGCGGGGGCGGCGCGCGGGGGGGCGCTACGCGTTTCGGCACAAACAGAACAGCTTGCTATACATTTTTCTATGTCTGCATCGATATTTGGCCACCACATCCTACTTCTAGCTTCACTCTTAGTCTTTACGACACCAAGATGAGTCGAATGCAACTCGCTCAACAGCTTTTCCCTAAACTTGGTAGGTATAACTAATTTATAGCCTCTAAATAAACATCCCTCCTGAACTTCCAAATCCGCTTTGCATTTGAAGTACGGCAAAATATTATTGCAGGTAATTTTTCGAGGCCAGCCTACGCTCATGTACTTCATTACCTTTACCAAAACGGGATCCTTGGACGTTTCTTCCTTAATATCAAAAAATGAAATCGGCCTTGAATGAGAATCTAAAAAATTTAGGTACGAACGACACGTGTAATTAGTTTCTGATTTATGATTAACGGTAGGAAAAGATCTTGAAAAATAGTCTGCGATCTCATTATTTTTGCTACCTACAAACTGAACCTTGTAGTTATACGCCGAGAGAATAATAGCGTATCTCTGAAGTCGCGCTGCGGTGGTAATAGAAATCCCTTTGTTTTCGCCCAGTATCGACAATAGTGGTTTGTGATCGGTTTTAAGAATGAATGGGGTGTCCCTTCCGTAGAGGTATTGGTGAAAATGAGTGACCGCAAATATTATCGCCGTAGCCTCCTTTTGAATTTGGCTGTAATTCCGCTCGCTCGCTGTAAGCGATCTAGAAGCGAACGCGATCGGCCGCTCGACACAGTGTCTGTCAGCAGGGTGCGCGGGGAGTGCGGGGGGCGGCGCGTGAGCCAACACCGCGCCGAGCCCCGTGGGCCCGGCGTCCACGCTCAACACGAGTGGCGCGCTAGGATCAAAATGCGATAACACGCGCTCCGACGCGAGTTCTCGCTTCGTGCGCTCAAACGCGGCTTGTTGCCGCGGTCCCCACTCCCACCGCGCATCTTTGCGCAGAAGTTCGTGGAGCGGACTCAAAAGACTCGATGCGTTCGGAATGAAACTACGATAATAATTAACTACTCCTAAAAACCGTTGTACTTCTACGACATTTGTCGGAGCCGGTGAATTTAATATCGCTTCGACTTTACTCGGACACGTCCGTAGACCAGTTTTATCGATCACGTACCCTAAATAGGTAACACTCTCATGAAATAGAGCGCACTTACTTTTATGAAGTCGCAGGCCGGCATCCTGCAGTCTACTCAGCACCTCCCGCAGCCTACTTAGGTGGGTGGCTTCATCAGGACCTGTGCAGCAGATGTCGTCGAACCAGCACGTGACGCCATCTATTCCCGCCAGGAGCGTTTCCAGCGCTCGCTGAAAAATAGCCGGGGCGTTGGCTAGCCCGTACGCTAGGCGGGAATATTTGAAAAGTCCCTTTGGCGTGTTAATAGTTGTGAGGGCCTGTGATGATTCGCTCAGAACAAATTGGTTGTAGGCATTGCTTAGATCAATTTTAGAATAATGCTCACCCCCTCCTAACTTTGCAAAAACTTCTTCTATACGTGGCAAGGGGTATTTCTCGATTTTTAAATCTTTATTTAATGTGCACTTGTAATCCCCAGCGATCTTTACTTTACCGTCGTTTTTTAAAACCGGTACTATAGGAGTGGCGTAATCTGAATGAGTGACTGGAATTAAAATACCTAATTTAATGAGCCTGTCTATTTCGTCACTAACTTTTTCCTTCAACGCAAATGGTAGCGGTCTAGATTTAAAAAATTTTGGAATTGCATTATCTTTTAGGTGTAGATCTACTTGGAACTTGTTGAAACAGCCTAATTCATCTTTCCACAAATCTGAAAAATCATCTAATAAAATCTGCACATTATTTTTATTCTCGCCGTTAATGCTATTTAATTCCGACGTGATGGTAAGGCCGAACTTCGCCATAAAATCACGCCCTAATAAGGGTGGGCCCCCGTTTTTTAAGACATAAAAATGAAGCCAAGCATCCCTGTTATTGTATTTCACATGGCAATTGAAAAATCCTAATGGCGCAATTTTATGGCCGTTGTACATACACATTTTTAAACAAGTACTAGACAACTTAAACCTTGAGAAATAATTAAAATAAACACTGTCGGGTATTATGCACGTTCCTGAACCAGAGTCTAGTTCCATTATTAAATCTATGCCGTTAGCTACCACATTTAATTTTAAAGGTTTATATTCCACATACCTCATATTAAATAAAGCGCATTCCTTACAGTCGCCGCAATCGGATTCCTTTTCCTCGACACAATTTACCCGGGATTGTCTGTTCTTCCTCGAGCATGCTTTCTTTAGGTGTCCCTTCGTACCGCAAGATTGGCAAGTATAATTTTTATACCGACACACACTCGCACTATGGTTTTTGAGACCGCACACTGAGCACCGAACACTTCCCGACTGATTACGAGCACCGCCGCCGCCGCCGGAGCCGCCGCCGCCGCCGCCGCCGGAGCCGCCGCCGCCGGAGCCGCCGCCGCCGCCGGAGCCGCCGCCGCCGGAGCCGCCGCCGCCGCCGGAGCCGCCGCCGCCGGAGCCGCCGCCGCCGCCGCTGCCGGAGCTGCCGCCGCCCTGGCGCACCATGTACACGGGTTCCTCCTTAACGACAGCTGCCACCGCGGGCTCTGCGAGGCTGCGTCGCGCCTGTCGCGCGCACGCCGCCTGAGCTGCTATCTCCACTGCTGCCGCCAAGGTGAGTTTACTCGCGTCCTGTTCGAAGAGTCTATCACGTTCCGGTCCCGCGTTCAGACCCAGGATGAACCGGTCCCGCAGCAGTGTATCGAGTTCCGTGCCGAATTCGCACAATGCAGCCAGTCCACGTAAACGAACTATCCAATTTTCGATGGTTTCATCGTCGAGTCTCGTCGCTGCATAAAATGTCGCCCTGTCGGCGAACGTCGACCTTTTCGGCGTAAAATGGTTGTTGAGTAACCGAACTAGCTCTTCGTAGGAGATTGCTTCTAAATCTCCAGGGTGAGCTAAATTCTTCGCAAGCCGGTAAGAATCATCCGATAAGTGTGTTAGAAGCAATGCACACTTATTATTTTCTTCGATGTTATTCAACTTTATGAATTGTTTCAATCTGCCACAGAAAAACTGCCATTCTTGCGTTTTGTAGTCAAAAACTGATAGATTTCCGATATAACTCATCTTCGTAAAAGTAATTTATGCACACTAACGTCGCCAGTTGAACTATAGGTGAGTATTAGGGTGGTCAGGCGGAGAGAGAAACAACATCCATTCGCTTGCATAGCCGATTTAATACTGACGAAGGGAAGCGCGGGCGCGGGGTCGCAGCCCGTCCGGCCCGGCGCGTACGTAGGTACATTAACTTAAGTAACTACTCGTATTATACGCATACACCACAGTCAGTCATGCTAGTAACATACTGGATTCAGCCTTTCAGCAAACTTTAGTTAAATTTTCAGAACGAAACAAAAGAAGTAAAAATTACCAAACGCATTTTTATAAACAAGTCGTTTCAGTATTGCTACAATTTCCAACTTACATAGCAGACTACTAAACCTTATTTTTTAATGAAAACAATCAAACAAAACCTCGTTTATATACTTCATTATCTTCCTGCCCTTGTACCTATTTTACTTGGCCTCAGTTCAACATGTTTTTCTTCTATTCTTTCATGTCCACCGTCACGCTTCACCACCAAAAGCCGGAGCAGATCGGTATGGGCGTTCAAGCGAGAATTGAAAGCTCAAGCAAGTGGCTTAATTTTGAGGCTTTCAATTCTTGCTGGAACACCCATATCGCCGAAATCGCAGAACAAATATTCTGTTTCTACTCAATTTTAATCCAACACTCTCTAGTCTTTACGACCACCACGTCCAATCTGAACGAAAATAATAGAGGTACCTACAAAATCCATCTCACCAAAAACACAAACAGCAGACATTTTAAAACAATACAAAACATCATACAAGTCACAAACAGGTCAGCCTCATTCGCCACTAATGAGTCGTAACACGCGGCGCATGCACTGCGGCCACGCTGCTAAAACGCCACGCGGCCACGCCACGAGTACGCGGGTGAAACGCAAATGTGCGCGGTGTTCGTTTGTAGACCATTAGGGTTGATTTCAGTCGCTCTGTGTTTTCATTTGGCTTTGCGTTTTTAAATGAATGAATAAATATTTATAAAGTTGTGTGTTTTGGGTCTCGTTTTAAGTTCGTTATATTTTAATGGTAAGATATTATGGTTGTGGTATGTAAAAAGTGTTGGGAGAATTTTGCAGTTGGTTATTTTTTTTCTATACAGATCTACATTTTGGATGGCGCAAGTACCTTAATTTTCGACTTCTTGATAATGAAGTCTCTGTAAATGGCTTATTTAAAAAAATCAAATGTAAAAAAAATATCCCAAAGAAGTATATTCCCTAGATAAAAAAGTGTCCTATTTCTGGACATGGTTTGGTTTTGTTTTGCCCAATTACACCCAAACCTTTCAGTCACATACACCACACACATATGAACAAACGCTTGCCTCTATAGTCTAAGAGTGATGAACGGCTTATTAAATTTAATAGTTTATCTTATAATATAGCCGCAAATTAAAGAAAAACCATTTCTAGACAGTTTAGATTTTCAAAAAAAACATACGAGTACATCTACATAGCATAGCATCATGTTCCCACTGCTGGGATCTAGGCATCGTCTTTAGGAATCGGCAGTTTGTACCTAGTGCAAGTTGGTGAATGTCACATGTTTTTAAATGTTCGTTTCTAGGACATGCCGCATGCAATACATACTATCATAAAGTTTACAACCAAGCAATTATTCCGCTTTTCATGCAGAATTCAGCTAAGTGCTAGTAAAACGGTTTTAATTTTATATTCTCATCTGGCAACCCTAAGCTGTCGGATCTGGATCACTGCACTCTAGTACTAACTCCCGCGCATGATTTACTGGCAACATTTTATGATTAGTTTATTTTTCTACCAAGTACTTGCCTCTAATATGAAATAGACATACTTATTAATTACAAACAGGTTTATTACTTTGAATTTAGATTAATTTATGTTAAATAACACTATTTTTTTGATAATAATTCATCGGATTCATTCATTAAGCCGTAATGTTTTAGAGCTTTTTTTATGGTAAGTAAAAATCATCCAATGACAAATCCCGCCCTTAGGCGGAGTGGGAAATAGCTTCAGATTCTTACTGGCTAAACAACCTAACCCGTTCTTACGTTGTCCAGGGCCAGAGCCTTCCTTTTAGACACGAACCCTTGGCCCAAGTTGGCTTCGACCCTTCTGCAGGGTCCCTACGATATGCTGACAACTCCTTGAGCAATTTTTAGAGCTCGGAATAACTGTGATGAGCTAGGGCTTGACTGCGATAACTTCTGATGGAATTGTATGAATGTTAAATTTGAATTAAAGATCGTGCTCAAAAAAAGGTACCGAGTAAATTGGGGTTACTTTGACCTTGGAGTAAAACTTTGGCATAGCTTACCAGCCTATAGAAACACAGTAAACACAGTTTATCTTGTTCCTATTGGTTATTTGGCTTGTGCCAAAGTTATACCCAAGGGCCAAAGTAACCCCATTGTACGGTACTCTTATCTTCTGGGTAGGCTCGTTGCAAACCATACATATTTAAATTCTACTAAAACTCTTAATGAATAGCCTTTGTGGAAGAGACACCACAATTTTGCCAATAAAACGTGCAAACTAGACTATCAAACGCTGAAGAGAATTTAGGGTGAATTAACAGTAAAAAAATATATCTTATTTGTACAATTATAAAATAATAAAAATAATCCTTCGCAGATGTAGACTTACAGTTTAGTGACAATCCTATGAACACAGATTGTGACTGATTTATGAATGAAATAAAAAATGCTAATAAAAAAAAGTAAAAACTTAGGGACAACTTAATTTTATTAATTTCAATGAATTTGCATAGTTTGAATATAAACCGAGTAAAAATCAAAGGAAGAAGACATTTGATCGAGGAGGTATATGAGGAGGAATGATTTCATGAAAAGAAAAACGCAATTTAGGGCAGGAGAAAAACAGACCACATAGTTATATTTAATATCTTTGTACCAGACAATTCAGACACAGATGTTAACTCTTGTTTTGAAGTCTGACGGGTTATAGGTTATGATAAACATTACTGTTTGAATTATAGAAGGTAATTAAAAGGTAATTAAAAGAGTTATCTTCATCTGTAAAGATTATGCTAAATTGTGGTCTTAAACCTACTGTGCTAAATTTAAAATGTAATCTTATGATGGCATATTTAATCTGTCTATAAGCAATCTACGTGGCTACAAATCTTTCAGATAGATAGATAGATATACTCTTTTTTTTCAATTGTGTGATAGGAGCTGTCAGTGTAAACTATTAGTTCTGTTTTAGCGTTCTTCAAGATACAGTCTTAATTATACTTAGTAGGTAATCTAAATGTTTAAATACCGAGAGACGTGTGCGCCATTAAAAATTCAGGACATTGGTTCTTCTACTAAGAGATATTTTTGTCTGATTCAATTATACAGGGAAACTCCTCGCCTTGTTTTGCCTCAAGTCTAAAATTTCAGACGTAATCTGCATTAAAGCAAGTCAAATCCTAATTTTCTTTACAGCTTTTAAACTAGAGCAGCCATCCTAACATTGTAAGATGTTGTATTACGATCAGTAGATTTACGGTCAGTTAGTTTAACATGCAGTTAGTGTAACGTGCAGTTAGTAACGTGTCAGTAATCGTAACGATCGTCCTTCATACTGCATACATTGTAACATTTGTTACGTGATGAAATTATGTGCTTTTAATTCGTAAATTAACATTTTATAGCTTGGTTGTGTCATGGTATTTTTACAATAAACATCGATGGAAAAGTATGTATAGTATGCGGCAAACAATTTGAACTATTTGTTAAGGTTACGTGCAGTTTCTTACTTTGATTGAAACCTGAAAATGGTTGCTGCGCATTCCAGGTAGTCATGATGGTTCAACTTGTGTGACGATAATTATCTATACATATAAAAGGAGAAATTGACTGACTGACACATATTAACGCACAGTCAAAACAACTGGGACTAGGAGAGTGAAATTTTGTACAAGGCTTACTTCTCGGACGTAGGCGAACATTAAGGAAAGATTTTCTAAAATTCACCCCCTAAAGGGACGAAACGTGTGTCCAAAGTTTGTGCGAAAACCTATTTTTTACGCGGACGAAGCAGCAGCTTCGCCGGTTTCTGCCAGTAGGCAGAAAGATAGTCTACTATAGCATAATAAACAGAAACAACACACAACTCCAACTTCACTTGTACTTAAAATATATCTTCGTCCCTTACAACATTTTATTCAACACTTCTCCCAATTGCATCACAAAACAAACAAAAACACGTATCTTCTTATTTATTTATTTATTTATTAAAACTTTATGCACAAAACAATGTACAAAGGCGGACTTAATGCCTTATTCCTCACGTTAATTCTTCGCATTCAAATTGTAATTAATTACTCTTAACCTTGGTCTATCTGCCAATAGCTCGCGATCCGCCGACCGACACACAAACAAACAGACAGACAATCACGGCTTCTATATAATGGCATAGATATTACGATGAAATAACGACGTAAATATAGACTGTGGCATCACAATTGTGTGCAGAAAGTTGAATTGACGGGAGATATTGTATTAGGTTGCTGTGTTATTGGCTCGAATCGTAAACAAATATAATTAGCCTAATAATGTTTCCACGGCAGGGACTCAAAACTAGTGTAGGAAAGAGGGAATGGGCCACGCGAGTCCAATGTGGTTAGGTGGATGTCACATGTCTTCGGCTGGGAGTCTTACCTCTAGGAGAGGGAATGGTTCACGTGAGTCCAACGCGGTTAGGTGGATGTCACATGTCTTCGGCTGGGAGTCTTACCTCTAGGAGAGGGAATGGTTCACGTGAGTCCAACGCGGTTAGGTGGATGTCACATGTCTTCGGCTGGGAGTCTTACCTCTAGGAGAGGGAATGGTTCACGTGAGTCCAACGCGGTTAGGTGGATGTCACATGTCTTCGGCTGGGAGTCTTACCTCTAGGAGAGGGAATGGTTCACGTGAGTCCAACGCGGTTAGGTGGATGTCACATGTCTTCGGCTGGGAGTCTTACCTCTAGGAGAGGGAATGGTTCACGTGAGTCCAACGCGGTTAGGTGGATGTCACATGTCTTCGGCTGGGAGTCTTACCTCTAGGAGAGGGAATGGTTCACGTGAGTCCAACGCGGTTAGGTGGATGTCACATGTCTTCGAATTTTTTCGGTTCTAGGGCATGTCAGTTTTCTCATGATGTTTTTCTTCACCGTTTTGATAGCAGTGATGTTGAAATAAATTTCACAAAGTAAAGGTATCTCATACATACAATACAGAAGAATTGTGTTTATTTAAAGTATAAGAATATATACAACCACAATACATATAATAATATATTATTATGTATTAAATAATATATAAATAATCAGCTTTTGCCCGCGGCAACAGAAAAATGTCATAGATGAAGAACCGCTCGACCGATTTTGTGAAACCATCTACTAAATAGTCCGAACAAAGCCCGATTAGTAGGTAAGGCCGTTCATGAGTTATAATAGTAAAAATACAACAAAAAATGGCATTGATTTTTATATATATTGATGAAGAATGGCGTCATCAAATGCATCACAACAACTAGTGCCACTTTTAATCGATTTACGATAAAAGATTTCCTGCTAAGCTTTCATTAAGCATCTAATAGTTTTATAGTTTAATTATTCATTTGATTTGATTTCCAATTGATAACTATATCTATCGTGACTAAAAATAATAAAACGACTACGTTTTATTAGTATAATAGACTAGCATTATGTTTCAGCTCCGCGTCGGAGTTCGAAATCTTTAAATTCTCATATTTCTTCAATATACCTAATATGCATGTCTTATACACTACTAGCTTTTGCCCGCGGCTTCGACCGCGTGGTATTGGGGTTGGGGTTGGGGTTTCCAGGATAATAAGTATGTCCTATTCCGGAGTGTATCCTATGCCTGTGCCAAATTTCATCCAGATCCGTCCAGCCGTTTTGGCGTGATTGAGTAACAAACATCCAAACATCGTAACTTTCGCATTTATAATATTAGTAAGACTAGCCTTCTGCCAGCGGTTTCGCCCGCGTGAAAGTAGGGTTTACTATATAAAATTTAGACCGCCATTACATTCCTTTAGGAGCTGAATTTTGAAAAATCCTTTCTTAGTGTTCGCCTACGATATAAAAGGAAACCTTGTGCAAAATTTCACGCTCCTAGTTCCAGTAGTTTCGGCTATGCGGTGATATGACAGTCAGTTTCTCATTTTAAATATACGATAACCTTTCATAGGAAACACGCATCAGTTTTGTTGAAAACCGTATAAAAATCCATTCATAGTTTCTGGGTTTATCGGTTTCATCCCCGATGGGAGCTTTGTTTTATAATGTTTTATGAATTAGCCCGATTGAATTTTTGTTGCATCAAATTGCTGCAAATATACATTCTTATAATAACTGCCTCTCTAACAAAGTTACGATCGTTTCGTAAACGTTGAATGCTTGGTATTGGGCACACCTTCAATTGTTTTGTTCTGACCGCGTTACTGAGAACTAAGGAATTGAGAGTGTGGCCAAATCAAAGCGTTTGACGTTAACAACTTGACTAGGGGGGCTGGCCTAACACTGTGTCAAAACAAATGTTTTAACACAATGGTAAAGAAAACGATATAATCATTCATCATCATCATCAGCCTTTTTAATGTTCCCACGACTGGGACACATGCTTCTTCTCTATAAGAGGGAATGGGCCGTAATAAAAAACCACCCACATATAGTATTGTTTGCTGACGATACATCTTTAATTTTTAAGATCAATAGAAGCTCCACAAATCCTAATGACGTAAAAAGCGCTTTACAACAGGTCCTAAACTGGTTCACTATTAATAGTATTAAATGAGAAAAAAACGAAATGCATCAGATTTGCCTTACCGAATGTTAAAAGTAACGACTTAGAAATAGTATTGAACAAAGAGAAACTTGAATTCGTCGAGGACACAGTTTTTCTAGGAATCGCGCTCGACTCGAGGCTACAATGGGGTCCTCATTTAACGTCTCTGGCAGGACGGCTTAGTTCAGCAGCATATGCTGTCAGAAAAATCCGTCAATTTACTGATGTAGATACCGCGAGACTAGTCTATTTTAGCTACTTTCACAGTATCATGTCTTACGGTATTTTGCTTTGGGGACGTGCTGCAGACATAGAGTCTATTTTTATTCTTCAGAAAAGAGCAGTTAGGGCCATCTATAATCTTCGCAGGCGCGATTCTCTGAGGGAACTATTTAAGGATATAAATATCTTGACGGTACCTTGTCAATACATTTATGAAAATATCATGTACGTTCGGAAAAATATTCATCTTTTTGCTAAGATAAGTGACAGGCATAATTTTAATACCAGAAATAGGGACAAATTAGATCAACCTCGGTTCAGATTGGC
The DNA here is from genome assembly GCA_029852875.1 of Mythimna loreyi. NCBI lineage: Eukaryota > Metazoa > Arthropoda > Insecta > Lepidoptera > Noctuidae > Mythimna > Mythimna loreyi. The sequence goes on from CM056785.1 coordinate 22,565,807, forward strand.
TAAAGTACGCAGTTCGTTTATGGGGTGCTGTATTAAATTTTATAATAAATTACCAAGTGAGATTATTCAATTGAATGAATCCAAATTTAAAACTTGTATTAAACGCACGCTATGTAGACAAGCATTGTTAAATGCCGTTCCTGCTCCACAGCCACAGTCTACTTTTGCCTTCTAATTTGTTTTTTTTTTTTTTGTTAACATATTTATTGAAAGGATGGAAGTTGTTGCCCTTTTTATATTGGCTTTTCGTAATAGTTCTATATTTTATTTGTTTAATTGAAGCTTATGACCATCTACAATTATTATTTTTTTGATGTGGATACAATAGCATTGTATAATGTAGAAGAACTTTTTAAACTTTGTAAATGTGAAGTACCATGGAGCATTTTTCGCTAGGTTGCAACTTATTTGACATACGAGCATGGCAGCTGAGAGTTTGTCATGCTCTCTCAAATGTCTCGCTAATGGTGGCGCGTGTGTTGGGTCATTCTGTTCCCTCTAAAATGGTTGAGCGGAGTGGGGCTGATACATGCGTCATGCTCGTGAACGGGTGCCGTCAGTTGAGACCGGTCATCTCTTGGCTGCTAAACGCTTATTTGAAATTCTCTTTTTTTTATTATTATTTTACTTTTTGTTAAGTACCGCTACATCGTGCTCGCATATTAGAATCAACATGTTTGTAACCAAGTAATATTGTAAATATAAATTTTGATTTAAAAGAGTGCCCATGGAGTTTCTTGCACGTTCTTCTCCATAGGAGTCTACACCTTGGAACGTGCAAACTAGCTTCAATTTTGACATTTCAAAAGTGCCTGTAAATGGTCTATTTGAAATAAATGAGTTTGAGTTTGAGTTTGAGTTTCCACCACTCGAGCCCAGTGCGAGTTGATGGATGTCCCATGTCTTCGAATTTTTGGTTCTACAAACATTATTTTTTAGTTTCCTCACGATATTTTCTTTCACCGTTTTGAGAGCAGTGGTGATAAAATAAATTACACAAAGTAATGCGCCTGGCTGCATTTGAACCTGCGACCTTCAATTCGTAAGTTGGGGCCGTTACCACTCGGCCATCACTGCTCCATATAATCATTAATAAATGTAGTTAATTAGTTGTGTGTTATGAGCTGTTATCAAAAGACCTTGCCCTCTCGTGATCGTAACTGTGCCATTCTGTCTGATATTGAAGGTATTCACTCAAGTCTTAGCGTATAACGGATCGATGTCATAAAATAGCTAGCTAGCATGCTATCAAGATTTTTGAGTCGGTTTTACATTTAACTGCGTTAACCGGACTCATCTAGCATAAAAAAATGACGTGTAAAAGTGTTTTTTAAACCTACGTACAAAATAAAGATTATTCATTCATTCATCATTCACTGCTTTCAGTGGCTTTGTTTGCGTAATAATAAACTTATCATCACCTCATAAAACATCCCAAAACCTATTTTGACCTATTTAATAGCCATAAAATAGAAATCAGTCAAGCCGTTACGGAGGAATACGATAACAAATACTGTGACACGAGATTTTTTTAGCGATACTAGCCTCTGCCAGCGGCTTCGCTCGCGTGAAAGTCCGTTTATTGCCTTAGGGGTGGAGGTTCGTAAAACCTGTTCTTAGCCGACGTATGTATCTTATAAGAAACCTACCTGCCAAATTTTAAGTTAGTTTAGAGATTACGTGATTATTTCATTAAGCCCCAAGAGGACACTGAGCACATCTATTGTCTTTCAGAACAAAGTTGTCAGAACAAAGAGAATAGAAACGAAATGATTGTAAGTTGGCTAGGGGGACTGATACGTGAGGACCGCGAAGTTTAGAAGATCTAGCAGAGGACGGTTTGTGCTTGAAAAATTACTATCACTAAATAATGGGAAATACAACACACAAGTGTTTAGTTTCAGTTCAAAAGCTCACACTAATAATCGTAGATCATGATAATGATGAACATATTCAGGAATATTTGGCGCTTAAACTGCAGGATCCGCTTACTAAGGGACCTATCAAAAGGAGTAACTATCAAAATTTCCCTCTTGCCTAAACAAGGAGGTGTTCATGTGGGGTACTTAGGCTACACATTTTCGAGCACAATTATGGAATTTTGGCAACGTCGTCTTCCCCTTTTTACTTTGGAAAACTGTCTATAAATTAAAGTATATAAGATTTTTTTTTCTAATTTTAACTTAGTTCTTTTAACCTTTCGACTTTGGTAATTACAGACACAATTAAAGAACAATAGGTTCGCTTGGGGCTCAAAAGTGTAATTTGTAATTTTAGCTTCATACTTTTATGAAATTGCTGGATCCATGTGCACTGGGTAAAACATTTTTAAATGCCATTTGAAACATAAAGCAATAAAGAATTGAATTTAATTGAAATATTAAATCCGTCGTCCCTTCGATCTGGACACGAGAGGTGGTGGCACGCAGTGTTTCACGTGCAGCTCTCTTAGACCAGAAGAATAATTCTCCAATACGGGAACTGAGTTAGAACAAAAAAATTGGAGGCGTGATCTTTTCCAAGCGTTCGACGTTGACGAAACGATAGTAACTTGGTTAAGGGGACAGGGTGGTCTTAGTGGGTCTGAGTGTCCCCTCTACCTCTTTAGAAAAATTCTGCAACTCTAACAGGTAAAATCACTCAGCCCAGTGTACGAAAGTATAGAAACACAGATACAAACTTATATTCGCTGTCTAACTTTCAGCCTTCTCCTAACGACTACTATAAATACAGAACAGAATACGATCAATATTACTAGACTTCGGACTTTGATAAGTTTGAGATTTAAGATTCTGGACGTAAAGCTATCTTGATCTTAATGAGTAAGTAATGCAATTCGAAAGCATAAGTCACACTAGGAATAATGGTAGGACTTCATTTGCGCATACGTATGCTACGTACGTCGATCTAGGCGTGTCGGTCTCCATACATTTTTTATGGCAATATCACAGGCGTGTTACACGTGAGCGTCGGTCGGTCTAAAGCAGGTCTATCTTAACTTCTATATCGTCTGTGTGTTCATAAACATATGAACACACATACATAAAATACCGTGACCTGGAACAACTACCTGTAGGTTAGGTATACAAATATTTGTTCTGTGAGGGAATCGAAACCACGATATTTAGCGCAGCAGCCGATCCATAACCACTCCGCAATCTGTACCGTTAATGGAACACTATCGGTATACAATGGAAAACATGTCTACATCATGATTACAGTGCAAACTTTACATACGCTCTGGTGACAAGCCTCCTTTTCACGATAACCCGCTCTATTTTTAGGGTTCTGTATATCAAGTGGAAGTGTCAAAAACGAAACCCTTATTTGATCACTTTGTTATCCGTCTGTCAGTTTATCTGTCAAGAGCCTTTACCACGGGAATTCGTAGGGGTATCGAAATGATATAAAAAATCATATGAGACTGCTGTTCGTGAAGCTAGGTCTCACAGCACAAGTATAGGAGAAAATCCGCAAATTGTAGTTAAGTAAAAAAAAAAACATTTGCATTTTGGAAAAATCTTCGAGTTTCGATTTGTCGCAGGAGCAACTGTGCGCACAATGCATGTGTTCTTAAAACATTTTTTGCGTAGTAGAATGGCTCATGTACCGATGGCATATACCTCTTGTGGTCCAATGATGGAACTGGCTTGGCGCAATTAGGTTATCACATTTAAGGTTTTTCATTTGTTTTTTTTTGTATTGGTTAGGACATTTCATTGTGGTTTTAATTGCTTTGAATAATTATTTAATTTAATTTGATTATAATTTACTAGCTTTTGTCAGCGGCTTCGCCCACGTACTTAAAATATAGCCTATGTCACTGAGGAGTAAAGCAGCTTTCTATTGTTGCTATAATTTTTCCAATCGGACCAGTAGTTCCAGAGATTACCTCCTACAAACAAAAAAACAGAAAACAAACTTTACCTCTTTATTATATTAGTGTAGATTGCATTTTGGACATGACTGGACTTTTTTTTTATTTGAATTATGAGAATTGTAATGGGTGTATTTAACCTGAAAATAAATGTTTATTATTATTATTATATTTATGCGATTCCGTTGCACACTGCCCGATATGAAACCGGTTAGAATTGTCTTCACATGCATTGAATACTAATTATGTATATGATCACAGTGAGACTCGTAGCAGACATGCTCTTGCGCAGATATGTTCGTCCCTTACATCTCGTATATTTAGCGCGGCTCTGGTTAGTGTTCGATCGCGCAACCAAACGCATTGTAGCCAGACACTCGCCGATTTATTGTACATGAAGCCAGAGATGGATTAGAGGAACAGACTAAGGATTTTGCATATTTTCTCTGAAAGAATTCAGTAAGTATACCGCTTAGCTGAGATTATCACACGTCTTATGCAGGGAAAGAGAAGACCGAATTCTGTTTTCTTTTGTTTACTAATGACAGGACAATGTTATTTGGTCACAATTCAAAAACATTTTTGTGCGGAACCCTAATTGTTTTTCTAAAAAAAATGGTCGTAAATTATTTTTTAAAACATCAGCTATCTATCTGTAAAAGTATCGTCAAAATCAGTCCAGTCGTTTAAGAGATTAGCAAGCCCAAACAGATAAAAATATTGAAAATTGTTTGTTTGCCGTAGGTTCTGAATATACTTTCATATTCATTTAGTAGAAAAAGATTACCAACAGACTCTTAATATGCTTATATAGCTTAACTTCCTATGATGAAAAATTTGTTATTTCTATATTTGCTTTTGATTTTTCCGGTCTGAATCTCAATATAACAGTCACTCACGGCTGAATTTATTGTTTACGGGGAAACATACTCCTATGTCTCAGTTAACCCACAAAAACACATAACACATCACAATTTCATTACATTAGAATAGATTCCGTTACCATTCACGCGGAATAACAAACAACCCCCATTCTTAGTTGTAAGATCAACAAATAAATAACAAGCGCTACAGCGAACTATTACTTCCATATACTACAATTTACTGACTTGTGAACAGTATAAGGCTGTGCACACAATGTCGACAATCCATTACAGTAATGTCTGCCGTGTCAGGAAATGTGCGGTGTACGGCCTACTACACTATCCGCGTAGCTTCTTTAAGGTGGGCCTTCCTCACTCGCCTATAATCAACGTCGCTCATCGTTTAAAAGTTTGTTGCTTCATTTAACGCAATTCAAAGTGTGTTTGATATAAAAGTAATGCGAAAAAAGAGATAATACCTGAAAACTGTGTTGGCAATAAAAACACGTATTTCCTGAAACACACATGTCTCAGGAAATACGTGTTTTTATTAAACTCTTAAGAATTTTTGAGAAAAAATGTCATAATTTAGAATCTCGATTAAATGCGCAAGGCTTCTATGGAAGAATTTTTTATATAATATAATATAATAATTATAGTTCACGTAAAATAGCAGATTTTCAGAGGTCTTTACTTTGTCTTTACTCTTACACCACTTTATGTTTTGATTTCTATAGAAGCCTAGATAATATCCACAAGATATCTGTGTATCCAAACTATCTGAAGAAAGATGTGTAATAACATCATAATCACGCAAGCGCGGTTGTAAAAAAAATTTACTTTGGGTTACCCGCTCTTAACACGTATTCGGAACTACGCTTTGTATACGCCTGCGTGAACTTTACGTATTAAACTAACTCGAGCTATGAAGCGGCAATGACACTACTACTGTGTTCTGATGAATACACATAAGTATTTATTAAGTATATCATACAGAGGTTATAGTAAAGTCTTCAAACCACGCTAATATTATAAATTAGCTTTCGCTGTTGTTTTTAAAGGCAAAAACTAAACGTTTAATGGCTGTATATTATATCGCTTTGTTATCCGTCCGTCGAAACGATTTTGCTTGGAAGATAGTAGAGGTATATTTGAAATTAATATCAAATACCAGATCTAGTAGTCAGCATTCATTCAATGATGAATAGATCTGAGTTGTCATTGAATGAATGATGACTCAAAGAGATCTAGTGTAGTAGTAGTAGGAGGAGAAGACTCCCTAGATGTAGTGCAAAAATCAAACTCTAAGACCACAACCTAATGCCGTTAATGCATCGTTAGGGCGCATATTTTGACACTAGCAGGGAAATCAATCGGGAAGAAACCTATAGGGCTCTTTTCGATGACCTAGAGTACTGAAAACCAAGAAGCAAGGTCTTATAGAACAAGCCTGAAAAAGTATAGTCACATCATAAAGTAATAAATGTGTTGTGGAATTGGATAAATTCATAGTTTGTCCCTCAGTGAACGAGTCCATCTCGGTTTTACCGGTTTCTTTTTAATTTGAAGGCGTATCAAACATAGATATAAAAACATACGTCTTGAATATTGCGTCATTAATAGCTTATCCGTAAGAAACACTAATTGCAAAATAATTGTCTGAAAAGTAAGTCTATGGTTCAAATGACTTAGTAACTAACCATAGACTCACTAATGACCATAGAGACGACTTGATGGAGTTTTAAATGACAATGAAGAGCATTGAACGATATCTAATGTTAAATGGACAGCTACCAACAGCTAGCAACTGGTACAACGTACAACGTACAATTTACAGCACGTTGTAATGTTGATATGTGAGTGATTACTCGACAAATGGTTTCTCCCACTCGTTATTCGTGTGTAGGCGAAATTCCAGTTCTTCGGGCTATTCGAAAATATACTTTCAGTAGTGCAAATTTAGGATATTCAGTCACTCGTTAAAGGTCAAAACATTCTACCCACGTTTTGTTATCTACTATTTTCAAAGGCTAGCTTGGCAGGCCTCTTCCTTTTTTACCCGTTTATTTTTTTCATAGAAAAATATTAAGCTTCCACGTGGAAATTCTCATTAATTAATGTTTATTTAACCTTTCGAATATCGTAATTAGAGACATAATAGAAAGACTAGGTGTGTGAACGCTGGCATTTGCTCGGGACTCAAGAACTTTAGGTACCTATTTGGCAAGAGGATTTAAATACATAATCAAAACTGAAAATATTTTCACATAGCCTTCACATTTCAGAAGAGCACTTATAAAACGTCATAAGCTAGTGCACGGTTCCAATTTATTGTTCTCTATAGAGAAGAACCGGTAAGAAAGTTTCGAATACCGTAATTAGGGACATAATAGATAGCTCTGAGGTCCATTTAGCTCTGAGGTCAAGGATCTTGGTCTGTACGTTGATACTTGTCTCGACTGGCGGAAGCAGGTCACAAATGTTAGTCAAAAAGTCACTGGAACGTTACGGTCTCTTTATCGTTTGAAGAATTTTCTCCCAGCTCACATAAAGGCATTGCTTGTACAGTCCCTTATCTTTCCTTTAATTGACTATGCTGATGTGTGCTACTATGACCTGAATGCAGATCTCCTCAATAAACTTGACCGTCTTCTGAATAACTGCATTCGATTCGTCTTCAACCTTCGTAAGTATGACCATGTTTCCGAGCATCGTTCGCTTTTAAAATGGTTACCCATTCGCCAGCGCAGAGCGCTAAGGGCCTTGACTACTTTGTTTTCTTTTCTTTGCAATCCTTCTTCCCCTTCATATCTGATGTCGGAAGTTCAATTTCTTGGCTCTGGGCACAATAAGAACCTTCGTTCATCAAACAATCGTCTACTACAATGTCCCCTACACCGCTCAGGGCTTATCCACTCCTCCTTTTTTGTCCAGGCGATATCACTTTGGAATACGCTCCCTCCGAATATCAGGATGGCGACCAGCCGTTTGTCTTTTAAGCAGAAGGCACGAGACTACATTCGCGAGAAGTTGGCGGATTTATCTCGGCACTGACTAGATTGATTTGTTTTCACAATGACCTTTCTTATTTGTATGTATGTATCTAAGTATGTATTTATTATTATTATTATATTTTGTTTCTTTTCTTTTTGTCTGTCCTTTAAGTTGCACCTACCTTGTTACGTTTCTGCACCACCTTAAGGTCGACTGGTAGAAAATGCCTAAGGCATTAAGTCCGCCTTTGTACTGTGTTATGTGCATAAAGTTTTAATAAATAAAATAAATAAATAAATAGAAAGATATACAACAGATATATACAGGTATGCGAACGCGTTCGCATAACTGTATATATCTGTTGTTGTATGTTATTACTGTTATATCTTTCTATTATATCCGGCGTTCGTTGGGGCTCAAAAGTTTAAAAAAATACTGATTTCATAATATTTCCGTATTTCAATAGATACTAATCAGTTCAGATGAGAAGACAACGCATACCAGACAATATTGTAAACAAAAGCGCGATAAAAATAATAAAATAGTAGATCGAAATAGAAAGTGATTTATGAAGTCTACAGTATTCTCACATTCAGATTACAAAGAGGCGAAATAAATATAAATCTATCAAAAGATGTTTACAATAATAAATCATTCATACAAGACATTATCTATTAGTCAAGCTTTGAGTGACCTGGTAAATGTATGTTGATTGTAAATTAAATTCTTGAGCTCCAAGCAAACGCCGGCGTCCACACACCTATTGGTCTTTAATTGTGTCTGTAATGACGGTACTCGAAAGGTTAAAACTGTATAAAACCATAATGACCTTATGAAAACACTGTGGGCACAAAAAGAAGCCACAAACATCCAGAGAAGGATGAAAACGAATCTACTTATTGTACCATCAATCACAATGAGTATAGTTCGTTATTTAATCCTAGATTACGATTTGACAACTTAACTGTCAAGAGTCCAGAAAATTGGAAACATAATTCTAGAGTGTGACATTCTGAGTTGTCAAATCGTAGTCTACACCGTGAAATTTAAATGGTTGTTTTCCCGCGGCAGAATGACTTGCCACAAGGAGTACTTTTGAAGCATACAGAAAAAATAAAAAAAAATAAAAAGTTTTTTTTTTATAAATAATTATTAAAAATATTTATCAACTCAATAAAGCGAAAACAATAGTAACATTAGACATAATTTGTAGGTACTACTAGAGTCGCATGAGCAGCTCGCCGTCGAAGGAAACCGATTCATTAAATATTTAAACCAAACTAAGCTCTCGCACGTTGTGATACATCATAATTAGCTTGCACTCTACAGGTCCATTTTTTGTTTTTAATATTTTATTTCTTTATCAAACGTTTGTATTACCAAGATACAACCATTTCGCTGAGGGAAAACAACCATTTAAATTTCACGGTGTATAATTAAAAAACGAACTATAGCTGGTAGACATAGGATCCTAAGTCAAGGTTGCCGTTAATTCTAAACTATAACGTCAGCTAACCATTGTTACCGAATCGACCACCACTTAACTCACAGCTGATAATCTCTACAAAGGTCAGCTAATGCGTGAAATCGTCCTCAAAACATAAGCGCGGTTACATGCGGCGGAAAAACGCGCTCGGTCATAAAGCGCGGTCGTAACGCGCGGTCCGCCCGGCGGCCGCGTGGATCGGAAATGTGTCGGTAGTAACACATTGAGCGAGTCCGGTACCTTTCATATTGTATTGCTGCTCAAATTATTTTTTATGAGCAACTGGTTGAACGCTCTTGAAACATAAATGTAGCTGTTTCTTAATTATTGAGCCGTTGTGTTGACTTTATTTTATTTTTCTAGCTACATATATACATAGTTTTAGGTTTGGGTCTTTTATCTTTTGGTACACACAAAAAATGATGTTTGATTATAAACGGAAACCTCGTAACTGAAGATCAGTGCTTCCCAAACTATGGCCTGATATTGAGTTCTAGCACAGAAAGCTTTTTTTTTCTAAAATATAGTCTGTGAAAAGATTAAAATTGAATATTTCATTTGAAATGTAACATTGATTTTGTGACTAATCAAAATATCTTTGGTTTGCACTTTTTGGTGTTTAGATTGGTGTAGTCTCTACAGACTAGAACACGCCAACGTCTCTGATGGCAAAATCTGAGCACTAATAATTTTATAATAATAATAACATATGTACACCTGGTATTTATATTCCACCAAATTTTAGGTGGTAACAATGTGAACTGATTTTAAGTTTGTATCAGAAATATTATCTTTCCTATGTCAATACTCGTATCTTTTGATTTTATAGAATAGGTATCGTACAAGTTTAGAATTTATGACAAAGTTTGTTTCTAAACTACTTAATATAGAGAAATTTTATTTAAAATTTCTATTCCCTGGTCAACAACAAACAAACCAAAGTGGTCCCAGGTAAAGGAAAGTTTGAAAACCATTGCTCTAGACAATCCCAAGGCAATTGGAACCAAATATTTTCTTTTATGCTTGCTAACAAGACACTATTTCACTACGAAAACTCGTAATTTTATTTAGAACATCGTATTTTGTATACTGTGAAAAGCAGGTTTATTTTTCGTCAATAAAAGCAGCATATTTTCCGTATATACATAAAAATATACCAAGGTTGCATAAACACGAAAAGTCCCAGCGCGTATGACAATCAATAAAATTGTTTGCAGAGTCCTCCAGGCTCCAGCCGTGAGGGCAATGCATTTCTTATTCATGTAGATTGTTGAGGAAAAGTTTGGACTTAATTTGAACCAATACTGTTTAAACAAACTAAGTCAAACATCGCTTAACTGTATCACTGGAAACGATAAACCTCATTTTCCCTTACAAACAAAAAATGATACTAGGCTTGCATAAACAAGAAGAGTTACTGTCGCGTATCACAGCATAGTGTAGATAACGTGAAGTGTAGCACGACAATTGTTTGGAGAGTCCTCGAGCGAGCCCATCACGGTGTTTGCACGCCCATCACGAACGACACTGATTCCGATCATAATGGCTCCGTGTAACTGATGGGGCCCTGGTTATTTACAATTTATGAGACATATCTTTGTTTGTAAGTAATTCATTATTTTGAGAGTTTAGCCTGATAGGCGTTGATATTAGTTTGGTTTTCCAAATATTCTTTTAAAATGGATAATAAAGTGATATTATTCGCTTTTTTAAGTACCAGTTCTTTACCATCGCTCTTTATTTTAAATATGTATGCCGTAATCTGAACTTATAAGGGAAATACATACAATTTTAACGAGTACACGGTGTTTTTTTTGTGAAATTATATCGTATAAATATTAATGACGCTGTCAAAATAAAAGGATATAATTTAATTAACTGTGCAAATATTTTGACGGCTCTGTGGATCGTGCATGAGGACAGGATGAGGAAAAACGAAAGCCTATTATACTCATCCAAATTCATAAACCTATTTGTTTTTTAATCTACGTAGATACATTACTACCACGACGATTCGGTGGAGGTGTGCCCTGCTTGGGAAGAGCATCGCCGTGTCCTCGTGGGGGTGATCGGAGGCGGCGACCTCTCGCGCCGGGCCCTGGTTCAGGCCATGGTCCGCAGCGAAGAGGAATGGCAGGCGGTCTCCTCCTTCTGCGAAGCAGTAATGCTCGTAAAGGAGGAGGCCGACCGCATAAGGCAAAGGCAACAGCGCCCTCACCGTAGCCGTCGCCGCCGCGATCCTGCCGATATCCGGCCACCGTAGACACTGGCTCGCGGACGGTGAGCAATGGGTAGCTCGCCGTCCGGTCGTCTGTTAAGACCGAGTCCAAGTCATCAACGGCGCGCACCGTTCCCGCGCGCCTCAAGGAGTTGTCAGCAAGTAGGGGCCCTTCAGGGTCGAAGCCTCCGGGAGCCTAGGGTGGTGCAAACTGTTACCTCGACTCTAAGAATAAGGCAAGGAAGGTACGGGGTAGGTTTTTTAGTCAGTAAGAGTCTCGACACTGGTCTCCCGCTCCGCCCAAGAGCGGGTTTCGTCATTGGATGATTTTCACCTACCATAAAAAAAAAACCACGACGATTAGCTAAACTAGACACTTTCAGATGACATTTGTAGACATTTTAAGATAGATGTTACCTGCAAAGTTGCTACTCTAAAATGGGATAGGACCTGATATATCTGCCGCTTGTCAGAGGTGCTGTGGCCTAAAACAGCCTCTCGGGGCGCGTTGAAGCAAGGCGACATCGCGGCAGACCAAGATGAAGGTGGAAAGATGAGTTGGATAACTACCAGAGGGACTAGCTCGCAATTTCTCAGGACAAATATGTGGAAAAGAGAGAGTAAAACCTTCGCCCAACAGAGGAACATAACTAGCAACCCGCCCCGACTTCGCACGGGTACTGATGTTGAATATATTATGCATGAATTATGCACATAAACCTTCCTCTTAAATCACTCTATCTATTAAAAAAACCGCATCGAAATCCGTTGCGTACCTTTAAAGACCTAAGCATACATAGGGATAACCAACTTTGTTTTATACTATGTAATGATGTGCGTTTAATAATTAAATAGTTTCTAAATAACATTGTTTTGCATATATCCTCGTAAGTCTTACGTGGCCAGACACCCATAAGTATGGACGCACATACATAAATACACATATATTCATGTAAACAGTCGTGTCTGGGGCTTCCGTACGGAGTGTTTATTACCGACGCATTCCGCCACAGACCGCATCGCATTTACATTTGTGTTTAAATTAAGTAGACTTATAAACACGCTAGTGTGGCTCTTTTTACTGGATAAGAATTTGACTTAAGTTATAAAAAGAGATAAAGTAACTAACTTCATTACTTGTTTTCTTGTTTTTGGTCCTTCGAGCCGGATTTCATTTTTTATAAACTTTGTAATACAAACATAACTTTCTTTAATATTCATACAAAAAAATATATTTTTTCGTTACACAAATACAAGTTTATTAAATTATTGAATATTATAAAAAAATTAAATTATTTGGGTCGAGGGCACTTTTTACGATATTTTTTTTATAAACTTAACGTTACCTGCCTTTTTATAGTGGGCAAAAATCATCCAATGACGAATTCCGCTCTTGGGCGGAGCAAGAAACAGTGTCAGACTCTTACTGACTAACCACCCCACCAAGGCCAGGGCATCCTTTCAGAAAGAGACCCTGGGCCCCAGTAAGCTTCGACCCTTTTGCAGAATCCTTACGACGTTACCTGCCTTTACAAACACACAAGACCAGGTGTATACAGACGTCACAACTACGGGTATAGCCCACCCGCCACCACTGATTATAAGTAATGGTGCATTAGCATGATATCCAAGATGGCGGCGTGTCATCCAGCCGTTACGTGTGGATCAGTACACGATGCCACATGAATGGCAAGTGAGACGACTTCCCATGCCGAACAGCGTCGAAGTTATTTATTTATTTATAAGACCTTCATGCAACACAAAGGTACAAAGGCGGACTTAATGCCTTAGGCATTCTCTACCAGTCAACCAAGGGTGGTGAAGAGAAAACATGGCAGGTGCATAAAAAAAAATTAAAAACATTATTAATAAAATCCAGGGTTAAAAAAAATATTAATGAATGAAATAAACATACATATTCTATTTATATATATAATATACCTACATATATATATTATCTATATATAGTAAAAGAAAGGGACGACGAAGGGACGGTGTTTTTATTTTTATGGTAGTTAAAAATCATCCAATGACAAATCCCGCCCTTGGGCGGAGCGGGGAATATTATATATTTAAAAATGAATCGCAAAATGTGTTGGTAAGCGCAAAACTCGAGAATAACTGAACCGATTTCGCTAATTCTTTTTTTGTTGTGTTTGTTATTGTCACGAAAAAAGATCTTATGAAAAAAAAATAGGGTAAAGTATTGTAGAGTAATTTAAAGCCGGGAGCGAAACCGCGGGTAAAAACTAGTAACCAATAAATAAATAAATATTATCGGGTACCAATTTAATCAAGTTTATTTTCAATAATTATCATTCTTCGTCTACAAAAATCTACATTGCCTTCTAAAATGACTGACCTGACCTACTAGGTCAGGTACAATTTACGAGCATCTGAACGATGAAATTAAGACTAGTGAAAAATAGCGACTAGGAAGCTTTAGTATTTATTCCTTGTTATTTATATTTAACCTAACTCGTGTCAGAGTACCTGACAATTCAGAGACCGCATCGCTTGTACTTGGACTAATAATATTTAGTTGGCATAGTAAAAAGTCGAGTTAGTTTATTATACCCTATCTCATTTTCCCGTTGCTAAGTTATAAAATGAGATGTTTAATGACGGGGCTAATAAAGAAACGTGTGGCTTGACTTATAATTTTTCATATCCATTGTTCAGAAATACCGCCGGAATAAGTCTAGAACAATGGGCCATTCTTTGATAAGCTCAACTATTGTTTAAACGAAGCTACGTCACTATAACAGAACATTGTAGCCTAAATGCCAGTCAGCAAGGTTATAGCAGGCTACGAAAGATAGCGCTACGGCGTAGGCGGGTGGCTACGACATGGCTACGCCGTAGCACCCTTGTGTAATAAGTTGGGGTCTGAATCGATCGGATGGGTTACAATTTGTTGTGTAATTTTCTTTTGTACAGAAAATCTGGAACAGTAAAGATTTTTGCGAACATAAAATCTGATAATCAAAGCTTATAAATCTATATTAGAAAGATTCTATTATTTGTTTTGGAATATCTGGTAGCAATGCTCTATTTGAGAAAGAAAAAAAACAATAGTTAACTGCCAAAGACTAATGCTTATTCCGGGAAAAATACAGTTCTTGTGGGAGAGGTCACGATAGCAAATCCAGGTAAAATAGTGATTTTTAATGCAATTGAACAAAGTTTATCAAAGTTCAAATTTTGATAAAATTTGCTGAAGATGAAAGAGCCGAGTGCAATGACAATATTGATCATGATTCGTAAATATAATATTTAGTTAAAAAATTGTTGTGAGAACTAATTTATTTGAGTGATTTGATAGGGGTTGCCTGACGACAAACTTGATTTACACTTTTCAGCACTATTGGAAAATAAACTACATCACAAACCTAAAAGCAATAAAGCTAGAACCAGGTTTTCGTGTAAGCGTGTTGAAAAACCCATTTAAATTGTTACTACAGCAATGTGTCAATTAAAAACGAAGTCCATTCATAAATCTATGAAAAACAAAACAAACTTTGACTCATTAAAATAACAGAATGATTTATAATGAAAGTACTGAAAGAAACACAATTAAAACGAGGTCTATTTACAGCTCCGTGTGGTCGAACACCGGCGCTAAACAGCGCTAGTGTTACTATTTTCAGCTTCAGTTCATGTAAATATTTCCACGTTTTGTTTTCAAGGTGAGCCTCATTAGTTAGTGAAAGTCTTCATATAGTTTAGTACCATGTTTAGGGTACCGCAACCAAAAGGTAAAAACGCGGCTCAATTATTAAGACTCCATTTCTCTGTTTCTCTGTCACCAGGCTGTATCTTATGAACCATGATAACTAGACAGTTGAAATGTTCACAGATGATGTACATATTTTGTTGTTGCCGCTTTAATAAAGAATATTAAAACTAAAAAAGAAATAGAATATATGGTATTTAATGTTATATAGATAACTAGCTTTTATCAGCGACATCGCCCACATGAAAGTAAAAAAATATGCAAAGATACAAACAAGGGATGCCAAGGATTCTATATGCTATTTTAGGGCATGATTTAGCAGTGTGCTTAATATCATCTAAATTCGTTCAGCCGTTCGAGCGTGAAGAAGTAACACATAAACTACTTTATAACATTAGTGCGATGGTACAGAACCGTTCGTGAGCAAGTCCGACACTCACTTGGCCAGTTTTGTACCGATTTGTTATTTCAACACCGACTCTATCAGGCCGGAGCAATCAAAAAGCGATTACGCTCATTATTTCACTACTATTCATAACTAAATTCTTGTTTACTACATAAAGGCTCGATTATCTGACGGTTTAATGATTGATGTGAGTACATAATTAATTTGGTATAAAATAATCTTGTTTATCGTTGGTCGAAATATGATATCATAACGATATGATCAAGTTAAGCATATATACCGTATATCGAACAATTTCCATGGTTTTAATTCAAGGGTGCCATCGGCCACCTCTCTCGTTGTGCCCTGGGCAACGATCAGCTCCTTCTACAAAACAATAATGCTAATGAATGAGAGAGCCGAGCGCGTAAGGGCAAGTACATCCTCACAACCCAGCCTCTATAAGCCCCTGCGCTTATAGAGGCTGGGCTCACCGTCCGGCAGTCTGAAATAAAAGTTTTGACCGAGACTAAAGCGAAACGGGCGAGTAGTGTTCCTCATGTGTCTCAAAGAAATGATAATAAAGTTGTAAGGACTTAGCAGGGTTCATATCTATTAGGGCCATGAGATAACTTCTGAAAAGGTAAACCATAGTCCTAGAACGCAAAAGACAACTGAAAGAACATTAGCCTGATACGCCCTTCCACTCCACCCTAGAGCAGGAGCAGTCATTAGATGATTTCCCAATTACAAAAAAAAAAATGTCTATGACAATTGCAAACAATTAGGGAAATAACGCGTAGTGTTCCTCGTGTGAGAGATGATGATAAAGTTGTAGGGACCTACTAGGGCTATGAGATATCTTTTGCAAAGGTAAATCGTAATCCTAAAACGCGAAAGACAACCTGCTCTTTCCGCTCCGCCCTAGAGCAGTCATTAGATGATTTAACAATTAAAAAGAAAGATGTACTCGACAATTACAAACAATTAGGGAAATAAATGTTCATTCCTTTTAGCTTGATTGTCAGTTGCACGGTTCATAAACCGACGAGATCTATTCGTCCGTGTGACAGATTGCTTGAGTCTTAGCGAAGGAAATTATAATTTACTGGGCATTGTCATCAAAAAGACTTAGGGCGGCTTGCACGTCTCAGTTAAATCTAGATTTAGTGTGATTTAAACTCGACTTAAGCTTAAATCGAACTTAACGAATTGCACGACATCGGTTTAGCGTAAAGCTAGACTTAAAGAAATGTCAAATTTAAACCGGCATGGTAGGCCGTTTAAATTGCTAAATCTAGATTTTGTGACATAAACAAAAGTAAAATCAAGGATCTTATATCTTTAACCTACGGATAGTCTGGATTGATGACGAAGCAATATTGCAAACTCTTTATCAGCAAACAGCATTCTAACATGGAGTGTAGCCAAAGTCAGTTAACAAAGTCGGAAAGGTTTAACAGTTTGTAAGAGTTTGTCACACTCATGAACTCTCCTTTCCATTTTTAGGCCAAGTTTTGCCAATACTTGCAAAGTTACAACGTGCGCACTATTGACCAAACTTTTTGCGACACTAAAAACTTCTGCTAAATGTCACCCAGTCCCCGTCTTACCTCGCTATCCCATTTCTTAACCCATCTTCCTTTAAATTATGGTTTTCTCACTACTTTTAATTTTTTCATCACTACTGCTCTCAAAATGGTGAAGAAAAAGCAATCACAAATCCACACTGGACCAGAGTGGTGGATTATGGCCCATTCCTTCTCTTAGAGAGGAGTCCTGTATCCCGGCAGTGGGAATATTAAGAAGTCTGAACGTCGTCTATGTAATTATTATACTAATAACATATTGAACTTCTTTAGGACAGAGCTCAGAATTTTACAGCATGCACCATGGCGCATACCATTGCGTTATTAAGTGGATATCTATCTATATTGATATATATCTATTTATAATACTGTAATGACTGCAAGGAGGTCATATCGTTCTTACTGGCATAATACGTTTACTTTTAAACTTTATAAAAAAGAATATAGTTTAGATTTAGACAGATGAGATGTCTTAGCTTGTCAGAGAAAGAAAATTAATTGAATTATTATAAAATACATGTTATTTAAGAGATTCGAGACACGAATATAATATAAAATTAATAAAGTCTCTGATTGTAGAGTAGTCTCCATTACAATACCTACATCAAAAACATCTCGAACTTCTTTAAAGCAAAATTGTTCCGTAATACGTAGTTAGTGTATGGTCATACTAGATGGATGAGATAAAAACCCAATTTTTAACTTTACTCTTCAGAACTTTTTTGAGGTAGTCGTAAGCTTTCCAGTCACTCCTTTATAAAATCCTTGGCTTTTTATATTTGAAACGTTCCATACCTCCAAAAAAGTTGTAAAATATCCAGCACAATTACGAAAAATGGAACACAAATGAATGAACGAAAAGAATGAAACGTGTTAAGCTAGGTTTAGTTAAGTCGAGTAGATTTCGACACTAGCAAGACGCTACTAATTCAGTTTAAGTTAAGTCGAGCTTAATGACTAATGCGACTTTAACAAAATCTAGTTTTAAGAGCAAGTCGTGCAAGCCGCCCTTAGGGCGGCTTGCACGTCTCAGTTAAATCTAGATTTAGTGTGATTTAAACTCAACTTAAGCTTAAATCGAACTTAACGCATTGCACGACATCGGTTTAGCGTAAAGCTAGACTTAAAGAAATGTCAAATTTAAACCGGCATGGTAGGCGGTTTAAATTGCTTAATCTAGATTTTGTGACATAAACAAAAGCAAACAGTTGCATCAAGGATCTTATATCTTTATCCTACGGATAGTCTGGATTGATGACGAAGCAATATTGCAAACTCTTTATCAGCAAACAGCATGCTAACATGGAGTGTAGTCAAAGTCAGTTAACAAAGTCGGAAAGGTTTAACAGTTTGTAAGAGTTTGTCATACTCATGAACTCTCCTTTTCATTTTTAGGCCAATTTTTGCCAATACTTGCAAAGTTACAACGTGCGCACTATTGACCAAACTTTTTGCGACACTAAAAACTTCTGCTAAATGACACCCGGTCCCCGTCTTACCTCGCTACCCCATTTCTTAACCCAACTTCCTTTAAATTATTATTTTCTCACTACTTTTAATTTTTTCATCACTTTTGCTCTCAAAATGGTGAAGGAAAAATAATCACAAATTCGCACTGGACCAGAGTGGCGGACTATAGCCCATTCCTTCTCTTAGAGAGGAATCCTGTATCCCGACATTAAGAAGGCTGAACGTCGTCTATGTAATTATTGTACTAATAACATATTGAACTTCTTTAGGACAGAGCTCAGAATTTTACAGCATGCACCATGGCGCGAATACCATTGCGTTATTAAGTGGATATCTATCTATATTGATATATATCTATTTATAATACCTACATCAAAAACATCTCGAACTTGTTTAGAGCAAAATTGTCCCGTAATACGTAGTTAGTGTATGGTCATACTAGATGAATGAGATAAAAAAACCCATTTTTTAACTTTACTCTTCAGAACTTTTTTGAGGTAGTCGTAAGCTTTCCAGTCATTCCTTTATAAAATCCTTGGTTTTTTATATTTGAAACGTTCCATACCTCCAAAAAAGTTGTAAAATATCCAGCACAATTATGAAACATGGAACGCAAATGAATGAACGAAAAGAATGAAACGTGTTAAGCTAGATTTTGTTAAGTCGAGTAGATTTCAGCATTAGCAAGACGCTACTAATACAGTTTAAACTAAGTCGAGCTTAATGACTAATGCGACTTTAACAAAATCTAGTTTTAAGAGCAAGTCGTGCAAGCCGCCCTTAGACAATTGGAGTCTTCAGCTTTAATAGCCGGTTTTGACACTGAATATTTGGAGTTAAGAAAGTGTTAAAACTTGCTTTAATGCCATATTTTTACAAGTTTTCTGTCAAAAGTTATTGATAGATAGAACTTCAAATTCTCTATTAAAAAAAATGGTCCTATTCACTTCCGGGTGTTTTTTTGTTTATAAGTATGTTGTGCGTATATCTTGTGTGATACTGTAAAAAAAACCGTGATTTCTGGTTTATTTAAATCTACCTACATTTATTAATTACCTTTTTTCATTAATTATTTACATTGAGCTCACATAATAGAAGCGACAAGGTAACAATAACAAACATATTTGTAATTCATAACATTATTGAAAAGGGTATTCTTGGAGTTTCTTGCACTTTTTTCTCCACAAAGATCTACAATTTGGAAATTTTTTTATTTAATTTAGCTTCACTTTTTTGACTGACCGACATAGTCTATACTAACTATGACTATCATAGTTTTTTATTGGTGAGGGATTCTTACAAGTAATTGTAGTTCATATCTACAATTATAAATACCTGTGGCTAATTTGATATAAACATTTCTGGTTTGATTTATTTCCTGATAGTCCAGACTATGATTATAATAGATAGAAATAGAACAAGAACCTTCAATTAATATTATTATACTACATTATCATCAGACGCATGGTCAGTATTATGTCACAATGATGGACGACATTGAAGTCTGTCGGTGACAGACTGCGGTAATGGAGAGCGAGGCGAGACGGTGGCTCGGCGTGGCGCTGTGCGTCGGGGATGTTTTTTGGGGTATGAGCGCTGCCAAGGTCGATTAATCGAATTATTACTACTTTAGGAATAAGGTTTTCTAAGCTCGATTGAAAGACCAAGTTACATGCTTCTGTTTTTGACGAATATCATGCAGATAGAATCTAAAAAGTTATTAGTAACAAAGGAGTAATGTTAGCTGTAAAATATGGTATAGTTAGAAAGGATAAACACTAGAGAATTATGGAAGACGAAGTTATGTGCTCTTTGAATAAAATAGTTCACTAAAATTAGTTTCTTCTAGAAACTAATTTAACCTGGCCCTTGGAATTTGTGGTACCTTATGCCCGCTCTTCCTCAAGCGAGACATTAATCGACATCACTCTAATGGTAGAAACTCGTCATCATAATTCGTCAAATAAAATAAAATAAAATCATGCCGATTATTTTATTTATTTGTGTGTGTTTGATCAAAGTGTGTGCACAGAGAAATTTAAGAATCTGCCTCTAAGGACCCAATGTTTGGAATAGGTTAATAATAAGTGGACTGTATTTCTATATGCGGGTAGTATATTCAAAAATACTACGTCCCAAACGAACAATAACACCTGATAAGTACCCATACGCATGCAGACCACGTCATTAATGTGTTGGGTTCAATCCCCAACAGATATGCTAAAATTTCTCCCCATACTCTTTTATTTTGTTGTTAGTTTAATTTGAACAAGCGGCATGACGCTGAGTGCCTATCAATACGCAATATGACGCCAAAATCAATCAACTCATACCTCAAAAAACATGTGACGATCACTATCTAACGCCTAAACCCCGGAACGAGTCCCATTAGTGTCGCTCGCTAATCAGTCCCGCGATAAGTCCGCAAAAAGCGGGATTAGTTCACCTCTACACTAGAGACCGGCTGTAGACTGAACGAGCTCGTCGATAAATGGGATTAACGCATTTTGACACTCTTGACTCGTGAATCTATTTATAGTTCAAGTAAGTATTACATAATGTAAACAATATCCATGTCATGTCAATGTGTTCTGACTGACCTGTCAGTCTAATAAGTTAGTGACCCTGACTGCTATTCTGGAGGTCGTGGGTTCTATTCCCACCCAGGACAAACGTTTGTGTGCACGATCATTTGTTCTGTGTCGGGTGTAATTTATCTATAATAAGTATTAATTTAAAAGTATATAAGTATGTTTATCAGCTGTCTAGTACCCAAAACACAAGCTCTGCTTAGCTTGGGACTAGATGGCGTTTATAATGTTTACGAAATAATATACATTTTATTAATTAATTTATTAAAACGGAATGTAATAGTATAGCCTGTACAAAGGCGGGCTTAATGGCGTAGGTATTTCTTTAATTCTTTATTGTACACAAAAACTTAATATAAATACAATGATTAGACAATTCATGTACAAAGGCAAGCTTAACTCAACAATGAGTTTTCTCTTCGCAAACCTTTAAGTGACAGAGAGAGATTACATACGAGGGTAGGATCAGTGTACAATATAAACCTATATGAAATCATCTAATATATATGTATATACACATAATATATTTTGTCAAGCGTCATGGTGGCAGATTATGAAGAAGGGCAAGTTTAGCTGTACTCTTTCAATAAAACTGATTCTTAAAAGCTTTTAACAGAATAGAACGAACAGTCAATGAGATATTTCTGCGAAAGGCCTCCCTTTCACAGAAATGTTACTCCGTAATCTTTCAAGTAAAAAATAACAATATATGCTGATATGCGAATTTTGTTAAAAGGCTTTCGAAACAAGACATCATAACACCTCTCTTTACAATACAAAGAAAAATTACACATTTTATCTTCAACCGATATTTTTTAAGTGTTTATTTCTGTCTACTATGTTAACGGTAATCCTCTGATCCTTAAGAAATAGCCTTAATCTTTCAGAAGCCTATATATAGAACAGAGTGTAAGGTCCCACAAAGTTTCCGTTGAAAAAGGAGGATCTTTCGATTTGACGGATGTTTTGTTTGATGTCGGCAACTGCCCGATGGATGATTTCGGGTAAATTTATGTCTTCAAACCGCGCGGAGAGCTGTAATAATTGTGATTTCGTAGTAATAGTTCCTATGTAATATCCATAGATGTCGCAATAATCTAATAAATATTATTCTTTCTTTCTTTCCCTAACAAAAACAGCCATCGCAGCCATTACTGGAAAGTTACCTCACAGACAACACGACAAGATGGCGCCCACATTATCCATCTGTTTGCCTGTTTAATATAATTATGTAAATGAGCCATTACACCATGTCCCTTAATCCGTTCAATGGGCTGCTTCCATATTTTCACGAATATCTGACTACATTACATAAATAACATTACGTTTGTATTTTCCGCTGGGTCAGATAGAAGGGAAATTATATGAAAGGTATTTATTTTGTACCTTTTATAACATTTAAACGTCAATATTTTTTGGCAATTTAAACTAGAAACAAAACAAAAAAGAAACTCCGCAACAAACTCAGAAGTCTGTTTCTAAAGTTCAAACATTTAATGTACTGTTTGATATATCTATTAATGTAATAGTCAAATTTTAAGAGATGCGAATAGCCTTGGTCCCATATAACACGGGTTATGTCTACTGCTAGAGAAATCATTACTTAGTATAAAACAAAGTTGCTTATTTTGGATTTTGATGCGGTTTTATTAATAAATAGAGTGATTCAAGAGGAAGGTTTATGGCTATATAATATATGCATAACATATTCAATATCAGTACCCGTGCGAAGCTGGGGCGGGTCGCTAGTTCTAGATAAAACTAAGCAATGTCAAAAAACACTTTTAAGAAATTGTCCGCCATATTGTAATCACAATGGCGTCACTTACTTCGCGTTACTAACCGATATAAAAAAAGGAGGAAGTTCTTAATTCAATTGCATGTTTTTTTTTTGTTTAATTTAAGTGTCATGACGTAGGACGGCCATAAGCAGTTATAATTGTTATATTTATGTATCTTACTACAAAAATTGTACACTAGATTTAGCTGAGAAGTATCACAACTTTTTAAATTGTGGTATGAAAGAAAACATCTTTGTATAAAAAAAAATAAACAGTCTACTACAAAGAGACTGCTACAAAGTCGTTGTTAAATAACGAACAAATAAGCGACTTCTAAAATTAAATTTATTTTTAACGTTTTAGTGTCTTTTGTAGTGATGTCAGTTTCTTTTAGTTCTATGTCTGTGTTGGATGAAAGGATGCATCTGCGTTTAAGCACTTATTTTAACTTACTTTAAACGTTTCTCGTGTCGATGGTAATCAACAAAGATTGGCTGCCGACGAAAATCAGTCAGGAAATAATAAAATAAACTAGTTATTTCACTTGTAAACAAAATGTTTTGTAAGTCCGATGAAGGAAAGGAAATGTATCATTAAGCTCACATTTCCGAGAACGATTGCAAAGTGGATTAGTCATGTTTACTTTCTTAAGCTTTTTGTATTAACGAATAAAGTATTTTGACGTCATAAATTATCAGAATTTATTTTAATTGTAAACACAGGTCAATTTACAGCAGAGTGTGAGGTGTTAAGGATAGGTAGATCCTCTATGTTCTGCTCAGAGGCGTACAAATGTAGGCGTGCAAATTAGGTACACATAAGTGATGCAATCACTGCAGGAAACCGGCATGGGACTTCCACCAATACGAACTGGGTCCATGTGGTGTAATTTAGAACTTTCCTTTCTCCTAGAGAGGAGGCATGTGACCCAGCAGTGGGAACATTAAAAAGGCTGATGATGTTCAAGTGATGCCGGCAGTTGAAATAATTTCCAACTTGATTGTTTTTTTGGTTTGATGATTGTTGATTTCTGGTTATATTAATAAGTAACCAGTTGATACTTGGCACGTTAATTATATAGATTCTGAAATTGTGCCTTGATTGTAGATGTTTTTGGTTTTAATTCAATAATAAATTTAATAAAAATAATAAATTTATTTTCACCGTTTTTGACTGACCGATTTTTTTAAAAGTGTCTGTAAATAGTTTAGTTGAAATTAACGTTTCCGATTTATGATTTATGACTTTTCCGCTCTCGAGGGACAGAGTGTGATGTCATATAGCTATGGTAAAAATGGGCTATCCAACACTAAAATAAAAATAAAAAGCTTTAATCAAATACTTTTTCAACTAGTTTCAGTATTAGTGAGTTTAACGAACAAACTTTCCAGCTTTAATTATAATATTAGCGTAGGTAATAAACTGCAGCTACCATCAGTTTTGTTCATAGCGTGTCGACAGTCATCAAACTGAAGTCGACTCTGTATCCGGGAAACAGTTTGGCGTCCATCGCCATGACTCAATATCGCAACATTTATAAATGTTACGAAAGCTACAAGGATACAAATTTCATAGATTTGAAGGTAGTTCATCAAAATTAATATTATAATACGAACAAAATAACCGCATAAAATGACCTTTAATATTCCTAGTTCTAAGTACGATGATAAATAGATGTGGAGCGAGAGATAGATGTGTATCCTTTCTCTCCACACACAGCGAGAGAAGTTATTTAATGATTTCCCGCTTAAGTAAGTAAGTATATCTACACTTCTACACTATAATATATATAATATCTATACTAATATAATAAAGAGGTAAAGTTTGTTTTTTTGTTTTTTTGTTTGTAGGGGGTAATCTCTGGAACTACTGGTCCGAGCAACAATAGAAAGCTGCTTTACTCCTGAGTGACATAGGCTATATTTTATGTACGCGGGCGAAGCCGCGGGCAAAAGCTAGTTAATTATATGGTCGTTTATACCGCGTTCATCGAAGGACTGGAGACAATTTGCTTACTGACCGCAGAGAGAGACGGAAATATCGCTTTCAGTCTAATTAAAAAAAAGGCAAAAGTAAATAGGCTCTTAATACACAAGTTCGCTTCACCATCAACGATTGCTTACCATCAAGTGGGATCGCAGACAAGAACTAAAAACCCGGAATGAGACATACCACATGCATTGAATAAACACGCGTCTTAATAAATGTCACAATAAAAAACATGTAAATGACTATCTTCACCCTTTCTCAGAAGTGAATCCAAAAGAATTTGTTGAATCAAAACGCTGACAACAAGTATGTTTATGAGTTTTCTTCGCAATTATTCTGTTATTCATGTTAAGGGAAATGGAATCAGTGAGTCAAGTCGTTTTATATTTTGCGGCGAGAGTCGCCGAGCACTCAATTACAGGGGACAATCATTGGGTTCGGAAATTGTGCTGATCTGATTAGATCTTTTTGCCTAATGTGCTGTTTCTATAGGCACTTCCTGTTATTAGCCATAGTTAATCAGTGAGCTTGAAACTTCTGAAGACCCTTTAGCAATGAAAAGCTATGACTACTGTAATGTTATGCAGTTGTAGTTTGAGTCTATACTCCATAATTGTTTGAAATAAATCCGTAGATTCGTCAATTCCGTTATTAACACTAAAATTGTGACACAAATCATAATTACAAGTTCTCTGTATATTTACTTTTTAATACTATAGATAGATATATTCTTTATTGAACACCAAAAATAAAAAAAATAACAATAGGAACTTAACTTACTTCTATTTACTTTTTAATATTTATTTTTTATGGGGCAAACCGTCTACTCATTAGAGAATCACTATGAATATGTTGATTTAAATATGGCTAACGATTTACATGTTATTGTTGAGAATTGCCAATAAGTGGCTCAAAGCTGTGAGCAAAGGAAGGAAAAGAGCGAGGGACAGTTCACGCTAATTGACCAAGGTCTAGCTTTTACCATGGATAATAATGATTGCCATACAGCGTGGCAATACTGCAAGTGTCTTGGGAACATTACCAGTCAACAGCGATGTGGAGAAGTTTTACGACGGCAAACTTTAGATTACTTTTAGTTTGTTTCTAAGGGTTTATTTTTAATTTTTAATGATAGGATTTTTTATCTGTAAAAATAGTAAATAAAAGATAAATACTGTAGTATTAAACAATTAATTTAAAAAGTTCTACAAGGGTACCTTAAATGAGTACTCGTAACTTAAATCGCACCAAGTAATGGCCTGGCGCATTTCCTTTCAAAACCCTTATCAGCAAGGCAAAACTTAATTTATGCTTTTAGAACTACACACGAGCATAATATCCGTTTATGGTTAAAACAGTAGTTAGTGGTTTAAGTTATCTACTTAACCGTAACACAAAAGCGAGTTAACAACCTAACAGTAACTGCGTCAATGCAATTTAACTAAACCAGTTAAAATCCAAGCAGGATAGAGAGATAAGATATATGGAGGAATACGTATTGATCGCATACATTTAACTTTCTGCCCTTTATAATCCCCTGGTACCCAGAACACTATATATCCTCTTTTCCACAACTACCATATTTGATTGTAAAACCTGACCTATAAAATTATGCTTTTTTATTTTAAGCTTTAAAAATGTTAATGCCTTAAACTATAGCTAGATGATTTAGCTACCTACATAAAACCGTGGATAAGACTGATCGGTCTAGCAGCTCCTTTTGTGACGCAAAGTGAGAATAGAATAAAACTTTATTGTATACCAATTAACAATTAAAAATTAATAGTAGCTTCAATTAGTGGGCGAAAAACATGTCTTGAAAAAATCGTCTATATTGTAAACTCCAATACGTAGTAAACACGGTTATTATAACCAATATTATTTACTTTTTTCCTGTTTAAGAATCTGAGGCGGGAAATTTACATATAAAACTGTGATATCTTAAAGGTAGCTTAAAGAAATATATTGACAGCAAAAGCTGCTTGTAAGCTTCATTACTTTGAACCTAATTTATTGTCGAGATTAATAAGTATTTCATGTTAAACTTTTCCATAAAATGGGGCTTGACAAAATCCTATACCTGTTGTTTGTATGTAAATATGCGATTACAACTCAAAGTTCATCCTATATCCCTTTTCAGAGAGGAACTCATGATTTTCTATCAAAACCTTCAATAAAAAATAGAAGATACAAATCTGTGGGCGATAAAATTGATTGAAAGCTGTACTGCGCATAAAATGAATCATGGTAAAGGTCTGAGTTCACCGTGTGGCTTGTTGCACAACGCAGGCGCGCAGGACTACTTGTGTTGCATCACGTAGCCTGGCTGTTTCACGAGATTTCATAAACAAATGTCAATTTTTATTTATGGCTGTGATAAGTTATTTTTAAAGGTGACAAGTTTCCTATTGATTAAAAGAAACGTTATTATTCAAATATCACTGTAAAACACGATAATACGAGCGTTATTCTGACCTATATTAACTGTTTTGTCTTCCAGTAAATTCTAACTGAAACCCAACTAAAAACATCGATTGTTATTTTATACGCAGTTTACAAAACTTCGCATATTTGGGGAGCGCATTAAACGGCGCGTGTGCGTGGAATGCGAAGCCCGCGGATGACGTTGTGCGTCAAAATATAATAAATGAACGGTTACTGGTAATCGCACGGGGCCCGTAAATGTCGTGAGTCATCGGGAACCGCCGGGAGGCGTGCCTAGTCTGACAGCGACTGGTCTAGGACGAGCTAACAAAGGAGCGCTCCTTTCCTAATGGAAAGTGTTTTTCTTTTGCGTCGTTAGTTCGGCGAGCCAACAAAGGAATTTTGATGTTTATTGTAATTATTTTGAATCAAATCGTGTGTATTGGAACCATTAAAACATAAATCTATTTAGTAAAATTGTACTTTTAAGTTTTCAGTTTCGATCAACGACGTTCTACCACAATTTCTTTCAATTAATTAATTATATGAATAATTTCTGCAGCTAGCAAGCATAAAATTGGGATGACTACAATAAAAACACCTAATAGTAAAATACCCTCCTTTTTAAACTGCGAAGTAAAATTCGGACGCAGACGCGCAAAAACGTTGTCGACTTGACTAAAGTCGTCTGCTATTGTTCACTCTTTAATAAAACTCTTAATTGAAGATTTTTCTTATAACACCATTAAATTTTAAACTTATAATCAAAGACTATGAATTAAAAAAGGAAGAAACCTTAAAAAATCGCACCTGGCCTGAAAAAATACAGGACCTGCGTCAACTGAAAACTGAAGTTCAAACAAGAAGTAAGGAATATTTACCTGAAGCGTTAGTCTCACTGCGGCCGGCCCGTTGCCGGCAACTGCATGTCGATATCGGTCACAAGAACTGCACTGGGCACGGACACTGCGGTGCGCACGGCCTGCTGGGAGCACAGAGCGGCCGAGACTGCCTCGCCCCGGTGCGCCGCGCCTCGCCGGTCGATACGAACAACAGGTTAGCATGCGTGCGCCGCCGCTCTGTAAACACGCCTCGGCGTGTGCAGCCCAACACTAGCGGCCCTAGGTCCGGATTGGTCCGTGACAGTTGCAAGCTTTGCACCCACTTTCAAATCTTCCCGCTGCAGCTTTGGGGTCTGAAAGACTTTGGAGCTTTCTTTGAGAGCTTTCGCCTGAATTTTGGGTTCCGTTCCCCCTACTTATTTTGGGTACAGAATCTTACTATAACCACCACCACCTATATATATACTTCCCAGCAGGACCGAATCCTACTGGGGTAATGGGGGTCCTGCGACAAAAAAAAACTTATGTACCT
Source organism: Mythimna loreyi (assembly GCA_029852875.1). Classification (NCBI taxonomy): domain Eukaryota; kingdom Metazoa; phylum Arthropoda; class Insecta; order Lepidoptera; family Noctuidae; genus Mythimna; species Mythimna loreyi. The sequence goes on from CM056785.1 coordinate 22,594,584, forward strand.
ATTTTTATTTAGCTGGCAAATCATCCAGTGACTAAATCCAATCCTGTTCCGGGCCCCGGGGTTCTTTTTACAACCCATGGTCCCAGTAAGCTTCGACCATGCTGGGCCCCTAAGGTGTTGTTGTCATAATTTTGAGACGCGCGTGGAACAATACGCACAGTTGACGATTTCAGCTCGACCCGGATGGTTATCGGACGGTTGGATGGCGAGCTACCCATTGTTCACCGTCCGCAAACCCGCGCCTTGCATGGATGTACTTGGGCTAAAAATAACTCCTTCAGTTCTTCAGTAAGAAGGTCCTGAATGAAAGCCACAAGGTCAAGTTTACCAAAACGTCATATCGTTACAAACCTGGCGGCATCGCGTGTGGCGTCCAAACTGTCATGCATATTTGACGGCTCATACAGATAGTAGACTTGTCATGTACACTAAAAGTCATACACAGTCAAGTTTACCGGACGCCTTTTCAATTGCACTGCCAACTTGACGGCAAACTGGATCATATGTACAATAATAGCCAGCATATTAAGTTTAGTGTTGTTTTATGTTATTTTTACCCAATCACTACAGTGGCAATTGCGCCGTTGCCTCATGCGGTCGGCCTCCTCCTTTACTAGCATTGCATTATTGCTTCGCAGAAGGAAGCAATTACCTGCCACTCCTCCTCGCTCCGGGCCATGACCTGTACCAAGGACCGGCGCAAGAGAGCCTCAACATAGTAGGGAGAAACTGGAAAAGACCATTTATTTATTCACTCATCATCTCCCTCGATGACAAAAATCTTTCGGAGACCGTAATTAGAGACAAAATAAACAAACAATTGGTGTGCGAATGCCAGCGTTCGCCTGGGGTTCAAGAGTTTAAATAATGATGAGTGAATAAATAAATGCGGTCCTTCTAACCTTGTTTCCATTTCCCTCCGTTTTTGTAGTACATGGCTTACGATAGTATTATCTCTGTCAGTACGACAAAAGCTACACGAGGCGGGTCGGAGCACTTACAATCGCGAGTATTTCCCAGCGGCAGGTTCACACGCACAGTCATTACTGAAACTAAGTGAGCCGTCAAAGTGTTTATGTTACGTTACAAATATAAGCACAGTGACATTGACTTTGTGATACAAGTTACTACTGTACTTGTGTGTTGTTTTGATTATAAACTAGGTGTTATTCAAATAATAATTAAAAACTGGATGTTATTGAAAAATGCCGAATGGTTACGCTCTTCAAACTAGAATGCAATCAGCGTTAAACCATTGGTGAGCTAAGCCTGCGGTGGGTACGTCAAGGTAAGGGATAAAATACTCCATAGCCTGACGTACCTATCACATCGGATACAGCATCCGTACCGCTCGACGGATTTTCAGAAGAGAAGCAGACTTGCTGCCAAGGATAAGATGCAAAAAAGTGCCGGATCTTATCCCACTCTGCTGACGTGTAACGCCATATTCGCCGTTCACCGCGAGCACAGCCGCGAGAGTCGCAGTTATGTAGGAAAAAAAACGGTACAGGCTTCATTACACAGTGATCTGAAGTTCCAAATGGTGTAGAAACTGTTACGAAACATCTAACCGGACCGGTAGCTAGTAGAAGCTCCAGACAATTGACAGTATGATCAACTACTTCAGGCGCCCTTAGCGTTGAATTCACCAGCTGGTGAAGCTAACGTCCATGGGTCAAGGATACCGCAAAGTTTCGTGCTGCTTCTCTACCAATGTGGTCGGTTCTCCGGTACGGGGAAAAGCCAGTCTTGGTGGCAAGCATTGAAGTCCCCCTGAGTGACGAGCTGCGCATCAGGGTGCCGATGCTGTCCTTATCAGTGGCGTCACTGAACTGGTCAAACAATCGATTTGTCCCCTGATCACCGCTTTGCGATCGGTAGAGACGGACGTAGACAATTTTGTTCATACCAGTGTCTACCAAAAGCCATAGCGTGGATAGATCTTCAAGGTGACGCAGACGTTGGCAGCAGAGGCCATTACAGACGTACACACAGACCCTGACGACCCATGATGCTCCAGTGAGTATCCCGGGTGGTTGAGTTTGAGGTCTTTACTAAAATACTCAGAGTATAATGGACCCGCCATTATTATACTGAAGGTATTTAGTAAAGACCGAATGCCAGGGTTGTTGTTGATGTCATAATACAGACTCCAGCAGGGAATTTCACTCCTTAGCTGTACGCACAATGTTAGTCATCCCAAAATGATTTTCCGAGTCGTATAAGCTTTTAATTTTCTGCACTGATCGAAGTTTAAATATACTCAAACCAATATACCGATACAAAATTCTGTACGTCACATATTCAATCAAATCAGTTATTACTCCACCCTCCTATTGGCAGTGTAAATAACAACATTAATCCGGCAATATCGCCCTCCCCGCAAGCGACACCCTGGGTACCAGGACATCAGCCGAACAGAGAGCTTCGTGTCAACGCGGACGTCTGACGGATTTGCCTGCTTTAAGCCGTTTTATTTATATTCTCATAGGAATTAAGCGAATAAAATTGGGATCTGTTTTACGTATCTATTTGGTGTTGTTGGGATCTTTCCACATTTGGTTTCAGTATATTGTTAGTTGGTATTTTGAAAAAGATAATTTTTTTTTTTTTGAGGTGGTCACCTTTTCGGTCCAGGCACGCTCAGCGTACTTTTTTATTTTTATATTTTTTACGTGTATTTTGTAACTATTGTGCTGTCTGTACTGAATAAAATTATTTCTATTCTATTCTATTCTATTCTATTCTATCATATCGTAATTAAGGTACTTTTATCCTTTTTTTTGCATATTTCTTCAAAAGTGGTATTGACACTATAGTAATTTTAAGCTCCCAATGTACATAATTGTATTTGTGGCATGCCTACAATAAAGAGTATATATCTATCTACATTAAAAAATAAACCGACACATATAAACCTACAAGCGTGTACATTTCATTAGTGCACACCTTAATCGCAGCTTTTGGTGGGGCCTTGCGGAGCAAACGTTTATATGTACTATTTCAGCGTTTTCCATTTCCACTAAAGATGGCCCCATACCTGAAGAGCTCTTCCTTTCATAACTGACATAATATTTGTATTTTTTTTTCTATTTGCGTACATTTTATAGATTACAAATTATGTAGATTTTATATATAAAAGGTTTATATTGTACACTTGATCCGCGTGGTGGATTATGACCCATTCTCTCTTCTAGAGAGGAAGCCTGCGTTCCAGCAGTAGAAACATTAATAAGGTTGATAATGATGATATTAGTTTTAACTTGAATGGCATGATACTTATATACAAAATGTGTTACAACATGAATTCTGACTTAACGTGTCCCAAAACTGAAGACATAAATCAGTCAATATCTTCTGAATGGCTACGTAACGGTGACGAATTCGTGGCTTACAAGTTCGTCACCATTGCGTAGGCAGTGAAAGAGCTATTCTTGATAACTTTACACAGAGAAAGGTTACACGACGGCTGACTCACGCCCAAGTCTTGTAGAAAAAAGCTTTGTAGGCCTTTTATATGCCTTTTATTAACAAAAAGCAGTACCTATAGTCTAATGTGGGCGTCCTTATAGACGGCTATAAGAACGCCTGATTCATAGATTTTCTATGAAACTAACCACATAACTGTATTAGCTGTTTCCAGCTGCTTTGCCCAAATTATTGTAGAAAATTATCCAAAAGGAAAAATAATCCCGGGATAAAACGGTATTATATTTGCCATTCTACCAACCCGTGTACCAAGTTTCATAGAAATTCATTCAGTAGTTTTTGCATGAACTACAGTCAACTTAGTCCGACGCACACGAATGTGACATCTGAGTAGTCAGTAGAACCGCATTGCGTGGTATAAGTCTAATGTAGCTCTGCAAGTCTAGTAGATTATAGATATTTATTTCTTTCTTTATTACGCACCTTAGCTTAACACAGAAAAAACATTTAAAAAAAATGGTAATTTCTACCAGACAACCTTTGGATTGAGTGAAAGGAAAGGATACATTAAAGATACAAACATAGGCGTAATGTAAACTTAAAACTCTCGTTCTTAAAGAGCCGTCATTTGAGCGAGGCATCCAGTTAAAGGCCGTGGTCGAGGGGCCACTTCACCCATGCCTAGCAACGCTCCTGCATGTTAAATATATAGGGAACCGACGCGTGCAGATGTAAATGGCCCACGTGGACCCAGTGTAAATTGTTGACATGTGACCTCAGATTTGAAACTAAGGTTAAAGTGCTCTAAGATCTTAAGTTATGATTGGTCAAGCGTTACTCTTGTAAGACACTTTGTTGTGTGTCCCTCATCTGGGTTTTTTTGTGACTTTTGTCCTAAATCTTATTAATATTATAAACGTGAAAGATTGTATGAATGTTTAATCGGTCCGGTCCCAGATGCCGCGCGGGTTCCATTACGTCAGCATTTAAGAATTCTAACGCAAGCTTGACCTTTTCATTTGTAGGTACTAGGGCGGCAGAGCGTATAAGGAGAACTTTAATGCATAAAAATATTGTTACACATTTATTCAATTTAAGCATAGCACTATTGACTGATGACTGTCCCAAAAATAATGATAGCTAGATACTCGTATATAGAGATATATTTTACAACAGAGCCGTCACACTACACTTGCGACTGCGTAGTTCATAGCTCGTTGCTGGAATTGCACGTGGACTCAGCTAGGCTTAGCTAAACTCAAAAACCAATACTTATCGGTTGGTCCTTATTTGCGTGATGTTACTCTAAATTCTCGTCAGCGAAAAGAGGAGTTACCGCCTAATTTAAATGCACAGAGCACTGCCTACTTGTTGTTGCCATTTCCGAACAAATAAGTACGTATTTGTTGAGTCTCTTGTTGTAGAGACTTCAATGCATAGAGACACCTCTCTGGAAGAATATAGATGGAAATCAACCTCACGCGGCTTATAAAACTGATTAGTAACTGAACCACAACTATAGCATGGTAATGGTAACATGAAGTCAAATTGGGACGGTTTTGGGTTAGTTTATGGTGTACCTACAATAAAGAGTATATCTATCTATCTATCTATGTACCTATTTACTATCAGCGATTCCATCCGTGTGAAAGTAAGAAATTAATCACGAAGACATAAAAACTGTCCTGCACACAGAATACTAATTATTATTCTAAGACACACTTAAGCCAATATTCAAACCTCCTCAGACATTTGAACGTGAAGGTGTAACAAACAAACATAACGTAGATACCAAGCTTTCACCTTAACTTTTTCTGTGCCATACTAAATCCCAACAGATATAGTTAAATACATCAGATGGACCTAAAATTTAGAAACTGGTTGATATTTGTTGTATACGATTGATCGTACAAATTAATTAGCTGACACAACAGCTGTTTCAATCCCAGCACAAACTCAGTCATCGTATTTGACGACGCTATTTGGCGTCCGCGACAACGGTTAGCATTATGTTGGTACCCCTGATGGGCCGAACACACATCAGAGGCATAGCGGATTCATTGTTGTCTTTATTAAACATTGGCTCAATTTTGAACACGGCCATGACATTTGGTCCAATTCGCGATTGGTACAATTAGCACTTGATAAAAAAAAAAAAAATTTTTTAAGCCTCCAAAACATTTTTCAGTTGATCCAAAGGACTTAGAATTTTTTATTGAGTCCTTTGGACCAACTGCGAATTGTACCAATCGCGAATTGGACCTTTTTTTGAACATTATACCAAATTGGACCAAGTGCGCCTAAAGGATAAAACTGAATATCTAGGTATGGTTAATTAATGAATAAACTAATTAATAACTAAATAGCAGGTTTTCACGAGGTCTTTACTGGATTACTTTTATACAAAATGTTTTGATTTTAATCATCATCATCATCATCATCATCCGACCCTTATCCCATTTTACTTGGGGTCGGTGCAACAAAATGTTTTGATTTTAATATGCCTACCTAAATCTAAATAACGTCCAAATCTGTTTCCAAAATATCTGGAGAAGGATGTATAATAATGTCAACTACGTAGGTAAAAGACATTGTATGAAAATGTATCTTGTCTTTGAAAGAAAAAAAACAGTTCATGTCCTACGCGCAATGACGCAAACTTAAATCTAGTAAACATAACCAATTATAGATCGTTTTTTAATTCTAGACTACGAATTGACAACTCAGAATGTCACACTCTAGAAATGTTCCCAATTTTCTGGTGTTTGACATTTTAAGTTGTCAAATCGTAGTCTAGGATTTAAAAACGAACTATACATAAGGAAGATATGCGCCACATACGCGCCAAATGGCCGAGCGCTCAGCATAAGGCTGTGGTTTCACGCACAATGCGATGTTTGCCGCTCACAGTAATAATTTTCAGACAAGTTGGTTATAATACAGGGAAATAATTATAGGGAAGTAATTTTCATTCAAGTTTGTTTTCCATTGGTTAGAATGAGTGTTTGATTAATTAGCAACATTCTGTAGGAAAGCGCGAGAGAGGTAATTGAATAAAAACAATAATAAGGAAAACGCTGACCTCAAAATGTCAAAAAGACGAAGGAAAATTTTCAATTTGGGTTGTTTCTTCTAATTATGCTGTTTCTTTTATTTAATATTTTCCACCATGCCACGAACTGTTGCGCAAATATTTCAACTTTTTCTCTTTGAACCTTACAAGTTTTTGAATTCATTTCCGCCTTCAATATATTTCCTCCCAACTGAATTTCTATCACGGTGACCAAGTTCGACGGAATCTCGATTGAACTTGCCCACCGTGGCCAACACTGGAGACATTGTGGAGCAAGAACTAATGTGTGCGCATACATACACACAGGTGTATGCTGTGTTTCTTTACTCATATGGTATTTTAATAACATACCGATTTCATCACGCATACGGGATTGTTGCGCATGCAGGGGGTCAAGTCTGCTAATTTTATTTAACTCACATGCTATTGAAATTCAATTGAGATTCAATCACGACTCCATTACGATTAGAACAAATTTGGTATTCTGCAAAAACTTGAATGTAAACTCAATTGAGTCGTAATGGAATCGTAGTGTAATTGTAATTGACTCTCAGTTGAACAAATAAAGGTGTTCCATTCAAAATCTTTCAAGAAGCTAAATGAGTGAATGAACTATTTTTTTAATTTAAATATACATTTTTATCATTTTCTGTTATTCAGTAACGAATTACATTGTCGGTAATGAATCGCCTTGACGATAAAACATGACTTAACGGTGTTAGAAAGAGTTTATTTCAAATGTGGTGGCTGTATTACATAGTTATCCATGACAAGGTTTATTGGCATAGATATATATATTATTAACCTTTTTATTATAATCGATTGATTGATATGTCCCATGTTTATTGGGTGTTAGATATACAACATTGACATGTTAACGCAAACGAATACTATAGATGCAGTTCATGATTCTGGACACTCTAGTGGTGGTTTTTTTCGTCAGTTTTTTTTTCAAATGTTTGAAAAAAAAAATTATTTTATTTTTTACCTGTATAAAATCGTTATTCTAATCAAACCGGATGACATTATTAATTTTGAATGTAATTCACTCATTTTTTTCGCAAAAAATGTTAAAATGTCGTTTTTATACAGTTTAATTTAAAAAACGTAAAAAATTCATTAAAAAAAAATAAGAAAAAACCGACTAAAAATTCCACCACTGGGGGGCCTAGAATCATGTACTTTTTTATGGTAGGTGAAAATCATCAAATGACGAAACCCGCTCTTGGGCGGAGCGGGAGACCAGTGTCAGACTTATTCCTAGAGCCGTGGTAACAGTTTCACTCAAACCGGCAGCTCCGGGAGGCTTCGACCCTGTAGGGACCCTACAGTTTGCTGACAACTCCTTGAGGCGCGCGGGAACGGTGCTAGCCGTTGACGACTTGGACTCGGTCTGGACAGTTACCAGACGACCGGACGGCAAGCTACCCATTGCTCACCGTCCGCGAGCCAGTGTCTACGGTGGCCGGATATCGGCAGGACCGCGGCGGCGACGGCTACGGCGAGGGCGCTGTTGCCTTTGCCTTATGCGGTCGGCCTCCTCCTTTACAAGCATTACTGCTTCACAGAAGGAGGCGACCGCCTGCCATTCCTCTTCACTGCGGACCATGGCCTGAACCAAGGCCCGGCGCGAGAGGTCGCCGCCGCCGAGAATCATGTACTGGATCTATGGTATTCGTTTGCGTTAACATGTCAATGACACTGTATATTATTTAAAGTATTTCAAATCGGTAAGACGACGGCGATCTTGCGCATTAGCTAATGCTAAAATACGCCATCGTAACAATGACCGCAGCATCTTTTAAATATTTTTTGTCAAGTAGCCACCACTTAAAACCCTTAAACCTTAGCAAAATATCTATTGTTGCCTAATCGTACTACGATCGTACTTCAATTGCAAAATTGACACTGAGTGTCCATTGACATAAATGTCAATCAAACGTTAACTAAGAGTAGAATACCAATTTGACCACAATCAATTTACAATTGTAATACGATTGAAGAGCAGACTAGCAAATATTCTGATAGCAGTTCAATCGTATGTCACTGGAAAACCATTGGTCTTAAATTAGTAGCAGAATACCAAATGTAGTTAAAACTGCTACTGAGATCCAATTGATATTCAATTGAGCCATTCGTAAATTAGCAGACTTGGGGCCCAGATCTGCTGCCTGAGATTCGTATTCCTCGCATTACAATAAATATTTGAGGATATGAAAAGGACATTGCTGAGTTTATACGTGCGGAGTAGGATTACTCCGTGTGTGGATACACAAGCATGATGAAATCTACACGATATTAATAACATCACTTGTAGTCTGATGGGGCGGCTATCCGAGATGATCGGGGCAAGATGAGGTACAGGACTACGGGCTTTTCGAATTCCGGGCAGAAGCAAATTACTGTAGGTTGTATAGAAATACCACCTACAGTAATTTTAAACAAAAAATGATGTACGACGAAAGCACAACAGGCCGCGTCCTAAACAGCTGCTTTACTAATTCAAATATTTTGAAAGTAGGTATGTTTGAGTGGGTCCTTGGGTGGTTTGAAACTGTTTGGTGGTTCTGCACTGGGGTTCAAATTTTCAGACCAAAAGTTAGATTCCGAACTGGACAACGTCGCAGCAAAAAATTTGAAATACATGTTTTTGGGAAATTGAAATGTCAATGTTCATGTACAGCACCAAATCTATACGATTCGAACACAATATATCTATTATAACCAAAATCCACAATCCATGAATGAAAGGTCAAAACCGGGTCAGTCTACACAAAACTAACTCTGGAACTGCTCCGTAAAAATCTCAGAGATAAACATTTGTAATAACATTCTGTTCTCCGGGAAAGGTCACGGGTCCATGATGTCTCAAAAATAACCCGAATAGTCCAAGAGCTACTGAACCCTGGGAGTAACGGTCGCCCTGTAAGGTTAGAAATTTGTATACTTACGATTTATGGCATTCTAAGAGCAACAGCCATGAGTCATGGCTGTTGCTCTTAGAATGCCATAAATCGTAAGTATACAAATTTCTAACCTTACAGGGCGACCGTTACTCCCAGGGTTCAGTAGCTCTCCAGCTAGAACTTGAGCGAATCTTTTTCATTTCACGTTCCATTACGCGTTGTGTCAATTACACCGACGACACTTATTGATGACCCTGAATCAATAAGCACAATGGAACGAAGGCTTTCTTTACTTTCATATATTTTTAGTGACCACTCTATTCTCGATGATTTATTGTCTCTAAGGCTGGAGATAAAAAATTGATTATAGACGTCAAAAGATGACTAGGTGCATGTAGGTACCTTCCAGCCTCTATATAGATAAGTATTGTTCGGTAAGAAATAGTAAATACCTAACCTAGACTGAAACAAAGAAATTGCTAACAGTAAAACCTAGTTTTAGACCTCACAATAATACACCTAAACAAGATAACACAGAAATCTGAGATTATTTTAACAAAATACTGATATTGAAAACAACGAAATAGAAAAAAGTACTAGGCAAACATGAGATTAGAGACACATTTTCTCTTTACGCGTATTTCGAACAGGTAATCCAGTATTGGCCCATCATACAAATAGATTTATCAATACATCTCATAAGACTGGCTGGCATTAAGGCATGGATTCACTTTGACTTAAGACCCTCGCCCGTACATAAGCCAGGTCTCGTCAGGGCCAGCCTCATATTTTTATCCTATTACTTCGCCGCCTTAGAGAATTTTATATATAAATGTTGTTACGGGGCCTGATTACATATGCTCTGGAGTATATTAAGGAGTATGAACGCGTTTAAAGATTTATGATATTGCTTGATTGACAGGCCACTCTGAACGCAATTTTTGTCATAAATGCCATTTCGATTTAAAGTAGGTAGCTATAGGAAGCGAGATAATAATATAAATGTGTGGTTTTAGCGACCTACAATCTTAGATATTATAATACTTGCACATGATATACCTATGTAAATATTGTGGCGTCTATGGTTAAAAAGAGGTTAATTTTTTGATGGATGATTAAATAACAAAAAATGAAAAATAATAATTAAATTAAATCTATATTATTTAAAAATCAATGCCACTTTTTTTTATAAACTAAAGAACGGGCTTACCTATCCAAATCAAATCTTTAAGCTTTGTTCGGACTATTTAGTAGATGGTTTATGTGAATTTGCACTAAATCGGTCGAGCGGTTCTTCATTTATCAAATTTTTCTGTTGCCGGAAGCCACAGGCTAAAGCTAGTATTTTATAAATAACCTTAAATAAAACTTCTTATAGTACAATTTAATAATTAGAACATCGAAGCGTTATATTGTCTGCGTCTATCAGTGTTGTGACTTCAGAGAACACTAGATGTTCAAGAGATGTAAAGTTACGCGCACTTTTCCACACTTGTACAGAAAACGGTCAACTGGATGTCAGAGCCGTAGAGGTATGAGCAATTTCGGGGTAGGTGTATTGAAAAAATATTTTTATTTTTAAGTAGATGTTTTCTCTATCCCAGTCTGCTAATCGATATTGTAACGCGTTATTGTAAAGTAGGGCACACTTATTTTCCTACCTGTTGTGGAGGTGTATCGTTCACCCCGAGCCGAGGACACAGGATATTAAAATAGCTTCAAAGACGTGACCAGAGCCGCTGGCACACTGTATTGTAAGTGATTGCTGTGAGTTTATTCCGTACCTAGATTTTTTTCCTTCGAAGTTATCACCCAAAGGATTTGCTTTAGGCTCTCTTGCTCTCGGAGACTCTAAAAACTTGAACAAAATTAAATTACTAACGACGCGCCCCCGCTTCACATGGGTGCAATATCGGTCTTCATCGATGCCAGAATCCAGTTTGACCATTCGGTAGTAGCGCGAAGCTTGCACCTGCAGGTTTATCATAAACCAGATGACAGTAGAACGGGCTCATACAATAGCATGACCTGGTCCTTAATGGCCTCGTCGGACCCCGCGTTCTGTCTCAACGCCGCGACAATGAAATGAAAAGAGTTTGTCTCAAGGTGCTTCTTGGTTGCTATGGTGAAAATGTCATCCAGAACCTGGGTCTTCTTTTTTGTAAATCTATGGAGACTCGACCAGAAGGTTGAACAGGAAGACGAAGGAGGAGGAAGGCACAACAACAAAATAAACAACAACAACATAATTATGTTGTCAAGAATGTTCTTCATCATCTTACACCGCCGCGCCGTGTTCTCGTAAGGGCGATCGACAGCGATCGACAGCGATGAACGCTTGCGCCAAGCCCTAGTCATGGTCCGGAGCGAGGGGGAATAGTAACTTTTCTTCCTCCCTCGTCCGAAGGAGATAGCCGCACTGGTGAATAAACTGATAAGACTCACAGCAGGCGCGGGCTTGGGGACGACCAGCAATGTGTAGCTCGCCGCTCAGCCGCCCGGAGCGTGCCGAAGTCGTACACAGCGCGACATGTATCACGTACTCCCTAAAAAGACGACCTAGATAGATCTGGGGTTCCTGAAAATAAAACTCATGATCCTAGAAAGCAAGGGACTAAGGTGTGGTTTGAGGCAGTAAAAATCTGGTATACCCATTCGCTCCATTCTAAGAGCGGGAGAGATCATTTAATGATCTCTTCAAAAAAAAAAGTAAATAGAAGATAAAAATAAAAAGCCTTACATTTCCTGCATCTAAATTTACTTACAATACGTTACTTAAATCTATATACATGTTAGTGTGTCTTAATTCTAATATTATTCCTAACCTACCTTAGTACCATAACTGTTAGATCTAGATCTAGCTTGACAGTAATGTGCTGATTAAGTACAATGTTTCAGTTTCTTACACTCCAGTTTAAAAAGCACAATATTCCTCTGCCTTGTGTTCTTAGAAATACAGTATTTTTTCTTGGTTTTCCAGTTTGTCTCCGTACTTTCCTTCCCTCCTAAGTTTTACTTCTCGCCCAATAAGTAATGAAATTGTTTCAGACTACTAAGTACTTGATGTCTGGAACAATTTTGGATAGTGATAAAAAATTAGGATATACACATAAAACGTGAAAGATAAATTCCATTTTTCACTGCCTGGGGTTTTTCGTGCTTTTTTGAAGCTAGTCTCCTCTTCAGCAATCTTAATGTACGTTCTGATATATATTTTTTACAGGGATTTAAAGGCGCTTCTAGCAATCTTTAGGCTTATGGTGAGAACTACATCTCGGTGTTCAGTTTATTTTCAGAGTTTAGGTTCTTGTAACTTTTTACTGCCTAGATTTCACACTTACTGTAGTGAACTTTGCGAAAATATTCTTGGCCATTTTACCGCGTAAGAAATATAAGTCTTATAGGTAAGGTCCTATTCAATTTCAATATTTTACTCCTGCGCTGCGCTAATTTCTTCTTTGTGTCTTCATAGTGATTATTAGTAAAGAATAAAACATGTAAGATGAATATACAACAAACTATTTATATGTATAACATTGACCGCTACGCTGACACTCGTTACTACAGATATCAAGCCCAATTTGGCTTTTTCATTGGTTGAAATATTCCTAATTTCTTTGCTGGAAGTACGAGACAAACTGGAAGTCTTTATTTTCCACCTGCAGAATGCATTCATTGTAGGCTCTTCCTCTCCCTGGAACAATTCATTTAATTTCATTCCTCTCCTTTCAACAACTCATATAATTTCTTCTTTGTGTCTTCATAGTTATTATTAATAGTTTCATTTATACATATAAAAATGTAAGATGAATATACAACAAACTATTTATAAGTGGGCTTTCTTATCATTGGTTGGAATATTCCTAATTTCTTTGCTGGAAGTACGAGACAAACGGGAAATCTTTAATTTTGTTTCCCAGCTTGAGAATTCATCCGTGATGGCTCTTCCTCTCCCTTCAACAACTCATGTAATTTCTTCTTTGTGTATTCATAGTTTTTCTTCATTTTTTTTAAATATTTACATATAAAAATGTAAGATGAATATACAACAAACTATTTATATGTATAACATTAACCGCTGCGCTGACACTCGTTACTACAGATATCAAGTCCAATTCGGTTTCCTTATCATTAGTTGGAATATTCCTAATTTCTTAGCTGGAAGTACGAGACAAACTGGATGTCTTTAATTTGGTTTTCCAGCTGGAGAATGCATTTGTGTGGGCCCTTCTTCTCCCTTCAACAACTCATGAAGACACGAAGAATAATACCTTCTTTGTGTCTTCATAATTATTACATGTGTACAAGTAAAATATAAGATGAAAATACAACAAACTATTTATATGTACCTAACTACATTTAAAAAAAACTTTAATGACTAAAATAATAAATCTGAATTTATGAAAATAACAATAATAAAATAAGGACATGCTAACTTTAACTTTACACGACAAAAATAATGAAACAATTATAAATATATTTACAAAGCCAAGGTTTTAACTTAAGGAGGCATTTTTCAGACTAAATGTGTATATGTTTGGCCCACACTTCTTTTCAAATTAATACATTCCCATTTACCACCCAGCCCCCAAAACATATTAAAAATATATTATGATATAATTATGTAAGTACATATAAATATGTAAGATGAATATACAACAAACTACTTATATGTATGTGTGCCACTATTGTAACATCTAACACGATACACTTTTCACACTCAATGTGTATATGATTGGCCCCCACTTATTTTCGAATTAATACATTCTCATTTGCTACCCAACAGATGTCATATTTATTGTTCTTAGCAAAATGTCTGCCTGATGAAAGAAGGCAATAACTCCGTAACGGGATTAAGCTGAGGTTTCTCCCTGGTGCAGCGATCATCTCGGTGTTCAGTTTATTTTCAAAGTTTAGGTTTTCAAAGGCAGGCTTTCTGTGGTAACTTTTTACCACAGAAAGTAATCTAGTTTTCACACTTACTGTAGTGAACTCTGCGACAATGTCCCTATTCGTGCCTTTTCTACCTCGTAAGTGATATACGTCTCGTAGGTCCTTCGATTCGATTTTAACATTTACCGCTGCGCCCTTTCAAACGCATTTAATTTCTTCTTTGTGTCTTCATAGTTATTATTAAAGTTTCGTATGTACATATAAAAATGTAAGATGAATATACGACAAACTATTTATATGTATATCTCACGATCACCCAAATGCAAATGTACTCAATGCACAAGATGGAACTTCAGGCTTCCTTCTTCGTAAACAACGCGGTGAACTTCCCCGCTTGGTATGTTGGCATGAAGGGCAAGTACTGGGTCCATGTCCACCTGGAAATAACGTTAGCGTTTGATTCAAGACTTTCAGAACGTCCATAGCATATCATAATCAGTCTTAGGAAGTTGTCCGACCGCCGGCTAGAAAACGACTAAGCAACTATCGGCGATTTTCTCTCTCAAGAAACGCACAATAAATGTACATTCCGTGTAAACGAAAGAGATGCATATATTAAAAGTTGCTCTCTGACTGTTCACACTGCCAATGCTAGAACTACATTAGAAGTACACTCAACACGCCTGATTAGTATCAAGTGTAGCTCTGCAAGTCTAGCTTCCATATAAAGTAGAGACCGATGCGTCCAGATCAGCGTGTGTGGCACACGTGTGCGCAATGTAGTTCTTTCTAACCTTTATAATATTCTTGCTGATAGACCCCATAGTACGGGAAATACATCACAACACTACCTAAAATGCAACGATACCTCCCGGACTACCAGGCCTCCCCTCTAGGAGATAGAATGAGCAGCAATCCTGCCAGCAAACCAAGTGCGATATCACATGTTTTTGAATTTTTGGTTCTAGGACATTCAGGTTTCTTCACGATGTTTTAAAGTAATACGCCTGTCTGGGTTTAAGTCCGTGACCAACAAGTGGGGACAATTACTACTGTACTACTGGGCCACCACTGTTCTACAAAAAGTTGTAGAAATATCAGGCATGTAATAATCTCTTTAATAACCTTTTAATTTTAAAACTAACTTTATTCCAAGGTTTCACTCACGAGATTCACACGCGTTGCATATTTGGCAGGGACCATGCATTTTCGCCTACATTTTGATTCTTATTAATTGGGTACCAAAACGCTAGCATAATGCGTCACCTGCGTATGAGTCCCATCCCTATGGGGAAGTCGTACGTGTCTCCGTGTTCGGAGGCGCCGGCCGCGTCCAGACTCATCTCCTTCGCCCACGCGGCCAGCCCTCGCTCCTCGTCCGTACCTGATCATGACCATTAACAAATAAGTTTCTTTTTTTTCACAACAGCATCAATTGAGTACCTATCTCACATTACAATGTCTCAGAAAAGGAAGGAATAACCAGTTTTGATGATGTTATGAGTATAAATTAGGGAAGCATAAGACTAAAGAAAATAAGGACTCTGAAGGACTCTAACAATGATGTAGTGGCATCTATAATATATCGTCACATACGAACTAAGAACGAAAAAAATAAGCGTGTGAATTTTGATCGGTTTGATCTCGTGGATTGATTGTACTTCATGTATCGAATTGACCCATTCGGTACATAAAATACAATCGATTTGTAAAGGTACTTTTAACTCTTATTAATTTACACATGTACGAAATTAATTTCTTTAACCAAACGTCAGCTGGTCGAGTTCAGTGACCCGTAGGTGGTAGTTAGTACGCAACGACCGGCGATTACCTAGAAGGTACATAATACGTAAAAGAGCGCCAGAAAAAAATACGTTATTTTTTTTTCTCAAATCGATAGTGTATCGACCCTCCACGGGATTAAAACGATCAAAATTTAAGGCCATATAAAAGGAGAAACTGACTGACGGTTATATTAACGCACAGCCGAAACTACAAGACTTTAGGAGCGTGATAATTTGCATAAAGATTTTTTTCTGACGTATGCGAGCACTAGGGAAGGCATAATTCTGCATGTATCTACAGATCTTCGCTTCTAAATATATCAACACGTTGTTGACCTATCAACATAACTACCTATCTACAGTAGTCACCTTAAGTCCGTTTTTACACTTGAGATCAATGTTCAAGAGTTAATCTGCTATACTGCGTTACCGTCACGAACGAGACAAACAATGGAAAACTGAAAATGAGATAAGAGAATTTGTTTACAGTTGCTGATATATCGATTACTACTCGTACGTCCAAACTGCGGTATATTGACTACTATATCCAAAGGGTTCTTGTTGATTTTTGACGCAGGATTTTTTTATTATTGATAGGTTCGCATATGACTACCTACTATCTCACCTGATGGAAAGCGATGATGCGGTCGACGATGGACCACGCTTTCCTAGAAGTGAAAATAAAGATTATACGCCAGATAATCTAGCATCAACTGAAAGGTTGATGCTAGACTTTTTTATAAGTTGATAAAAAAAATATTAAAAAAAAAATTACCATCATTGGCATGGGATTAAACAAAGTAACCTACCTATATCGATATAATACTTTATCTGGCGTATAATCTTATTTTCATTTGTCGTTGAGTGAAACTAAAGATTACTTTACGACCTTTTCAACTTCAATTTTCGCGTTAATTGAACCCTTTCCGAATCCATATTTATTTATTCTTTCATAAAAACATTGCAATATATACATCAAAATGTTCGTCTTAATCTCTTCTTCAACATGAAAGAATAATAGAATAATATTTCACGTACACTAATTTGTGAAAAAGTTTTTAGGACATTGACTGCTAATACAGTCAGTTTAGCTATTTTCATAAACACAAAACAAGTCATAACTTTTTCAAAACGTGTCTAATTGGACTTCTATTGCCTACAATATTATTTTTAAGCTACATCCTAGCGAATTACATGAGGTTTTTCTAATTAGTCATCAAATAAAATGTCTCATTATCAAAATCCTATTACGTAAACTAGCGTAAATCGCGAAAATTTCTGATTTTTCAACATTTCCAAATCCAATTGTATTGTTGCTAATAGTTTAAAGTAATAAAAACCACTAATTGCCTTTATTTTTACTTAACGACAGTGAGGCCATAAGAAAATTTATATCTTAAATCAGGGCAACTAACTACTGCGCATCATTTTTGCGAAGGCAACCAGTATTTTTTTAGTTCCTTGGGGCACGTTCTTTCAGCTGATACTTGATTTTTTCAAATAGCAGATGAGGGTAAATTAGGTCAAAAATGTAGTAAGAAACTTTAATATTTAACATCATTTGCATTAAATTTAGCGAGGCAACCTCAGCGCAATGTATTAATATATGCGTTATCTAGCATGTAATATTTACCATAATCGAATAACATATGAGGGGTCATCCTTGTTCTATGTATCTTAGATCATATGTGCAAAAAGTTTTTTATAAATAAAAAAAATAACATACCTAATGTAAGACCCTTACGTTGTAGCTATCAGGCCACACGGTCATATGATACAAAACGGAGGACTAGGCAAAAAAAAAATTTAGGAAACTTTTGCTATAATGACTTTTACCCAAAAACAATGCTTAATCAAGCCTTCGGTATCTGGTGATATCTGAAAGTACCTATAAAGTTGGGGAATCATCGGGGACACTGAATATGGCCTTGGTAAAATGTAAAAAAAATCAGGTACATCCAAGATCCGTGACCTGGACCTCCCATTGGGTGAAAGGCTTTTCATAGCAAAATTTCCTAAGTGTATTTTTCTGTCGAAAGAAATTACGAATACCGTAATTACAGACACAATTAAAAGACAATAGAGGACACCGGTGTCCTGGTGTCCTCTTTTTTTTAATTGCAATAAACTAGTTGCTTGACTGCGAACCCACCTGACTTCAATAATTAATTAGTAACTAAACGTTGTAAGGATCAGTAGTTACCTGGTATCAGATTATCCAGCAGACATCCAATTATGCCGCCCACGAGGATGGAGGTGGAGAGCAGCACCTGCAGCACAGCGTCCAGGGCTTCAGCGCCGGTCTGGATGACGCCGCTGTGTGCCGCCATCCACCGCGTCAGCACCAGCGGGAAAAATATGCTGAACCCTATGATGTACAGGTTCCGCGAGCTGTTCAGGTTCACGTATTGGAGTGCTGACAGACCTGGGTCATCAAACTACTATTATAGAGGCGAACATTTGAGTGTGCCGTAATAGATGATTGGTATACTTTTTATACCAATCATCTATTACGGCGCTTAACCCTTTCATGATATTTATGAGCTTTGGGTTTAAATTTCTCAATCTCAAGACGCGATAACGAGATCGCATGATAAAACCAAAATTTTTATCAGTTTACTGCGTGATATCTCGTAATTCCACTTGACTACAAAGAAAACTGGAGGGGCAATGACCTGTTACAAGCCCATTGTCCCATAGTCATTGGCCATAAAAGCTGTAACCATTTTAAAAGACAAATACCAAATAGAAAAAGTTTATTTTTGCATAAAGGTACAAAATAGTTGTTTCAAAATTGTATACAAGTGTCTTTGTGTTCTGCCACATTAAGTAGCGTACCAATAAAAGTATTTTTATTAACGAAGTTTAATTACGCCTAGTCTTGTATGCAGAACCGACGCCGGCAAGCTAGTAAAACTTTATCATTCTGTTGTGATAGGTGAAAGAAAACATCCTGAGGAAACCGGCATGTCCAAGAACCAAAAATTCGAAGACATGTGACATCCAACAATCCGCACTGGGCTCGCGTGGATTATGGCCCATTCCCTCTCCTAGAAACGAGGCCTGTGTCCAAGCAGTAGGAACATTAAAAGCGCTGATGATGATGATGTGATAGGTGCAAGAGAGTGGAATGTGGTTGCAGCGCTCCTTGTCAGGCAGAAAGGAATAATCTTACTGGATGATGAAGAATTAAAACAGATAATTTTTACAGGACGATGAAACGCGTGATGATGAAGATGAAACAGATAATCAGAATGATGCTCAACTGACCGAAAGCCGAGATCATGCCGAACATGACGCAGAAGAGGCCGCCGACGATGGGCTGCGGGATGATGATGAACACGGCGCCCAGCTTGCCTACCACGCCCTGTACCACCATCAGCGCCGCCGCCCACTGCACCACGCGCCGCGACCCCACCTGCACGGAGGATGCTCGATGGAGATTCCACGTTTGATTGCTCTAGGGACTTCATGACGGGTGACTAAATTCGAAACTTCTTACAAGTAACAATTTCCCAAAATATATTTTTTTTTAGTTGGAAAAATCATCTAAAGACTTTTTTGTGTCAGACTTTTACTGACTAGAAACCCATTACTTCGTTGCCCTTATCCCAGGGCCGAGTTTTCTTTTCAGAAGCAGACCCTTGTTTCATGTGTAACTAAGTACGAAACATACAGACACGTCTTTGTGTTACTGTCTGATATAAATATCTATCACTTTTCAAATGCTGAAATTTAAAATACCGGTTAAGCAGATAGACATAGATAATTTACATAAATAGATCTTATAGTCTGACAGTACGCTCCTATGGAACAGCTTTTCAATTTCACGAAGACAGTCAAACATTCTATAAACAAAAACTGCTCTTTAAAGGTGCTCCCACACAGCAGTTATATAACGTTAGAGACTGACTTTTTTAAACAAATTATAACAAAAGTTATAAATTGTTACAAATTATAATAAATTGTTATTGATGTTATACAACTTCATTTAACAAAATGTTTTACAACTGATTACAATATGATATTACAAAATATAACTTTTGTTGTATAACATCATCAGAGCTTCAGCCTCAGAGTTCGACGCATCCAGTAAGCCTTTTTTCATTTTTTTTTCAAACAAAAAATAAACGCCAAACCTTGATAGGTTTAGCGTTTCCAATAGTAGAGGAAGTGCTGATGCACTTCCTCTATTTTTGGGTCACTACCACCTCCCTCGAAAGACAAACGCAAACTGATTGAATATAATGTTATACAAGTTATACAACGAGTTCAACCAATGTAGGAGCATTTATAACATATAAATTTTCTTAACATGTTGAAAAGTATTGTTACACGCTGTTATAAATGACACAATGTTGTATAACGTTATATAACTGCTGTGTAGGAGCACCTTAACCCGTAAACATTACAATAAATGAGGAAACCACATAAAGTAATCAAAACTGCGCCACAATATCGTCAAAACGTCCGAAGCGTACAGAGCGAATGACCGCAATGTCCAAGTGAACGCAACTACCTCCCCACCCGGCCACCCGCCACGCTTGTAGCGACACCTGCCGGGAACATCGCCACAACTTTAATTAACGTACAATATTAATAAAATGTTACGTGCCGTGGTATGCTTGAGGAAAACCTTTTTTCGACCATCATGCCGTTTTATACAATCTAAAGATGCGTGTCGGAAAAATGTTGGATATTTAACCTTACAGATAGACGAAAGAGGCAGATAAATATTCTTTTAGATAAAAAATGAATAGAGAGACCCGGTGTAAGAAATATATTCGCTCAATCGTATTTAATGATTATAAAGATAAATAAATATTATATGTATTAATACATCGTGAATAGGAGCGCTTAACTAATTCACGTACCGACGGAGTCTAACAATAAATCAGCTGAAAAAACATGCTCGAAGAAACTGAAAAAATATAGGTTGCCTCTTTTTCCTCGATGCAACTATGGAGTTGAATAGGTATTGTGTGCAATTTGTGTGAAATTTTTACTTTATGTTATTGTACGCACCTTAGTGACCCCGATGGCGCCGACGTTCTCGCCGAAGGTGTTGGTACCGTTGCCGGAGCCCCACAGCCCCGCCAGCACCGTGCCCAGCCCCTCCGTGCCCAGGCCGCGGTTGATGGCGTGCAGCGGCGGAGGGGGAGCCGCTGTCACAACCAATCACTTCCAATTAACTTCACTCAAACAGGTTAAGAGTACAGTGGTGGCAGTGGTAACGGCGCCGACTTACTGACTTAGTTTTTAGTCGCGTTTAGTTAACGTTAGTCCAAAGGGGTTTGGGTAATTTTGTATGAACCAGTGGCATGATTTTTTTTTGAGCAGCCACGTTATTTATTGTTGCTAATGTGTAGTGATATATATAATAATAATGACTCATAAAATAACTTTGCCCTAAACAATATCGGAGCTGAAATATATGGCATCGAAGTAGGAAGGATTTCAACATCATGTCGTCTAAATAAACGAAAAAAAAAACACAGCACGCATGGCACACTACATACATACATTACCTTATGCATGTTTACGCATAAAAAATATGATTACTATAAAATCACTATATTTTTAAACAAACCTCAGTTACATAAATAGATATAAAACGACTTTTCGGGTGTTTTATAGTTCTTCTTCTTCTTCTTTATCATGCCTGATTATTAGGTCGCGGAACTGCGCTGGAGATAGATTTTCTTGATATCTCCCCCACCCTTAATACCATATGATAGCCATAATGTGGAAACAACAACCATTATGGCATTTATTCCTTGGATTCTGAAACATTTCTCCGACATTCGTTTCGCCGTTGATCGGTTGACCGACAGAACGATTCACTTTTCATTTTTTCTCCGACAGAACTTTTCAATGACTAACGATTCGCCGACAGAACGATTCACTTTCCATTTTTTCTCCGACAGAACTTTTCAATGACGAACGATTCGCCGACAGAACGATTCACTTTTCATTTTTTCTCCGACAGAACCTTTCACCGGCGAGCGATTCGCTGACACAATTGTTCATTTGCTCCTGGGTTATAAAACATAGGTATTCGACATGTAGACCTGTTTCCGTTTGTTGTCAAGACGAAACCTGAATCAAGTTGTGAAGACGAAACTTAAAGTTTTATGCAAAACTTGAACAAAGCTAACCAAAAAAGTGACAAAAACGTATTTGCTTCAACGACAATACTAACCAAAAAAGTTTGTGTTTGTGTTTTTGTTAATCATAGTTGATTTCTTATGTTTATGTTTTGGTTTTAATCATGTTGGTTAGCTATTAGTTAATAATAAAAAATATTTTCATTTGCAAATATATTTCAGTTAACCTTACAAAACGTATATGTATAACCATAACATGTATGATACTTGTATTGTCGTTGAAGCAAATACGTTTTTGTCATTTTTTTGGTTAGCTTTGTTCAAGTTTTGCATAAAACTTTAAGTTTCGTCTTCACAACTTGATTCAGGTGTAAACAACAAACGGAAACAGGTCTACATGTCGAATACCTATGTTTTATAACCCAGGAGCAAATGAACAATTGTGTCAGCGAATCGCTCGCCGGTGAAAGGTTCTGTCGGAGAAAAAATGAAAAGTGAATCGTTCTGTCGGCGAATCATTCGTCATTGAAAAGTTCTATCGGAGAAAAAATGGAAAGTGAATCGTTCTGTCGGCGAATCGTTCGTCATTGAAAAGTTCTGTCGGAGAAAAAATGAAAAGTGAATCGTTCTGTCGGTCAACCGATCAACGGCGAAACGAATGTCGGAGAAATGTTTCAGAATCATTCCTTGGCACCCTCGTTGTATCAAAATATACACATAGTATATTCTGCTAGATACATGACGGTACTGTATCCTTCCTCTCAGCAGTAATTGGTCCTGATACTCGGGGTTCCGTCTTCTAAACTCGTTTATATGGGGCTCTTTATACAGGGTGTCATTGACATGTTAACGCAAACGAATACCATAGATCCAGTACATGATTCTAGACCACCCAGTGATGGAAGTTTTTGCAAAAGAACCATCTCCTTTTTTTGAAGTCGGTTAAAAAAAATGAGTGCATTACATTCCAAATTAAAAATGTCGTCGGGTTTGATTTGAATAACCACTTTATTTGCCTCGATGATTTTTTTATAATTTATTTGTATTTTTTTTATATATATATATTTTTTAATCTTCTCTTTATAACTCGTAATTTATCGCTAATTACGAGTTATAAAGAGAAATACAAGTAACACTACAATGTAATGAATATATAATTGCCGTTTGCTATAAACGCAATTTATAGCAAACGGCAATTTGATTTTATAGATTATCTACTTTAAATATCTCGGCTTCGATGTACTTGGGAAAGTAACGTTCATAGAAAAAAATTAAAGGCTTAATGTGTTCTTATTAACAAAATAATTTTCATTAGTGGCCGCGTGTTTAAAAAATCATGCCACTTTTACCCAAACCCCTTTTTGAAAAATATATATTCATAGCATCTTTCCTCAAGCTAACTGTTGTGTTAACACATATATAATCATGTTCCTAGATCTTACTTCTTACTAATATTATACATGCGTAAGTTATGATGTTTGGATGTTTAGATGTTTGGATGTTTGTTACTCAATCACGCCAAAATGCTAGTCGGATCTAGATGAAATTTGGCACAGGCATAGGATACACTCCGGAATAGGACATAGGCTACTTTTTATCCCGAAAACCCCAATACCACGCGGGCGAAGTCGCGGGCAAAAGCTATTTCATATATTTCGGAAATCGATCTTTTAGAATTGGATTAAATTATAGATTCGACTTCAACTCAAATCGATTAAAGAAAACGATTTTTCTTTTTAGGCAAGATCTGCCGTCCCAATGGACCATTCGAGGGACAATAAAATAATAAAACTAGTTTCTAATCTAGAGTGTACACGGTTCCTAACCAACTAGGCATGGGAAAAATTTGTGGAGAGAATTAGTCAAGAGTTTTGGCAAAAAAAACTGCCCTTACCGCACATCCTAGCCGTGGTGGGGTAGTAGCTGATGGACTCCACCGTGCAGGCCAGCACGCCCGCTAGCATCCCCAGCACTCCCGCCACGCTCACTGTAGGGGCTCCCCATTGACCTGTCAAAACAACATGTTCTTTGAACAAATTGTATCGGTCTCACGTGCGCACTAGAATTCTCTAGATTTAAGATTTTGTTTATGGTTTTAACTTTTTTTCCTTGTTATCGAATTCATTCTTTTTTTTTTATTTAACTTGTAAATTAAATTAGTACAACTGTCACACAATACCTATCGTCTAGCCTTTTCACCCGTATGCGGACGCCGGCGTTCGCGGGTAATAACGGAAAGTTATTTGTCTATAAAACTTTTTATTTACGTTCTTGGATAAATATCAAAATACCCTATAAAAAAAAATGCTCAAATATTGTACATTCTATTTTTTTAAATTTGACAACGGTGCGTGGCGCGAAATCATGCCGCGAGCGCCGGCGCTCGCTTGGGTGTCGACCGGCTAGTCCCAAGCTAAGCAGAGCTTGTGTTATGGGTACTAGACAACTGATAAACATACTTATATATTTCAATAGAACAAATAGGTATGTCAATAGAACATATTTCAATACAGAGTCCTGTTTTACAAAAGAGCAAAACTGCAAGGATCACTGGAACGCCTTAGGTGGCAGATACATAAAACACAGACTGATTAACTGTGCATTTTCAGCTAGACTTACCAGGATAGGGCACTCGGAACCAAGGCGCATCTTCAATGATGTTCAACTTGACGTCCGTCCTGGCGGGGTGTTGGGGCGGGAACACTCCGGTCACGGTGAGGACCGCACACAACGCCCACATTATCACTATTGTCAACAGTACCTATACGAAAAAAGACAAAGTCAAAATCTTTTTATTTCACATAGGCCTACATGGGCACTTGTAAAACGTCAGAAGCTAGTGCACGGGTCCAAACTTTCCGTTTCATGATTACTCTTTTAAAAAAATGGTTTGTAACAATATTTCCATATTAAAGTATTAACACATAAATTATGTAAGAACAGTGCAGGCCAGTCAATATTGAACTCATACCGTTAAAGTAATCTAAGATTTGCGTCTACAATGTTCTTAAATTCACTTTATTGAAAGAAGCTACATACAAGCAAGAAAAATAATTATAACTCACAGTAAGACAATTACATTATAGAATTGATCTATAAAATGGTAATTAATATAAAGAATATAATATCATTACATAGTATAAAACAAAGTTTTAAGTCCCTATGTATGCTTAGATCTTCAAAAGTACTCATAACATTCAATATCAGCACCCGTGCGAAGCTAGGGCGGGTCGCTAGTAACATATATATAACTTGAAAAGTACTTTTTTCAGAAGAAATTCAAGGAGTCAAAACTGTGACTGTGTGGTATGAACTGAAAGGACAAACTCTACTCACAGGAAACAATTTGAAAAGTGGGAACCACGTGATGGTGATCCCCTGACCCTTCTTCCAAGTCAGGGTCGGGATCGTCACGTTCGTCATGCATTGCGAGAAGATTGTCAGCAGCGTGAAAGTCCTGCAACAAATA
Organism: Mythimna loreyi; assembly: GCA_029852875.1. Taxonomy (NCBI): domain Eukaryota; kingdom Metazoa; phylum Arthropoda; class Insecta; order Lepidoptera; family Noctuidae; genus Mythimna; species Mythimna loreyi. The sequence continues at coordinate 22,620,245 of CM056785.1, forward strand.
TAAACAGTTATAAACCTTTAGAATACCGTCATTAGAGAAATAATAAATAGCCCTGAAACAGGTGTGTGGCTATTTCGGGGCTCACGAATTTAAGCCATCATCTTCCTGCACTTGTCCCGTTTTATTTGGGGTCAGAGCAAAATGTATTTTCTGCTTAGGTACTTTAAGACATGGAACTCCATAAAATAACAAATGCTTTTGATCTTATGGTTAAACAGTTGTGCTTCGTGGAGTCACCGTCTATATCTATGTATAGATAAAAACGTTACTTATTCATTACTGTCGATGGCTCGCACTTGCCCACTACCTCACCTGATGGAATCTAAGATGGAACGCCTAGAAGGAACCTATTTACTCTTGACTACAGGTCTAAAAGAAAGGCTGTGTGAGTAGCTATCAGGCAGTATTTAAATGTTGAAAATGTCTTATGCTATTTAAAGACTAAGCAAGTCTAAGGCTAAGCTAAATTGTGGTTTTTTCAACTCCCCTTTGGGTACGGAACACTAAAACAAACATCTATAGCTCAATGAGATATACATTAATTTATTTTTTTATTCAAGTTTTGTATAACTTCTGTTACTTTTAGGTGTACAATAAAGTTTATCTATCTATTCTCACATCGCTGTCTCATTATCGCTTTCACCAAGACGACAAAGAAGTCATGCAATTTTTTTTTAAAGATATCCAGTGTGATCTCGATTCTTATTTTCAACTCGCACTTCTGAGCTACAAAATAAGTATCGAGAAACTTGCAGCTCTATTCGTATCTTCAACTTTATTCAAAGCAACTTATCAACTTCGCCTGAGCGAGTCAGGTTGCGTTAAGCGCGTCACCGGCTCGCTCAAGCGAAGAGATTACACAAGTCTAGATCCTTTTGCAGCCAGCCACCTGACTCAATACTATACTTAGGTGACCTAAATTCAAGTCTTTTGCGGAGTGTAATGGTAAGTTTACACGCTTGCCAATCGTTGGCAAACCTCGGTCAATCGCTATTGTGTAGTCATTGTATAAATGGGGAAATCCCGTTAACACAATGGCGAATGGCCAACGCTTGGCAAGCGTGTAAACCTACCATAAGGTATAGGTACCCTATATTCTTTGTAACTGCTGTTCGGGGTGTGGATTTGTACATGGTTCGTGGCAACGGGTTTGAAACCCTACTGAGGAAGGCCTCTTACGAGGTAGGCGGACCACATCAGCAAAACGGTTGGCCCAACCCAAACTAGATGAACACAGACCCAAAAAGAGAAAATTGACCCCTCTTTTGGGGGGGGGGTCCTTGCAAAAATACACTGCTAACATATGAGCCGTCACGCCGATCTGGGTGCGTCAGTCTCCATGCATTTTCTATGGTAACTAAACTTTTAGAGCTACACTTAATATACACTACGCAACACCGTTCTCTAAGTACAAATTATGCGTGTTATACATGGGCATCAGTTTTAGCTTAAGACGACACAGTTGGCACTATTCCTTTAGAAAAAAATGTAACACTCTAGGAATTACACATCTGTATCGCGGGTCTCCTCACAAACATGTAAGCTCACATACACAAGTGAGTTATGTGCATTGTTAATGAGTTACGTCTAGCGATCGCAACCGCGATACAGGACTAATTTGTAGCTTGGTGCAACGTTGCTTGAAAAAAAATAATTTCTTTTTTATTTCATAATGACAACAGGCACGCATCCTACCACATCCCTTGAAAAGAAACGGGCAAGACAAGTGTAAAGCTATATTTTTTTTGTACGTAGGACGGGCGAAGTTGTTAGAAAATTTCTTATCTAAAAAAACCGTTGTATCTAAGCGTAAACCCATAAACAATAAAAGACTATAAAGCAATCTTTTTTAATAAGATACATCGTAAAAAAATAAATAACATCTAAAATAACGTCTAAACATTTACGTTTCGTATGAATAACTGCTAAAAACCGTTCGTATTAACAAAATAATTTGACGTGTACAGAGTTATTAACATTGGTACATATTTGCATTTATTTCTTCCGCTTGGTAACGCTTTACGGAGTCTGCCATGACCGTCAGTCATGGCAGGCTCGGGCTACATTGCCCACCAGAACGTATCAACAGCGTAACGTACCCACACAACGGTTATACGTGGTTTTAACCCGTATGTTCACAGTTTTGACAGTTCCATGAACCGGTGTTGCATGCATATAAATTTGTCAGTACCGCGTCGGTGATATTCGGTGATGGCATGAACAAGTTGGAAAAGGGTGAATTTCTAGATTTAATATTTTCACACTCTAAATTCTACACTTAACTAGAATACAAAATGATAAGTTTTCAGCCTAAAGTTTGAGAAATACTCAACTACTAATGCTAAGAAATCAGGAGTACGTCAAAATTTTTCAAAAACGAATACTTTTTAACTTTTTGTCCGACACGTTCCTAGCACGGTTATAGTATGCTACGGTATAATGGGCAGACTCCGTTAAATAAATATGTGCTGGAAAGCAATCACACGCTCCCCTCGCTGCCGGCTGAGAACGGTTTATTGAATTACTAGCTACACGGGCTGCAATCTCATCTATTGTCTCGAGGAAATACTGGCTACAGCCACCGGCTTCAGTGTCGAGAACGTTGCAAATTATACCACATGAATGTTCTTGTGATAGAACATATATCTTTGTTGTACTTCGAATGGTCGGTGCAACATGATTTTTTCTTCCACTCTGTCCTGTCACCCGTCACACTATCACTAACTCCCTTTTCTTTCATATCACTCCTCACACAATCCATCCACCTCTTCTTCGGCCTCCCTCTTCCTCTCCATCTATTTACGTGTAAACTCAGAACTCTTTTTGTGACATGCGTTTCATCTCTCCTCTTCACATGACCATACCAAGACAAACGATTTCCTTTCAACTGTATGTTTAAAATAAATAAAACTTTTTTATGGTGGGAAAAACCATGGAATCACGAATCCCACTCTTGGGCCAGTGTCAGACTTCTACTGACTAAGCGACCCACCGTTCCTTCTTGCCTCAGTTCCAGGGCCCCGGTGTTCCGCTTTCGCATCAACCCTTGGCCCCAGAAGGCTTCGACCCTGCTGGGCCCCTACAGATCTTTGTAGTACTGAGATACATATTATTACGTAGATGAAAAAAAAAATAGGCAAAAATTAAAAATTGAAAGATGTCATATGAAATTGAGAAATTTTCATTTGTATCCTACCTTCTACACTACGTCGGTTTTCGTTATGTTAATTTTTTTAACATAGCACTCAAGATTTAGACAAATCTAATTTGATTGAATAATGTAATTTGATTATTTTTAAATATTTGTTTTTTTTTTATTGAGTATAGGTTTGCGCTTGACCGCTATCTTACCTGATGGAAAGCGACGATGCGGTCGACGATGGAGCGCGCTTACCTAGAAGTAACCTATTCACTTTTGACTTAAAGATTCCCGGGTTGTAGCTATCAGGAAACACCGACTCCGGCAAGGAATTCCACTCCTTGGCTGTACGCATAATGAATGTGTTCCCAAAACGTTTTGTACGTATATGTGGGATATCCACCATGTACCGGTGGCGCAATGCCGTACGTCTGGTGGTCCGATGATGGAACGGGCTAGGCGGAATTAAATTATGTAATTCCGACGCACTTTTGATCTTGTTAATTTAATTTTGTGATTTTTGTACTGGATATGGACTAAGTTTAGTCTAATAATAGATGGTATTATTATTATTATAAATAACGAAAAGACCACCATTTTTTTAAATTGCGTAGGCAAACTATCATAAATAGTGATCCTACGCCATTCTTCCGTTCATAGTGGCGCGTATTGAATATCCCGGGCGCGAGGCGCGAGGCGTCACCCCACGGCATCGTCAAGGCAAATATTTCCAATCACGAGATTGCACCGCTCACGCAATCTCATTCCATTGTTCAGATCAAATAAATTAAATTTTAAATCAGTTAGTAAGCACTCTATGCGTCATAATATATGAAGTCTACGTCAGAGATACCTATCTATTTATTCTTTTAGTTTTTCCTTTTTGTTTATTTCATTTTTACGTTTGCACGTTACAAAGTTTTTTTACATTGGCTCGGTCGGCATGACTACTGGTCAGCAGGACGGCGAGTAGCTCATAGCTGGTCGTCCGCAAGTACCTACTGTAGTCGGTGATGGGGTATGCCAACTGGGGCGTAAGGATGTCAGTTCCCTTGCGCGTGTGGCTGTGTCTTTCGCTAGTACTACTGCTTCGCAAAGGAGACAACCGCCCCCAATTCGCTTTCATTCCGGACCATAGCCTGTGCATAGCTGCCACCGTTCAACTCTATAAGGACATGCTGATGCCTACCCAAGTGTGGCACACAGAGTCTTCGCGCAGTAATGACACAGCACAGGCGTTTATTCCGCCTGAATTTGGTGGAAAAAACGCCCGATTCAACAAGAAGAACCGCCTTTACTACTATTTAAAAAGTTAAAATAAATAAAAACGAATCAAAACATTTAATGAATATTCAACAAGCTCACGTATTGCGAGAAATCAAAAATCGAGTGCGCTGCCGCCATGTTTAGCTCCCTTTGTAGAGGAGACTATTGTTTGCCCGGACAAAGCCGCGCGCTTGCATAATCTGGTCCCGCACTGAGCGCCCACTTCAATCACTAGCTGGGATGGTACTGTTGTCACATGCTTTGATGTAGCGAATAGTGGGGAATTGTCACATTTTCAGCTAATCTGGGATTAGTGGAATCGTGAAATCGAAGTTTGAAGTGTATTTAAATTGAAATTCTTTTTTATAGGCGACTCTAAACTGAGGTACAACTTACCTGGCTCCGCCCAAGAATGGGATTCGTCAATCGATGATTTTTACCTACCATAAAAAAAAACCTGGCTGCTGACGAATGAACACCCATCTTTCACCATCCCAGAAAATTTATCATTGATTTTCCTTTCATTTCAAAAAGATATAGCTAGGTACACGTTTTTTTTTATGTACGCATTTTTTTTTATAAAAATAGAAATGACAGAAACAAAAGATATCTCGAATTTATAAATTAAATAAGAAGTGGCCAGTTTGTTGCGGCTGACAAGTCCATACAACCTTCTCGAACGTTAGATATTACCAACAATAAAGAAACATTATCTTTTAACTGTTTATTTATAGGTTCGCCTCTAAAAAGTATCTCACCTGATGGTAAATGATAATGTGGTCGACGACAGAGAAAATACCCACTTTTTTATATACAGAAAAAATTAAAAAAGAGTGTACAATGATATTATACACTGAATTCATCTGCGTACCCCTTTCGAGTGTACAGGCGTGATGTTATCATGTGTGGTTATGAAAACAACGCATACTTATACAATAGCAACCATGGCATTTATTTTGCTATATTTAAAAAAAAAAGTTCATATATTCATCTCCGAAACTCGTCATCAGATGTAATTAAATAAAATTAAAATGGGACTTGTAAGTCGGGGCGTTTACCACTAGGTCGCGGGTTCAAACCCAGCCAGGCGCATTACTTTGTGTGATTTATTTCATCACCACTGCTCTCAAAACGGTGAAGGAAAACATCGTGAGGAAACCGGCATGTCCTAGAACCAAAAATTCGAAGACATGTGACATCCACCAAACCGCACTGGGCCCGCGTGGTGGATTATGGCCCATTCCCTCTCCTAGAGAGAGGAGGCCTGTGTCCCTGCAGTGGGAACATTAAAAGGCTGATGATGATGATGATGAAAATGGGACTATTGTGAAACTAAAGCCTTTCGAACAAAAATTCAATTATAAATCCTTCTACATATTTATAAAGGAGTTATGCCCCAAGCAGACATAAAACAAAACAAACATCCGATTTGATAACATCCTCCTATTTGAAGTATCAAATAAAAAAAAAATCGTTCATCACTTTTCCGTTCTTAATTTACATTACGAAGCAATAAGAAAGCCGTCATATTGCGTTTGTGCTCGAAGAATATTCGCACCAAATCCATGGGCGATTTCAATCAAGTTTTCCCGGAGAACAAAAAATAGCACAAAACTTAAGTGGATCAATTTTCCTCACTCAAATGTTTTATACAATTTGTTGAATCATGGTGGTTAAGCATTTTTTTTTGTTAATGGTATTTATTTGTTAGAATTTTCCGCGGAATTTTACTAGGAACTTGTTGTTTATTGTACCTACCTGTCGATATTTGAAAACCGCTATAGAATATCTACAATAAGATTAACATAAACTTCGCTTTCTATTCTGAACAACACTCAAAGCTAAAAAGAATACTTTATGACCTAAGTTATGTGCAATGACACAAAAAAGCAGCGATGATCGCCAAGTGATCAATGAAATTCATCAAGTAGGTCGACTTGTATGTAATGCTCTTTGCTCTACCCACTACTAGAAGTAGAAAAAGCATTGTTGATAGTACATCATGGCTTATTCATAACAGATTTCCAATAAGGAGTTTCTCAAGACTTCGTTTCTTATCTTGTTATGCAATATTTTCGCCAAATGCGAACCGATTTTGATGGCGTGTGGATATAAGCAGAACCACAGTTGGCCAGTACAGTTTCAAAAAGAAACGAAACCCGTGGCCATAGAACCCAAAGGACAACTGAAGGATAAGGGTTTTAAACAGTAAAAAATTTACACGCCCTTGAATCAACCAAGAGCTCAAAAAGCTAGTGGTAAAAAACCAACAAAAAATTCCAGCACTGGGGTGTCCAGAATCATGTACTGGATCTATGGTATTCGTTTGCGTTAACATGTCAATGACACCTTGTATACATAAGAGAGGAAATACTTTACGTAGTACTTGATCGATTGTGGCTCGGTAATTAATGATTTTTCGTTACGTCGAGTGAACCACACGGAGATGACAGACGACCTGTCGTCTCGCTATTAGAGCATTAAATATTTTCTTGAAATTCTTTTCAGATAAATGAATGCCAGAATATATTTTTCCTTGAAGGAATAAGAAACGTACTTAAAAATCTTGGCTACGAATTGAACTTTTTTCGTTAAGGAGGGCCTCCTTAACAAAAGAAGATCCCGATTAACAGAGTCGAATAAACGGCATTCGGCTTTTAAACCATGATTGCGTGGACGGGCCATGGCTTAACAGCTTGTTAATTTCATCCAACGAAATCCAATAATATTTTTAATAAAGAGGCAACGTGAAAAAAGAGACGAGAGCCTGAATAGTCTGTTGGCAAAAAGTATATTGATATTAGGAATCTCGATTAAATGTCGAAGGTTTGCTTTTTTAATTTACGAGGACATTATGACGGGCTAAGTTCTCGCAAAATAAACCGAATTTCAAAGATGGAAATTCGGAAGAACTGGATTAGTTTTACACAAATTTAAGTTTTAAATTCAATAGAAACCTTGATAATATCTACAAGATATGAAATATCTAGAAGAAGACGTGTATGAAATATGTTATGGAAATTTACCTCGAGATTAATTATACACTTCTCATCAAAAAAATCGAAACACTTACGTTTTCATTGTTTCTGTCCGAATTTAACACAAAAAAGAATTCATACGATGAAAAAAAATACATATATTATAGCTGGCAGTTTGGCCATTACAGTAATAAGCGAAAATTCTAAATTCAAAATTAGAATTTCATTTGTTTATCTTATAAACGAAATGAATCACTGTTTTGAGACAAATGTGTGTTTAGGGTTGGAGTACATTTAGCGTTTAAAAACTAAAAATTGGCGCCTATCCTTAAACTTTTTGTTTTTTATTTCAATACTGTGACTTTGGGACGTCTGAAAAAAGGTTTTTTTTCTAAAACGTATGGATACTTCGCCCACAGAAGCCGCCCAAGTTGTGGCATTGCTGGATTCTGGCCTTAGTCAGCGTGTTGTGGCTGCAAGACTGCATCTAAGCCTGTCATCTGTTCATAGAGTCTATAAACGTTATCGGGAGACTGGTTTGTTCACGCGCCGTTCAGGATCTGGCAGGAATCGGGTCACTTCTGAGCGAGATGATCGATTTATTGTAACAACTTCTTTAAGAAATCGACGCCTTAACGCTTTTCAACTGCAGCAGCGGCTTCGTGTTGTACGAAGGGTGGCTGTAAGTGACTCTACAATTAGAAGAAGGTTGAAGGATCGTGGACTGGTACCGCATAAGCCAGCAAATGGGCCGAAATTAACTGCAGACCATCGAAGAGCGCGCCTTAACTTTGCACGTGAGCACCTAAATTGGTCATACCTACAGTGGAGCAAAGTTCTCTTTTCTGATGAGTGTAAAATTATGCTGTATGGTAACGACGGAAGGAACAAGGTCTACAGAAGAGACGGAGAACGCTATGCACAATGCTGCATTGAAGAAAAGGTCAGCTATGGTGGCGGTTCGTGGACGGTTTGGGGAGGAATCAGCGCCGACGGTAAGACAGAGCTTGCTTTCGTGTCTGGGCCACGTCTGCCTGCACTAAACTGTCATCGGTACGTCGAAGAGTGTCTCGAGCCTCATGTGATGCCCTATGCACATTTTATTGGCAACGGCTTCATATTCATGCACGACAATGCTAGGGCTCACACCGCGGGCGTCGTACGAGATTATCTTAACGAAGTCGATATCTCTATTATGGAATGGCCAGCAAGAAGCCCGGACATGAATCCCATTGAACATCTATGGGATGAATTAAAGAGACGAATTCGAGCAAGAGGATCCTGCCCCAGAAACACTTAGCCAGCTGCAAGATGCAATCCAAGAGGAATGGAACAATATACCACAGCATGTGATCGTGACTCTCATCCGATCGATGAAGAACCGTATGGAAGCAGTAATTAGAGCTCGGGGAGGGAATACAAGTTATTAAATAAACGTTTTTTAGCTTTTTTTTTCATTTACGTGTGTTGTTTTATCCATTTCCTTTATACTCCATACGGAATAAAAATGACTCATTTAACAAAATACGAAACCTATGAAAAATTCATTTAAATTTAGAACATTAACATTAAGATTTGATAAGCTCATATTACTCACTATTAAACGACATTTAACATTTATTCCTAAATGTACACATTTTTCTGATAATCCTGACAAAACGTAAACTTGCAAGGTGTTTCGATTTTTTTGATGAGAAGTGTATTAACAACTATATTATTTACATAAGAATTTACGTTACACAATGAACAAGCAAATAGGTACTTAATTATTTAACTGATCCTTCCTATCCTGTGCAATAACTCTACAAATTCCTGACCTACCCTTGTTCGCCGAAGGTTTAAATTCCAAGTAAAATCCAACAAGGGGTTACCGCTAAAGTGCGTTTAATTAGAACACGGTGAAGATCAAAGGGTAATCCGAAATGAACTCAGTCGAATATACACGCGGGGCGAAGTATGCTGCGTAATTAAGAGATAATGGAAATCGCTACAAGTTTCAGGGTTTCACGAGCTGTCGGGAGAAACATGTCAATGGCAGGGCCCGTAGCGCGAGGAAACCATTAGGCGGGCTTATCTTTGGCCATGACTGAAAAGTTGAAAGGAAATCGTTTGTCTTGGTATGGTCATGTGAAGAGGAGAGATGAAACGCATGTTACAAAAAGAGTTCTGAGTTTACACGTAGCTGGATAGAGAGGAAGAGGGAGGCCGAAGAAAAGATGGATGGTGTGAGGAGTGATATGAAAGAAAAGGGAGTAAGTGATAGTGTGATGGGTAACAGGACAGAGTGGAAGAAAAAAACATGTTGCACCGATCCCAAGTAACATATGATAAGGGTAGGATGATGATGATGATGATGATCTTTGGCCATGACCTGGAGCCAGGACTGTGTAGTAGTCCATGTAAAGACAAAATTTTAAAAAATTGCTACTGTAGTATACTGTACAAACGTTTCTCTCCGGCGACGGCGCCGTCTTAAAAGAGACAATTCATGATCTCAAAAATCCGTTTTTCAATTAATTTAAAACAGTCAAATAAACAGATTATATGATATAATCTGTTTATTTGACTGTTGATATAATTTATATCATACCGCTGCAGTTTAAAGTTGAAATAAAATCTCCAGAGCGTTAAATCAAGAAACAATTTTATCTTAAAATCAATATCAATTTCCCGCATTACGCATCCAAACTTCTTCAGAGTAATATAAATTTATCAAACCAAATTGCGAAATCTCTTCCCGCGTCGAACACAAGGCTACTTCCCAGTTGACATTACTAAAATAGACAATAGAGAGCATCCAAATTTTTTTTTTGAAAACATCAAAAATTTTTTAAATTAAATTATGTAATTGTTTGTAGAAGTGGAAAAACAACATTGCGCCGACCCCAAGCAATATGGGATAAGGGTAGAATGATGATGATGAATTGTTTGTAAAATAGTATTACTACTTACAGAGGGTCTTAGGTAAAAATTCAATATTTACTGTGGTATAAGGATACATTTACGTTTTACCATTCGCCTGTTGTAACACTTGTAACATGTCAAATCGCAGTTTAAATAGGTATGTGATAAATATCAAAAAAATATAATACAAAAAGATAATACTGACTGGCCTGTCAGTCCAGTAGTTAGTGACCCTGATTGCTATTCGGGAGGTCGTGGGTTCGATTCTCACCCAGGACAAATGTTTGTGTGATGATCACGATCATTTGTTCTGTGTCTGGGTGTAATTTATCTATAATATGTATGTATTTAGAAATATATAAGTATGTTTATCAGTTGTCTAGTACCCATAACACAAGCTCTGCTCAAGCGTTGTGTGATAGTTGTGGACATAAAAAAAAGTACGTACACTTGATGCAGTAGTCGTGATTACTTAATTTTGAACCGAATAAAAACCACCCTATAGAGTTAGTGCAATCTATTTATTTATTTTAAATTGACACACCAACGACTCATTCACTAGTTAATACAAAAAAAGTAAATTTGCAAGTGACTAAGAAATATGGTAAATTCATCACTTAGAGGCGTGCACAGCACTTGTACTTAAAATAACTTACAAAAAGTTCTAATTACATAAATTGCCTTACGCACTCGGGCCAAATCTTCCTTACAGAATGAGACCCTAGGCTCCTGTAAGCAAAATTGGATTGGAAAAAATTAAATCAAGTCAATTTAGATATCAAAGTAGCAAAAAACCTGCTTGAAGAAATAGTTTTGTATTGGGCAGTTCCCAAACTGAAGTCCTCGAGTCAGGATGTAGCCGAATAAAGCTGCGGGGTAAACGTCCCCTCTCCTTTCATACATTTGTATGTACAGTATTCGCTGTTCTATTTTAAAGTCAAAGCACCGTCTCACAACTTTTGTTAATAATGCTTTTAGAATATTAAAGTATTTCAAGTACAACGGACTCGTAGAGTGAAGTTAAGCACTATGCAGCCAAACACCACCCACACTCTACGGGGCTTGTAGAACGATTTGCAGTCAAGCACTAGTTTATATTAATTAAAAAATTCTCAAATATGAATGTGATTTGAAGCTTCAAACACTCTAATAGGGCCAAATATCCCCCAATAGTACGAGATGCAAAGAACAAGGCGCGAATATTTCTGATTTTTCTAGTGTCATACTCCCCAGCAGAACCACTTCGACTACATTATATACAAATTACAGGATAAAATGTAGATAATGTCTATATTTTTGTAGCTTAATATCAAAATTTGTATATTGTTAGTTTCTTGGAAAATATCAATTCAAAGTGGTCATGCTACAGAGCATACTCTCCAGCAGGACCACTTTAAAATAACGCTTATTTCACGCTGATTATGCACAGGCCATAATATAAACAAATGTATATTTATTGTATATCAAGATAACATCTACAATTTTAGATAAATACTTGCCGATTTTTAGTAATATGTAAATGTTTTGCTACCGGAAAGCGCCTGCTATGAATTTCTTAGCAAATAACAAGATATATAGTTATTTACGACTAGGCTGTTATTTGCTAAGAAATTCATAGCAGGCGCTTTCCGATAAAACATTTACATATTACTAAAAATCGGTAAGTATTTATCTAAAATTGTAGATGTTATCTTGATATACAATAAATATACATTTGTTTATATTATGTCCTGTGCATAATCAGCGTGAAATAAGCGTTATTTTAAAGTGGTCCTGCTGGAGAGTATGCTCTGTAGCATGACCACTTTGAATTGATATTTTCCAAGAAACTAACAATATACAAATTTTGATATTAAGCTACAAAAATATAGACATTATCTACATTTAATCCTGTAATTTGTATATAATGTAGTCAAAGTGGTTCTGCTGGGGAGTATGACACTTTTTCTACATTTCCAAATCCAATTGTATTGTTGCTAATAGTTTAAAGTAATAAAAACCACTAATTGCCTTTATTTTTACTTTATGACAGTGAGGGCATAAGAAAATTTATATCTTAAATCAAGGCAACTAACTATTGCGCATCATTTTTGCGAAGGCAACCAGTATTTTTTTAGTTCCTTGGGGCACATTCTTTCAGCTGATGCTTGATTTTTTCAAATAACAGATGAGGGTAAATTTGGTCAAAAATGTAGTAACAAACTTTAATATTTAACATCGTTTGCATTCAATTTAGCGAGGCAACCTCAGCGCAATGTATTAATAAATGCTTTATCTCGCATTTAATATTTACCATAATCGAATAACATATGAGGGGTCATCCTTGTTCTATGTATCTTAGATCACAATAACTACAACGTCCCGCGTTGGCGGACAATTTGAGGGACACTGAACAATATCACAGCAGCGTCATGTAGATTGATCATTGATTTGATTCGACATAAACACTCTTATTTAGTGAGAAATCATCAAATAGCTCCTCTCTTGCTCTGGGACATTTACTGACTAAAGGGGGCAAACTAAAGATACTCGGGTGGGCCGAGTATCTTTAGTTGGCCCCCTTTTGTATGCAAGGACCGCGGTAAATTTCTCGTTATAATCCCGCGTCGATTCAGACCTTGTATCTTTAGATCTTTGAGCATCGGGTCTGAGTAGAGAGAGAGACAAAAATTTTGGTTTGATCACTTGGGTTTTTTGGAGGTGGGAAGTCATCCAACGTTTTTTCCCGTTCCAAGGTGAAACGCAATCGTGTATTAAACTTTCACTGACTAAAACCACAAATGTGTTGCCCTTACATTCTTACTACGGATTTCAGTTTCAGAAATTCCCCGCGGTTCCATCAGCCCTAATGGTGCTGGTGGAAAACCGTATTTCCTGACGTGTCTGAGGCGCACGAACCTACTATTACTATATTTTGAGCAATTTTGAAAAATATTTCTACACCCAATACATAATTTGGATGACTATTCTGCACCAGTAATTACACTATACTCCAACTCTCATATAAGCTTTCGATATAACCTCATAATAGTTACCAGTCTCCCAAAACCTAGCAGTTATAATCACTAATTAACTGATAACAGCCATTAGTCAGTAGAGCCGCCACACTTCATTAGCGGCTTATTTCATAGCTCATAACTGGCTCGAGCTTCGCATAATTTTGATAACACGCCAGAAATTATAATTAGCCTGTAATCTACTTTATGGTGACTGAATTTGGGAAGTATTGAACCGATGCTTGCTATTAAATTACTTAGAAAAGTGTAAGGTGACTGGTAATTAGAAACCAATACTGAAACACGTGATTAAAGTCATGTTAACAAACAACTTTTACTGTGGAACCAAACCTAAAATCGCGATAAAAAACTTCAACTTCAGTACATTTTTTTTACATTTTCATTTCAGAAGTTTACAGAAAGATGGAGATGTGTGGGAAATTATGTGAACTAAATAAAAAGTTGCCACTTTGACAGTAGTAAAAAATCTTTAAAAAAACAGATTTACTTAATTTTTTTATGGTGGGAAAAATCATCTTATGACGAATCCCGCCCCTTGGATGGAGCGGGAAACAGTGTCAGAGTCTTACTGACTAAATGACCCATCCCTTTCCTTCTTAGCCTTCATACCAGGGTCGGACCTTCCTTAAAACATTTAACGTGACAAATTCAAATTACAATTTTAATAAATTCATTGACATCTAAGATGAATCTAACTACACCTCTCTCGAGCCAAAATGCAACAAGCCGTTGGCACAAGGCGTGCCAAAGATATATACATTTACACTGGAAAAACATTACCCTTCTGGCGCAGGCAAGCTGGGAGTGAAGTGATGATTGACAGGGGAAAATGGAATGGAAAATGTGGAAAACGTGTTGTAATCGAACTCGACAACATTTGTTGGGATAGGGGAGAAGAAAGCTTTGCGTTGTTACCAATCGTTATCAAATCATGGATACAACAAAAAGATTTTTATTGTCCTGAAAAATAAATGTCTTCTTAATCTGTAAAATTCTATATCAAATGCTGATTATTGGAAGTCATTTTACATGAATGAGCGCTTATTACTAAATAACAGTGAGAACCCTGTTGAAGCTTTTTTTGTTGGGTCATCAATCATCCAATAATATCTCCGTGGCCTTGAGTGAGGTGAGAGATAGTTTTATGTCAGACTTTTACTGACTGTAGTGACACCCGGACGTCTCTTCCGCATGAAACCGGTGCAGAAACTTCCTAAACTGACACGAGTTCGATGAGAACCTGCGTCATGCGAAAGGAGAGGACGCCGTGAGGTCTTTCCAGCTACTCCTCTAAGAGCGAACTTATCGCCATAATTATACTCCCTAAAGAGCAAACTTATCGCCATAATTATACTCCCCAAAGAGCGAACTTATCGCCATAATTATGGCGAACCCAACCCATTGAAGCTAGACCAAGCAAATAATTTCATACATACCCAAAATCACCTCATGAAATGAAACAGCAAAGAGAACTGTGATTCACTTCCAGTGCCTCATAAAGAGTGCAATGCTACGTTATTTTATATACAATAAACTATTCTTTACATTGTAGTAAAACATTGCAATCTTAACATTAAAATATACTCGTAAATCTGTATTGCTACAAGAATGCTCGGCCATTGACATAGCTTGATTCATCTTCAGTACATTTTATATAATGAACTCGACAAAAGTCAATTACAACAAACCGGGAGGGGTGAAAACTTCCAAATGGTTCTAAATTGAATTACGACGAAAGTGATTTTAATTATTTGTCATGATAAATCCTACGGTGATGGCTTCATTTAAAAAAAGAGACAGATAACAGAAACGTAAGGAGGGGTTCGAAACTTGAAGGGAGATTTTGTTAATCGCTTTAAGGTACCCCCCCCCCAAAGGGTAAAAAACGGAACCCTAAAACTTTTATTCGAGACAGATACAGCACAAAGGCCGCTAACACCAAGTAAAAAATATCAAAAACACACAGTACGCTGAGCGTGCCCCTTGCTGGGCGTGAGACACCCAGCACTGGTTTTCAATCATTATTTATTTCTGTTGCCATTATCATCATTACATAGTATAAAACAAAGTCGCTTCCCGCTGTCCCTATGTATCCTTAGATCTTTCAAAGTACGCAAGGGATTTTGATGCGGTTTTTTTTAATAGACAGAGTGATTCAAGACGAAGGTTTATGTTTATATTAAAGGTTTATGAGTATATCAGTACACGTGCGAAGCTGGGGCGGGTCGCTAATTACAAATAAATCCTAAAAATAGAATTAAATCGGTACAATGAACGTGATTTTTTGCTAGTTAATAACGACAACAGGTAGATGCTTGAAATATTCATAGCATATAATTAGTTGTATTAGTTGCACTTTAAAAATAAATAAATAAAATTAAAACTAAAATAAATATTTACCTGTGACTTACATTACTGTTTCTAAGGATACATCATTTATGGTAAATTAAACTCTTGAACCAAAAGCGAACACCGGCGTTAGCACACTCATTGTCTTTCTATTATGTCTCTAATCCAAAAGGTTAATAATTCATTGTAAAGAAAATGAAATGTCAGCAAGTTCAATGGACCAGGAACTCACCGGCTAAAAACTTGTGTTTAAGCACGGTGGAAATATCAAGCTGAAAATATCGCAGCCTCTACACAAAATGTTATTTTATAAACTGCTTGGTTAATATTTTCGCTACGTTACATGAAATATAACATAGTTAGTGGCCGGTGCGGGATGCAGATGAAATCAATAGAGCGCACTTGTTGCAGGCGAGGCCGGCGACCCGGGCGTCACGGCGACCGATCACCTCCCACCCCGTTATGATGCCCTAGTACCGGACGCGGGAACAAACACCTTTATTTGGCAAGGGTTCGACCCAAAACTTCCAAATATTATGGAAAATTTGAAAATCTTGTTTGCAAAATTATTTATCTGCACGACCCTTTTCATTTATAGGTTGAATGGTAAAAATAAGTTGATGTCAATATTTGCATAGTACTTATTAGAAATTATGGATGGATTGTGTGAAAAGTGATATGAAAGAAAGAGGAGTTAGTGATAGCGTGACGGGTGACAGGACAGAATGAAAAAAAAAAACATTATGCGCCGACCCCAAATAAAACGGGGCAAGAAGATGATGACTTATTAATTAGGTATGCTTTTGCGTTATAGACTCTTCTAATTATATCAGTAATTTCAGCATTTAACTACATTGTACGTACCCAGTTTATTGCCATATTGATTTTACCAAAGAAATGGCAAAACAATAACTGCTAAATGCTAATTATATAATACGTAGTTTTCAACAAATTACCGTTACTTTACTAATCAGAATCGTAAACTGCTAACAAATCAAATTAGTCTCAATCACGGTAAGTCTCGGAAATTAGAGTCGTCATTTTCTACGACACTTACGACACTGGCCTGTCAGTTTAGTAGTTAGTGACCCTGACTGCTATGCCGAAGGTCGTGGGTTCGATTCCCACCCAGGACAAATGTTTGTGTGATGAGCACGATCATTTATTCTGTATGGGTGTAATTTATCTATAATATGTATGTATTTTGAAATGTATAAGTATGTTTATCAGATGTTTAGTACCCATAACACAAGTTCTGCTTAAAAAAAAAATCTGCTAACAAATCAAAATAGTAACAATCACGATAAGTGTTGGAAATCAGAGTCGTCATTTTCTAAACTGCCAAACTCGGGCCTAACGATACAAGTATATAACATCTTTATGACAGCGAGGCGACGGTTGCGTGCGATACCAACAAGTGGCCATTCAGTTGCCAACATTAATAACCCTCACTTACCGACCGGAACCATTTTAACTCGATAACTATTCATTATAACAAGGTGCCAAATAAACTAAGTATAAAGGTCAAACTAGCTTTCTGCTAGCGGTTTTGCCCGAGCGAAAGTACGGTTCTCTATACAAACTTTAGACTCCCATTGCATCCCTTTAGGAGCTGAATTTTGAAAAACTCTTTCTTAGTGTTCGCCTAAGTCTTAAAAGAACTTGTGCAAAAATTTCACGTCAGTTCCAGTAGTTTTGGCTATGCGTTGATAAGTCAGTCAGTCAGTTTCTCCTTTTACATACCTTAATAAAACTAGTGAACAGTACTTACTCATACTTTGGTAGGCAATGAAAACCACAATCAATATGGACTACCTAGGTTTATTAGTTTCATTAATAGCCTAGGGAAGTAGGGACTATATAGATTACTTCTAGGCAAGCGTACCTACCCTATGGTCGACTACATCATCACTTACGACCATAAATCAGGTTTAGACAAATTACTTTTCTGTTAGCTTCTTGCCAAACGCTAATATCGCCTTGATCATACGTACAGACTACCGAGCAAGCTGGTGAGACAGTCCTCTCAGCCGAATACTCGGTACGAATGAACATAGCGCCACATAACAGTCTCGACCGAGCAAAATTTTACTCACTTTTTCTCGGTACCTACATGTAATCATGATATTAGTACAAAACCAAAATTATATCCACCCTTACGTTGTTGAGACACCTGCGGCCCGGACTAAGCGTTTTGCCTCGTCGTTTATACCGCGTACATCGAGGGACTGGAACAGTTTGCCGGCTTCCGTCCGATTATAATTTAGGTTTCTTCAAGGCTAGAGTGAATAGGCTCTTAAATAAACTAGTGCGCCTTACCATTAACGATTGCATCACTGCTTACCATCAGGTGGGATCGCAGTTAAGCACTAGTTTATAGAAATTAAAAAAAAAAGAAAAACGTAAAGATTGTAGTTAAGGCTAGACGCACCTCCATTGACACCCAAAAATCGGTTACTGTGCATTCCAGGGCAACCGCCATGATGGTTCAACTTATATGTCAAGGACTATACTTAGCGATTGGCGAGAACGCTGACATACAAATTAGTCTAATTATTCGAACATTTTGAAAAACTTCCTGATCAGATTTGTATTATGCGTTCCAAATAAGAACAGGAAAGTCAATAACCTCGATCTGTCAAATTTTGAGTGAAAAGTACGGTTTGCAAAAAAATCTTATTTGCATATCAATAAAAAGTTTTTTTTTGCTATTTATTACTAAAAATTAGTTCATTGTAGTTGAAGTAAAAACGTTAGGGTTTAATATAAATTTGCCAAATAAAATTAAATCATAAATAATAATTTAATTTAAAATTAATTTAAATCATAAATAGTTTACAAGAAAAACTGTTTTCTATTTACTACTACTCAGACACATCACACAGTGAAACAGAGCTAAACAAAATTGAAAAACTGTATTCTGATTAAATTTTTTTCACTCACGATTTGTACGTAAATTATTTTATTAAACATCTTTTTTTTGTTCACTCTACCTAATTTCTTCGATTTGACAGTTCGACGTGACGTCACAACATTGCCATCGATCCTATTCTCATTTGGAACGGATTGTACATACTTATAACCGAACTGCGTTCAAATCAAGTCAAAATTGTATATAGATACAGTTGTGTTACAAAATATAAATAAAATGATAATAAAGGGAGTTTTCTTTTTTCATGCAAATGTCAACTCTGAAATTTGACAGCTGTCCCCTCTGTTTACTCCGATTATTAAAAATGGAGCGCTTTTCCAAAGAACAACGCGTTATAATTGAGAAAAGTCATTACAAAAATGGGGAAAGTTACGCTGAAACCGCTCGCAGACTTCGCAAAATTTATGAACCATGAACCTGTGCATGTGGTTTCAGCAGGACGGCGCAACCTGCAACACCGCGCATGAAACAATCGACTTATTGCAGCAACGATTTCCAGAACACTATCTCACGAAATTCTGATATCAACTGGCCACCAACATCGTGCGATTTAACGCAGTGCAATGTTTTTTATTTTGGGGGAGGGGGGTTGTAAAACCTCGGTTTTATACGAATAAATCCGAAACAATTCCTGAGCTCAAATCGGAAATCCAACGCTTCATCGGTTCGGGCCCTGGTTCAGGCCATGGTCCACAGCGAAGAGGAATGGCAGGCGGTCGCCTCCTTCTGCGAAGCAGTAATGCTCGTAAAGGAGGAGGCCGACCGCATAAGGCAAAGGCAACAGCGCCCTCGCCGTAGCCGTCGCCGCCGCGATCTTGCCGATATCCGGCCACCGTAGACACTGGCTCGCGGACGGTGGGCAATGGGTAGCTCGCCGTCCGGTCGTCTGTTAAGACCGAGTCCAAGTCGTAAACGGCGCGCACCGTTCCCGCGCGCCTCAAGGAGTTTATTTATTTATTTATTTCTTTGGGAAAACAAACAATTACACAAATTTGTTAGTAATAAAATCCTTAATATCTAAAGTTAATAGTGTATGTGTAATCCACAGCGTTATCCACATGTTACCTTAATTTTTTTTTTTTTTTTTGTTATACAGGAACTAACTAAGGAGTTGTCAGCAAACTGTAGGGGCCCTTCAGGGTCGAAGCCTCCTGGAGCCTAGGGTGGTGCAAACTGTTACCTCGACTCTAGGAATAAGGCAAGGAAGGTACGGGGTAGGTTTTTTAGTCAGTAAGAGTCTGACACTGGTCTCCCGCTCCGCCCAAGAGCGGGTTTCGTCATTCGATGATTTTCACCTACCATAAAAAAAACGCTTCATCGGTTAGATACAGCCACATCTCTATGCAAAAGTCATGGAAAATTTTATGAAAAGAGTAATGGCCTGTCATCGGATTCGGAGCCGTGGGAGTCATTTGCTGGATATTTTATTCCTTATTTAATCGGAACATGTCTCCTACAATACAATAAAAATATCAAAACTGTCATAAAATACTTGTATTTATTTTAAATTGAAAAAGTGCACTCTTACTGAAACACCCTGTATTTATTTTTATTATTAAACTAGCTTTTGTCAGCGGCTTCGCCCGCGTACATAAAATATAGCCTATGTCACTTAGGAGTAAAGCAGCTTTCTATTGTTGCTAAACTTTTTCTAATCGGACCAGTAGTTCCAGAGATTACCTCTTACAAACAAAAAAACAAACTACCTCTTTATTATATTACTGTAGATTAAGGTTACAAATAAAAGTACTGTGGACTAGTTACGACTATCATAATAAACTAACTGGGCTGCTGAAAATACTGCGGTAATTAATTTAAAAATTCTGGCGGTGCCTTAAATGCATTCCCATGTAAAACTATTTCCACCCGGAAAAGCGCAGATGAAAATATTTAACTCTATGCGGGATCTGCCAACCATATGAAAAAGTTGTGCTTGAAAACAAAATGCACATAGAAACTAGTTCGGTTTTGAATTTTAATTTTTTAGTCTTTAAAACAAGTTTTTAAATGAAAATATTTTTTTCATAGCAAGCGTTTATAGCGCGGTAAACATCATCATCATCATCAACCTTTTTAATGTTCCCACTGCAGGGACACAGGTCTCCTCTCTAAGAGACGGAATGGGCCGTAATCCACCACGCGGGCCCAGTGCGGGTTGGTGGATGTCACATGTCTTCGAATTTTTGGTTCTAGGACATGTCGGTTTCCTCACGATGTTTTCCTTCAACGTTTTGAGAGCAGTGGTGATGAAATAAATAACACAAAGTAATGCGCCTGGCTGGGTATAAACCCGCGACTTAGAACTTGTAAGCCGGGGCCTCTGCCACTCGGCCACCACTTCTCTCCAAATTCAAAATACACAGTAAAGTGCGTTATTGTGAAATATGTAAAGTTTCCCGTTAGCGTGGACGCTAATAGGGTTACTACCCCCGACCAGCCCCCTCTCCCCCGGCCCGGAAGACCTATTAATCGAGAATGTCGAGGCCCCCTGGGGGGCCTTCCATAACTTAGTTTTGTTTATAAACATGCAACTAATAGTGTTTCATGATATTTTTTGCTAGACAATATAGTTTCCAATCCCATCATCTTTTCTGATGAGATTCGACCAACGTTTTAAAACTCTATTAAAATGTTAATCTATATCTGATACCACTCACTGATTAATCATAAAATCTCAGCAACCATAATAGACTGGCCAATCAGTCTAGTAGTTAGTGACCCTGACTGCTCTGCCGCATGTCGTGGGTTCGATTCCCACCTAGGACAAATGTTTGTGTGATGACCACGATCATTTGTTTTGTGTCTGGGTACTTATAATTTATTATAATATGTATATTTATTTAGAAATATAACACAAGCTCTGCTTAGCTTGGGACTAGACGGCGTTGTGTCATAGTTGTCGAATATTATATTTTATTTTATAACACCTACAAACTTAAAAATTGGCAGGCAGGTGTCGATATCCGTTAAGTTCGGATTTTACGAAACTCCATCCCTAAGGGGTTAAAACGGAGTTTTGAACGGAGTTTTTGAGTTTACATGGTGAAACCGACTTTCACGCGAACGAAGCCGTTGGCAGAAGCTAGTAAATAATAGGTATTCTTTTAACAGACTTGTACGTTCAACTATAATTCCATCTTAAATAAATGGAAGTACCTATAAATATAATTTTGTCCAAAATGTTCCCATGGGCTTTTTTGGCCTCGAACTGAGTTTAGTTCTCTTTTGCTATTATGTATTATTTAGTTGTTGTGAATTGATATAATAAACTAGTGCTTGACTGCGATCCCTCCTGATGGTAAGCAGTGATGTATTAGTTGAATGGTGAGCCGCACTAATCTATTAAGAGCCTGAGGACATTTAAATTACAGTCGAAAGGCGACGACCGCAGCAGTTAAATTGTTCCAGTCTTTTGATGTAAGCGGTACGCACCACCAGACCAAAGAAGTTTCAACAAAATCCGCCGTACAATACGATTATGAGAAGTAAAAATAAACGTCTCAAAAAGTTGTCAGCAAAACCGTAGGGACTCTGCTAAAGGGTCGAAGCCTACTGGGGCCCAGGGAGGAAAGCTTGGCCTTAGTGCGAAAGGCAAAGAAGGAACGTGGTCGGCTTTTTAGTCAGTAAGAGTCTGACACTGTTTTCAGCTCCGCCCGAGAGCGTGATTCGTCATTGGATGATTTTTGCCCACCATAACAAAGGTAAGAATAAACGTTATTTTTCTTCTTATTAAATTAAATTTAACATAGATGGATGATAAGTTCGGGGATAAACAACGTCCATAGTCTAATGGTAAACAAATTAACTATTCATACGAAAACATAACTTAAAGGACACAGTATCCCAACCAAAATCAAAACTACATACTTTAGCTGGCATGTAAAATAGATATGTGCTCAACTATTTCACCTTTAGCAGATCGGAAAATACTTGACACACATTCGCCCGGGCGGCCGGGGCTGCAGTTTAAAGTCCCGTCGGCCATTGCCATGCAAATTAATATATTGCAAACTGAATAATTCCTTTGATTGACATCCGACTCAACAAATCAATCGACAAATCGCAGGACATGTCGAGTGGCCTATATTTGAGCAGGACAGTGATAACTAGCCCGATACGGATCGATGGAGCCTGCAGGCCAGTGCGTTAACCTCTGACATTTTGCTGGCTCCCTAGTACTTTTGTAAAAAAAACTTGACGTATAATACGCGAAATATAAGTTGATCCTAAATATCTACTGATTAACCTTGAATGCGCAGTAACAGGTATTTGGATCTCAATCAAGGTGAAGGGCTGCGTATAATCTCAGTAACGGGTTCAACTTATTTACCGCGTCGGTGGTACCTACATGAATTTGCTTGAATAAAGATGCGTTCCAAAGAAACAAATGGGATGTCTGAATCATGATACTACGAATATTGACGGCTCGGCTGGCACAATGGTTGAGCGATTGTCTGCTGCCCTGAGGGTTACGGGTTCGATTCCCGCACGGTACAAATATGTATATGGCCTACAGATAGGTGTTCCGGGTCTGGGTATCTTGTGTATGTGACTTTACATGTTTGTGAACGCACGACACAGAACGAATTCCTAGTGTGGTGCAAGGTTTTTTATGTTTTTAAGAATTATAATCGCACAATATTATTTTTATAATAAAGACGAAGGTTTGTGAGTGTTCTTTGTTACTTCTCCACGCCTAAATGGCTAAACACATGTCGATGTAACTTGGTAGACGGAACATCACATAGGAAGCTTTTTATGCATTTTAAGATTTCCTCAGGATTTTTTTTTACTACCACGTGAACGAAGCCGCTGGCAACAGCTATTTCATTAAATAGTATAAAACCAAGTAGCTTCCTGTCTGTCCCTATATATGCTTAAATCTTTAAAACAACGCAACGGATTTTGATTTTTGATTTTTTTTTTAATAGAGTATTCAAGAGGAGGGTTTATATGTAAAATATAAGCATAATATATTTAATATCACCATTGTACCCGACCCGCGCGAAGCTGGGATGGGTCACTACTAGTTTGAAATAAAAATACCGCGAAAAACTTCCCTAATCAAAAAACTTATTTTGGTTTTACGATGCTGCGTCAAATACGTTCTTTCCTATTTCAGATTCTTGAAAACAACATCACACAACAGATAAAAGACAAGCGCATTTGAATTGAACATTTTATTTGTGATTTACTAGTGAAACTTCGCGAAATCCGAGACCGTTTACGAGTTCTCTAGTAATATTAGTAAGATATCTTTTTGCCCAAAAAAATTCCCATGGGTTTTTTTGGCCTCGAACTAAGTTTAATTCTCTTTTGTAATTATGTATTATTTAGTTTGATTTGATATAAACTAGTGTTTGATTGCGATCCCACCTGATGATAATCACTAAGCAGTGATGCATTAGTTGATGGTGAGGCGCACTAATCTATTAAGAGCTTGAGGACATCTAAACTAAGTAGGTAGCATGTGTCGATTGAGCTACCATTGTTTTTGATCTAGCTTCAGTGACCCCGCACTGAAGCTAGACCAAAAACAATGATAGCATTGCTTTCTTATCGAACAAGTCTGACAATTACAGATTTAATGTATCTCAACTATTTTCATAGAAATCACCTCGTCCTTCCAGCGAAGCGCTCCGAAGACATAAAATACCTAATACTGCTCAACATTTGCCAATGTATCATCGCAGTCATTTCGGCCTGATCTTTTACAAAAAAAATCCTTTGGAGTCCTGTGGCACGGCGCCCAACCAAACCAAACCCTTTGAAGTTTTCGTTTTGAGCGCAAGCAAAAATAAACTTGGCGGTGGTCACGCCAAGATGGTACCTCTCGATTCACGTATCAACTCCAAAGGAACATTAACAGAACAGGAGAAATTCAGTAAAAAAAAAATATGCCCAGCTTTGTAATTTGTATTCATAAGTGCAAAAAAGCTCATACCTAATTAATACAATTAGTAACCTATGTGCTTTTTTGCGGATACCTATGTGAAGTATTTGCTTCACAAATCCCTTGATCTTGAATACTTTACATTGTAAGTCTTGGATTACAAGAATTACACTTTAAACGTTACATGTGTGGGTTTTGCTGTCATACATGTTACACGCAAAACTCGTCACAAGCAAACTTTGAAAGGAAATCTCGCTTTGAAGCTACATTAATACGTATAATTCCCCGGAATTAGGGAGACGAATATGTGGGTTACGAGTACGGCAATTTTGTGACAAGAAAACATCAATTTGATATCAGCGTCACTACTCAAATACCACCAGTTTGTGCGTATTTTTTATGCATCGCAGCTGTACAGGAAGTTAAAGAGGTAATAATTACTACGAGAAAAACTCCAAGGACTGGCTTTCACTTGGCTAACTGTCGCCAATCTTTTGAGTACATCACCAGCCGACAGCATCACGACGTGGAAGAGGTTTGCCATGCTTTAAATTTGTTAGTATTTGTTTTACTTAGTGTGTATATATATAGTAGATAGATGTAATGAAAAAATATATAGTAGATGGACGTATGTAAGTGATTACAGAAAACAGAAGAAAGAAATCAAGTTTGGTCAAGCAGGATCGTGGTTTCGTGGGACCCAGATACTGGCTGAAGGTAAGACAGACAGTCGCTCCACGTCAAATATTGCTCCTCAGCTGCATCCGATTAGACTAAAAACCGACAGCTACAGTGTGCTACTTCACGGACCGCAAAAGCGACCCAATCAAGGCGCAGTAACGTGAGCACACAAGTGAGACTCACCCGGCGGCGATGCCCCATTGCTGCGAGGCGGCGTCGGCGGCGTGCTCGAACAGCGTGAGCCCCACCAGCGCCACCGTGGGCGCGATCGTCAGCGGCGTCACGAAACGCAGCACCGACCCGATCACGCCGAAGTAACCTGCCGAACAATCGTACTGTTAACGCACTCGATAACACCTCAAAAATACACAATACCAATCTTACTAATATTATAAATGCGAAAGTTACGATGTTTGGATGTTTGTTACTCAATCACGCCAAAACGACTGGACGGATCTGGATGAAATTTGGCACAGGCATAGGATACACTCCGGAATAGGCCCAACCCCAACCCCAATACCACGCGGACGAAGCCGCGGGCAAAAGCTAGTAACATATATGGCTTTTTGTGTTGCATATTTTTAGTATTTAGTATTTTTGATTTTTTTATGGTAGGTACGCAGCAATATGCATACCAAGCAGAAGGGAGCGGGCAGCGTGGTAGCGCAGCGGCTCGACGATGGCTCGCGTGCCTTCCATACTCCTCTTATCAACGCGACCACGATCGCATGTTTTTTTTTTTAATTTAATTTTGACCTTTGTAAAGACATACATCACCGGCCTTTTTTAATGTTCCCACTGCAGAGACACAGGCCTCCTCTCTTAAGAGGGAAAGGGCCGTAATCCACCACGCGGGCCCAGTGCGGGTTGGTGGATGTCACATGTCTTCGAATTTTTGGTTCTAGGACATACCGGTTTCCTCACGATGTTTTCCTTCACCGTTTTGAAAGCAATGGTGATGAAATAAATTACACAAAGTAATGCGCCTGGCTGGGTTTGAACCCGCGACCTACAACTCGTAAGTCGGGGCCGTTACCACTCGGCCACCACTGCTCTCAAAAAACTACAACTACTTAAAGAAATACAGTCCACTGTTTTTCCACCTGGGCCTATCTACGTACCTAATCAATTATCATATTGTTTGATGTCGAAGGTTAAGGGAAAGAGATGGATGTGAGTTGCACAAGTACCTATCATACACCACATTATTACTAAATTTTTCCGGCAGACCGATCTGCAGAGCGGAAAGTCATAAAAGGTAGCCGTATACAACCAGACACTGAACATCGAGGAAATATCGGAGGTCCTTGACGGCGACACCTGGCTTCCTGTAAATGTTCCTGGGCACTGGGCCAGCAGGCGCTGTCAACGCTGGCGAAGCACCGTTCCCCAACCAGAAATCGTCCTAACTCCTGACGCTCAAAGCGTTTCCAGCGGGGATAGTACACTCAATCCTAGCTTATTTATAGCCCTTACCAAGTTGATTTCACGTCTTACACGAAACAGCAGAAAACCAGATAACTGACAAGACCAACCCATTTTCGCCGCGTTCCGTTATGCGTTAACAGCGATTATATCGCGATTCCTACCAAATTTAATAGTCACAAAATATAAGGGCTTTTTTTTTATATAGCCTAGTGTATGTCCCACTGCTGGGCAAAGGCCTCCCCTTTTTCCTTCCATACCTCTCTGTCTAGGGCGACCTCCGGCCACGCTTACCCCGGTCACCCCCCTTTTTCAATCCTAACTATGACCGAACAATATAAGGGCTATTGAGTAATAATTGTGACGTTGCGTTTTGGTTGGATTCGCGATATAATCACTTTTGAGGCAATTCGCAACGAGGGGTTGGAGAGTAGTGCCAGAGTGAATGCAGTCTTACACTCTCAATCATCGAGACCATCTCATAATACTTATGAAACGATCTCGAATAATAAAAGCCTGAATGCGATTTCTCTGATATTAGATGTCCCTAGATGGTAGTCGCCTCAATCCGACTATGTAATACTTAGCCACATCTTCGACGGATTGGAAGAACACCTAAGTGGAAAAAATAGACAAACAATGCACCTAAGGAAAAAATAAGAGAAGAATATCCCTCGTCGCGTTCTAATCTCAAGTTTCTAATCGCTCTTGGACGCTGTCGCCTCACATATCGATTATATCTAGATTACACGCCGTTCTGCGAACACTGAAATATAAAACTATAACAGCAAGAATATAGGACGCCCTGACGATGTAGGTCACCTGATTGATCAGCTAGTTTAAACAAATTGCTTTTCAATACACTTACTTGAAAACCTCCTCATAACCCACAGCTTTTAGACACGCAATTGACTCTTTTCCACACTAGTGCATAAAAGTGTGCATGCTCAATAAATTTTAATACATTTATCGTATCAACTGGGAGCGCGTCGACCCTCAGGAGTCGATCGTCAACTACCACAAGACGTAAGTTGAAAAACGTAGTTTGATACAAGTGCAAAATCACTGCAACCATGGGCTCCATGACATATTCGCCTGCAGCTTGTCCACCTCGGTCGCAATCGCAATGATAAAAAATCTGCACTTGTCTACTTGATCTACCGTTTCATTACAATTACTCAAAAACCTCGCGTTTGTAGATAGGTTTTTTGGTATCAATATGAGAATGAAGAATGCAAGTCAAAGTCAAATATGTTTATTTGTTGCACATAGGTAACAAATAAGCAAAAATAAATACAATAAGTACAATACACGGTGGTCATTATAAAATATCGACTCACTTATGTGTTGAATTGCTGGGCATACAAATATTGTTTACCAAATGGTGAACTAAAAAAAAAAACTGTTAGTACAGTTTTTGAGTTTCGTAAAAAACCCGTAAGAAGCAAGTTTTCTTAACCCTTTTCAGCGTACCCTTCCGTCACAAGACTTTTCTAATAACCGACGTTATCGAGCACTTCGATGATGGACGAACATGAAACACTCATTCAAACTTCTGTTTAAAAAAAATACCAAGTGCGAGTCAGATATGATGGGTTCCGTACTACAATATTAAATAAAATCGAGCAAAAAACACGCCGACAAAATAACGTTTCTTGTGAGAACTCTCTTTAAGAGCCAGTTGTATTCACTGAGAATTTTGTATGAACTCCGGCGGAAAATATTTAATTAAAATTGACTATGAGTCAATTTTAATTAAATATTTTTGCATGACCTTTTCTTTTTTTTTTAGTTAATACGACAATAGAAATACACATTCTATGAAAATTTCAACTCTTTCCTTCTTATCGTTTATGAGATACAACCCGCTTACAAAGAGACAGGAAGGCAGACGGACTGCGGAAGTTTAGTATATATATCTCGGAGGTTTAGTACAGTATCATAGATAAATAATAGAGGTACTATTTATTGCACAAGTAAACCATAAAAAAACACTGTTGAAGCTTAAAATTAATTGGGTGTAATAAAGAAATTTTTAGAGACAACACTTAGAAGGAATTGACAGAAAAAAAACAACAAAACAAGGTCTTGTTACTTATTAGCAACTTTCTGTTTCTGTACCACGGAACACTAAAAAACTAGAGAGTAAAGGTAAAATGAGAGTGCGCTTTAAAAAAGTAAGTTTGCATCAAAGCTCTGCGGAGGGCGGAACGTCGAGATAATTTAGTTACGACGATGTTACAGCAAAAACTCTTTGCAGAGGAGAGCCTATTAGTTTATTACTTTGTTAGCAAAAAATACGTCCTCACTGGGTTAATTAAATTCTTTCTGGAGACGATGCAAGTTTGTTACGGGAGAGTGGTTTGTAGTTGGCTTTCGAGTTTATTCTTCAGTTGATATTTTTATCTCATGTGTCTGTTATCTTTGTTTCCTGTTAGCAACATCTTTGAGTTTTTAAACTGTAAGTAATTAGGTCCCACTGCTGGGCAAAGGCCTCTCCTTTTTCCTTCCAAACCTCTCTGTCTAGGGCGACCTCCAGCCATGCAATAGGATATACAATAGGCTATAAAAAAAGTAATTAGGTTACTTTTAGGCTAGCGTGTTTTGACCACCATTGACCACATCATCGTGTAAGTGAAATAGTAGTCAAACGCAAGCCTATGCAAAATAATAATGAAAAGGTTAGTATTTTTTCATCACCAACACAGTAGTAGAGTTTGGAATCTGGCTACATTTTGTGTAATTACCACTTTCAATATTATTTATGTCAATCAATAGAGTAAAGATCCGATCTATAATCCGGACTGATATTGAAAAATACATAATGAAAAACTTACAAACAAAAACAAACTCCACCAAAAATACAAAGTTCTACTTTATCAAATATTACTTTTTGACTATAAATGCTTTTTGAGTTTTCGATGAAAATACCAAAACCAAAATATTTGAAGAGTTCCCTCGATTCCTCATGGATCCCCGTCATCAGAACTGGATTTTGACAAAAATAGAACCAATCTGGAAGCATATCCTTTCAAGAACAAAAAAAAAACAATTGCAAATCGGTCCATAAACGACAAAGATATCCGCTAACCAACCTAAAAAAAACATACGGTAGAATTGAGAAAAACGAAACTTTATGCTCTAATGAAACATTATAGGTACAAATCGAGGGGTGGTGCAGGCAGAGATATACAATTTGATCGACCTGAGAGTTGAATTCAGAACTGTAGTCATTTGCCGCCTACTGCACCCATTGTTAGCTACACACACATCACACATCATTAGCCTTATTAATGTTCCCACTGCTGGGACACAGGCCTCCTCGCTAGGAGAGGGAATGGGCCACAACCCACCACGCGGGCCCAGTGCGGATTGGTGGATGTCACATTCTTCGAATTTTGGTTCTAAAACATGCCGGTTTCCTCCCGATGTTTCCCTTCACCGTTTTGAGAACAGTAGCGATGAAATAAATTACACAAAGTAATGCGCCTGGCTGGGTTTGAACCCGCGACCTACAACTCGTAATTCGGGGCCTTTACCCCTCGGCCACCACTTCTCTCGTGTTCTATTGCTCTCTAAACCATTGTTAAACAATATCACTGTCCATTTGTCCAACTCACCAAGGAACACTTGAAACAGAGCGGACACAGCGATGGCGCCGGACAGCTCACACATGCGCGCCATCCACACCGCCTGCTGCTCCTCATCAGTCATGGCGTCCAGCACGTCGGCCGCGGGGCACTGCCACTGCGGCAGGTTCAGGATGGCCAGCGTCGGCACCAGGAACGAGATCGTGCCGCCCTGCACGATGGGCAGCCGGCACCCGAACGTCGCTTGCAGCCAAGTTATCAGACCTGGGAATGAAAATTCATACAATTTTAACATGCTCTTACATAAGACAATGTATTTCATTTGGGTTAGGCATAAACAACTAAATGCATCTAAAAAAAAATCTCAATAGGTAACTAATACGCGGCAAATAAATTGAACCATCCGCCATGGCTACGCGCAGCTTGATTGAGACCAGAAAACCGGTTATAATCATCTTCATAAAAGTTGTACCATCATGACAGTAGACCTTGAATGCACAGCAACAGAATTTCGGGGTATCGAATCGAATAGTGGCTGCGAATGTAATGCTGCAAATGGTTCAACTTATATGCCATATTAATTGTACCAAGAACAATTTTGTGTCGTAATAGTGATGTTTGGACCTTGCCTCACCTGTCAGGGCAATATTAACTAAAAGTGCACTGTGTCTGGTCTTCGTTTTAAGTCAATAAATCTCGTCAGAAACAAATATTTTAAAACACGATTGTAGAGTAATGCGTGAAATGAAAATTGATACCGAGAAGCTAATTACTACGGTACAACAATACCATTGTATACAAAATGGAAATATTAGAGTGATAAGTAAATATAAAATACAAAACCTAGGTACATTAGAAAGTATTTGAAAATTTCTCAGGGAAAAAAAAATCAATGTACCCTCAATGAATTGCAAAGAAACATCCTATTCCTGTCTGAATTGCTATTTCTTGTATGAAAGTACCGAGGCCTTGGACTTGACCTGTCATACAAACACAAGTGTAGTAAAAAGTAGTGTGCCAAGTTGTCAACCACGTACAAGTAACCTTGCTACATCGCCCGCAGCAGTGAAAGTACGACAACACTACAAGAATATTAAGCACTTGCAAGCAATGTATACCAAACAGTATTTATGAACGAATTGCCAAGCGGGGGTGTAACTCAGTGGTAGAGTGTCTGCTTCGCATGCTGAAAGTCCTGGGTTCAAATCCCAGCACCTCCAAATCTATATTTTTTTATGTTACTTTAGATTTTTTTATTAGAAGTTTTATTATTATGATCAAGTTAAACTACTCGCTCATTTTCTTATCTAGAAGTTTGTAATAAAGGTAGTCCGTCCACGACTATGAGATTTCTTTCATTGATAGATGCGCGGTTACATAAGGCTACGAAATACTATTATATATATTTGACTGGCCTGTCAGTCTAGTAGTTAGTGACCCTGACTGCTATGCGGGAGGTCGTGGGTTCGATTCCCACCCAGGGCAAATGTTTGTGTGATGAGCACGATCATTTGTTCTGTGTCTGGGTGTAATTTATCTATAATATGTATGTATTTAGAAATATAGTATGTTTATCAGTTGTCTAGTGCCCATAATACAAGCTCTGCTTAGCTTGGGACTAGATGGCGTTGTGTGCTAGTTGTCATATTACATCTTACATTACATTACTATGACTAATAACATAACTATACTATAACTAACGGCGTTTGCATACCTATTGTCTTTTGTTTATATCTCTAACTAGCTGGTACCCGCGACTTCATCTGCGTCTTTTTTTCGCAAAAAAAGGTAGCCTATGTCCTTTCTCAGGGTCTAAAGATTGTCTGTGCCAAATTTCATCAAAATCGTTTGAGAGGTTTAAGCGGGAAAGCTTAACAGACAGACTGACAGAGTTACTTTCGCATTAATAATATTGGTATGGATTAAGCTATTCGAAAGATTAAAAAACGAAATCTTATCAGCTGTTGTTATTGCTGTTAAATATTATTAGCTATTTATATTAAATTAAAAATTAAAGCATTTTTTTTACAAAATAGCAGAGCCTAACTTCAGGCTTTCCAAGTTAGAACGGCCGTACTGTAAGTAGTTATTTACAGGGATGAAAATTAAATCCATAATTCCATACTTAATATCATAATAAGAAATTGCAGTAGGCGGTAAATGACTGAATTTTATGGTTCAAGCTAGACATGTCAAATTGTATAGAATTATGGTTGAGCCTCCCCCACTCCAAAATTTAAGTTATATGTCGCTTTCTCTTGTCTATGGTCTGTGTAGCTTTCTCCTCTGGTAAACTACTGAACCGATTTAGATGAAATTTGGTACGAAGCAGCTTGAACAATACCCACCTATGACAGTATTGTCTTTTTTAACCCAAAGGTTGACAGGTAGAGAATGCCTTGTTGCATTAAGTCGGCCTATGTACCACTACTGTACATGAAGTTTAAATAAATAAACTGTACGTAGGCTACTTTTTATCCATATTCGACTTTGATTTTGCGTCCGCAATAACTAATATTTACGTCGACGAAGAAGAAGCTAGTCAAATATGAATAATAGTTTTATTCATATTTGATTCGTTAATTGGTTTTAAAAAACTCAATTATTGTAAACTCAGTGGTAAATTTTAAAGTAGGACCTTGAACAATGTCCAGCTGCACCGGAGTGCATTTTATTATTCCTATTAAAATGTTCAGCTATAACTATGAAACTTTCAGACAATTTCAGCGAAACTACGAGAATAAACTCGGCGAACTGTTCGTCTGTACTGAGGAATAAAACATTATAATGAAACTTGTGGGGGTTGAGTAACGGTCATTTCAGACCAGATTAATGTAGAACCAGGACAAGAGCGATGTTTCCACGGGCTATAAAAATGCATTTTCAATACACTTACTCGAAAACTGCCTCTTATCGCACTCCTATTAGGTTCAAATATAGCATGTATATCACCCAAGTGCTTTTTTGAGTTTATCACAACAAGGGCTTTTTTATTCCTTCCTTATCGTCACGGTCACGAGTGATTATTTTGTTTTACTTAGTTTATCGAATCAGGCGCGAGGCGTCCCCCAGAGTCGCTGGACGACCCCACGAAATTAGAAACTGACCAGAGCAGATTTGAATGCTATACTTATATATTTCTTATATTTCTACTGTATGTTTGAGATACGATTAATTTTTTTTTTCTTTCTTTCTTTATTTCACAAGTCGTAAGTGTATTGAAAAACGTCGTTTGACACACGTGCAGATTTGTCATTGCAGCCCTCGGCTCCACGTCGAGGCGGAGTGGTTCCGGGAGGCCTTGTCGCAAATTTGCGACGCGGCAATGC
Source organism: Mythimna loreyi (assembly GCA_029852875.1). Taxonomy (NCBI): domain Eukaryota; kingdom Metazoa; phylum Arthropoda; class Insecta; order Lepidoptera; family Noctuidae; genus Mythimna; species Mythimna loreyi. The sequence continues at coordinate 22,653,748 of CM056785.1, forward strand.
CCCGTCTCCGCCCAGGACGCGCCCGACGCCAGGTGTACTGGTGGTCGCCAGAGCTTGCGACGCTGCGCGTCGCATGCAATGCTGCGCGACACCGGTATACCAGACACCGCAGGCGCCGCTTCCGCCCGCCGGATGCGGAGGCCGTAGAGGCGGAGCTGTATGAGGGATACAGGGTGGCAAGGCGCACCCTCCGATCGGAGATAAAGCGGGCCAAAGATGAGGCCTGCAAAGCGTGGCTGGGGACGCTCAACGCTGATCCGTGGGGACGCCCATACAAGTTGGTGCGAGAGAAACTCCGCCCATGGGCTCCCCCGTTGACGCAGAGTCTCCGGCCACAGATCGTGGAGGGTGTGGCGAGCGCTCTGTTCCCTGCGCGGGGGGACCACTCCCCCCCGCCCATGGCTCCGCCACCAGCGGTGTCTGACGCGGATCACGTCAGCGACGACGGTACCAATGCTCCGGAAGTGACCGAGGTAGAGATGAGAGTGGCGGTACGCAGGATGGGTGCGAAGAATACCGCCCCAGGACCCGACGGCTTGCCAGGAAAGGCTTGCGTCCTGGCCATGGAGGCTCTCGGGTCTCGATTGGGGGGGCTCTTTAGCGCATGCTTGGAGAGGGGCCAGTTCCCACCTCCCTGGAAGACGGGAAAACTGGTCCTCCGTCGCGAAGCCGGGGCGCCCTGCGGACTCTCCGTCCGCGTATCGGCCCATTGTGCTGCTTGACGAGGTGGGCAAGCTCTTTGAAAGAGTCATTGCAGACCGCCTCGTCAAGCACCTAACACTGAAGGGGCCCGATCTCGCGGACGACCAGTTCGGGTTACGCAGGAGGCGCTCCACGGTGGACGCCATCATGCGCGTGCGAGCCCTCACGACGGGGGATGCGGTGTCCCGGGGCAGGTGTGTCTTGGCGGTGTCATTGGACATCGCCAACGCCTTTAATTCCCTGCCCTGGAGTTGCATTAGGACGGCACTCCGGTATCACCGGGTGCCCGACTACCTCTGTCGTACAATCGAGGCCTACCTGTCCGACAGGTACATAGTCTACCCCGGTCACCAAGGAGATTGGAAACGGCGAGAGATGTCGTGCGGTGTCCCACAGGGATCGGTACTAGGACCGCCCTTGTGGAACATCGGGTACGACTACGTGCTGCGCGCCGACCTCCCCGTAGGGGTCAGCGTGGTCTGCTACGCAGACGACACGCTGGTCCTAGCGCAGGGAAGGTCGTACCAAGCGGCGGTCGAACTAGCGACACGTGGGGTTGCGACAGTCGTTGAGAGGATCCAGCAGTTGGGACTCAAGGTGGCACTGCACAAGTCCGAGGCCATGTGCTTTCACGGCCCTCGGAACGCGCCACCAACGGGTTCCCAACTAACGGTGGAAGGAGTTCACATCGGCGTCGGGTCGACGATGAAGTACCTAGGACTTGTCCTCGACAGCCGATGGAATTTCGAGGAGCACTTCCGACGTCTGGCCCCCAAACTCAATCGGACGGGGGCTGCTCTCAAGCGGCTCCTGCCGAACCTTGGGGGTCCAGACGCCTTCTGCCGGAGGCTCTACGCCGGCATCGTTCGGTCCATGGCCCTTTATGGGGCACCAGTGTGGGCGCCGACGCTGCGTAAACGCCCGGCGGCCCAGCTGAACGCCTGCCAGAGGGTCATGGCCATCCGGATGGTGCGGGGATACCGCACGGTGTCCCGCGAGGCGGCGAGCCTCCTTGCTGGCCTACCACCATGGGATTTGGAGGCAACAGTCCTTGCACACATGCACGACCAGCGCGTGGAGATGCAACGCCGGGGCGAAGATCCGCTGCCCGAACATGTCGAGGCGTGGCGGAAGGAGCTCCGGCGAGATCTCATGGTGAAGTGGAAACAGCGACTGTCGCAACCCAGCGCTGGGCACACCGTAATCTCAGCGGTAGTGCCCCTCTTTGAGGCGTGGCTGGATAGACCTCACGGCGTCCTCACATTCCGCATGACGCAGGTTCTCACCGGACATGGGAAGTTCGGGAGATTCCTGCACCGGATTCGTGCGGAAGAGACGTCCGGGTGTCGCCACTGTGAGGCGAGCCCGGAGGACACGGTGGAGCACACGGTGGAGGTGTGCCCTGCTTGGGAAGAGCATCGCCGTGTCCTCGTGGGGGTGATCGGCGGCGGCGACCTCTCGCGCCGGGCCCTGGTTCAGGCCATGGTCCGCAGCGAAGAGGAATGGCAGGCGGTCGCCTCCTTCTGCGAAGCAGTAATGCTCGTAAAGGAGGAGGCCGACCGCATAAGGCAAAGGCAACGGCGTACTCGCCGTAGCCGTCGCCGCCGCGATCCTGCCGATATCCGGCCACCGTAGACACTGGCTCGCGGACGGTGAGCAATGGGTAGCTCGCCGTCCGATCGTCTGGTAAGACCGAGTCCAAGTCGTCAACGGCGCGCACCGTTCCCGCGCGCCTCAAGGAGTTGTCAGCAAACTGCAGGGGCCCTTCAGGGTCGAAGCCTCCTGGAGCCTAGAGGGTATGTGCAAACTGTAACCTCGACTCCAGAAATAAGGCAAGGAAGGTACGGGGTAGGTTTTTTAGTCAGTAAGAGTCTGACACTGGTCTCCCGCTCCGCCCAAGAGCGGGTTTCGTCATTGGATGATTTTCACATACCATAAAAAAAAAAAAAAAAAAAAAAAGCCCTCGGCTCCATAACACAGATGTGTAAATTTCGCCTCGGTCGCAATGACAAACTTCCTGCACTTGTATCAAAATGTACTATTTCTTGGCAATTTTTATTTATTTATTTCATTTGGAGCCGTCGGGGAACCTCTCTTCTGGCCACGATTTGCCGTGGCCAACCTGGAAAACTCTAAACAGACTGGGTGCAGCAAAGACAATCTCCACAGATGGGGGTTCTCGGACGGTTCTGATCTTCAGTGTTTGTGCGGCGTCTCTCCGCAAATTACGTCCCATCTTCCATCCTACGTCGTCCTACGTGCCCTATTACGTGTTCACGTAAGGACCTAATGACAGCGTCAGTGGACAACATTGCCGTGGTCGAATACTGGGTCAGGCCCTTGCCTGGCCCAGCCGGCAAGGGCAAGGCCGGACGGCTGGTTTTGCCATCGACACGCTAAGAAGAAGATTGTTTGATTGATTGATTTATGGCAATTAAACCCTAATTGCACAATATACTTCAGAATATATCAGAATCTAGAATATTAGAATTCGAACATATCATTATATATGTCATATAAAATATCTTGACTGTATCGCCAGTTATAGAATAGCAGCAAGAAATTGTCACAAAGCTAGCCCGTTTCCAAGGACTCTTAATTGGTATAATAAAATTAGAAATGTCAAAATCACAAAAATAAGTTCGTAGTTTGATTATAGCCGATGATCTGGTAAAGATAGCGGGAATTAGAAGGATGCGAGACTCAAACGGCGATGCTTATGTCCAACAGTGGACGTCTTTGAGCTAAAAGGATGTTGATGAATGATGATTAACGTTCACATTCTCTCGTTCTAAAAGCCAACGTTAATGTCGTTCGCGAGCTAATATCTTGTAACGATTTGGAGCACACGACCTCTATCCGACTACACTTTGCTATTATATTTGTCGTAGGCGTTACTTTTTTTCTATACAGGCGGAGAAATGAAACAGAATCATGATAAAATTATGCATCTAACTGTTATTTAAATAATATCTTTTACTATAAGTTTTCTTGAATGAAAACATAGTTTTCATTTTACTAACTAAAACTAATGAGATGAGCACAAATGATTGTAGGATTTTATTCATGTCATGTAGGTACCAACTTCTCTCATATGGAAATGTATGTTTTAAAATAATATAAAGGCAATAAAAGCGTCGATCGCGTTAACGTAAAACAAATTGGTGCTAGACAGTGTCATATCTAATATTTTTTCGCCCTAAGATGAGTTCCCTGACAGTTCATTTTTGTCCGCGGCACGCATACTACTTTAGACTAAAAAAAAATAATCTGGCAAAATAATTACAAATTGAATGTTAAAAAAATACTGCCTTTTGTAAATTACAAACTAAATTATCGTGATTATAATTTAAGTACATAAATTAAAAAAGTATAAATTTAGAAAATGTGTAATGCGTTGAACGGAACTTCTGATTATAGAGATTGACACTACCTAATCGACAAAAAATTGATGAATCGGAATGGCCATCTTGGAATCGCGACCGCATCGCGTCAGTACGAGTGCGTTTGCCTTGCATCCTTCCGATATGGGTATAAGCTCTAATCAAGAATCAAGTTCTGATAGTGAAGAGTAAATAAATTATTAATATTTTAAACATAGTGCGTTTTATTTACAGTTTTATCAAAATCCGTACAGTGGTTTTTGCGTGGAAGAGTAACAAACATCCACATACACATCCATCCACAAACTTTCACATTTATAACATTAGGATATTAGTAAGAAAAAAAATCGAAAATTAGCAATCTGATTCCACTTTCTTTGCCAACTGAATCGATATTATAAAAAAATCGATTAAATTTCGTTAGGTCACTTCACTGTAATTGTCAGACAAGAACTGTCAAGGAACTCATCATAGGACGAAAACATATTAGTACAGTACGGTCGTCGGATCTTGGCGAGTCTGACACTAGGCCCTGCGAATTTTAGCGCTTGAAAGCTCGATAAAAAGTTAATGGTTTTTAACAAATAAATGTAATTTGCAGTTATCTCTGTTAAAAACTATTGTTGGCATTTATTTTTTTAAAACCCTAAGAGTAAGAATCAAGTTAATTGATAAATAAAATGTAATTATTTTTTTTATTGATTAACACCATCGGCACCAAATTTAGCTAGGCAGGTTGCCTATATTCGCAATATATTATATAAATACATTATTTAGCATACCATCTGAATCATAATCAAATAACAGATGAGAAAATATATGTCTTCTTCCGGATCTCAGATCATAAACGCATAAACCAAAAGTAATCAGATGATATTGAGAACAATTCATGTATTCCTATTTGCTACATTAAAACTAATATGTCAACAAGGTGTTTATGGCCTCATAAAGTGCTATTACTTGATAGTTAATGCACCGGCTCTATATCTCTTATCAGCGTGTTATCAGAAGGAATTAGAAATAATTGTCAAGAGCAGGATCAAAGTCACATCACTGAGCAGCTGGCATATAAATAGTAGCTATGCAGGGAAGCCTTCGATCTTTGTGCTTAGATACTGATATTGTTCATGATAACAATGATATCAATAAGCTAACTCTCAAGAAATGGTCTGCAAAGGATTAAGTGCGTAAACCATACTCAGACATAACATAAGAGGGCCAACCTCAACGGTCTTCACGCCCCAGCCGCCGGGATTCCGATCCCGATATCTCACCGTTGGTGTGGGCTTGCTGACAGCGAGCAATAGGTAGCTCCGTGTCCGAACGTGCTGTAACAGTCCGGACCTCGAGCCCTCTACCAAACAAACACTAATCTTCCCCTCTCTTGTGGGAAAAGACATACCCATTTAAAAAAAAAAGCAATGCAGTATCACCATAACTCTACAGCCTCTACCGCCCAGGCGATCAATTAGCTGAACGCCTTGACTGCTCAGGATCCAACCAATTTGGGACAGTTCATTAGCTTCTGATGTTTTGTAAGTACCCATGTAAACCCATGTGAAATAAAATTTTGACTTGTGAGACAAAATTCGACATTTTTATATACCAGTATGAAGAAATTCAATATTTGTATATTTTTTATTAGTCCATACATTATACTCTTGCTATAAGCTTTGGTGCTTACGTAATAACACTTGTTTGTTCGGTCGTTTGTAATTACGTTCAGCTTTGCTCAGAGGATCCTCGTCCCCCCTTTTTAAGCAGCAGTTGCAGACCAGGATTGAGAATAGCAGTTAAACAATAATTATAATCAAAGCTTACCAGTGACAAATATCATCGTGGAGATGATGTTGGAGCGGTCAGGGTCGGTCTCCGCCATGCATAGCGCTGGACACAGGATGAACGGGATCGCCACGATAGCGCCGATCATCGTCAGGTAATGCTGTAAAAAAAGGAGATTTTGATTATATTGCAACATTGTTTTGCACGAATATTGTGGCGCCCCCTAGTGAGTAACAGCCATGACTCCTGTCTAAGAATATGAACTTTTTTTTCTAATTCTAGATAGGCTCGCATTTGACCACAATGTATGGAAGGAGTGGAGGGAGGCCTTTGCCCAGGAGGTTCGCGTTTGACCACAATCTCACCTGATGCTTAGTGATGATGTGGTCGACGGTGGAGCACGCTTGCCTAGAAGTAGCCTACCAAACACAATCCCGTTATTGAAAACCGCATCAAAATCGGACCTTTAGTTTAGAAGATAGGTGGGAAAATAAAATAGTGATTGACTGCGATCCCACCTGATGGTAAGCTGTGCCTTTGCACAAGCATGCAAACAAACATATCTCACCCTAAACGCATATACCTGCTCCGTGAATTGCGGTCCGTCTGTCTAGACAGACGGACCTCTGTCTCATTCAAGTCTAGAGCCTTATATACACGTAGGGTTACCGGATGAAAAATTGAAAAAGCCGGAGAAAAGGCCTGATTTCCATCGAAACATCCTGGGATTTTTACAGTTCTGAAATACGTAATAGTCACGGCACGTAAGTTGTACTGTGACCTTCAAAGTACAGCAACAGATTTTCGGGCCTCAATCGAAATGTGGCACCGCGGGGTTTGCCGTGTAATCACACCAACGATCGTTTTTAGTTCGATTTATTTGGCACGTACTATTCTACTACGTATAATTTATGCGTTGAACATCATTGTCTAACAAGCTGCATTTTATTGAAAATTAAAGAAAAACCTTTCGACTACAATCAAAAGACAATATATGCGGTCATCGGTGTCCTCTTGAGGCTTAATGAACTAAAGAGGAGGCAAAGAAAATTAACCAAAATAAAGTTCGCCAATAAACCAAAAAGAAGCCAAAGAACAACCCTCCGGACCTTCGTTTAATTTTTTGGAAACGTCCCCTTTCCAAAGGTAAATTACGTAAAGTTACCCTAGCCGGCCTATGTCAGGTACTTACTTAATTGCATGGCCGAGCTCACTCAGCCGCGGGCGGTCCTGTCCGCTACAAACACGGACCGACAGACCTCATTATGTCTTTGTCAGAACAGATAACTCTATCAAAACATTCATTAATTGCGTTTGGGTTAACATTAACTTAAGGAGGTCCATCCGTGCTTCAGAGAGCTAAGCTAGGCAGTTGCTGGCGGCTGCCATTCGCAAATCTTTGACAGTAGACTCATGTTATAGGCCTAAGAAAAGAGCTAAGAAAACCTTTTTTACTGTCCGTTTTTCAACCGATTTTGAGTTTTATTGAGTTTGTGTAATGACAAAAGGCGGCTGTAATAGTTGGTTTTGTAACCACTTCTTTTGCTTTCAATGCCGTCCCTATTATGCCTACGGAATAGAATTCTAAATCGGTTGAACTGACAGTAAAAAAAGTTTTAAAGACTCATCTTAATGCGAATAAGGTATATAAGGTAATAAAAAACTAGTCTGGTCTTGTCACAAGCTGTCTATCGGGTTACCCAGATAGGCCAGGTACAGTACGGTCGTTGGATCTTGGCGAGTCTGGCTGGCGAAGTTAGGCTCTATTATTGCATTTCTTTGTGGAATCCATTTTTTTTTTACGAGTTTTGAAGCGCTAAAATTCGCAGAGCCTAACTTCAGACTCAGAGGCGGCGTAAGGCGTGGGCGACGTGGGCGACCGCCCACGGCCTCGCGGTCCAAGGGGCCTCGCGCCTCGAAGGCCCGCGAACGCAAATGTAGATATAGTGACTTATCTAGCAATAAATTATATAAAAATCGGCTAGCAAGTATCTGGCAATACCACCGGATGCCCAACCACCTCTGTCGTGTGGTTGAGCCGCCTACCTATCTATTAGGTATATCATCTACCTCGATCATCAGGGAGAGCAAAGAGGCTCGCCTCCTTGCTGGCCTGCCACGAAGGGATCTTCGCGGGAATCCGTGCTGTATCCCTGTAGCCGCACCCGCATTGCCATGACCCTCTGGCATGAGTTCAGCTGGGCCCACGGTTGCTTCCGCAGTGAGGGCGACCACACCGACTCTCCATAAAGTGGAGACCGGACAATGCCTGCGTAGAGCCTCCGGCAGAAGGCGTCATAATTCCTTTGCTGAACACCAAAAAGTTGCTTTGTAAAAGATTACATATTATAATTTACGTTTAGGTATTTATTTGACGAAGAGCTTGTGAAAAATCTTTTTTTTTATTCTCTCAACCTAATCGGTTCTTTTGCGTCGTCCTTCAGGGGGCCTCGCAAAATATATCTTGCCCACATCAAAATTTGGTCTTGCCCCGCCACTGTTCAGACTCGCCAAGATCCGACATTGCGATGTAAATAATAAAAAGTATCATGCACCTGTAATGCCATGAAAATGCAGAGGTACCAGGGAGGTATGTCGTCGATGCCGTAGGTGACGTTACCCTTCCTGTCATCTTGGTCTCCATCTCCTTCGGGCACCTGAAAAACCAATTATCTGTTGAAAAACATCATCTAAAAACAATTTTTTTTTTGCGATGGGAAATCATACAGTAACTTCTCCCAGAACAGCGTGTAAGACTTGTACCTACTGACTAAAACCTGTGTCCTTCAGTTTCTCTTTGCTTTCCCGGACCACAAGTATTCTACTCAGAAAATCCTTGCATCCCCAGTGCGCATCGGCCCTGTAGCGCCATCTACGGCATCACATAAGAACTACAGGAATCCTGTATCGCGCAATTAAAGTTCTCCGCGCGATTTGAACATATACCTCCGCCCGAAATCAACTAGCGGGCAGTAGTCCACCAGATGATAACATCTGTCTGGTCGGAGGATCCTCCTTTTCCAAAGGAGGCATGGGAGTCTTTACTCTGTACCACATACCCCTAAAGCCCTACTGGGGACCCTACGGTTTACTGACATCTTTTTGAGAAGCTCGTGGAACACTATGCGCTGTCAACGGCTTGGGTGAGCTACCCATTGCTTGTAGTCCTCTTACGGATTCCCTTAGATGGGAATAGTTGTGGTATGATTCTAATATTTTTAAGGAACATTATTCGCCTCTCCTCGCATCATCCCAGTCTTAATTTGTCAAAACACCTCAGACCTTCTTTCCAGACCTACATTGAATAGTTTTTACCTTGTCTGTCATTGAGATGATATGAGAACCTACTTTATAGTTCTATAGTTTTGTTTAACAACAGACTCCACTGTTCGATTTTCGTGAGAAAACTGTCACTGCAAACTTCGTACTGCCTATATATATTTTTTTTCGTTAAAGGTGTTTAAACCTTACCTTAACTTTTACGAATATTTCAAGACCAAAATTGGTCATATCAGTGCAGCCGTTTTCGAGTTTTAGCGAGACTAACGACCGGCTATTCATCATAACTAATTTATCACAAAAATTTTTTTATTTGATAATCATAAACTAATGCTTGACTGCGATCCCACCTGATGGTAAGCAGTGATGCCACTGTTGATGGTGTATTACGATTAAAAAGAGAGATCGCGAATTGCGATAACGGCCTTATCGCATTCCGCAATCTCTCTCATTTCATGTATGTGTTTTCGATATAAGTACAATAAAGTAAGTATACAAGGCATGCGCTTTAGTCGTGGAATTGCGGACACCAGCCCGAAACAAAAGTACAATAAATTATATAATAAGCAATTAACTCTACGTTCCTATTTAGACACTACAGCAGGCACTTAATAGGGATTAAGTAGATAATATAAAACGAGTTTTAAGTAGATAATTTTCCGTAAACTACCAACAGTTTAATGTTTCCATTATTTATCTACCTCTTTACCAAATCTCGTTGGAATTTATTTGGGTTTGCGCTTATTATGACATGCGTGAACAAATTCTTTAGTTAGCTGACTCAGGTCAAGTACCTACGTATATATACAGTTCTATTAGTGGGCAAGTGTAACGTTTTCCAAACTTATTAAGTTGGATATAAATAAATCTAGCACCAACAGAGTCGAGGTCGTGGTTATTTCCTCAAACGAACTAACTATAGTATTTGTTTCTAGTATTACTTACTAGCTTTTGTCAGCGGCTTCGCCCGCGTACATAAAATATAGCCTATGTCACTCAGGAGTAAAGTAGCTTTCTATTGTTGCTAAAATTTTTCCCATCGGACCAGTAGTTCCAGAGATTACTTACCCCCTACAAACAAAAAAACATAAAAACAAACTTTACCTCTTTATTATATTAGTGTAGATTACTGTGCAATAGTTATTTAAGTTTCAGACTATATACACCTACGGTAACACGATACAGAAATAAGACCGTGTCGGATCTTAGCGAGTCGGAAGTTAGGCTCTGTGAATAAGCGCTTGAAAACTTGTAAGAAAATAAATGGCTTAAACAAATAAATGTAATTAGCAGTTGTTATTGCTGTTCAAAACTGTTAGGGATGATTCTCATTAGAGCGGGCCGTGCCAGGGCCGGGGCGTGGACGAGCCGGGGCCCGTCCGTGCTATGCAATTTATTTTCGGACGCAGCACGAAAAATGTACTGATTACGATGGGACGTGGACGGAACGGGGCGGGACCGTGCAACAAACGTGGTATTGAAGTGCGTCGAGCGGGCCCGGACGGGACACGGATAATGCACTGTGTAATATAAATTGATTCATACAAAATATATGAAACAGATTAAAACCGTGCCCCGTCCGGGCCCCGCCCCGGGCACAGCACGTTCTAATGAGAATCATCCCTTATTGGTATTAATTTCTTTAAAAGCTTTTATTTTGTACGAGTTTTCAAGCGCTAAAATACGCAGGGCATATCTTCAGACTCGCTCGGTCCGTGGGTCGTACCGTATTCACTCTAGCCTTGAAGACACCTAAATTATGAGCGGACAGGAAGACCGCAGCAGGATAATTTATGTCACTAGCAAATTTTACAAGCAGCCATGCAAAACAGTAAGACAATACAACTCTATCCACTTAATCTGAACAAACATCCATATAAGAAGAATCCACAAACATGTCATTGACAGATACCACAAAGCACTCTTTGTTCAGGCTAATCTAGGAAAAGTACTACATTTTTATTGACTGAACATATCAACTATGAAAATCACTACAAACACAGATTGAACCTTGAAAAACACAACACTGATTTATTTAATCTTCATGTACAGTAGTAGTACATAGGCGGACTTAATGCTACAAGGCATTCTCTACCAGTCAACCTTTAGGGGCTGTCTCCACGAGCGAGAAAATCGCGACGAGTCCGCCCTTATAACGTCGGATAATCTCCACGAACGAGCGATAATTCCGCCGCGTATCGTCGCGAGTCGTTACGGAATCGCGGCGATTCCGCGGCGACTCGTAACGGTATCGCCGCGTTTCTTTGACGTCACGTTCAAAAAAAGCTTCTAGAAACGTCTTTTAACCAGAGGCAATGCTGAAATGACGCTGCGTTTGACAGCTATTGCTTAGGTTGCTAGTCGCGGCGGGCTAGCGACGATGTAATGACGTTTTGCGGGCTCGTTGCCACTCGTCGCATCGCGGCGATAATATCGCCGTGTGGAGACGGTTCCATAGAGAGTGTATAGAAAAACGTGGCACGGCGATAATATCGCCGCGATTCTCTCGCTCGTGGAGACAGCGTCTTAGGTAAAAAAAAGACAACACTGTGGTAGGTGTGCACAATAAATAAATACCAGATATTACAAGATTGACGCTCTACGCTAAGCCTATAATCCTCGGCTGTCGGCATACAAGTTGTAGCACACCATAACCTTTTAACTAATGTTCCCACAGCTGGGTCTCTGGCCTCCTCTATAGGAGAGAGAATGGGCCGTAATCCACCACGCGTGCCAAGTGAGGGTTGGTGGAGGACACTAGTCTTAAAATTTTTGTTCTAGACCATGACTGATTCCTCACATTGTTTTGCAAAAGTTGTACAGTATGGCCGTCGGATCTTGGCGAGTTTTAGCGCTTGACAACTCGTACAAAAAAAAATAGTTTAAACAAATAAATGTAATTTGCAGTTGTTATTGCTGTTAAAAACTGTTATTAGTATATTTTTTTTTTACGTTTTTTGTTAGTACGAGTTTTCAAGCGCTAAAATTCACAGTGCCTAACTTCAGACTCTCCAAGATCCGACAGCCGTACTGCACTATCATTATGACGGTGGACCTTGAAAGCCCAGTACTTAACCAATTTTCGGATCACAATCGTAAAGGAGGTCTGTAACGTAACCATAGTAACGGATTCAACTTATTTGCCGCCTACGTTTATATTACAATCTGTTGGTTAACTGTATTATATAACCTCCTTCCTCACACCATTACGTTTATGTCATTCTCGTGTCACTCATTGTAATAAAAATGATGTACTTACGCAAATTACGCGAGAATTTACTGAATACACAAGAAATACATAACAGAATCAAACTTAAATTTTACTCACACGAACTTTGTTAATCCTACAATTATACAAATATCCTACCTTAGTGCTAACTATACTGTATGAACACTGACACTCGCTCATGGCAAAGTAAGGTTATAGGTACCACGGCTGGTTTAATGGCAAAATTATCGCCATGCATGCGTGTTATTGTTCTAGCGAATGACGTGCAATTTTTTGCTTGTGTAAGTGAAAAATATGCAAAGATTGAACTTACCAAGCAAGCCTTTGATGCACTATTTCGCACATATAGTGGAAAACAAAAGACTAAATATTTGTTTCATAAATAAACCATAGATAAATTCGACAAAAAAGGTTTCTTTTGTAGGTATGAAACCTTTTTAAACTATCGCTTTGAAGATCAGTGTGCAGTTTTACCTACTGTGTAACGCAAAAAAACTTACCAGTGACCAGTTAATAAAAAAAAAAAATAAAAAAAAAATAAAAATCTTTTATTTTAAGGCTACTTTGGCCCACAGTGTGTTAGTTTATACAATTATCTTACAAACTATGTTAGTAAAATCACCCAGAAAACAAATAAATAAATAAATCAGCCACAGTTAGCTCCATCAAGCAGCATGCAGGACATGCAGCTTGATGAATCTACCCATGGTAGGCCCATCCAGCCGTTCAGCAAATACCCTCAAGATGCTGTTGGCGCTCCCACCCACTCGGCGCATCATGGACGCCACCTTTTTACGCATCACTGCAAAGTAGTCGTCAGTGTGTGCATCAGCGAACATACCCGATGCACTACAATATGGTGGAAGCCTCAACAACACCCTGAAGGTATTGTTGTATTGAATACGTAGGGCATTGTCTGCTTTTTGGGTATGATTAGCCCAAAGGCTGCTGGTGTAGAATGTTTGACAGAAAGCCTTGAACAGTGTAATTTTTACTGGTACCGAGCAACCAGCAAACCTTCGAGCCACCATATTTCCCCTCACAGCCAGCGCCCTACGTTCCCTTTCCATATCAGTATCGTCCTTTAGGTCTTCGGTAACAATGTGACCTAGATACTTAAATTGGGTAACTCTCTGTAAGAGCGAGCCGCAGAGCATTATCGGGGGGACATAAGATGGACTTTTATTCCTACCTCTAAACACCAACAGCTCACTCTTCTTAGGGTTATACTTTAGCCCATATTGCTCAGCATACCCCTCACAAATGGACAGCAGCTTTCTCAATCCACAGATGGATGGGCTCAACAAAACCATGTCGTCTGCATAGCTTAAATTATTCACGCTTACTCCATCTATGTGGCATCCGACATAAGTTTTGCTGAGCTCAACCAGTAATTGATTAACATAAATGTTAAAAAGTCTTGGGGATGTAAGACCTCCCTGTCTGACACCACACTCTAATTTATACGGGTCAGACAGCGCATTCGCCCACTTTACAAAGTTTCTTTGCTTATCATACCACATCGACAACGTTGACACTAACGATTCAGGCACACTCGCTTCTCGAAGCTTTCCCCATAGGGCATTATAAGAGACAAGGTCAAATGCTTTTGACAGGTCCAGGAAACATGCATACACTGGCGTTTTTCTATCGGTATAATACTTGACAGTATGCTTCAGCGCGAAAATAGCACTCTCGGTAGACAACCCAGCACGAAAACCAAACTGTGAGTCATGTAGTTTGGTATATCCACCGAGGTGTGCGTCAAGCACACTGTCAAGTACTTTGGCTATCACTGTTGCCAGTGAGATAGGCCTGTAATTGCCTTTGTCTGCTATATCCCCTGTCCTGTCCTTCACAATAGGTATGACTAATGTGTCTAACAATGTTTCCGGTAAGTGAGAGTGCCCCAGGCAAAGATTGAAAAACATAGTCAACACTCTCGGCAGATGTATACCAGCGTTCTGAAGATGTTCGATACTGAGCCCGTCATGACCAGGAGATTTTCCCCTCTTCATAGATGCAATAACTTCTTTTATTTCCTTACATGTAAAGCGGAGGGGAAACTCTGACCTGCAGGGCTCAGCATCGCTCAACTTCAGCGTTGTATTGAGAGGTGAACTCACTTTAAAATGTTCTTTAAAGATATTTGCTATCTCTGTGGAGTCACTCTCGCCCGCTACATTAGCTGAAAGACTTGGGGTATTGTTATTTAGTTTTTTAGTACCTTTCCAAAATGATGTGAAACATTTTTTTGAATGTAATGAGGCTAGAATGTCCATTTCAATCTTATCCTGGTTCCTAATACACCATTTTAATTTGGATTTAAATATTTTACGCGTTAATTTCATTTCCTCAAAAAGAGGCCCGCTACTAGGTTGACCGTAATACATCCACAAATTAAACTTTAGTTTTGCCTGAGTGTGCACTTCCTTCACATGCTTGTTCCAGGCTTTCACTCCTTTATTTTTTCCTATAATGCCCCTTGTGGTCCTACTGCTGCCGGCAGCGTCACTTAGTATACATACAATTTTGCTATACATTTCATCCAACAAAACTTTATGTTCAGTCTTATCACAATATTTATCCGCACAAAGTCTAAAATTTATAGGAAAATCTAAGTTCTTTAATTTATTGTTACACAACAACAAGTATTTATTTATTTCATCGAGGCTTCTTTCGCCCCAACGTATACCACTATATAAATTTTTAGCAAATGTTTTTACTCTAATAATGTTAATGTCACACTACAATTTCAATGGAAAGTGATCTGACCAAAATGAATCATAAATCACTTCAATGTTTACTATAGATTTCGCCGCCGACTGTGTAACAATACAGTGGTCTAACCAGCGCTTGCACCCATGTGAGTCACTAATAAATGTATATGTAGGCGACAACACGCCGAGATAATCTATGTCCGCGCACACTAATTCTTGTTCGTTACAAAAACTAAGAAGTTCATGACAGAATGACTCATCTGGGTGCGCGTTGAAGTCCCCTAATACAAACACAGATTCAATACTATTACTTTGTATCATTGAGTACATTTCACTAAGACACTCCGTAAAGTTTAGCAAGTTCTCACTACTGTCCGTTGGCATATAAATGTTTATAACCATAAAACATCGATTATCAACCACTACTTTTATTGCACAGATCCTATTATTATCACTTTTTACTACTGACACGTTATTAAAAGCACTTTTTCGCCATAGTATGGCGACACCTCCGTATGGTCTACCTTTACAAATACCAGCGGAAGTGTCTACTGAAGACTTCGCAGTGTAACTGAATTCTTGATCTAAATTTTCAAGGAAGTGTAAATCATGTGGATATAACCACGTTTCTTGTAACAATAATATATCAGCTGTTTTACACAGTGTGCGCACGCAGTTCACTGACCTCTTGACATTTTTACAATTGAATGTTATTATGTTCATTTTCGAAGCACTATCCATTATGTTTTTATTTTATTTCTTTCATTATTCTGAGAAACATTACTGTCCTCTTCTCTTCTATTTTTAAAATGCACAAAACGACGAAATGTGATGCCATCAGGCCACAACTGGTCATCCAGAAACATTTCCAGCTTATTTCTGTTTACAAGTATTTTAAATGCATTGTAAGGTTTCACTTTCTTCATTGAAATTTTCTCCAGTGAAACTACTTCTGAGGTTTTATTTTTAATAAACATACAGATATCATTCTCTGCAGTTTCTTTGTTTACGTTTGAAATAAATAAAGGAATTTTTACTTCAGCTGCTTTAAACTTCTCAGACTCGTCTGTGGTCGCTTTCCCAGTTTTACCAACGAATCGATTTTTTGCCCTTTTTCTTTGAACTGTTATCCATTCTTCATTAGGTTCCTTATGCAATTTCCATTCACCTTTTTTCGCAATGTCCGCCATGGTGGGCTGTTTCTTTTCAACGGTCGCTGTATGACACAAAGTTGACTCTGGAATCTTCGCGCATAATTCATTGTCCAATAAAGTCGAGTTAATCAGTGTAGATGCATTCGGCTTATCTGTATCTGTCTGTGCAATAGTGAGGGAGCGATACTTTGGTGACGTAGTGCTATCGGTGCTCGCCTTCCTCGTCGCCAAGTTAACACCGGCCGCCGGCGACAGCCCGAAAGGCCCACTGTCGAGCAGATACCCTCCTCTTTTTCTCGTATTGATATTATAAGCTAAAAACGATGAGGGGGCCCTGCCCGATTCGAAATTTGTTTTCAGCTCATCCAATTGTTCCATTGTTACATATCTATCCTTTATGTCATTAATTTCATTTCGCATAATCATTAAATCCTTTAATAATTTTGTAACATCAACATGGTCGAACGTAACGGGCGGTAATTTTTGCAAGTCACGCGCCACAAAAACCGGTATTTGATCTGGTTCAGTTATTTTGAAGACACATATTATATCTTCTAGATTTCTCTGCTTTTTTCCATCCTTACGCCTTGAAACTTTCTTCTGTTTACCGTTAATAGAATTAAATAGTAAATCTTTAGAATTTTCTACCTCCTCTTCAGAAAAAGCAGATGCACAAATTCTAATTAAACTTTCATTATCCATCACTGATATCTTATTTTGAATAAATGATAACAGTTCACTTATTACTATATTACAGTTCACACATTTTAGAGTATTCACAGATATCGCCACGGAAGTTGCCATTTCGAACCGCTCGCGAGCGCGTACGCCGGACGACTTAAAAGTCGAAAGACCTACTAGATGGTCTGTATAAGCAGGGACAAATTAAATTATTTAGCACAAGTCCCCAGACGTTGCTTCAATATCTTTTTTATTTATACACCATTTTCTTGGTTTTTTTTTATGGTAGGTGAAAATCATCGAATGACGAAACCCGCTCTTGGGCGGAGCGGGAGACAGTGTCAGACTCTTACTGACTAAAAAACCTACCCCATTCCTTCCTTGCCTTATTCCTAGAGCCGCGGTAACATTTTCACATCAACCGGCGGCTCCAGAAGACACACCATTGTCTTGGGATAACTTTGGCGACAAATAAAATTAATATTTTGATTTCAAGAAATTACAGCTACTGATGTCTAAGTTATAATGACAATAATTAATTAAATATTAGGCGTAGGTGAAGTAAACACTCGCCCACGGTCTTGAGAGACCCCTTTTTGGTATGCCAAAGGGACTGCGCGCAAGCGAGGGTTCCTTAAAAATGAGGGTTTTTTTACATAATTGATAGGTTTACATTTGACCACTATTTCACCTAACAGTAAACGATGTTGAAGTATAACGCTGAATTATGGCAGTTGCTATATCGTTTTCGAATTTATGAAAGAAAAAAGCCTCGCTGATGCGCCTTCGCCCACGGCTAAATTTGTCCACACTACGCCTCTGTATGAAACAATATGAAAATGAATCATTTGGAAATATTTGCTTACCTGGATTTTCATTGATTAGCAGCACTTGAAACACTCTCTAGAAAATGAATTCGTAAATAGGATACTATGAATATTTTACCACATAGTTTTAAAAAACATGCCTACGACTTTTTTCGACTAGGACGGAAGGACTTCGAAACCAAAAAACAATTCTTCAGCAACAAAATCTTCAACCGAATGGGCAATAAGTGTTTGTAAACAAATAAGAATATACTACTACTGTTCAGCATCATTGAAACGACTCTATAGTAAATTGGCTCGATTGTCTGCGCCAATATATCATATAAATAGAATGCATATAATTAGCCTGGTGCGGTAGGTAACAGCAACGGCACTGAGGGCGACTTGTATTTACATACATCATCGTCATTTCAGTCGAAAGATGCCCACTGATGGACATGGTTATGGACTAAGCGTTTCGCATCGAAAGACTTGAACAATTTATTTGCCTGCTGCGGTCTACCGTCTACCCATCCGATTATAATTTGGGTGTCTTCAAGGCTAGAGTGACTATTCACTCTAGCCTTATTCACTTTAGCCTAAGCTTTTAATAAACTTATGCGCCTTACCATAAACGATTACGTCACTGTTTACCATCAAGTGGGATGACAGTCAAGCATTGGTTTATAGCAAATTAAAAAAAAAATTGGTCTCACCCCGAAGTGTCACCATAATGACCGGTTTCGGACGTTCAGAATGAAAGTTAAACTGTAGTGGAAATGAGCGGATGTCCTTTCCATTGCTCTTTGGGTGACTTCTGATGAGGCCCATAAATTGTAAGCGACCATGTTTTTAATTATGGTGTTTTATTTTATTTTTACTAGAAAATTCAATGAAAGTTTTTTTATTTATTTATTTTAAGGAAGGGGGTCAATGCCCCCCGTCATTCATGGGACGTTAAAACAAGTCGCAATCAGCGTTCACATCATCACTAAACAGAAGACGCTGATGACTTTTAAAACATCTCGGTCAATGTCTTCAAGAGGTAACAACTGTTCCAAGCGTGAAGGAGATTAATTGTTACCAGAACAAACATTTAACTGAGCGATTCTTCAATAATCAGGTAACGTCATCCTAAAGCCTGCTCTACACTACTCGCGAAGTTGGTCGAAATTGAACGAATACGTTAGTGTAGAAGGGTACTTCGCTTCGCTTCGTGCAACTCCGCCTCGCTTCGGGCGACTTCCAATCGTTGTCGGTTTTTTGCGCCCGAGTCAAAGGACTCGAAGACTCGAAGTGCTCCTCGCGAGCTTGCACGAGTGTGTGTCACATACTTTGGACTTCGATCAACTTCAATGAGTACTTCGTCGTGGCAACTTCGCGAGTACTGTAGAGCAGGCTTAAGAATAAATAGCAGTCACGCTGATATATTAATCACCTACTTACTTAAAGTGACTCTTCGTCACACAGGTGTTAAATTGGTTTGAAATTCTCAGCTAATCTTTACACTTATTACCTATACCTGCATCTCCAATCACTCCGGCTATATCAGACTATATTAAAATCCGTTTAGTAGTTTTTAAGATGATCGCATTCATACAGACAGACAGCTACGGTGGGGGAGGAGCAATTACATGATGTAATCATTTATGGCATCTATAAGGGCATCTCCATACCACGCTGTTGACGATGCGCTTTTGTCCTATAGAAGGTCCAAAGGCTGAGATCTGATTCGCGTACGTATTGCGTCTGTGACGTCTAAATATCGTTTAAAAAACGTGGTGTGCATAGACCTTTATTAAAAAAAAAAGAGAATTGCATACGTAGTCCTTATGGAATGCAGGTGTTTGGTTACCGTGCAGTATTGATGCAGAATCTGATAGCATATAAGTAGTATATAAGTACCTATGTACTATCTACAGGTAATCCTAGTAATTTTGAGTATATACTCTTATCGAATGTTCAAGAATCTTATGGTATCATTAAATTTCCGCGATTGAGATTGGGCCACATCGCAGCTCAACGTCTCAAGACAGCATCCATAGGTTATGAGAAAGTAACGAAGACAAAAAAAAGGAGTGGGTTTTTAGTCAGTAAAAGTCTGACATTATCTCCCACCCCGTCCAATGACAGCAGGTAGGTATCATTGGATGATATTTCTGCCTAAAAATAAAAAATAAAAAAAACCATTTTGTGTCAAAACGGATTTTTTTATTATTTTACAACGACGTTTTTTTTGTAATATGTAAATAATAAAAACATCAAGTGTCTTGATGTTTTTATCATTCACGTTATGTAACCGTCTATATTACATTATAAAACAATTATATAATTACTTTAAAACACTAATTAATATTTTATTGTTTGTTTCAATTTCGTTCCAGTTACATTTTTTAGGGTTTTTTTCAAATGTCAAAACGGCGTTTTATTTTTTAACGAGTTACAATTTAAGCATATTGCAAATCGGTATACCAGCTAATTTAATGTCATCTAACATATCACTGTCTTACTTAAACCTATGAAATAATGATTTACAGGGTTTACAGGTGACTTCGGTAAAGAAGAAGCTCGAAGTCGAGAAGCTTTCCTTCGAAGTCGCTTGTTAAAAGCAGTCCACAAGCCTCATGAAAAAGCTGTATAAAGGCAGTAACCTGTCCAGTATATTTTTATGCCTTTTCCTGAAGGAACCATGAATATATGCCCCTAACATAAAGTCAAGTCGTAATTTGAATTGACATGCTACCGGTACTTAATGTTAACTCGACCTTATGGCTAAACCGAATTCTTAAAAAGAATCAAGAGCTTCGAAAAGATATGAGGTGGCTCAAAGCGATGATAGCTAGACCTGCCAGAGTTGCGAAATTGTTTAAAGGTTTTTTTGAAACATCAGAAATGTAAATTTCCGCAGGAGAACATAGCCAGAACCGCCAAGGTTGCCTGCAGTGGGCAGGGCACATAACATAACTCGCAAAACAGATTTCAATGGGTATGTACGAAAGGTTCTGGAGTAGCGAGCGCGTACCGGAAGACGCAACGTTGAAATGCGGGAGGCATTTGACAAGGTGGACCGATGACCAAGTGAGTTTAGGGAACTGATGGGTACGGGACGCACAGGACAAGTAGTTATAGCGACGCTTAGTGGTTATAACCAACGGTGGAGTTATTTTGGCTAAAATGACGATGACGTTGAAACTTTGAAACTAGTGCTTATCAGCGACCCCAACTGATGGTAAGCAATGATCCAGTCGTTAAAGATAAATCGCATTAGTTTATTAAGAGCCAATTCAGGCTATATTATAGACGCCCAAATTATATGGGAAGACCGCTGCAGCAAAATTATTCCAGTCCTTCTATGTGCGTGGTATGAACGACGAGACGAAACGCAGACCGTAGAACTGTTAACAATGTTGACAAGGGTGGACACCGGTCCATGACCAGAGACGCCTATACGAGGACTTAATTTTACACACTTGTTCTTATTACTTGCATGATGCGAGGTCCTGGTACTAGACTATTCAGGAACAATGCGAGAACGTTCTTCCGAGTAGAGCTTGTACTAAACAAGGGCAAGTCTCACTTTACACTCACTCACCTTACGTCAGGATTCCCGATTGTAGAAAGTTACCTCAGTTATGGAAAATGAAGAGGCACTTAGAGAACACTATTTTAGGTTTTGGAAAGACTATCGCCACTACTTACTTCAATATCAGACCTTGGCAACGTCCAACTCCATTGATACATAACTTAAAAATAGGAATTAGACTACTCTTTCACCATAATAGCGTCTTTTCTTTAAACGCACACGACACCTAAATTACTGCCCCCAAGCCAAGTTACAATCGTATCGTTTAGAGTTAGCGCTTGTAGTTGGCCACGCCACCAATTCCCTTGTTCGGATGTCATCTCAACAAAGGAGTTGGGGGCGTAGCTATCTAGAAGCGCAAACTCTAAACGAAACGATTGTAACTTAGCTAGGGGGGCTGGTGTATTCAGCATGTCTTATCGTAACATGCCACCAGCATTTTTGGAAGTCTGTTTAGCTTGTCAAATCACATAACGCGTAATAATAAATATACAATGCGTTCCAAATGAGAATAGGATCGATTGCCATGTTGTGACGTCACGTCATACTGTCAAATCGAAAAGAATAAGAACTCAGAGATGAGCAAAATTGAAGAACTGTATCAATTTCTTCTATTTGACAATATTATTATGTAGTAACGTCACAATATGTCAATAAATTAGTAAAGATATATCTATCTATCTTATTTGGAACGCATAGTACGGTGTTAGCAACTCTACTTCACGCAAAATACTATACACCAACAGCCAACAACGGAAAATCTATACTAATATTATAAAGCTGAAGAGTTTGTTTGTTTGTTTGAACGCGCTAATCTCAGGAACTACTGGTTCGATTTGAAAAATTCTTTTTGTGTTGAATAGATCATTTATCGAGGAAGGCTTTAGGCTATATAACATCACGCTGCGGAAAATGTGGAAAAAACGGGGAAAATTATTCATCTTTGAGGGCTTCCGTTGCGTGCGCTGCCAAAACGGTTTAAGATACCAAAAAAATATGTATGAAAGAATTATTCCTCTTAAAATTATCTAAAAAAATGTCCGCGACAGTATATGTCTATCTTTTAAGATTAACTTACTAGAACCGTTTTTATGCGAATCAAATTTAGCCAATTTTTACCGATTATTTGTGAGAGTTCTATCAACATAATAATATAATTTTTATCCAAATAAATATGTTGTTGATTAAGAGTATGTAATTGTAAATAAAATTGTCATTGACATCATTTAATTTCAACGAACATCTTAGAAGATATTACAATTTTAAAATAACTCCGATATAAAATTCACACGCGATGCATGATGTGCTAAACTTGACGCTGCGCCTGGCCGGCGGGCGAGGAGAGGGGTTATTTGCGGGCGGCGCGGATGGGTTTTTTTTTGGTAGGTAAAAATCATCCAATGACGAATCCCGCTCTTGGGCGGAGCGGGAAACAGTGCCAGACTCTTACGGACTAAACAACCTACCCCGTTCCTCCCTTGCCATATTCCCAGAGCCGGTATAACGCTTTCGCACCAACCCTCAGTTGCAGGAAGCTTCGCCCCTGAAGGGCCCCACAGTTTGCTGACAACACCTTGAGGCGCGCGGAAACAGTGCACGCCGTCGACGACTTGGTCTCGGTCTAGACTGTTACCAGACAACCGGACGGCGAGCTACCCATTGCTCACCGTCCACAAGCCAGCGTCTAAGGAGACAGGATATCGGCGGGATCGCGGCGGTGACGGTGACGGCTACGGCGAGGGCGCTGTTGCCTTTGCCTTATGCGGCCTCCTCCTTTACGAGCATTACTGCTTTGCAGAAGGAGGCGACCGCTTACCATTCTTCTTCGCTGCGAACTATGGCCTGAACCAAGACCCGGCGCGAGAGGTCGCCGCCGCTGATCACCCCCACGAGGACACGGCGATGCTCTTCTCAAGCGGGGCACACCTCCACCGTTTGCTCCACCGTATCCTCCGGGCTGACCATACAGTGGCGACACCCGGGCGTCTCTTCCTTCTTCCCATGTCCGGTGAGAACCTACGTCATGCGGAAGGTGAGGATGCCGTGATAGATATCACGCCTCAAAGAGGGGACTTACCGCCGAGATTATGGCGTGCCCAAGTTGGGGTGTAGCTCTATGAAGTACTTTTAGATAATTATGTTCTTTTAAAAACTAAATTGTCTAAAATAATAACAGAAATTGACACGGGCAAAGTCGTGGGTAACAGCTATAATTAAAAATAAAGCTGAGGAGGTTGTTTGCAAAAATAAATATGATGCCCAAAATAACTATTCCACGCGGACGAAGTCGCGGGCACAGCTAGTTTTACTATAGATACTAATCTGTAGATACTAATCTAACAAATAAATAAATTATAAGTGCATACAATTATTTACTGCGTTGGTGATATTTAATATTTATGGGCAACATGACTCATTTATGATCAAATGTAGTTAAATCGTGATTGAATTATAATTTACTAGCTTTTGCCTGCGGCTTCGCTCACGTTAAATTCGAGCTAACACGGTTCCTCTGTCCTGATTTAGAATACACATTGCAAACTGCGAAAAGTCCCATATAAAATCTCACCCCTTCCTTTAAGGGGTTAGCTGCTGTTTCCAAAAAAAAATGATGCACGATTTTTTTGTTAGTCACAAATAGTCCGCACACACATTTATAACATTAGTAGGGATTACAACTAGATACAGTCAAGGACCAGCAGGGCTAATACTCGTACCTTCTGGGGCTATGGGTTTACTTCCGAGTGAGACACTCGTGGTTATGGAACGCAAAGAGCGAAGAAGGAACATAAGTGTGTGTTTTTTTTTCAGTAAAAATCTGACAAGCCTGAGAGAGAAAAATCAATGGATGATTTTCCCGCCTTAGAAAAAATAGTCAGACATTTTTTTCAATATGTTTTGTGTTTAGTAAGTAATATCTAAAATTTTGTTTTTACTATACGTAATAAACAACTGGAGACTTTTTGGAGGTGGAAACTAATACTTTAGCAAATAATATTGAATTTTGCTACCTGCAAACGCATTTTTGCCTTCGACTGTACCTACAGTACGTATGCGGTCGGTACCTACCTACCGTAAAACGTATTGAATAGAAACAAATCGACTGTGAATAGGAACAACATTTTGTTGTTTTTCACGTTATTTAAAAATTGTTAAAATATTCTTTAATAACTCAATATTGAAAACAAAAATGCTTTATTAAAACTAAAAATATGTAATCAAAGTAATAATCCTTATATTTTTTTTTGTTTCTATTCACCCCCTGAGATTCTATTTACCCCATTCTACCCGGTACATAACATCAGCCTAACTCTAGTATAGATATAGTAATATCCTTACCAGCAACGGATCATCAACGGTGCTTCCGTTGATGATCCGTTGCTGGTAAGGATATTAGCCAATATTAATATATAACATACACATAACATATACAATACACACACAAAATGTGTGTAATATTTTTTAATAAAAATACAACTTACTTTACTTACAGGGTGAATGACGCCTTCGAGTCCGATCGGGATGTTCGTGATATCAATAGCGTGCACCATTTTGTAGCTAAAATTAAAATAAAGCACTATTAAATTCTAATTAAGATAAAATATCTTAATTAAAAAAATGCATACTTACATGTTGTCACGCCGACCTTGAGTATTTTAATTATTTATTTAAATAGATTGAATTCAAGTTCAGTTCAAAGTATCTAAATTGTTGGTCACACTATAAAAACCGTTTTTCCGTATTCAGTTTTGATATTACGCAAATATCAGAAACTATTCTACAACTTTGCAAGAAAAGTTGAGTTTTTGTGAAAAAACTAGATTACGATAATAGGTATAGAAGTATTTTTAAAAAAAGGTACTTAATACAGCCAAACTTACTTTTTCGACTGTTATTTTTTTCAGCAAACCAAAAACGTCACAAGGAAACACTGCACACATGCACACAGTCTCGTCCAATTAGAGTCGATCTAATTTCTGTCATTACAATAATGATATTTCGATAAGGAACGAGAAACGCGCGCCGGCGACTGACGGAGAGCCGACTGTGGCCCGGCTTTAAGTGACAATTAAACGAGCAAAGTTAAGAGAATCATATAATATTGTACATCATTGAACAATATACATGTTGCGGGCAAACTGGGGAAATCATTCTTATGCAAAATTCCTACATCTACACTAATATAATAAAGAGGTAAAGTTTGTTTTTTTGTTTGTAGGAGGTCAGCGGCTTCGCCCACGTACATAAAATATAGCCTATGTATGTCACTCAGTGGTAACAGCTTTCTATTGTTGCTAAAATTTTTCCAATCGGACCAGTAGTTCCAGAGATTACCTCCTACAAACAAAAAAAACAAACTTTACCTCTTTCCCAACAAACATTTTAGACGTCGAGTAGACGTTTTGGTAGCAACTTAAAGTTATTTAGTATAATCGTATAAATATCATAAGGACGTATCTATACTCGACGGCATTTGGGCCCATTTTATCCAACTTAAGGTGCTAAGAGTTTCGTGTAACAGTCATATAAATACCTATTTAGTCGCATAGTAGTCGTATACACGTCGGTGATTTGACTACATGTCGTGTAATGATAGCTGTTGGGGCTTGTATTCGACTTCGTGTCACACAATATGACTTTTATATGATGTATGGGTGAGTTATTGTCATTTAAAGATCATTTTGAACAAATTATTATAAAATATTAATATTAATTTAGCAGTGTTTTTGACAGCTGAGTTCATTTTGCATTTTATCTGTTATTTGAGGTGATAAATTTCATTTCATCAGTGGTAGACCATTGTGCAATCAAGTTTACTGATTAATGTGAGGTACTTTTTTAACAAATTTTTAATGCGCTTTTAAAATTTTAATGTTTTCAGATATTTCTATCAATAATAATTTATTATGTGACGGTGTTATAAGACTGCTATATAACTTCCCGATCTATAAACTGCAAGTTCATTGTAAATATGTACGCCATGAATGTTAATTTAGGGATCAATACTGAAAATAATAAAACCGTAGCTAACTTAATTCAAAGAATTTATATTTTAAGAACAAGGGGATTTACGTGACAAAGGCCCAGCGCCCATTATTGGCATCGGCAAGGCAGAGCATTTTTTGTAATAAAAAGCATTATACATTTATTTCATGGCAATAAAGTAGAAATTTCCATGATATATGTAGTGTGTGTGCAGTGTGTGTGTGTGAATGTATGTGTAGTGTATGTAGTATGTGTGTTGTATGTATGTGTATGTGTGTGTAGTTTATCAGTTGTCTAGTACTCATAACACAAGCTCTGCTTAGTTTGAGACTAGATGGCGTTGTGTGATAGTTGTGCAATATATTATTATATTATATGATCGTAATAACAAATGCCGAAAGATTCCTTTCCTTGCCGATGCCGATATAATGAGCACCGGGCCTTAGAATTTAGTAAAATCTTAATAAAACTTTTGTTTTAGGTAAACCACACGATGATTTATAATTATGCGGATGTTGATAAATTTTTAACAAAGATGGACTTTATTGAAATGATAAGAGCGTGAAGGATGGGAAACTACGGAACCCTACACTGAGCGTGGATAATTATACAATATAACGTGATATCAGGATTTTGTTAACTTCTTTCTTCTTCTTCTTGAACTTAGACTGATTTTTGTGATTTAGTATGTTATGTTAAGAACATAAAAGTTCCTAATATCGAAAGTTTAAAATAGGTTTGTATCGATTAACACACCCTACCGCATTCGAACGCGATTAAAACATTCACCAAAGTCTTATTTTTAGTTTTAATAATTATATGTATAAGATACCTGTTGTGTAGTAGTTTTGTATATTCTATTGTGAGATTATTACTAGCTAGCTAGCTAAATTAGATGTTTTAATATGGCAAACTAAATGAAGGTTTGATTTTGTTAATTTACATTTATGGCTCAAAAAGTGAATAAATAAATAAAACTATTTTTTTCTAAAACTAGTAGTATTTCAAATCTTTCCTTAATATTGATATTCAATAAGTGTCACATTTCGAATTACTTGAAATGTTAATTACGTTCCTGGGAATAATTTAAAAAAAAATAAACAAGCGGAGCAAAATATATATTTGAGTTGTATGAAACACTATCGCCCACTTTTTATAATTGATTGGTCAAACTTGCATTTAAATGTGATACGGAACCCTTCCCATTTTCCTCACTCACAGCTTGAGCTCTATCACTTTGTATTAAAGAACGTGATTGAATCGAATGATAATTGTTTTTTACTTTTCTTTTGAATCCACCACTTCTTTTAACACTTTTCCACTTTTTTAGATCCATGTTGAACCTAAATAAATATGATAAGTACGATTTCAAAATGGTGGAAGTGGTATAGAAGGTTATTATAAACCTTTAATACGACTAGTAATTAAATAGCAGTCGTGTTGTCATGTTTGTGATACTTTAGGTTGTATAGAGGCCGTTCGTAATACTAATATTCGAATTATATGTAATGGTTACAAAAACTACGTTTAAACAATTATTATCCGTTTAGCAGTTGTATAAAAAGTAATTATATGACGAAATTGACAGTATTATGACGTTTATACTATGAAAACGTTTACACGACGAAAAGTTGTATATGTAAGTCTTATAGATGTCGTCGTAGACACTATTATATGACGATTGTATAAGAAAATCGAAATAACGTCTATACGACATTATAATACGACAAAAACTGTATACGACTATTCGGTCAGATAATGCACCAGTACATGACGAAGAGTTAAAAATAATACTGTAATATAACTTTAATAAGACTCAAGATCATATAAATGTTTTATTATATGACGAAAATGTTTGCTGGGTTATTATATTAGTGTAGATATAGACTTTATTGTACATCAAGATAATTTTACAAATTTCAAAATTTGCCTTAAAAATAGAATATAGGTACAATAGGCGGCCTTTTTTTAAAATTAATTTGAATTTAATAATATAATCTTAACAAATAAAAATAACTCGTTAGTATCACCGCCGTGCATAACGTTCATACCTATTAGCCAATTAACATTCAAATTAACGTCATTGTCTTTAACCGATACTAAAACATTTAATCCTATGTAATTACAGAATTCCTTCATATTTTTTTAAAGGCGGTCTTCACGGCTCATATTTTTGCTAATTATTTTATTAATTATTTTAATGAGCTTGCACGCAATATTAATAGTGGCTATAAGTACAGAAGAGAGTGCAAGACAAATAATAATAATAATAGACCACAAATAATAATAAGGGTAGAAAGGAAAAGGAGCTCATTACAATCCAATATTCCAATCTAAAAAAAAAATTAAAAAAAAAGCAATCATACTAGGATTTTTCCGAAAAAACGTTTTTTCCTACTATCCAATGACGTACGTATATAGAGTGAACGAGTTTGATTAGCGACGTACTGTGAACGTCGTCACTGAGTGTACAGTATATTTTGTGGTCACATATCTATTAGCTTGTAGAGGTACAGTCCGTCAATGGAATGATTCCAAATTAACTGCGGCTTTACAAGGAGTCGTTAAACACAAGCAACTCATTCATTTTTAATAAAAACATTCAGATAAGATAGTGGTGCTCTATCAATTATATTTTTCTTAACCTTAGGTAATATTATGTGATTAATATTAGGACCATTTCAATAAAACGTTGTTCCGATTTAGTAATTGGTGTCTAATTGGGTCAAGTAGAAAACCACCGTCAGGCACTTGGTAGCCTGACATTTATGCTGAACTGGGCCTGTTTGAAGCAGCCGTGGGGCAAATAATATTTTTTTTGTACCAAATATTTTTATGTAATTTAAGAACAAAAATAATTTAATTTTTGCATGTTCATTATTGTGCTATGCCCTGTGTCTATAAATAATAAATGTTATTTCTTTCTTTCTTTGTTTCTTTCATGGTGGAGATCCCACCCATACGTACAAAGCGTTTTGGGAACACATTTATTATGCGTACAGCTAAGGAGTGGACTGCCGGAGTCTGTGTTTTCTGATAGCTACAATTTAGGGATCTTTAGTCAAGAGTGACTAGGTTACTTCAACCTAGTGGGCACATCATCGCTTACCATCAGTTGAGATTGTGGACAAACGCGACCCTATCTAGAATTAAAAAAAAACATGTATCGTGGGTGCGTTCACAAGCGTATAAACTTAAATAAACAAGACACCCAGACCCAGTACAATTGTATAAAGGGCATTTAAATAGTTCCGTGTGGTAATCGAACCCGCGATGCTACAAGCACAGGCACAGCTGTCAATCTCTCGACCGCTGCGCAGTTTGATCATACCGTAAAAGTTCTTCATTTATTCTTTTAGCGATACGACCGCCCGTTCTAACACCATAGTAATTTTAAGCTCCTAATAAAAATAACAATAAAGAGTATATCTATTTATGTACTATTTGATAAGACTTTTTTTTATCTGTTCCGGTTAATCTCCAAAACGTCTTGACCGATTTTGACGGGACTTACACTGATAGATAGCTGATGTTATGAGGGTTAACTATGACTACTTTAACTTTAGAAAAGGAAAGAGAGTTCCGCATAGTACCTAGGCAGCAGTTACTTTGATTACAGCCTATAAAAGAATTTCAGTATTTTATTAATACCCTGTGTATACATGGGCTTAAGGCAGAGGACGCGAAAGACCGAGCGAAGTGGAGGCGACTGTGTAGGAAAGCGGACCCCGGGCACCGAGGTGACAGCCAAGGTGAGCAACCGGGACGGTCGCTAAGATGATGATGATATACATAAAGTATACTGTAATTGATAGTCCTGCACGACAAAAAAAATGTGCATTTTGTTATGCAGTAGGCGTTTTCTAGCAGAGTTGATTGTTTCGTCGCTGAATATTAGCTTTATAGATAGTTTAGCACTAATCAACCAACTTAACTTTATATTTATGACTGTTTTTCATTTTCATCTAGTCTGATTCAGAAAGGATGCATGATGGAAAAGGTATTCAAGCAATAAAGAAAAAAGTTAATTTATCACATGTAAACATCGTTTTATTGATCTATTTAATAGATATACTTATAATAATACATGTTCACCAAAATAATGAAGTTCACATATTTTACTACTAGCTGCAGCCGTCGGGTTCGCCTGCGTGATAGTAAGAAATTATCCCAAGCGAACTTACTCCCTGGATGAAAAGTATTCTATATGCATTTCGAGGACATGGTCTACCTGTATAGGTGCCAAGTTTCATCGAAATCCAATAGTTTTACAGTAACAAATATATATTTTTTTCAAAGATTTAAAAAAAATCTTCATCAACAACGAATTTATAAAACTTTGAAACTACGAATTTATAAAGCTTTAAAGCTGCTAATAAAGGAATTTCAGCATGGACTATGACGTCAAAGTCCATCACCTCATTCACTATGCCCAGAAGCGTGAGAAGTCAAATAACCTTAAAAATACAAGGTGTCATTGACATGTTAACGCAAACGAATACCATAGATCCAGTACATGATTCTGGACACCCTAGTAGTGGAATTTTTCGTCGGTTCTTTTTTCTCAAAAACTTGAAAAAAAAGTTTTGTTTTTTTTATTTTTTACCTGTATAAAATCGTTATTCTAACCAGTCCCAATGATATTTTTAGAAAAAAAAAAGATTTTTTTTTACAAAAAAAAATTAAAAAAGTCATCGAGGCAAATAAAGTCGTTATTCTAATCAAACCCGATGACATTATTAATTTAGAATAAAAAAATGTTAAAATTACGTTTTTATACAGTTTAATTTAAAAAACGTAAAAAATTCATTAAAAAAAAATAAGAAAAAACCGACAAAAAATTCTACCACTAGGGGGTCTAGAATCATGTACTGGACCTATGGTATTCGTTTGCGTTAACATGTCAATGACACCCTGTATATACCTTCTCGGTATGAAATCGGTAGTCACATTTAGCCTAAATATATACTATAGGTACTATTACTAAATATAGTTTGAAAACAATTAAAAAAAACTTTTGTTATCCTAAATCTAAATATAAATTATCACTACACAGTACTTTACGATGTACCTACTTGATACTTTGTTCCAAGTTTTAAATAATAAAAAAAGAAGTCCATTCTCATCTTATTCCAATAACAATCAGATCTTTCTGCATATGTACTAAGTACACTACAGATAAGTTATCTCACTACATATATGTACGCCATCATCATCATCATGCATGCATTTTTTTTCTCCTCTGGAGATGAATTTAATTTTTTATTATTATGATTATTTTTATTGTGCTTTTGAGTACAATATTGACTGGTCTACACTGTTCTTACATAATGATATAAATACTGTAATAACGAAAAATTGTAAGAAACCATTTTTTTTTAAAGAGTAACCATAGTTTCTTGCCGGTTCTTCTCCATAGGAAACGACCAATTTGGAACCGTGCACTAGCTTCTTACGTTTTATAAGTGCCCATGTAGGCCTATATGAAATAAAAACCATTTTGATTTGATTTAATCTCCAGAGAAAAAAAAAATGTATTCCCATACCCTGTACCATATCGTATCACAATTATATACCAAAAATAATGTTACATTTATGTCTATAATGAACTGATTCTTTTAACCACATGCAAAATATATATATATATTTTATAAACGTTAACAAAACATTTATTAATTTATTTGGTTTGACGAAAGTTGTTTCGGAGCGACCAACAAATTCGGGCAATCTCTTTTACTAACAGATAACGTACAGCAAAATCATAGACTGTAGTTTTCCTAATATCGATTAGAAATATCTAAAATACTATATTAAAATAGGCTATATCTACTATGTACTAATATCAATTTAAATCGATTTCTTTTAACAAATGTTTTTTCATTCACAGATATAAAAAACTTACAAAATAAATCATATTTGTAAAATATTACATGGAATGTTAATTCGTGTATCCCATGAACTATATGATTAAAAATAAATACGTTTTCAGCGCAAACAGCGAGATTCTCAATCACTAAAATATGTAAGGATACTGTTCCACAACTTTCACACAACAGTCTAATCCCCAACCAAGCAAAGCTTGTAATATGATTACTAGGCCACTGATAAACATACCTACATATTTTTAAACACTACAACTTATCTACAATATGTAAGTACATCCAGACATAGGAGAATTTTTTTTTTGGTGGGAAAAGTCACCTAATGACGAATCCTGCCCGTGAGCGGGGCAGGACACAGTGTGAGACTCTTACTGACTAAACGACCCACCCCATTCATTCTTAGCCCTCACACCGAGGTCCTTCGGACCTTCCTTTCAGAAGCTGGACCGCGGCCCCACTAGAACAGATATAGGAGACATGACCGATTGAAGATTTTAATGTATAACTGTTGTTTTTCCCGAATAAATAAAATAAAATAAATAAACTGTCGACGAAGGATAAGTGAAGCTTACGTCATAATTACTTATATATTTTATGTATGTAAGATTCAAAGCATACAAAATTCACATGAGGTGCCTAGTGCAGTCCACAAACGACTGGTCAGATAATAAATACATCATCTAACATCATCATCAACAACTAGTTGTTGAAAGGTTGTAGGGTACCCTAGGGTAGGTAGTACATGCACTATTAAAAAAAAAGATTCGATTCTCGTTCGTTTTATACCCCTAAGTGAGCTGAGTTTTGCTTATTAATTTCATTTTACAGGTGTAAAGACATCAATTCATAAGCAAGCACGCCCACTGAGTACATTAGTCTATTTTGTAATAGCTAAATTTTACCTTTGTGACAATGTTTATAAAAATCCCATAGCAAATAATCCTGATCCTTTCAATCTATATAAATCAATAGCACTTTTAATTGTTATTTTATAACTCAAGAACGGGCTCTCCTATCTAAACTGAATGTTTAGGCTTTGTTAGGGCTATTTAGTAAATAGTTTGTGTGAAGTTTGCACAAAATTAGTCGAGCGGTTCTCCATTTATCACTTGTTTTTTTCTGTTGCCGGGAATAAAGCCGCGGACAAAAGCTAGCATTTCATAAAATATTTGACATTCTACTACTATTTTTCACATCAGTATATCCAACGTTATAAACCATTATAGAAAATGGAAGAAAGAATAACTCACAAAATACATTACAATAAAACAACCTCTTAAGTGTCTGAAATTGATGACTAGATCACAGTTTTTGTATCACAGACCCAAATAAGAAATAAAAACTTTCATATACATTTTTAGATTAAATTTTCGAAGGACTTTTTGAGATAAAAAATTTGTTTTTAAATACTATTTTTTTACTGTACGTACACACTATTAATATTTAACTAAGTATAAGGAAAGAGAATTCATCCTGACATGGCACATTAATATTAAATCGGTTATAAACTAGTTTATATGATTGTAAACTAGTGCGCCTCACCATCAACGATTGCATCACTGCTTACCATCAGGTGGGATCGCAGTCAAACACTAGTTTAGTATTGTGAATATTAATAATATTATAATATATATATATATATTCATGGTTGGTTTATATGAAATATTTACCAACTTCAGATAACAATTTGGCCTTTTGTTTAGAATCTAATAGAAAATTTAAGGAATGACTATAGATCGAGCTTTTAAAGTATTGCATGTTCCACGTTACCCGCACACACACTTCACACTACTCACACGCACATTTTCCCGCACACGGCAGCTCTAACGTCAATACCCGCTAGCGCGATATTTACTACGACAATTATCGCGATAATTTTAACGCGCTAAAGTGGGGTCACTATACTTTGCTTGAGTTAACGCCAAACGGCAATGTTAATGCCGTTGTCAATTATATTCAGCATTTCTCGTTAGCGTGGCCCGGACATAATAATTACCCCTGTATCGCGATTGTGTTTACAAGAATGTAAACTTACACACACAAGACCCAAAACACCTATTAGTAGGCGATACAAATATTTGCTCTGCACGGGAATATACCCCGGGTCACAGTATCACAGCCAATCGCTCAACCAGTGCGCAAAAAGTCCAATAAATTCATTTTCCTTTCGTTCTTGTGGTATCTTCATCAGGTTTAGAAGTAGAAGCCATGTTTCGCTGCAACGATGCACACCACACAGTCGCCGGGCAAGACATGACGATGCTCAGGCAAAGCCAAGTCGAAAGCCGCTGGAGAAAAATAAATGATTATTGCTCAGTGCACTAATAAATGCGGCTCATTTAACAATAATAAAAAAAAAATATGTAGAAAAAGGATGCAAGTGTTTAATTAAACGAATAAGTTCATAATATGAAAATGATTTAGAAAGTAATAACATACAAACTAGTGCGCCTTATCATCAACGATAACATCACTGCTTACCATCAGGTGGGATCGCAGTCAAGCAATAGTTTATTGCAATTAAAAAAATAAAACATAAAAATTATTGTGATAAGAATTTTGAAAATTCACAAAATTATTGATGAATACCAGAATAAAATAAATACTTATATGGTTAGGATGACGGCAAAACAAATGCATTTCGCGAACTATGATTTTCTTCCTCACTTGATTAGGTTGAACTTGACGTTTAATTGTTACAACCACGCGTCTACGCAGTGTAAATTGAGTCTAAATGCAATAAAAATAAAGTTTAAAAACTAACACCCGACTACTTAAAAACACGCCCTAAAAAGTACGAAACAAGAAAACAAGAAAGCCGTGGTCGTATACCACTTTTTTTAATTTATTATTCTTATGGTATACGACCACGGCTTTCTTGTTTTCTTGTTTCGTACTTTTTAGGGCGTGTTTTTAAGTAGTCGGGTGTTAGTTTTTAAACTTTATTTTTATTTAACATATTTTGGAGTTCTAAATAGGTTAATCTTGGGTTCATTGATTTCTCAGCCCATGAATACAGGTAAAGTCACAAGCAAATGCTAGTAATATATATATATTCAAAATGTACAAGTAAAGCGCTTTCAAATAATACCAAACACGGCATATTTATCTTGACTTTATTTTTTTACTTCGTATGTTTTGTCCGCTAGAGGGCGCCACATTAGATTTTGTGAAATCCCATATAGCCTATAACCAGCGGACAATTAAGACGCTTCTAATGATATGTCATTTGTCGAATTCTGATAAGTAGTTTAGAAGTTACGAGGGAACAGATGAACATCCATACCCACATACATACATACATACATACATACATACAGGTCAAAATCATAACCCTCCTTTTGCTTCGCCGTAGTCGGGTAAAAACAGCTTTTATTACAAGAAACAAGATGGAAAAATTAACAATCAGACAAAAAGCGACCTTATCTCGAGTAACCACACAAAAGAGCAATATTGTATAATCTATATACCCTGAATGATGTCGACGCGCGGTGGGCGCGGGTGCGTGGCTGCTAAGAAAAGCTTTACATGCTCTGTGGGTGCTACTTATTATAAAAGCATGAAAATAGACAATTAATTTAAACTCCGATTTGCTAAATAAAACTCTCAACGCTAACCAATGGCTCAAAAGAAATAATAAAAAAAAAATCCGAAAAAAATAAAAAAAAACAAACAAAAAAGTCAGAAAAAAAAAGGAAATAAAAAAATATAAGCACCAAATACAGCTGAAGCATCGGCTGAGGAGACATTACCACGTTCTTTCGAACTGACGAGTTCTGCTTTCAGTTTCCTGAAAAAGAAAATCAAGAATTAACGAAAAAGAAATATACCTACCTACTTATTCACTTTTTTGATTATACGTGGATAACAATGTCATCGGGCAGTATCTTGAGACCCTTCTATTCCTAATTACAGTGCGGCGTCAGATCTTGGCGAGTCTGATATTTTTTTTAAACCTTTATTTTTGTACGACGTTTCAAGCGCTAAAATTCACAAGCCTAACTTCAGACTCGCTAAGATCCGATAGCCGTACTATATGTCAGTAGAATGATATAGGTCTATACAGGGCCGTTTTATCCATTAGGCAATGTAGGCAACTGCCTAGGGGCCCCGCCAGGTTCAGGGGCCCCGCGCTTCAGAAAAAAAAATAGACTATGTTTCACAAACAGTAAAAAAAATCGATGACATGACATTTAAGTAACCGTTTGCAAAACTATATACAGACCTTTATAGTAAAAAACAACGTAATCTACACTAATATAATAAAGAGGTAAAGTTTGTTTTTTTGTTTTTTTGTTTGTAGGGGGTAATCTCTGGAACTACTGGTCCGATTTGAAAAAAATAAGCAACAATAGAAAGCTGCTTTACTCCTGAGTGACATAGGCTATATTTTATGTACGCGGGCGAAGCTGCGGGCAAAAGCTAGTTATAAATAAAGTGTTAAACACAAAATATATTAAGAAGTTATAAGGGTTGGGGGGCCCCAAGACGTGCATGGCCTAGGAGCCCCGACATGCATAAGCCGGCCCTGGGTCTATATGACATTTGTATAGGTTTGTTTGCTGAAATATCCATTGGATTCCAGCAACCCTGACCAGTAGCCTATTTCTCGTAATCAAAATCGTAGCGATATCGTAGCGACTTTGACATTTTCGTATTCACATCCATTAATCGAGTTTGAACGACACCGATTTTAAACTCGTTCGATTTTAAAGTCGTTGAAGCGTATTCAGCTATTTCAATCGTTATCGGATAGGACGTCAACGGCTAAACGTCAAATATTGTGGTTCAAATATCGTGAATACCTATTTTGGATAGGACTACGATCGAATGACAATGGAACGACAATGGAATTGGGATTGTTTAATTTTACGTGAATTAGGGCACAGGTCATTGGTCCACCTTGTGGGAGGCCTTCCAATGCTGCGTCAAAATGGTGTAAACTCATTTCTTCTACTTACTGTTTTTCTTCTGCTTCTTTCATTTGTCTTTCTACCCTCGACCAAAGATCTTCTTCGAACCGTTCTTTCAACTGGCTCTTCTCTACAAACTTAGAATAATAAGCACTAGCATGTTCAGATGGCGTGAACTGCTTCGATTTATCAGGTGACGGTGATATTTGTACAGACGGAAGATTTTGGCTCCTGAGGTTGTGTGATTGCTCTGAACGGTTAGAAGACTTTTTTTTAAACATTGAAGGTATTACTTCCGGAGGCATAGGTCTTCCGGCTTTCTTAGCCATTTCCTTTGGTTTTTCCCGAGTGTGGTGTGTTTCAACTAGGTCAAGGTCATTTGCATCTGCGACAGTCCCATCCTGGTCAACTTCTTTAACCTGAAAAGTACATAAGAGCTTTTATAATTGATTTTATTACTGTTAACTAGGTATCACACACTCATAAATGATTCATTTAAATCTTGAATCGCTTGCGACGGATTAGTTAGACGAGTGTCTTTGCGACTGGGTTCTCTATCTCATTTGGTTCAACATAGGTGACAGAAAAGAGGAGAGATGAAACGCATGTTACGAAAAGAGTTTTGAGTTTACATGAAGATGGATGGAGAGGAAGAGGGAGGCCGAAGAAGAGATGGATGGATTGTGTAAGAAGTGATATGAAAGAAAAGGGAGTTGAGTTGAGTGATAGTGTGACGGGTGACAGAACAGAGTGGAAGAAAAAAACATGTTGCACCGACCCCAAGTAATATGGGATAAGGGTAGGATGATGATGATGATGACATGACGTGAGTATTTGGCCGTGGATGTCCGACCCTGATGGAAACAAAGTTTGCGCAAAATCCATCCTAAGGTTGTCTGGTAAATATCACTTTCAGCAATAAGACCGCCGTTCTACTCATAGATTTAAGTTTATGTATAAATTGTGTAACTTGATGAACAGTACGGCCGTCGAATCTTGGCTAGTTTGAAGTTAGGCTCGGCGCATATTTTAACACTTGAAAACTCCTAAAAAAAATGGTTGCCTGTAAAGTCGGTTTTACGGGCGAAGATTTTACGTGACAACGTCCTAATTCTCTAGTGCTGCGCGCGCGGCAGACCGATCATAGTTGAGTGGGAGAGAGACGCAAGGCATTCGGCGGGCCTCTCTCTCGTTCGGTGACTCATCGTAACGTTACCGAGCGTTACACTTTTTCATAAGTGACTCCCAGCCGCAACCTAATTTAAGACGTTGTCACGTCAAAATAAATGGTTTAAACAAATAAATGCCATTTGCAGTTGTTATTGCTGTTAAGAACTGTTTTTGGCATTTATTTTTTTAAAACCTTTAAGGCAGATTTATATTGAGTAAGTAACTGACGTCAGTCCACTGACGAGTCAGTGCTGACCTAGCACTGCTATAGTGTAAATTGATTTCAAGTCAGTACAGTACTGTCACGTCAGTACTGACTTCAATATTCGCGCTGCAATATTTTCGGCGTCAGTCCGCTCCCCCGCCACCCGCGCCAGCGCTACTGACATCGTGTAAATTGCCCAAGTCAGTTGCTGCCGCTCTGTTGTACGGTAACCACGATTCGTCGCACCGGATCACAAAATGACACGAAAATTGAGCGACACGGAAAACTTAAAACTTGTACAACTATACCGTTATAATTAATGCCTATGGGATTTTAAATCACAAAATTATAGAAATAAAGAAATGTGTGCAACAGCATTGCAGAATATTGCACAAAATTCTTTGATTCTTTGCTGTTTTTGAGAAATCATTTGTCCGCACTGACTTTACAAACGTGTGTACACCAAAAGAAATATCTTCGACTACTGACTGCTTGTAAATAGTACGCGTCAGTTTTCGGCGCCAGCACTGACGACAGCTACTGACTCAATGTAAATCTGCCTTTATTTTTGTATGAGTTTTCAAGCGCAGATTTTCTCAGAGCCTGACGTCAGACTTGCCAAGATCCGACAGCCATATTGTATAATATGAAGATTTATTTTATCTTAATCTTTTTAGTAGATATTCTAGACATTTGGAACACTAACAATGACTAAACTTACCATGTTGAGCATTTGCTGAATCAGTTTATAGCTTGGTGGAGGTAAGTCTCCAGGTGGAGGTGGACCTTCAGATGTATAGAACGATTGTTCTATGCTATCTGTAAGATTTACATAATAATTACTTTATACGAAACTTCTACCCAGTGGCGTAGCAAAGGGGGCGGCGGTTGCGGGCCACAGCGGGTGTCACCTTTTTTGGAGTGACAAAAGAAGTAGCTACGCCACTGCTTCTACCACTGGAGAAAAAAAACTTGGAAAAAAATGGAGCTCAAACTAACAAAGGTGGGTTTTCATTTCATTTTAAATGGTGATCATGAAGCAAGAAGTTTTAATGGCATGGTCCTTTTTCAAAACTGTTATGCCATTAAAACACCATATTTAGGTAAATAGGTTTATTGTAGTATGTAGGAGAACCAGCACAAAAGTGAACTGAGAAGTCTTCTATCCACTACTTAGTCAATCTTATTAGGTCAATAAGATTTGACAAGTGAATACAACACAAACAATTCTTTTTTTTTTATCGATATTTTCTAGTTCTAGTGCAGGACCTGTTTATTAGGAGGGAGTGGCCTAAGCTTTGTATGAGGCTCATTTTTGCCTTAGTCTGCCATACATATAGTTTGGTATTAAATAAGGCCCATTTGGTGGTTTCTATGCCCATCCATTCATTAATATTATTTTTTATTTTATTACTTTGAACTTTTAGTTAATTATGCTGCCATGCAGATGCTAAAACGCAGTAAAAGTATTGTAAAATACTGCATATTAGTGTCTGCACGGCAGTATGAAACCTTGTGTCACTACATACCTTCCTCAACTTCATAAGCTGGAGGTCCATTCCCAGAGAATGTCTTCAAGGTGGCCGGCACCATGTATCCCTGAGCCACGGACAGGTCTCGCATGATCTCCTCTACACTCCTCCAGTCACTCATGTTGAATTTATACAAGTTCAACTTCAATTTACCAAGTTTTGATTAATGGACTCTTATGTGACTGCCTGACAGCAAAAACATGCTGGTTATTTCTGAAAAATCAATCATTTGAAGTGCGAAAAATGCTATATTTTCATTGTTAATTCAATTATTGAGAATGTTATTATTAAAATCCCTTAAAAGGCTATGTTAGCATGTTGCAAAATTCACCTACATTTAAACTCTCAAGCCCCAAGCGCACAACGGGGTTCGCACAAAGTAAAATATACCCTACTAACTACAAAAAAAATAAAGTGTTCAGCATTCAAATTTCATAAAGTTGTCCATCTAGCGGAGCTACGCAGATCAAAGCTTACAATATATAGGTACATTACATAATCAGTGGTTACATAGTTCCACCGAAGAAATCTTCAATAAATATTCTATACTTATACTTAATATAATAAAGAAGTAAGTACTTAGTTTGTTTTTTTGTTTCTTTGATTTTTTATTTGTAGGAGGTAATCTCTGGAATTACCTACTGGTTCGATTGGAAAAAAATTAACAACAATAGAAAGCTGCTATACTCCTGAGTAACATAGGCTACAGTTTATGTACACGGGCGAAGCCGCTGACAAAAGCTAGTATGCAATATTTGACAAAAAAAAACAGATATTTGTCACTGGTTCATGAAAAACTACGTACGTACCTACTCTACGGAAAAACGACTCTCAATTCTAGTATAGGTAACTGAATAATTGTTCAAATTGGAATTTATATCCTACCTTACTTCCCGAGTCCCGGTATTTCTTTTTGTAATGATAATGACACTAATGACAGAAAGATTGTTTATTATTGACAATAACAACTGACAGACTGTCATTGTTGCCAACTTTACGTCATTTTATGTAGATCTACGTACAATATTCGTATCGCGCCGAAGTTCGTAATTTTTTTTGCTTTTATTGCAAACTTTCGAATTTCAGTGTTAGAAGTATTTTTGTTAAATTTTTTGAATTTGTAATAAGGCATAACGTGCCTCAGCTCTCACTGAATGATTATAATGAACGTTATAAATTGAACATTCCGCTTCACAACCAATACTCGCCTCACTACGCAATTTGACGAAGTAACACATCCCCTGTGGGCTGTGAGTGTATAAAACGAAACAT
The DNA here is from genome assembly GCA_029852875.1 of Mythimna loreyi. Taxonomy (NCBI): domain Eukaryota; kingdom Metazoa; phylum Arthropoda; class Insecta; order Lepidoptera; family Noctuidae; genus Mythimna; species Mythimna loreyi. The sequence continues at coordinate 22,695,027 of CM056785.1, forward strand.
CAATAAAGCGCAATGAGCGCTTTATTTGTTAAATACCGTCATTAGAGACACAACATAAACACAATGGGTTTGCGAAAGCCTATTTGATTGCGATATTTTTCTGCTTTTTGCATTTGAATTATTAGAAAATTGGCTGTTGTTAATAAACCATTTAAATAAACTGTGCAGTAAAAGACTCGTTTTATTTAGTTTCACATAATGCTACCTCTTCATTTAATTACAAAACAAATGTACGTAAGATGTACGTAGGTAGGTATATGAAATGTGTTTACGAATTTTCCTTAAGCAAGTTTTGTGGCGGCGCTTGGGGGAGGCCTATGTTCAGCAGTTTTTCGGCTGAAATGATGATAATGAAGCTTTACCAATAATTCTACGTAATTTTCTTATCTAGGCTACGACTTTTATAAAATCTGAGTTGGCAGCACTAAACGACAAATATTTTTTTTTCACAGTAGGTATGTACTTAGGTAGATAGGTATGTTCGAGGTATTCTGCTCTGAGATACATTCTGTCTGCTGTATAAAATCAACATTCTCAGTAAACTTCCATAAGAAGCAGAGTATCCGAGTTTGAGATGGGTCTTATTCAGTAAATCTAACAATCACTCCAGTGGAGAGAGTAACTTGATGAAAAAACGGTTTATATCCAGGAAAATGAACTCTTCAACTTCCATAGAATATCAAATAAAAAGAAAAGAACAATTATAGTCAACGATCGTAATTGCTTTAGCAAGCTAGATGACTCCTAATGTTTTAGATATACCTATTACCTATTATTATTTCTAGCCCATACTGTCCCACTGCTGGGCAAAGGCCTACCTCCATTTCTTCCAGTGTTCTGTCTTGAGCCACTTCTTGCCAATTCCTAAGGAAGACATCCAAGTCGTCCCGCCATCTCCTTCTTGTTTTAGATATTTACCTCTTTTTTTTGGCACCGTAGAGTACCTGCCAGGAGAGCCTGCTCACGCATAATTTATATTTTTTTCAAATTAGGTATCAAACGTTATCAATCTTTGGAGTTCCGCGCCTAAGTCGGCAAAAATGAAACTCCTATATGATCACATTGTTGTCTGTATGTCAACCTGTCAAAGTCAAACTCATTTATTTCAAATAGACCATTTACAGGCACTTTTGAAATGTCAAAATTGAAGCTAGTTTGTCCAATTGTCTTTCTCTCAGGAATTTATGGAGGCGTGGTAGGTATGAAGCTGAAAATGTCGTCAAATAGGTACTCAGGTCGGCAACCCAACTAGCTGGAAATCAAACTTCTAAACCAAACATAAAATACGCTGTATAAGTAGGTATGTTCTGTTTAGGCACACTTACTAGGAAATCAAAAGTTAGAAACTGTGGTACCTAGGTACTTCTTTGCCTTTCCCTCTTCTTGTGGACCTAAAATCCATAAAAAAATCCATAAAATATGTATAAGTGTTATACGAACACTTATTCAATATTTTTTTGCAAAATTCTGGAGTCTTACCTATGTAGGTAAGTAAAGGTAAGTTTGGAACATTTCTCTATTCGTCACTAATTACCTGCAAGCAAAATGAAACACATAGCAAATATATATATATATATATATAATCATTTATTAAAAAAATACCACTTTCATGAACACTTTTTGAACGTCAAAGTTACATACGACAACCACCAAAATAATTCGGTTTAATATAGGTATATTTGTATGAGCTGGAATTGCTGTTTCATCTCTAAAAACAAGGTAAGCAAACACAGAGCTTTACTTGTATGTTTTTGCTTACAAAAAATTAAACGTTTGCTCTCAAAAAACTTAATCCATTTATAAAACTTACTCACTTATCGTTGGCAACTTAAATAAAATATCGGTAACTTATTTTACAGCCCAAAAAAACACTGCGATGCTATGTCGCGACGTAAAAATCGGCGAGCTTGCACGACGCATCACACATTGCTGTTATTCAAAACAATACTGATACCTACTAATATTCGCAACGACCCTAACTCGAACACTGTCTCGAACGTTGAATATTGGGCAACGCTGCGTAAAGGGGGAGCCCGCAAGTCCCATAGTCCCTTAAAAGTGCTCCGGCCGGGATCGCCGCGAGCTGCGACGCCCCTGCCGCTACGTAATAATTCATTAAAGTTCTCCGTCGATATAGCTACATGCACACTTTTAAAGTTGCGATACTGTGCAGGTAATAAACCGTTTCCGCTACGGGGACCGCCGCAGAGCGGCACACGCGCGAAAACACGTGATGGGAACCCGCGCAGGCTCTCCCGCTTTACGAAGCGTTGGCCTTACATTAAATAAAACGCTCGAGAATGTAAGTAGGTAGCTTTATAAAACATAATATCTAGTTTCTTTTAATTAAACTTTTTTGGAATTTTGTCCATACATATCAAATAAGTAATTAATTTGTTTTTTTTTTGTCTTTCGACAGTCACAGCATTTAATTATACATATATTTCAATAAGACCAGCCTGAAAACATGACTAGTTACATAGACATATAGTAAACCCCTCGCGTAGTCTTGTCTGCGATTGGGTTTACCTAGTTGGAATATTAAAATTTACGGTGAAACAGCCAGCGAAATTCAACAAAAGATACGTTAATCTTATTTCCAAAATAAAAAGAATAACGTAAAGTTTATTTGTACTTAATTCAATACAAAAATAATAAGACTACAAATGAAACCGTTTTAAAAAACGGCAATTTCATAGCATAGCATCAGGCTCACTAGGACATGCCGGTTTCCTAACGATGTTTTCCTCCCGTTAAAATAAATTTTGAGTAAGGCGCATAGTTGGGTTTATACCCGCGTCCGACAACACGTAAGTAACACGTTCGTTTTGTTATTCCATTTATTTTTATATATTGTATTACATTTTCAAATATGTCTTGAAAAAAAAAACATTCAAACCCTTGATCCAACTGCTTAACGAGAGTCTCCTCAGATGTTGGTCGAGGCTCTTGGCTATTAAGCCATTGGCCGTCACGACTATCGGCACAATGATTGCTGTGTCCACTTCCCACATATTGACAATCTCGACAATCTCGCAAGTGAAATGAAGATTCTTAGTTTGTTTATCCTTCTTGGCTTTTACGAGGTTCTCGTCACGAGGAACCGGTATATCAAAAATCATTGTACGACGCTCCAGTAGCTCTATCACCACTATGTTAGGCTTATTGACAACAAGTCAGTGATGATAGATCGATCCCAATACAACGTAATGATGTCATTCGAAAAACTGGGTCGGGCACATAACCTTATTATTATTATCATTACATAGTATAAAACAAAGTCGCTTTGTTCCTATGTATGCTTAAATCTTTAAAACTACGCAACAGATTTTGATGCAGTTTTTTCTAATGGATAGAGTGATTCAAGAGGAAGGTTTATGTGTACAATACAATATATTTAATATCACCAGTGCACCGTGCGAAGCTAGGACGGGTCGCTAGTTACAAATAAACCATTTACAAAAATTCCTAAATTTTCATGGAGTTCACCAATCGAGGAATGAATCTTACGCCTATCGCAAAGCATAAATGTATGCATTTGAATACAGAAACATGTAGTTTAATTACACACTAATTTCTAAATCAAAATATGTTTTATATTAAAAAAAAATACAGGCTACACATTAAAATCAAACAAAAACTGGTGAGAACTGGGTATGTTCGTTACAATAAACTAGAGAATCAATATTAAAGAAGAAATAAATAGAGATATTTTTAGTTTGATATTTATACAAACTAGCTTTTGCCCGCGGCTTCGCTCCCGGCAACAGATTATTTTACTCTACTCCACTCTACCCTATTTTTTTTTTCATAAGAACCTTCTGACAATAACAAACACAACAAAAAAAGAATCAGCAAAATTGGTCCAGGCGTTGTTGAGTTATGCGCTTACCAACACATTTTGCGATTCATTTTTATATTTATATAAGATGTGCTTCTAACCATGCGGTGATCACTTCCAGTTTTCACCGGATTGACCCTGTGGTCAATGCGGTGAAAACTGGAAGTGATCTAGAAATAAGACGACTTCGTCATGGTCACATAGAGGAAAATATTAAAGAATATATACTCTCAAAACGGTGAAGGAAAACATCGTGAGAAAACCGACATGTCCTAGAACCAAAAAATCGAAGACATATTGTGACATCCACCAATCCGCACTGGGCCCGCGTGGTGGATTATGGCCCTCTCCTAGAGTGGAGACCTGTTTCCTAGCAGTGGGAACATTAAAAAGGCTGATGATAATATCTATTGAATGAAAATTCGAAAATTTAAATTCAGGTATACTGCTACTCCATTGTGGAGACTAAACTACCAGCTTCTTATTGGCGTATATCTTTAATAATATCAAATCTCTTTTTTATCTAAATTCCGTCTGAATGCTTGTAGCACTGTTTCGATATTTTTGATTAGAAGTGTGTATAATTAGAATGTAACCAATGGTAATCATAACAAGAGATGCCCACAGTCCTCACTGACGGCGCTTGATCACCAAAATGACGCAAGAAATTAGCACCTTTCAACTAAGCCACGTTGTTGTGAACTGAGTGATAAAAGGCACAGGCCAGGGTACATTCTACAGACTCACACCCTTCTTTTATAGGTTCACTAACATTATCACACAATAAAGCAATTATTTCAAGAAACAATATATTGGCAATTCATCTTCGTCAGCCTTAAATATCTTTTCTCCTAATAAAATCGCTTAAACAGTAAAATTTTGTATGTAATAGAAACTACATACAGATTCAAAAAACACAACTGAATTGAAAACTTCACTCTTTGAAGTTGGCTAATAAAAGAAACTTTGCAGGTTTTTAGCCATCAAAATACAAACAAGTCACAACACGTTAGAAGACAGACAAAGCCTTCAAAGAGCTGCAGTACATTGACATCTTTTAAAAATATTAACAATAACTCCATTCCATATCTCTACGTTGACTTCATACTTGTGTTTACGCGCTCTCATGTACCCTGGGTCTGTGTAGTTTGCTTTGCTGTAAAATCTTTAAGCCTAGGGTGAGACACCAAAGTAAGAGATACAGTGCGCAGTTTTATGGCGAAATACAACCCCACGACCCCACGCATGGAATTATTATTCCTCATCTTCAGCTTGCCTTTATTGGACGGCTGTAGTGAACACTGAGGAGGAACAGAGCTCCCACCTCTTTTTTGCCTTTATTGGCTGGTTTAAGATGAGATTTGCAAGAGCAGACATATTGCAGGTAGTGAACTCCACTTAGCTTCCAGGATTGTCCTGATAGCTGTGGTTATACCTCTCCACTCCTCAAGCACCTCCAGATATGTGGCTCTTTTAATGCTTGACACATCTTTAAAAGGCACTTTTAAAAGTAAACAAAATGAAAAGATAGGTTTGTAACACGTTTAAAAAATATAATGTTTTGCAGCTCAAAACAGTTATGTAAAGAGAAAAAGAACTAATCAAGACATGTGTAAGGAAACGAACCAGATTGCAGAAGGCGAAAGGATGAATTCTATAAATCCCGAAAAAGAAACCGCAATTTGCTCAAGAAACAAAAACAAGAATGCTTTTCTTAGTTCCGAAGTTTGCTAAATAAATGTGAACAAATGAACCATGTTGATGCTAGTCCAACGTTTGAAGAAACACTAATTAAATTCAAAAATATATTTCGCATGAAGCGAACACAACTTCGATACGTACTTATATTCAAGTCAGTCATTTCCTCCACATTAAATGCCTCAACATTAAACTCCTATTAATTACACTACTGGACACATCTATTGGCCCACCTTAGAGTTTAGGTTTCGATGGCCCCTACCGAAATATGATTGCTAGATTGAACAATAACTGTTGATGCAGTTTTAAACCTGATACATTTTACCATCTTTTTCGATCGTATTGTTTTGAATATGAATTCAGAATACCATACGACACGGAGCTACGCCTAACAAGTCGGATATGCGCCTTGCTAAAGGCAATTGATTTTTGAATAAAAAACATTTTTTATCAAATAAAGGTTTAATTTAATAACGCGTGTTGCCACCATGGGCATCTACCACAGCTCTCATACGATTAGGCATAGAGTTTATCAACCGCTCTATGAAATTTTGAGGAAACTGCCATAGAAGAGGAATGGGAGATTTTTGATCTCCCATTCCTGTTCTATGGTAGTTTTCAACTCCTGCATCGTCTGGGCAACTGGTTGACGAGCCCTAACACGTCTTTTTAGCTCGTCCCACAAAGTCAAAAGTCAAAGTCAAACTCATTTATTTCAAATAGACCATTTACAGGCACTTTTGAAATGTCAAAATTGAAGCTAGTTTGCTAGTTTGCACATGTGCTCAATGGGGTTCATGTCTGGGCTTCTGGCTGGCCAGTCCATAACTGTGATGTTCACATCCCGAAGATATTCCCTGACGATGCTGGCCGCATGGGCTCTTGCATTATCATGCATAAAAAGGAAATTTGGGCCCACATAGTCCGCGTATGGTATCAGCCGTGGTCCTGGAACAACCTCAAGTTGAGTTTTGCCGCTCACGGATATACCGCCCCTAGACAGTCCATGAGCCACCGCCATAAGCAACCCTCTGTTCAAAGCAGCATTGTGTCGGTAGACCTTCTTCCTTCAATCATTGCCATGTAACACAATTTTAGACTCATCAGAAAAAAGTACACGGCTCCAATCTTGCTGTGTCCAATTTAAATGACTGCGTGCGAAATGAAGGCGCGCTGTTCGGTGGGATTAAATCGTCTTTTGTTTCTTTAAATTCTGTGTTCGAATTCAAAAAAAGACTATTGAATGAAATTGTGAATGTGCCAAGTTCAAAACTGCATAAAAACTTTTTGCTCGACCTAATATAAAATTTTAGCTAGGACCAAACGAAACTGAAAATACAAGGTGGGCCAATACATGTGTCCAGAAGTGTATAAACTCGATTTCGGAATTTCATTTGCTCCTGCAACTGTAACAAACCCCGCGTTCCGAATTGCGTCAAAGCGATTATATTGTGAAACCGACTAAATTTAACAGTCACAAAATGTAATGGGCTATCAAGTAATAATTATAACTTTGCGCCTTTGTTGGAATCGCGATATAATCCATTTTGACGCAATTCGGAACTAGGGGTAAGTCAAGGACTTGTAACTATTTAAGTCGAAGACTAAGCCTTAGAATAGAGACATTATTAATATGATAAGATAAATATCAGAAAATCACCTTAAACATAACCTAGAAAAAATCTAAATAAGTAACGTATTTATAACAAACAATGAAACAAATTAAATACCTAATACATAAATTAATAACATAAATATTTTTTGGTTTTTAAAACGCTGAGTAGACCAAATATTTAAGTATGTAGCATACTTTACTAGGTAACGAAAAAGGCATTTTTTATTGAGTACATACTCTATGAGAACTTATCATTTAAAATGACTACGCAACAGTAATAACACAAACCCACAAAAGAGATGTTATCAAAATCACCCAAAAACATAAGTGTTATACATATATAGTTCTAGGGTAACGTAGTATAACGGGTAGGGTACGTTTTGATTTTGCGTTTTCGCTCTAATATAAGTTTTTTTTTTTTAATTTCGTTGCCGATTTATAAGGTATTGGGACTTCATTATTTTCTTTCACGTCGAAAGCTTTTTACAAGATTTTAATCGCGTAAAAATATGTTTATACACGTAATAAAATAACAGAAAAAGGAATAGTAACAGGAATAATGCTAATATTAATCCTTTCCTTGACAAAGGCGATCCAATTAATTGTTAGTTTTTTTATTTATTTACGCGCTTATCAAAACACAAAATCTAAGAAAGCTATTTAACTTTAAAAGTTATTTTGTTATGAGTCTGTGTAATTACACTAAAAAACTTCATTACTTTTAGTAGTCACTAGAAAAATTTCCTTTTTTTGATTCAATTTTGATTAAATCAAAAAGCAAAATTTTGATAAATTATTAAACTAAAATTAGGTACTTAAATATTTTTTTCTTAGGTTATAATGATATGCTACGAAATTCAATTTCGTCCTAATATAACTATACTAACCGCTGATTGCACCAATTCAAGTATATAACTTCACATAGGCTTACATGAGCACTTACAAAACGTTAGAAGTTAGCGCACGATTCCAATTGGTCGTTAAAAAAGGCCAAGAAGAACCGGCAAAACCTCCATGAACACTCTTTTATAAAAAGTGATTGATTTTACAATATTTCCATATTACAATATTAATGGGTATGAGAAGAAGTTTATTTGTCTCAAGTCAAAGCAGTTCAAACAAGAATATTATTGCGTTTAAGCTTGTTAACTTTGCGCGTTGTACATTATTTTAAGATACGATTGGATGGTAATAAAGAAAACAAAAGCTTGGTCCCAAATGGTTCCTGGAGAAAGTGTACAAAATAAAGGGCTTATTGACGTCATTTACTTCTAAAAAAAAACGTCCCACGTTAGGAATTATTTCTGTGCCCTAGGGTAGGGTACAGGAGTGTGTGATACACACATTTGTGACACATCTTGGGATGATGATATTCACAAATAAGAAAACCCACATACACAATCAAACCCGGAACAACCAACTGTTGGCCAAACAAATATTTGTTCAGTGCATTAGTCGAACTGACGGCTCACAGCACAGTAACCAAACGCTCAGCCGTTGCGCCAAAAGCGCTGTCAAGGTCCATTTTTAAGTTTGATTGAGATGATAATGAACACAGAAGTCAAACTTATTATTGTCTATCCTAAATTCACTAATATTATTTTCTATATACATCATAGTCGTCTCAACATTACATAAATATATATATTTTATCTTGTATAAACATAGCCATAGCTTGCCTGCCATGTTGTCTCTCCACCACCCTTGTTTGACTAGTAGAGAATGCCTAAAGCATCGAGTCCGCATATGTATTTTTATATAGCATGAAGTAATAAATACGTTAACGTTATTATACGTCCAAATATTCGCGAATAGCAGTTTATTTATATTATAAAACATACTAAAAGATACCGTGTTGTTAAGTGTGAGTACACACGCCGCCGCGCCGGCTATCACTTCGCTTCTTAGGCATAGTTCTGTATGTGTGTGTCTCACTTAACACCTCTCTTCACCGATTCCGATGAATCTTTTATAAAGATTCTTCGAAATCGGTCTCACATCCCTGGACGGTTTGAAAATTTAATTGGATCCGGCAGGTGGCGCTACGATTGAATTCTCAATTTTTTTATAAGGTTAACCCCTGCCAAGACCGATAGAGTGTTATACATATCTAATACTTATAAATACTATTATATCTATGTAGTTGAGCGTCATATAGAATAAACAGGATTTCGTAAACTACAAGTTCATGAAATCCATATTTCCTGCTTTTACCATTATTAGGAACCACTCGTTGAAGCTTGTTCCTGTTCCTTACGCCTCCTGATATCCTCGTCTTTTGCCTTCAACACTTCTTCTAGGTTAGTCCACGTCACTTCTTTTTGTTTGGATTCTAACACTTTGTTCCTTTGCTCGTACTTCTGCCCCAGTTCCGCCGCGTACTGCGACGGCTGGTACTGTTGACTCGCTGCAGCTGGCTTGTGAGCCTTCGGCGAGGAGTCGCTGGCAGGAGACATACTGCTCACACGCTCTTTTCTTTTAAAAGATACGGGTCCGAGGCACACAGCTGGCGACTTTCTTATTTTTGTTGGCTCTTCTAACCACTTGTTTACTTTATCTATCGATTTTTTTATCTCAGGGTCTAATCTTTGTTTTGGAGATGTGAGATTTGAAGAGCTTGTGCTGAAAGTGGAGCAGGAAGGTAAGGTCGTGGAGCTATCCCGGGGCTCCGGGGTCGAAGATGATTCTGCCGATATCTTTTCTATAGGAATGTCAATCTTAACTTCTGCAAGACTTTCTACCTTCCCTTCAAAATACTCGGGTGTGAATAGTTTTACGGGAGCTGTACTTTTTTTTGGCGATGTATTTTTGGCGTAAAGTTTCAGTAAGGTGGCGATCGCGACGTTCTTCTGTTTTTTGAATTCGAACGAATCTGATTTAGCCGCATCACTGATCTGATTCTTTAGTGTCGTTGCCATGTCTTCGTATTCTTTTTCGTCAACATTTAATTCTACTTCTAAATCATTATTATCGCCACTTTCTTTCCCTTTTATTTGTACTTCGGTTTCCTTTTTACTTTCTTCACTTTTTTCAACAGTCTGTTTAACAAAATTAGGGTTATTATGTGGGTTAACTAACTGTCTACTAGGCGTGACACCTCTAGGTTTGAATTCCTCAACGTAAGGATTCAATTTACTAACTTTGGAGATAGCTATAAAAGAATTGTCGGTGTTGACCGCGCCGTCGTCGACATTCTCATCATCATCGCCGCTGTTGAAATCTTTCATCTGAAAAAGACAGTGAGCATAATTTAAAGAAAAGTAAATAATTAAAACATAATTTGTGACATATCAATTTTCAATGCCTGTCTTCATTTTTTCCTGACGACTACAAATTACTAACTTATATAAAACATCTGAAAGATCACACATAACAATGACAATGTTATTTCACCATCAGATTATTATAATAAGGTTTGTTATTATTGCGTCTAATAACAGGCCTTATTATATTATCTAACTACTCAATAGGCTTCGCACAAACTGTAATATAAAGAAAAGAAAGGAAACATGTTTATTTGACTTACAATGAAACACATATCAAAAATTATCACTACATAGTATAAAACAAAGTCGCTTCCTGTCCCTATGTATGCTTGAATCTTTATAATTACGCAACGGATTTTGATGCGGCTTTTTTAATAGATAGAGTGATTCAAGAGGAAGGTTGATATGTATAATACATGCATAAAATATATGTATTTAATATCAGCATTGCACCCGTGCGAAGCTGGGGCGGGTCGCTAGTTAACAAAACAAAAAACAACTACAAAAATGTGTCTCACGTTTGCGCCAAGTAGGTACAGTTCAACACAATGCCAGACAACTACGTAGCAGATGTCAGACGCTGGTTTTTAACTGAACCTTTGAGTGTAGGTACGGACGAAAAATCAGTTTTGAGCGAATTAAAATCTTACTAATATTACAAATGCGAGAGTTACGATGTTTGGATGTTTGTTACTCAATCACGCCAAAACGGCTGGACGGATCTGGACGAAATTTGGCACAGGCATAGGATACACTCCGGAATAGGACATAGGCTACTTTTTATCCCGGAAACAACAACCCCAACACCAATACCAAGCGGGTGAAGCCGCGGGCAAAAGCTAGTAATATATAAATAGATATACATATACATTAGCGATTATAAAATGATATATTATCAAATCAATAAATAATTGTGAAGATGTCAATGTTTAGTGTTAGTTGTGTAGTTCAATAAAACTAAGTAAATCTGAGTAGATATGAAGCCTATAGATAAGAAAGTTACAGCAAATGATGATAATAACTGACCATTTGTAACATTTGTTGGATCCCTGCAAGATCGGGCTTGATGTGTTCTTCAATTGGCATACATTTTCTGCTCACCTCGTCTCCGAACATGAGCTTCATCTCAGCATCTGTATAATAAGAAAATAAATAGAAATTTCTTTATAAATGATCTTTATTTTGCAAGTAAGTTTAAAAAAAAAACTTTTACATGTAATTTTTTTTCGATGCTAGTGAGTCCGATGTTTCCTAGCTGACTATCCTGAGAAGAAACACCGAAACAAACTCAGGGTCAAAGTCTCTTTTAAAGTCCATACAGAAAATATGTATTGGTCAAATCACATAAGAACCATGCAGATTTGTCTGAGATAGTCTATTGAAGAAAGATCCATACAAATTTGAGTACACCTGTCCACGTCCAGTCAGTGCAAGCATTTGTCAGTATTCGCAAAGCTCAGGACTACTAATTTAAAAAAAAAATTGCCAGACATACGCTAAGTTGACTGAAAAGAAAAGAGAGAAAGAAACAAAAAAATAACTTCAGATTCGCCAAGTTAGAACAGCCGTATTGTAGGTAATACAGACGAGATTAACAAATAAGTGTATATTGAATATTTATCATAAATCACCGATATATTAGAGGGAAGATATCACAGCAAAATATTAAGAAATCGATTAAAAAGATAACGGTGCACGCGACACGCACTGAGTATATTTTTCCATAGGTATAGCATAGATGCATGAAGTGTACCAAAATAAATTAGTAAGTACATAAAAGTTTACTAATCATTACGTAGTATAAAACAAAGTTGCTAACCGCTGTCCATATGTATGCTTAAATCTTTAAAAGTTCGCAACGGATTTTTATACGGTTTGTTTTAATCGATATAGTGATTTAAGAGGAAGGTTTATGTGTATAGTACATGCATAATATATTCAATATCAGTACCCGTGCGAAGGTGGGGCGGGTGAAACTGAAACTAATTACCAACAATCGATTGGCCCATGAACCGTTGGTCAACATTATCTTTAAACCATTATCTTTTCGTCCAAAGGACTTTTCATCCACGAACGTTTCGCCATCATCGCCTACGTCAGTGAATGCTTAACCAACAGAATGTTTTGACCAATAACTTTTCACCCAAAGAACAATTGGCCCATGGACTGTTCCCCAAGAGAACTGTACGTCAGTGAGTGTTTAAGTAACCTGTAGAAGCAATAATAGCCTAGGGATACGACCGTTGGACTACCAAGTTATCTTAGCTTGTTTCAGAAATAATAACTGACATATTGAAAAAAACAATAAAACAAAAGGTGTACTTGTGTTTTGTATTTTTTTTTTTGTCACTCTCAGTATGAACAAAAATTCACAGATAGATAAACCATTTTTGTGATACAACACAAAAAAAATAGTAAGTATGCTGTGTGCATCTTAGTGTTGCAATGGGAATCCAGCTCCGCATAATATGTGTCAGACAAATGTACCTCACTCTAATTTAATGACGACCAATTTTCATTCTTCAAGAATTATGCCTGGTCCTAACCTGAGATTTATTTTATGTTTATACTAGCGACCCGCCCCAGGTTCGCACGGTTACTGATATTGTATATATTATGCATGTATTATGCCCATAAACCTTCCTCTTGAATCACTCTATCTATTAAAAAAACCGCATCAAAATCCGTTGCGTAGTTTTAAAGATTTAAGCATACAGAAGGAGGAAACGACTTTGTTTTATACTATGTAATTATGTAGATATTTACAATACGCGGTTGATAAAACACAAATACTGATTGTAATAGCTGTACTGTACATTGAGTAAAACTTATGTAGATATGCTTTGATTACATAATGTCGTAGGTATGACGTAATCGTAACGTGGTAATTGCATCTTTATCAGGCCACTACCCCAAACTTCCTTCTCTCGTAATGATAAAGAAATTTTAAGAAATTAATAGATAAATAGATAGATTTATTTATTAGTATTCTAAACAACTAAAATTAATCAGGTAACACCAATATAACACAAATATATAATTTTGAGAACACCGTTTCTCAATTTTGCATGAATAACGTTAATCCTTTCGAAGTTTTCATCAGTATTGTTTATTTGTTTCTATTGCATCTTTTGGGCCGATGCTAATAGGATAAGACTAGATATTGTACCCATAGATTTAAGTTTTTGTATAAGTTCTGTTACTTTTTGGTGTGCAATAAAGTTTAATCTATTGATCTAAGATACATAGAACAAAGATGACCCCTCATATGTTATTCGATTATGGTAAATATTACATGCTAGATAACTCATTAATTAATACATTTAGCGAATAGGTTCCCTTGCTAAATTTAGGACCAATGATGTTAAATAACAAAGTTTGTTACTACATTTTTGACCTAATTTACCCTCATCTGTTATTTGAATAAATCAAATATCAGCGGAAAGAATGTACCCCAAGGAACTAAAAAAATACTGGTTGTCTTCGCAAAAATGATGCGCAATAGTTAGTTGCCCTGATTTAAGATGTAAAATTTTCTTATGCCCTCACTGTCGTTAAGTAAAAATAAAGTCAATTCGTGTTTTTTATTACTTTAAACTATAAGCAACAATATAATTGGATTTGGAAATGTTGAAAAATCAGAAATATTCGCGATTTATGCTAGCTTACGTAATAGGATTTTGATAATGAGACATTTTATTTGATGACTAATTAGAAAGAACCTCATGTAATTGCTAGGATGTAGCTTAAAAATGATATTGTAAGCAATAGAAGTCCAATTAGACACATTTTGAAAAAGTTATGACCTGTTTTGTGTTCATGAAAATAGCTAAACTGACTTTATTAGCAGTCAATGTCCTAAAAACTTTTTCATAAATTAATGTACTTATGGTAAATACTATTATTCTATTATTCTTTTATGTTGAAGAAGAGATTAAGATGAACATTTTGATGTATAAATTGCAATGTTTTTATGCCGTTTAATATAGTCAATCCTTTTTGGCTCGCCAAAAAGGATTGGCATTTTTTTTGTGAAGTCAATTTCGAATTGACAATAATCTGATTGGGCAATAAAAAAAAAACATTGTCCGAAGTTCCACGTGCCACAACTGGCACGCGTGCCAGTTTCGCAATCTCTGTCCTACTTTGTATATTTTGTATGACAAACCCTACCTTGTCCATTTTAGCTTCATCAAGCATTTATGGCACATAATCATTCACTGACTACAACGACTTATTCATTTTAGAATTTGACATCAAACATTGTAACGTTTTCCTTACCGTTATGAGGAAGCTAAATTATAGATAGTGATCATTCACACACATATAATTATATCAGTAAAATTTTAATTATACACCGTTAAATTTTGAGCTCTTTAATCCCGTAGGTGTAGAGGGTCCAAATTCGTCACATTTTCTATTTCAAAATACAATAAAACTAGCCCTAGTAGGAACTAGGTTTAGTTTTCTTGTTTTCTTGGTGGAGTAAGGAAGATGAGACATTTAAAAAACAAGTTTTGATCATGAGAAACCTATTTTAGGTTATCTATCGGCAGTAGCGTAACTATATCATCTAAGGTCCGTGGCAAACTTATTGGATGGGGTCCCAAAAAAAAAAATCATATCATTATGTTTAAATTTTACCTAATAAATTTTGTAATTTTGGATTACTTGTTCTAAACCCATGGTTTCTTAGACTGGGGGCCCCGTCATACCGGAGGCCCGTGGCATTTTACCAGCCTTGCCACCCTATAGTTACGCCACTGTCTATAGGGTACTAGGTACTACAATCGATCTATTTTACGCACCACGGAGTTGCGCACGCAATATTATTATGTATTTTTGTGGCGTTTTGCGGTTTTTAGTGCTAAGAAGCATCAAGTGATAAAACGTCCTAAAAGCATTATCACAAGAACTCAATAGATAAAATTGTGTTTGTGGTAATATTTTGCGGTTTTGCATATCTTCCAGTTAATATAATTAAGTATGTAGTTTGTACAAGTTTTCAAGCGGTAAAATTGGCTGAGTCTAACTTCAGACTCTTTGCCACAACACTCTCCTACCTACGGAGCGGGAGAAAAAAAAAAAACAAATGGTTGCCTGTAAAGTCGGTTTTACGGGCGAAGATTTTACGTGACAACGTCCTAATTCTCTAGTGCTGCGCGCGCGGCAGACCGATCATAGTTGAGTGGGAGAGAGACGCAAGGCATTCGGCGGGCCTCTCTCTCGTTCGGTGACTCATCGTAACGTTACCGAGCGTTACACTTTTTCATAAGTGACTCCCAGCCGCAACCTAATTTAAGACGTTGTCACGTCAAAAACTTCAGACTCGCCAAGATCCGACAGCCGTACTGTACCGCGAAAACCATCCACATTCACGTTCACGCCAGTTTACAGAGTTTCACGACACTAGGGTTGCCATCCGTCCGGGTTTCCCCGGATTTGTCCTAGTTTAGAGGGCATCCGGGGAGCGTCCGGGGAAGGTTTCATTTGTAGACTAAGTTTAAAAAAACAAACAAATTAAAAAAATAGTTTTGTTAATAAAATGAATGAATAAAAAAAGGTGATTTATAACATTTTCTTCTGTTTTTTTATTACACTGAATATGTTTAAAAGATCTTGTTGATATGTCCTGCTTTCGGGCTCTAAAATCCGGGGTTTTCACACGTCTTGTCCTGTTTTCCAAATTTTAGAGATGGCAACCCTACACGACACTAATCTGGAGCCGCAATCAGAAGATAACAAACTGATCATTATATCGATGCTTGAAAGGCAACAATATCTACTAACGCGATAATTTGACAACAGCATTAATATTGCCGTTTGGCGTTAGGCGATAACTCAAGCAGTGTAGCACTTTAGCGCGTTAAAATTATAGCGATAAATATCGCGCTAGTGGGCGATTCCGTTAGGCGTTAGTGTGGCCCCAGCATTAGAATAATTTTTGGCAATGTTTTACTTTTAAATTACACATAATGCAATAATGCATACTCATCATCTCGGGTTACAACTTGTACAAACTTGATCAGTTTAGTTCAGTAAATCTGAGTCACTAGTTCTATGACGCGGGTGAAGCCGATGCTAACAGCTTGTACTATGCGTTCCAAATAAGAATAGGAAAGCCTCGATCTGTCAAATTTTGAGTGAAAAGTACGGTTAGCAAAAAAGTCATATTAGCATATCAATAAAAAGTATTTTTTTTGCTTTTTACAAAATTTTAGTTAATTATAGGTGAAGTAAAAACGTGGGGGTTTAATATAAATATGCAAAATATTGTTTTAAGTAATATGTATTTATAAAAACTATTTTATTTCTTATTTTAGTAATAGAAAAACTATTTTATTTCTTATTTTCATTGTTAGAAACAATTCGCTTTTTTCTTCTATTTACTATCTACTACTCCGTGAAACAGAGATAAACAAAATTGAAAAACTGTATTCTGATTAAACTTTTTTCGTTCACGATTCGTAAGATTTTTTTTTTTAAATATCTTATTTTGTTCACTCTACCTAATTTCTTCGATTTGACAGTTCGACGTGACGTCACATCCTGCCAATCGATCCTATTCTCATTTGGAACGGATTGTACTCGATAAATGTTACCGACAAACAGTTGCTGTTTTATTGGTATGTGCACGTGTAATGCATTCTCATCATCTCAGGTTACAACTTGTACAAACTTGATCAGTTGCGTAAATCGGTAAATCTGAGTCACCAGAGTGCTGACTGTGAGTTGTTTTTAAGACTGCTCTACACTACTCGCGAAGTTGCCTCGACGAAGCACTCATCGAAGTCGATCGAAGTCCGAAGTATGTAACTAGACTCACAAGTGCAACCTCGCGAGGAGCTCGAGTCCTTTGACTCGGGCGCAAAAACCAACAACGACAGAAAGTCGCCCGAAGCTAGGCGAGGTTGCACGAAGCGAAGCGAAGTATGAAGGGTACACTAACGTATTCGATCAACTTCGACCAACTTCGCGAGTAGTGTAGAACAGGCTTTACGTTCAAGTGATTGAAACGTCCAGCGCGTTCTGATTGGTTAAGGTGGGCCGTCCTCACTCGCTTATCGTCAAGGTTGTGCATGGTTTAAAAGCTTGTTGCTTCATTTAACGCAATCCAAAGACTGATGTGATTGCTACAAATAAGGATTAACACCAGAGAAATACTGATTGAAAAACTTCCAAATACCCTTTAGATCATATACGCAGCTAACGCCGTATTTGCCCTATCAATGATCGGGGCCGCCGCGCTACGGGGGCTTCGACGTAGCCAAAAATTGGCAACATGTTACCCATGACTTTCTCATAGCGTAAACCAAGCTTTTGTTAAAAAAAAAAGTCTGTAGCAATACAATCAACATCATCACATTTCATTTCAGTCCTTATTCCATAATACTTGGGGTTCATGCAAAAATGTTTTTCTCCAGAGAGTCTATACTCTCTCTGGATTGACCTATGTCAATGAGTGTGATGGCTGACAGGACTGTCAGCAGTCACACTATCATTCATCATCATCATCATCAGCCTTTTAATGTTCCCACTGCTGGGACACAGGCTTCCTCTCTAGGAGGCAGTCACTATAATTGACTGCCTACTAATCCTGTTAGCAGTCATGCTATCATTGACTCCTGTTTTTGTGCTAAATATGAACTACTAATTGTCATAATACTATTTAAGAAAAAAAAGGGCACATACCCATCAGTATTATTTAATTTTTTGAAATAAAACTTATTTACACTTTAACCTTTCAACTACCGTAATTACAGACACAATAGACAACAATTGTGCGGACACCGGTGTCCTCTTCTCTCCTTCATCCTCTCTCTTCCTCTGAGACATAATAGAAAGACAAAAGGTGTGCGAACACAAACGTCACTTGAAGCACAAAAGTTTAATGAACTATTTTTTTTTAATTTTAATAAACTACCTCCCTTAATAAAACCAAGCTTTTGATAAATTATAAGTGGCATCAATTCTTTTGCTGCACACATTTGAATATAGTGGCATAAACTGACTGAAACAGTTTCAATATTATATATTTTTTTAATGCTGAGCTCCTCGACTAGTTAGCCAGAAATTAACCACATTTTAAACCATTAAAGCGACTTACCTTTTCTCTTAAAATAATTTCAATTGTAAATAAACAGTACTGTATAATGTATTTAAATGTTCTTTGAAACTCTTGAGCCACGAGCAAACGCCGGCGTTCACACACCTATTGTCTTTCTATTATGTCCCTACGGTATTGAAAAATTTATAATGGTTTCTTTTCAAACTTTTATTGTCATGGGCACAAAATAAGGAAAAGGTTGGTCATTAAGATAAACAACACAAATTCCAACCACATTTATCCTCAACCACACAATGTTTTTGAACTATGATGCCAAGATTAACATGTATGACAGCCTTATAGGGTCATTGTATCATCAATAACAACAATATTTTGATTTTGCCTTACAAGTAGTAGTACTTACGACTGTTTTAAAAACTATTTGCAAAATAAATATCATTCATCAACACACATAAATTTTGATGGAAAAACAAAACTAAAAATCTTTGGACATGACTTACCTTCATCTTCAGGAATCACGGGTGGCGGAGCATCCCCTACGACCAAGTATCCATCGTCAAGGTCTTTCTTCCTCGTCTTACTACCAGAAGCTTCAGCAAGATCTTTCAACACCTCTTCCTTAGTCGTCCAAGCCTTCATATATGCCATACTGAACTAAAATAAAAAATTTATTATCAACTTTTTTCTCGGCCCGATTTTTTAATTAAATACTCTAATGAGATCTTACTGGATTGTCATTGAATTATTTCAAGTGCATCTTATAAGACTTACTCAGGTCAATAAAATTGCAATTTAGGCGGGCACTTTTAAAGAAAAATAAAAATATCTTTGTACACCTCAGTCAATGCAAGTGAACAAATTAAAACAAATGAAATAAAAAATATTCAATTCATTTAAAAGTAAACGACTCACGATCAACCCAGAGCAATGACGTTTCTTATCGCAAATTCATGCAAAATTCATCAAAATTCGGCAAAATCTGTGACAGAACAGAACTGGCAAGTGGCAGACGTTGAACTATATTATATTGTAGTCTTTGGTTGAAAGGTTAAACAGGCGGATGAAACTTCCCTACATTATCGCATCACAAAAAATATCATACAAACTAGCTCCCTCAAGTGGTGGAGGAACCGAGTTATTTGCTGAGTTGACAAAAAAATTATAAAAGAGGGCAGTAGCTACATAAAGAAAACAATTGAATAAAAATAATGTTAACAAAAACATGTTTTAAAACTCTGATATAAACTACAGTATATTTATTTTCTACTTGAAATTAATTAGAAAATAAATACACCTATAATTATTATAAATTACATAATTATTTAATTATACCTATATTTTTTCACCACGGCAACCCAGTGTTTTGTTTAGGGGAAACTAGTTCGTTCATATTTGAATGAAGTCGTTTGTGGTTTCGTGCGTTTTGCTTTGAGTTTATTGTCTTATTTATTACGGCTTGGCTTGATTACGGATTTTCTGATATTCTACGTGTTACGACATCACCTGGCTTGTTACTTGGACCCCGGACAGATTGCATAACTGACAACTTGGCGCTTAGTAACCTACACGGACTTAGTTTTTATCTTTACGGACTTGGTTTTAAAAATGCCGAAAACGACACAATTAAAGTGCTTTTTTGGATGTGTCATTGACGGTAAGTGATAACTTACTTTAATTATTCATTAGTAACTTATGTATCCTATAGGTAGTTAAGTAGGTACTTAAAAGGAAACCCAACAACTGAGATCTAGTTCTAACTAGATCTCAGTTGTTGGGTTTCCTTTAACTCTAGTTACCATTTTGCACCCAATTACATTAAGGTGGATGTTACGGGTTGCTCATTGCCATGTTCAAGTTTTAAGAACAAGTTTTAAATTTAATACTAAACTTCATTTTGAGCTCTCTGGCAATAGCTCAGCTTATCCTCAACTTCAAAAGGCTGGCACTATTGTATCGTCATACCAGAGTCCCAACAAGCAAAAACCTCCTAAAACAACCAACCCCAACACTTACCCAAGAATCTGATGATTTTGCCATTGCAAGTGGAACTGGTTAGTGTTTTGATAAGAATACTATAATTCAGTTTTTGTATGGAACTCAATGTCATGTATTTAAACTATTGAGCCCCAAGCGAATACTGGCATTTGGTCACTTCCTATATTTCTATTATGTCTCTAATTACAGTATTGAAAAGGTTAAAAGGGATTAAATAAAAACAATGGAAAATGCACTCTATCAGAGTAACCAAATATTAAAATGAAATATTGCCTCATGAATAAAAATTTACTTAAATTAATTGTTTATTGATCTAAATAATCAATATTATATTTTGTTCTTGCCTAAAAACTTATTTTTTAATATTTTTACATTACCAATCCAGCAGATGTTATAACAGTTACTGGTAAATGCTGATGTTTATGATATCTCACCTGTTGTGCATATTGCAGCTATGTAAAACAGCTAATGTCCATCTGTTTTATATTTCACATTAAACATAAAATAAAAATTTGAAATTTCAGGACCGCTTCACCGATTCCCCAAATGGGAATATCCTCATATGGAGAAGTTTAACCAGTGGAAATCCGTACTTGATAATGCAACTCAAGAGAGAGGAATCAACTATATATATAATTGCATACGTATTTGCCATCATCACTTTGAGGATTATTTTAAGTCGCCAAGCAGACGATTGACAGGAAATGCTATCCAAACATTGAATTTAAGTAAGTTCTACAAAGTCTTGAATTTTGCATATACTTCAAAATAGTCACATTTTATTCAAAATTTAATAAAATACTGACATTAATTAACTAAACATTTAGTTATTATAGTCACGCTGCAAATCATTGTATCAAAGAATACCTACAAATACCCAACAAGCCCAAACCTCCTAAGACAACCAACCCCACTACTTACCCAAGAATCTGATGATTTTGCCATTGCAAGTGGAACTGGTTAGTGTTTTGATAAGAATACTATAATTCAGTTTTTGTATGGAACTCAATGTCATGTATTTAAACTATTGAGCCCCAAGCGAATACTGGCATTTGGTCACTTCCTATATTTCTATTATGTCTCTAATTACAGTATTGAAAAGGTTAAAAGGGATTAAATAAAAACAATGGAAAATGCACTCTATCAGAGTAACCAAATATTAAAATGAAATATTGCCACATGAATAAAAATCTACTTAAATTAATTGTTTATTGATCTAAATAATCAATATTATATTTTATTCTTGCCTAAAAACTTATTTTTTAATATTTTTACATTACCAATCCAGCAGATGTTATAACAGTTAGTTACTGGTAAATGCTGATGTTTATGATATCTCACCTGTTGTGCATATTGCAGCTATGTAAAAC
This sequence comes from Mythimna loreyi, assembly GCA_029852875.1. Classification (NCBI taxonomy): domain Eukaryota; kingdom Metazoa; phylum Arthropoda; class Insecta; order Lepidoptera; family Noctuidae; genus Mythimna; species Mythimna loreyi. The sequence goes on from CM056785.1 coordinate 22,716,880, forward strand.
AGCTAATGTCCATCTGTTTTATATTTCACATTAAACATAAAATAAAAATTTGAAATTTCAGGACCGCTTCACCGATTCCCCAAATGGGAATATCCTCATATGGAGAAGTTTAACCAGTGGAAATCCGTACTTGATAGTGCAACTCAAGAGAGAGGAAACAACTATATATAATTGAATACATATTTGCCATCATCACTTTGAGGATTATTTTAAGTCGCCAAGCAGACGATTGACAGGAAATGCTATCCAAACATTGAATTTAAGTAAGTTCTACATAGTCTATTTCGAATTTTGCATATACTTCACAATAGTCAGTATTTTATTAATTTTTTTTCCAAGATATTTCACAAGAGAGTCTAAAACACTTTGTCAATTAAAAAAAAAACAAATGTATTCAAAGCTAGACCATAACAATTTAACAAACCATGGATCTTAGTTGAAGAATACAATATGAATATTAACAACATATGAAGTGGCTCAAAAATTTAACAAACTTCACATACTTAGATTAGGGTTGTTGTTGATGCAAATGTCGTAAGAATTGATATATATTTTATTTACAGCCTTGCCAAGAAGTACACAAAGTACACATCTTCAGCAATTTCCTGAAGTCGTAACAATTACATCTGGTACATTGCAATCAGAAGCAGAGCCAATAACCTCACCAACTGGTACGTTATTAATTTACTTTTTATTTAAAGAAACAAAAACATGTAACATTACATTTTATAATACTTATTCTGTTTTACCATCATCTAAGCTATGTTTTAATTTTAAGTTACATACAGGTTATAGAAAAAACCATTACTTTTTTCTTCTATTTACAAAAAAAAAAATACATTAAATTAAATCAATATTTTTGATTTGCAGATTTACTGCAAACTGACCAAATTATCCAGCCATCAACTGAGCAGTTCCCAGTGGTGGAGCCATCAACATCCAGCTTTGCACAGTTTGAAGTAGAGACAGAGTCAAGAGCATTATCAAATGGTTAGTAAACTTTTAAAAAAATAAAATTACATGACAATACTTTAACACAGTATATTAACTTGCTGCACAAATTTTAATAAAATAAAGATAATATCTTTCACATGGAATAGAATAATACTTTAACGTACACTAAAAAAGTAACATTTTCATTGAAACTTGTATGAAAGGGTACAAAGGCGGTCTTATTGCTGACAGTAATTATTCGCTTTAGCGTTAGTCACTCTATATATATATATATCACTCAGGACTACTTAACTTGGCTCTAACTGATACTATGTTGGTCTACCACCGTCTGACACATCAGTGATGGTAGTACCACAGTAACTACCTCTTTCTACTTTCCTTATTGTTTTTTTTTAATATCCTTATTATAGTACCAATTATTCTTTATTATATAATTACCTCCAGTACACTGTATTTAAACTTTCTATTATTCTAAGTATTACTTATATATTTTATTTTCCTGCTTACCTTTGTATATTTGAATGGCCTGCCAGTCTAATAGTTAGTGACCTTGACTGCTATGCGGGAGGTTGTGGGTTCGATTCCCAAATAGGACAAAATATATTTGTGTGATGAGCACGATTATTTGTTCTGTGTCTGGGTTTTATTTATCTATAATATGTATATACACACCACACATACACAGTATATACTTATATGTAAGTATGTTTATCAGCTGTCTAGTACTCATAACACAGACACAAGCTCTGCTTAGCTTGAGATTAGATGGCGTTGTGTGATAGTTGTCGAATTTTATTATATTATTATTAGAACTAGTTTAGGCGGCGTATTGTCTGCCAATCAGTGTGAATCATTTTATTAAATAGACTATTTGTTTTTTTCAGCAGACCCAAAGAAACGCTTTTTGAAGCAGGAATCTTCGTTTAATATTATCCAGAGGAGAAATGGGCAAAATGGGAACACCTAAAAATGTTTTTGGAAATCGATGTTGGAGACGACGAGATTAGACTGGTAAACAAATTAACAGAAAACCATATCATAAAAGATAAAATAAAAAAATGAAAGTGAAGTTAGCTGCACAAGTGTTCAGTCAACGAGTATCGTCTGCCATTCGATTTTCAGCAAGTAAGTGTAAATTACATTACATAAATTTTTGGTGGCAATCTAAACACTTATAAGAGAAGCTCTAATTTACATTAAGTATACTCTCTCTATTTTCGCTCTAATTTTAATACTCTAAACGTCCCATTCACCATTTATAAATCTGGATATTTTATTATAAATCTTTAAACATTGTATGAAAACATTGTTGTATCTTTAAATTGTGTTCATTTATACAATACTTGCTGATCCCCGTGGTTTCACTCACGATCCGTTCCTTTGAATGTATGATGTCATGTTTCTACATAACATCATGCTATGACTACCACCATATTCTTATGAATGTGTCATTCTGGTGCAAAATCTATTTGTTACTGTAAATGTTCCAAAAGTCGTTCAGTAGCTCTCATTGATTGAGTAATAAACGTTCAAATATCTTCACAAACTTTCATATATATAATGATAATAGGATAAAAGAGTAATTAATAATATGTATTTTCTTTTTCAGGACATGGAATACTACCAGCAGAATGTGAGGGAACAGCAGATTTCCTCCTAATTTTTGATAGATTTTATTTGTCTTTTTTAATGGTCATTCCTACAAAGATGACTTCAAAATATATAAAAGCTGCATCAAAAGAAATTCCCCTTACTTCCAACTTTGGGATGATTTGCTTCCAATTTTAGAATCAATCAAATTTGAATCAATAAAATAAAGAAGTGGTGTTAATCAAGTAAAATATGAGTCGATTCCTTCAATTAAAAAATGGATTACAAATATAAAAACATTTTTGAAATGTGGGAATACTTATCAATCACTCATAAATTTACTAATATCGTAGCTAGAAATTTTAATCAGGACCCATTAGAAAACTTTTTCGGTTCTACTAGAAGTAATGGTGTTAGAAACAATAATCAATGTTTTAAAAGCATTTATGAATTGTAATCAATTCATAAATGCTTTTAAAACATTGATTGTTAATAATCATAATTCACCTCATTCTGCAGGAGCGAACTGTGAAGAAGACTTTAATACAATTAAGCAATCACTGTCCCATCTGATCAGTAACAATCATGATGATTCTCACACTGTTGATTTTGCATGTAACATAGATTCGTTGCTGAATATTATGTCAGAAATTAAAAATAATGACTACTACATGCTGAATCAAAAAAATATGTAACAGGGTATGTGATTAAGAAATCAAAATCAAAAATCTTTAAAAACTGTTCAAATTGTCTTGGTAATTTATGTAGATCTAGTATTGATTTTTATTCATTTAATTATGAAACTGATTACACTAAAAAATCATTATTTCATCTAAGTGATTGATTTATAAATTTATTGAATAATTGCATGCCTCAGGGATAATCCCACATCAAAATGTATAAAACATCAATTTTTTATTGATTCTGTGTGTGATTTTAGTATTATAACTTGTGAAAAACATAAAGTTGATTTGGTTAATTTTATTTGCAATTTATCTATTAAAACGATTGTTCACAGTTGGTGTCTAGGGGTAAAGATTGATTGTTAAATGGCAAAAATCAGTTTTTGATAGGAATAACCATATAAAAAAAGGCTTCTGAATATTATATTAAAAGAAAACGATGAAGTTAGTTAATAATATAATTTTAACCCATAACCACTTGACGTCAATTTTGGAGGGAATTTTTTTTTTTTTTTTAACAAATACAAAGCTGGCGACTGACATGATTATTCGCTCGATATGAGCACGTTACAAGAGCATTGGCACGAGCCAATGCTCATGTCTTTCGCCAGCTTCAAAGTCGATCAGTCAGTATTTCTGCAATTGAAAATTCAGAATAGTTATTCCAACTTAGATGTTCCACTTAGGATTGTTGCATGCCAATTGCATACTTAATGCATATCAGCAACAAAGAAAATATGCATTTAGTTATATTGTAACCACTGTGCTTTATACTGCATGCATATATAGTATTGATTATATATTTTTTCATTTTTGTAAGTTAATAAATTTGTTTCCTAAAATGTGTTATGTTTATGCTAAGATTTTTATTTTTGCTTAGTGTATGAACTTTTGATGGTTAAAAATGTAGTTAATCAAAATTCATATCAAGACATAAATTTGTTTATTGTAGTAATTGAGTTTTATGATTTTTAAACATGGAAAATGCGAAAGGTTGTTTTCAGGATTAATAGTTAATAGTTTAACTGTAAAACCTTGTCTGTACACCAAACTGCGCGTGTTGGATTACGGCCCATTCTTTCCTAAGAGGCATGAGTCCCAGCCGTGGGAACATTATAAGGCTATGTTTAACTGTAAAACGTCAGGTGGCTGAGGGTTTTTGTTTACATTTTATTTCATAATAATGGTGAATTGTGTTTCTACTTAACTCCACCATGTTTGTACTTAACTCCCATATTTTAATAAAAATTACAAGTACATAAAACTGGTGTTTAATTTTTATACTGGCGTATTCTTTATCAGTAAATTCTTAAAAAGTACTTGGAAGTTTGGTAAGTATCTTACTTGCCAAAGTTCCAAGTACTTTTTAATAATTTACTGATTTATTAACTCGAAAAATCTATTTAGAAATTAATACGTAGCGCCCTCTGGCGGGTATCTGCGAAAACACAATTGTAATTCGCGCCATCTGGCGGGTATCTGCGAAAACACAATTGTAATTCGCGCCATCTATGTGTGGGGGATACTTTAAGCTTACTATTTTTGAACTCCGAGTGGCGCATCTATACCAGTATTAAGTGTATAGTCTATGGGTTAAACCAAAACTTAAACCACAGACACTACAGAAGCCACAGATAACTATATACCTACTAGTCAGGGCTGTGTTCAAAAATTACCAGATTATGTAAAGTTGTACCCCAGAGTCGTTCATAAACGAATCGAGTAGCTACTCCAACTTCGAGCAGGGTCAGTTGGAGTAAGCCATTGACAAACTTATATAGAACTTGACGTCTTGCGTTCAAAAATGCGAGGGTAGCTAGTCGAATCATAAAATAACGGACTCGGGTTACATCTTTACACTACTTAGGTCATTTTTGAACCCAGCCCAGCCAGCCAGCCGTCATAGGATGTCATGTCATAGTCAAAGATTTTACCAACCGTAGAATAGGAAGTCGCCAACATTTGCATTGGACGAAAACCTGTCAACGCCTTCGAGATAATAAAAAAAATACTGATTTGACGTTGACATTGACAGCGACCACTGACAGAGGAATTATTGAGGTTAAGTTGGTTCTTGATTGTGATAAGAAACCTTTGTTTACTTATCTAAAAAGTTGCACGCAAATGGGAGACGAAAAGCAGACGGATAATGTCCAATCGGACTTGTCTAATGCTACCGAGAGCTTAAAAATAGAAGGTGAACAAAAAGAAAATGGAGATGCCTCGAAATCAGATAAAGTTAAAAGTAAGTTTTGTTGTACCTATTTTTACAGACTAGATTTCTTAGAAAAAACCACTTACTCAATGCAATAAATTATTAGCTTTCATGATTCAAAAATATAAAATTAGTAAGTATTATTTTGCTTGTGCTAATTGCATGTTACAAACCCTTTTTTGGCGATGCACTTTGTCTTCTCAAGATCCCCTCATTTATGAATAATGTTTGTAGTTAAACGTCATATTAAATAGTTCTTAACATATACAAACTGTATATGTTAGTATTTTAATGTTCTTCATATACTGTGTGTGCTCCTTGATGAAACAAGCAAAAATGAAAAACATAATTTTTTATCTTTTTTAGTTGACATTTTGTTGAAAGCTACAGGGAATGCTCCCATCATGAAGAAAAAGAAGTGGGCTGTAGACGCAGAGAAACCTATTGGGTGGATCATGGAGTTTGTGAAGAAGTATCTGAAATTGGAACCTGATGAGAAACTGGTGAGCTTACTATTTTCAATTTAGCTTCAAACACCACCAGTATGGTTAGGTCCATAACTGCCACTTTTATCAAGTAGTTCCTGTGTGTGAGGTTTGATTTCTGGCTCTGGTCTTTTGAGTTGTTTTTTCTAAATTTCATGGTTTGACTGCCCTAATAGTTAGTGACCCTGACTGCTATGCCAGAGGTTGTGCGTTCAATTCCCACTCACAACAAATGTTTGTGTGATGATCACAATCATTTCTTGTGTGTCTGGGTGTAATTTATCTATAGTATGTATGTATTTAGAATAATGTCCGACCGAACTTTCGGTTTCGGTTTCGGTTTCGGCCGAGTTTCGGCCAAAAATCAAGTTTCGGCTGCAGTTTCGTTTTCGGCCAAAATCGGCCGAAACTTTTGCCGAAACCGAAACTTATCTCGCAAGGTCACGCACGTTCGCCTAACTTCGTTTTCCGCGGCAAAGCTGTGTCGTAAGCCGTCGGCTCTGTTCGGGAATCGTCGTGTGCCGTTCGGATAGCTCTGTAGTAATGCAATAAAACTTAGTCAGTGCGTGTGCGTCCGACGGAAACATTATTTTTCAGTATTTTAAGAAATTTTATACTTGACCATGTGAGTTTCGGTTTCGGTTTCGGTTTCGGCCGAAACTGAAGCCACGGCCGAACATTCGGTTTCGGTTTCGGTTTCGGCCGGAAAACCAGTTTCGGTCGGACACTAATTTAGAAATATATAAGTATGCTTATCAGTTGTCTAGTAAACACAAGCTCTGCTTAGCTTAAGACTAGATGGCGTTGTATGATAATTGTTAAAAAAAAAGGCACACACTTATAAATGTTGAGGTCTAAAATGTTCTTTAAAACAAATCACCATTTACATAATATTTTCTTTCATTTAACAGTTATTTTGTCTTTTCAGTTTCTATATGTGAACCAGACATTCGCTCCTTCACCTGACCAGTTAGTGAAGAACTTGTATGAGTGTTTCGGGACTGATGGCAAACTTGTGTTGCATTACTGCAAAAGCCAAGCATGGGGCTGAACTGAGCTTTAGTGTTCTAAACTGATCTGCGGCAAATATTAAGATAATTTTAAAACTAAGAGATGTTGATTTTATATTTTAATCATGTATATAAAGTTAATTTCCAACAATTTTTGTGTAAATTACCCCAGAAAGTCATTGTTCAAGATGACTAGTAAAAACAAAACTTTCTATTGAAGTAACATTACTACCGTCACTGTATTGATATTACTTCAATAGAAAGTTCTGTTAACTAAAAACTATCAGCACAATTATTACAGAAGATAGATCACCTATCATTCTTTTCCTGGGGTATTTTGCTGGAGTAATTGTACACCTTATTTTTGTATGTGAGTTTTTATGAAAGGACACTGAGCAAAATTGTCTGTTGGTCTTGTAAGAACCTTTAAAGATGTGACAAATTCATTTTTAATTGTTTCATGAGTGTTGAGAGGTCAAGTGTACTAAGGCGTTTTTAATATTGTGCGGATTTTATCACGCATGGGGGATTGTTCCGCTTGCATAGCCCCTGCATATGCCCTTTTTCATACAAGAAATTATTGTAATGCGTGGACTACGCACGTGGGATGCGAGGCGTGACATCGAGAAGCAGCTCTGCATGCGGAGCAATTCCTATAGCTCTTTATTCTAAATATTAAGTTTCTAGTCATTGTTGTGTCCACGCCCGCCATTCCCACTGTCTCACGTTTGTAACCTATGGCATTTGCATAATGTCAAATTACAGGTACACTATAGCCACAGACAGAATATGGAATCTGCTGGCAGCGAGCAGCTGCTACTCTAATCTTATCAATGCGAAAGTTACGATGTTTGGATGTTGAAAACGGCTGGACGGATCTGGATGAAATTTGACACAGGCATAGGATACACTCCGGAATAGAACATAGGCTACTTTTTATCCCGGAAACCCCAATACCACGCGGGCGAAGCCGCGGATAAAAGCTAGTCACTCATATGTGTTACACTCTGTAAAAATAAAACAATATTTGTTTATTTCTAAAGGTAGCCTTTCGAATTAAGCGTTACAGACGCAGTGTCTATAGTGTCTGTGTACAATAAATAACATTGAGAATAACGAGTAAATGGCCGGCATTGTATGACTTCAGCATTTTATAACAGACCCCTAAACATCATTTGTTCATAGATGCTATAGACGCTGCGTTTGTGATGCTAAGTTCGAAAGCCTACCTTAAAACAGTTTCATCACTGAAGTTATAAAAGATACAAATACCCCTTAGCAGATTCGTAGCTATAATAAGTCTAGGATTTTATTGCATTCCTGTAACATTAAAGTTTGAGGCTTACTGAAGATAACACTGGACTCTGAGACTTGTGGTTTGAGAGAATGCTTCTGTATAATTGGTAAATGTGATATTTTGTAACATATTTAGAAATAAGTATATGAAATAAAGCTATTAAGTATTAACAGTTTTTAATTAAGTACCTATTACTACAGACCTAGAAAAAGACCTAAGTATCAACTGATTAATCACGAAATCTCAGAAACTGTACTATACCTTCAAACATTAAAGAGAAACCGACAGTCATGCGGGCGAAGCCGCTGGCAGAAGCTAGTCGTATATGTTAGCGCCAACGTTGCGTAAAGCGGGCTCCCGTCGCGCGTGTGCCGTTTATGGCGGTACCCGTAGCGGTAACTGGATCATCACCTGCACAGTATCACTAATATGTGTATGTAGTCATATCGATGGAGGCGCCGGGCGCGGCGAGTCCAAACGGAGCATTTTTGTATGGGACCGCGCGGAGTCCCGCTTTTTACGCAGCTTGACTGAACCAAAATAACTATTGCCGTTCTGTGTCTTTTCGTAGTTAGGAGTCGAGTTTCTAATATTTTGAAGATGTAATGTTACAATATTCTTCTCTCGTAACTGTGTAGCTCCGAGTATATGACCATTGTGTGTTGTCAGTGATGACATATGGCTCCGAAACGTGGACGCTTATAATAGGCCTCATAAGACTCAAAGTCACCCAAAGGGCAATGGGAAGAGCTACACTCTATTCTTGTATGATCGGAGTTTCCTTGCGTGATCGAATCAGAAATGAAGATCCGCAAGAGATCCAAGGTTGCTGACATAGCGAAAAGAATCGCCAAACTTAAATGGCAATGGGCAGGGCACATCGCATGCAGAACAGATGGCCGCTGGGGCCGAAAAGTTCTGAAGTGGCGACCGCGTACCGGAAGACTTAGCGTTGGAAGGCCTCCCACAAGGTGGACCGACCACCTGGTCAGGGTAGCTGGAATTCGATGGATGCAAGACGCAAGGGACCGGTCGTTGTGGCGACATGTTTGGGGAAGGCTTATGTCCAACAGTAGACGTCTTTAGGCGAATTGATCGATTGATTGAACTTTGTAGCTAAATTAATAGGTTACTTCTAGGTAAGCGCGCTCCATCGTCGATCGCATCGTCGCTTTCCATCAGGTGAGATAGCGGTCAAGCGCAAACCTATTACCAATAAAAATAATAAAAAAAAACATGAAAAAAAAATAACTTGGCATTGTTTAAAAATAAAACAGAATTATTAATTAAACACGTTTATTTCAGAAGACAATAAATATAATTCGGCAGTAATGATTACTTAATCAAAACACAACACTGTAAACTAAACCGTTGGCTACTTCTTGTCGCCGCTGCCACTCACGTACTCCTTGCTCGTCGTCCGAGTCGGTAGGTTATCTGGAAAAGGAAATACGTATTTAGTAGGTACCTAAGCGAATGATGAGCAGCAGTGGTGATTCAATGGTAGATAGGTAACGATCCCGACTTACGAGTCGTCGACTTAGGTCGCAGCTTTAATCCCAGCGATCACTTTTTGCACTTATAGGTACGTCTAAAGACGTTGGCGCCAATCGCCCCTGTGAAGACTTGGGCACACCTCCACCGTAAGCTCCACCGTGTCTATACAATGCTGATACGGCCACCTGAGTGTTTCTTCCGCACGAATCAGGAGCAGGAACCTCCCAAAATTACCATGTCCAGTGAAAACTTGCGTCATAATAAGGAAGGTTTTTTTATGGTAGGTAAAAATCATCGAATGACGAATCCCACTCTTGGGCGGAACGGGAAACAGTGTCAGACTCTTACTGACTAAAGAACTTGCCCCATACCTTCCTTGCCTTATTCCCCGAGCCCCGGTGTAACGCTTTCGCACCAACCCTCAGCTCCGGGATGCTTCGACCCCTACGGTTTGCTGACAACTCCTTGAGGCGCGCGGGGTCATACGGAAGGTAAGGTCTAAGGGCATTGGCAGTAACTACCTATGTAAAATACAGAAGCTGAAAAGACTAGGCAGCTTGACTTCCTACCTTTATCTGGAGGTCTGCAACACTTGACGCCAGTGGGCTTGGGGCTGGGCTTCTCGCTCTTCTTGCTGTTAGTGGAGCGCGCGGTGGCGTCGCAGGGGCAGCACGCGACCACGCTGCCGCGCGTCGTGTCCATCGCTTCGATTTTCTCCGTCTGGAAACATATCCGTTTTTATTTCCTACGTAATTGAAGATTGAATGTTGTGTGTTGATGCTCTAAGTTTACATGCAGATGGATGGACAGGAGGAGAGGGAAGCCAAAAAATGGATTGTGTGAGGAGTGATATGAAATAATTGGTAGAGTGACGGGAGACAGGACAGTGTGAAAGAAAAAACATGTCGCGCTGACCCAAGTGTAAGTAGACGAAGAAGAATTGATTTGAAGAAGTAGTTCTAATGCCCTTCAGAATCTGATAGCGAGGTACTCGTGGAGCTAGAGGGAAAGACGGATTTTATATTTGATAGAAAACCCACAGTAGCTATTCCTACATTTTTCGAGGGCTACGGGAACTCTTTCAAACAATCCTTGTCGCTGCACTTTGGAGCTAGAAAAGTTTTTTGATAATATCTCTTCAAGAAAAGAAAACCAAGCGTACCTTGTTAGGTTCGGCCGGCACATAGGGCCTGTCCCCGGCAGCCTTGTGCGTGGTCTTGTCAGCGAGGGGCAGCCGCAGCTCATCTTCCAACGTTTTCGGAGTAGCTGCAGTGCTCTTGGCCGTCTGCGGCGGTGGCGATTGTGCGTGAATGTATTGCTGGAACGGAAGGAAGATTAAGTACCTACATTACTTGAGCATCTATAATTAGTTGGAGTCATCATCATTATCATTTCAGCCGAAAGACTTCCACTGCTGGACATAGGTCTCCCCCAATTGTCGCCATAATGAACGGTCCTGTGCACCTCGCATCCATCAGATACCCGCAACCCTTGCCAGGTCACGAAAAATAGCTGATTTTCTGAGGCCATCTAGAGAACATCTAGAGAAAGATGAGTGATAACGTTATAATCACATAATAGCGGTTACGTGGAAATGTATCTATCTTGGGTTGAGCGTTTTTAAACACATTTTTCTATAAAATAGAACCTAAACCTTCCAGCTCCCCTAGCTAAGTTAGACTCGTTTCGTTAACGTCGTACGCTTTGAGTTGGCCAAATCCAAGCGTTCGTCGTTAACGAAACGATCGTAACTTTGTTAGGAGGGGGGTGATCATGTTTGAACAGGTCAATAAGGGGCACCGACCTCGGGCACGCGCCACACGATGATGCTGCCGGCGGCGCACGTGCTCACCACGAAGCGCGCGTCGGGGCTGAAGCGGCAGCACGTGACGGCGCCCGCGTGCCCCAGCCCCATGTGCGTGTATATGCCCTCCTGGTACTTCCACAGCTGGAATTAACAATAAGAGTGAACAGGTTACTAGGTAAGCGCGCTCCATCGTCGAATGCTTCGTCGCTTTCCATCTGGTGAGATAGCGGTCAAGTCCGAACCTATAATAAAAAAAAAATACACCGAAACTTATACAATATAAAACTAGCTGTCACCCGCGATTTTACCCGCATCTTTAGTTACTGCCTTGTCCCCGTGGGTTGTAGCGTAATGTTATAGGCCTATTTATAGCCTTCTTCGATAAATGGACCATCTAACATAGAAATCATTTTTCATATCAGACTTCATTCTTGAGATCGATCGCATTACGTTCAACCTAACAAACTCTTCAGCTTTAAAAATTGTCATCATCATATTTTCAGCTGAAAGACGTCCATTGTTGGACATAGGCCTCCCCCAAGTGTTGCCACAACGACCGGTCTTGTGCATCTTGCATCCACCGGATTCCAGGAACCCTGACCATGTCATCGGTCCACGTTGTGAGAGGCCTTCCATTGCTGCTTCATCGTACGCTGTCTTGGTACGCGGTCGCCACTCAGAAACTTTTAATATTACCTACTTAGTATACACAATACCATTATCGGCCTTGTTAATATTCCTACTGACATGTAAAAGTTGTGTGTATTTGCAAAATAAACATTTATTTCTTCTCAGCTGAACTTACCTTAACCATTTGATCGTTGCCTCCGGTGACGAACAGTTCACCATTCTGAGTGATGTGAAGGCCATTGACTGCACCAACTTTACTTGCTTCCAGCTGAAAAATATGCAACTCTATTTACAAATTCTTCTAGAAGAACTATGAATTGCAAGCAGTCATGAAGTATGCTTCCAGTTTAATCTAGAACGACTACTTACTTATTTATTTATTTACTTATGTACTAGTTGGTTCTTTAAATCCCAAATGACTAAAAATGGTTAAAATGTTATCGACTCTGGAGAACAACTTGATAATAAGATTGGTCAGACTTTAGTAAAAACCGTCAAAGATGTAAGAGTGGTAGCCAGGACCATACATTGAAGTAAGTACCTATTCTTAGTAACGATAGCGTGGCGGCCGTCTGAACGAGCGAAAATCAGAATTTTTAATGTCATATGCACACGAACGCTGTCGTAGACAGCCGAGCTCATGGCGCATTCGTTTTCAGTCAAGTCGGTTCAGTTGTGGCATTATCAATATTGTCGAATACATGCCCCATTAAACTCTTGAACGCCGGCGTTCGCACCTATTGTCTTTCTATTATGTCTCAATGAAGTTTACCTCTCTAGCCAGATTGCCACTGCCAGTCTCCCAGTAGGCCACCCGTCTGTCGGAGCCGCCCGTGAGCAGCTGACAGCCCTGCGGCTCGAAACACACGCACATGAACAACGTGTTCGCATACATCACTTGACGACGGGACAGTGAACTGCGGAATAAAGAAAACTAATGTTTTTACAAGTTCTATAACGTCTTAGTTATGTTCAGAGTGCCTGAGTAGTTTTACGCTAACATGATCGACGCGTTTATGACGCGCGGCGCTCCGATTGGCCTGCTTCAAGCTCTTTAACCAATCAGAGAGCCAAACGCGCTAAATTTTTCTGTCACGTTAAGACTCCGTGCATAAAATTCATTCCCTAGAGTTTAGGCAAATTCGCTGTGATGCTATGTTTGTGTGCATCGTGCGTGCGCCTACACACAAACGCGCGCAATAGTCGAGCTTAGTGAACGTTCAAACAATGTTGATCCTTTAGAAGATATAATATTTTATTTTCTTATTTTATGATGTATACCTATGTACCACTTTTGTACAAGTAGATTAAGTAACAAAATCATATAATAAGTACAGTTTGTAAATAAAAATCTGGAACTTGTGTATATTTTATATTTATCACAATTGTCAAAATAGTTCAGTTTAGTGTTAGATGGATGTTGATACATTTAGACATTAAAAAAAAAGTTAAATACAAAACTATAAATGACAATTACGATAGCTAATTTATGTAAAATGGTTGTAAAAAAAAACATTTTCAAAATTCTGTTTAATTTTGAAAATGTTTTTCGTCAAAAATAAATTATGTTTACGAGATTTCTCTTTTAAGGTGGCATTTTTCCACTCGCCTAACCATTGAGCGTGGTTGGAAACGTGTTGCTTTGTCCATATCCAACGCAATGTTTGATGGAGAGGCAACACGAAAAAAGAGAAATAACGCCCGAACACGAATACACAATTACCTGCTTCGATGGAAAAATCCTAAACGTCAATCACCGATCACTAAAAAGCGCTTTACTCGGCCCTCAAATGTATAATAAGGTTTCAAAAAGAGCAGAATTTGTCTCCTGCCGCAGGGCAGATAAAAAGAAGAGATATTTTAAATAGTCCTATGCATACATTTGACCAGTGGCGCACCCCTATGGATGACTCAAGACCGATTTTTTTTAAAGAATTTTTTTTTTGTACTCAAATTATTACGCGTCTACGGTAGCCGGAAATCGGAATCGGAATCTCGGCGGCGTCAGGGGCGTGAGCGCCCTTGCCTTATGCGATCAGCCTCCTGCTTTGTAGAAGGATGCGACCGCCTGCCACTCCTACTCGCTCCGGACCAAGGTCTATATAAACCCCGTGCGAGATATCGCCGCCGCCGAATGACTCCACATGGACTTGGCGATGCTCTGTCCAAGCATGGTATACCTGTACCATGTGCTCCACCGTGTCCTCCGGGCGCTTCACACAATGGCAACACCCTGGCGTCACTTACGCACGAATCCAGTGCAGGTATCTACCTCCCACACTTACCATGTTCGGTTACCTGCGTCATACGGAAGGTGAGGACACCGTGAGGTCTTTCCAGCCGGGCCTCAAAGAGGGGACTAACCGCCATACCTGCATCGGATTCGTGCGGAAGAGAAGCCCCAGGTGTCACAGTAGAGGTGTGCCCCGCTTGTGAGGAGCATCGCCGTGTTCTCATGGGGATGATCGGTGTCAGCGATCTCTCACACAGGGTCTTGGTGGAGGCCATGGGCGCAACCCTCTGCGAAGCAGCAATGCAAGTCAAGGAGGAGGTGGACTGCATAAGGCAACGGCGCAAACGCCGCCGGGCTTGCGGACGGCGAGCAATGGGTAGATCACCGTCCGGTCATCTTGTAAGTTGTAACAGTGCGGACCAAGCCCAAGTCGTCGACGGGGCGCTCTGTTCCCGCGCGCTTCAAGCAGTTGTCAGCAAAACGGTAGGGACTCTGCAAAAGGGTCGAAGCCTGCTGGGGCCCAGGGTCTCTTTCTGAAAGGAAGGCTTGGCTCCAATGCGAAGGGCAAAATGTTTAGTCAGTAAGAGTCTGACACTGTTTCCGGCTTCGCCCAAGGGTGGGATTGGTCATTGCATGATTTTAGCCCACCATAAAAAAAAACCACTGTAATTATGACGTGCCCAGAACTGAGATGCGACAGTCGCTGTCGCCATACCACCTGGATATCCAGCCGAAGCTCTGTCCGCCATGCTGCAACTTGTCGCGGCAGCGGGGATTCGCCCTGGCGTTGCATCTCCACGCGCAAATCGTGCATGCGTGCTAGAGCTGTTGCCTCTAGTTTCCATGGTGGCAGACCAGCAAGGAGGCTCGCCGCTTAGCGGGAAACCGTGCGGTATCCCCACTCCATCCGTATTGCAATGGCCCTCTGGCATGCTTTTGGATGGGCCCTCGGTTGCTTTTGCAGCGTAGGAACCCGGTGGCGGCGCGTTCCGAGGGCCGTTGAAACACATATCCTTGGGCTTGTGTAGGGCCACTCGCTTCTAGTGCTAATTGAAAGTAAAATCTTACATTTTCTGGAAACGAAGCTACAAGCAGTGCATTAATCTTGCGTTCTTCAAAAACTTTTCTTGCACGTATCAGCCCTACCTATATATTTTTTTTCCTTTTAGCAAGGCATTCATAATGCATCCCTTTCTTTCGACCCATTATCTACAAAAAAAGGATCTAGAATACTAGATTTTGCATTTGCCCTAAATAAGTACGTAACCACGTGATGAATGATATTTATTTTGCAAACAGATGACACTGGTGTTTCTTAGCTGACTACCCTGAGAAGAAAAACCGAAACAAACATAGGGGTCAAAAATATAAAAATTCTGTACATAACGAATACGTAAATAGGTCATAAACATTGTAGAAGTCATAAGTGAAAGAATTGTAATTAAATAGTAATAGTAGAGTAGTTCTGGAAATTATCTTTACATACAAACAAACAACCGTTACCTGTAATAATAATAAAAGCACTCAAAAGCCCATATCTCATAAAATTACCACCAGGAGTATCACCAATAACACACTAATTGTACCTCGCACTAGAAACTTCTACGGTAGACGGACAATAAAATATTTGATTCCCACATTAATTAATGAAATACCGCAAAATATAAAAAAAGAAATATATGCTAAAAACTATAAACAAAAATATAACATATACTATCATGACTACATAAACAACTTAGCTAAATAGATATAACTTTTTATTATATATAGAATATTATTTATTTATTCATGCACCAAGTCCCAAACACAATAATTATAACAAACAAACAAAAAAAAAAAAAACATACTATCTAAAACTTTTCCACTTTATCAATACACCCAAACTACCTAAATTCGATATTAGTCCACGGAAACAAGAATAATACTAATATAAAAAAAAAACACGATTAACGTTACAGTTTATACTAGTCAATAATATACACAATAAACAGACCAAATAATGGTTAGTGAGGAATAGTAGCTACCTGTATATACTGACATGAACTTATCCTCCAATAGCGAGACCTTTATACTATGGCGAGACGCTCCAAAACTTCGTAACGTAAAAATTATTCACGTACCTACAAGTACTCGTGCTAATGGATGTTTACGTTCATTTGTGTTACGCGATTAATTCTTACCCACAAATTCTGTTAGAATTAACTTGAGCAATTGTATAACTTATAATTTTTTAGTTAGTGTAATAATTAGTTTTTAAGCAGTGTATTACGCGAATGTGAGTACCAATACAAACCAATTATATGGTTTAATGGTACAAAAAGTGAAGAAAATTGTAAAAACATTGTATTTTTTGAACAATAAAAAAAAAAAAAAATTATCATTGAAGTCAAAAGAAATTTTAACAATCTTAATAAACAAATCTAAAATAAACAATAATACTTAATGGATCAAAATGTGGTAGTCAGCGTACAATAATGGGAATTTATTTACGTAAAACTCGGGAGCGGCTGCGGAACAAAGCGACGCGTCCACGCGCTGGGAAGGCCCGATTGTGACTGACGAGTAGAGGTGGGCGTTGTATGAACGAACCGTTTACCTAAACTGTTTTTTGTACGTGAACAATTCAACTAGTTTATAGTTCACAGATAAACTAGTTTATTCGTCGACTGGTTGACGAGTCCGTTGTCGTGTCGCGAGCGTCTGGCCGATGCCGATACTGACTCACTCGCGGTCGCTACGGAACGGACCGAGTGAACCCGAACATTGTCGACGCGAGCGAGGAGTCGCGACACCAACTGAATAGACCGCTTTCTTTACGCTCGCTTGTTTTACTAATTGACTATCTCTTTTTCGGCACGTGCTCAACCTGTGACGTTTTGGTGGGAGCGCTACACGAGAATAGTCTCTATCGTAATAAGAATAAGAAATAAAAGTTGCGAATTTTGTTTGTTTTAGTACTCCATAGTTTAATAAATTAGTTGTTGTTGGAAATTTGAAATGTTGCGTCGCGTCGACGCGCGGTAGACGAAATTTATGCAATAATGCTAGTACGCATAATAAGCTTGCTATTCCTAAGCCTGGAAAAAGTACGAAGGGAAGTTCATTTCAACAATGTCATTTCATTCTCATTAATCTCGTTTACCAAACGACGACGTATGTACATACCTATTCACATCGTCAAATTGGTAAACGAGACTTTCGTTCGTTCACGTTCACTAATCGTTTATGTGATGAAGTAGTCTTTTCGACGACGACGTAAACTAGTCGAAAATTAGACTGTTTTTTAAACTAGTTTATCGTCGACGGTAAACGGTCTCGTTGCGTCGACTGTAAAATCGTCGACGACCCACCACTACTGACGAGATCGAATTTGCGCGGTCGATAATATAGTCAATTTTGTTTTGTAATTTACGAAATGAAGTTATTATTTATTTGTAAATTAAATTTTTGATTCTTGTAAAGAGATTTCTTAAGATTATTTTGCATATTTTAAATTTTCTTAAAAGTGTTTCCAAGGTATAGAAAAAAATACTTATTTGTACACATATTTTCCAAGAATTACGTTTCTTCAACATTTTTTTTAGCTATATTTCGAATCAAAGTCAATAATGTAATCAGTATATGTTGTAGTAGACCATGTAATGATGTTACTGGTATTTTTTAAATGTCGTAAAATCCCGTGTAATTTTGTGTAAACCTTAGCCAACCATCACTCGTTCGTTATTTTTGCGAAAAAAGGGTTTGGAATATGGCTAATTGCCATTAATCCACTCATTATTTTACAAAAATTCTCAGTATATTTAGGAGAATAAGAACTTGACTTTTATAATCTATAAAAAGAAGGATTAAAAGTCTTCTCTTTTGTCTCTCAAACCTTGATCAAAAATGTTCAAAATGAGTTGATTTCATACACGGCCCCTTAACAACTCTCAACAAAACTAAACAACTCTCATTCAGCACACAGAGATACGAGTAAAATGGTAGCTGGACGTAAAATTAATTAAACAATAATATCATGCAACTCCTCACGTGAGCAAACTTAATTGCCTTGCCCCTTTCTAATGGCGAAAATTACAAAAGTGTAAAAGGCCGTCCGCCCGTCCTATAAATACGGACGTGTATTCTATGTGCGCACCGCAAAATGATGTCATCAAAACGTAGTAGCGGTTGAGCAGGGTCGATTGAAACTAGGGCCAAGAAAAAATTCTGAAAGGGAGATCGTGGTCCTAGAACGTACAGGACAACTGAAGGACACAAGGACAGGTTTGGTTTAAAATTCATCCCATACATCAAAACAAAAATAAGGTACAATGCCATTTTTGAACCAAGGGTTTAATACTCACATGAGATCCCATATGATGCAGGAGCCGTCAGTACCAGCGCTGACGGCCTCCGTGTTGTTGGGGGACACTTGTATGGCGGACACGGGGCTCTTGTGCTCCTTGAGGACCTTCTTCAGCGTCTGGTGTTCTGGCTTTATGTCCCACACGCGGACCTGTAGTATTAGGAAACCATGTTAGTAATTTGTAAATCAAAAACACGACAATATTCATAAAGAAGTTTATATACTTTAATATGGAAAAATAAAGAAATGATATTTTGCCCTTTATTAAAGAAAAGTGTATACATGTACTCGTAAATATTAATTACTAGCTTCTGCCAGCGACTTCCATCGCATGAAGGTAAGCAACCGGGACGATGATGATGATGAGAGACTGAATGTTTGAACTTCTGTGAAAGATTTTAGTATTCTAGGTTTGAAACTAGGACTTACTATATACAGATGCTGAATTTTTTTTCTAGAGAGTAGGTAGCTAATTACCTTAAGGTTAGATCAGACATGTTTAAAAAAAAATGCGAAAAATTGCTTCCCAGAGACACTTTCGTTTGTGAAGAAATCTCTAGATGTTAATATCTATTAATTGATTAGGCTACAGTCACCTGTCCCTCGCAGCCGCCGGAGATGAGCGTCCTGCCGTCAGAAGTCATGTCCAGGGCCGAGGTGCCCTTGTTGTGTGTGTTGAAGATGACGTAGATCAGGCGGCCAGTGAGAGGAGTGAACGCGCGGATGTTGCCGTCGTTCCAAGCTGGGTGGAAAACCAACAAGTTAAGGTATTTTAGGTCATTGTAGGTAAAATTCTGAGTGCCTAGTTTGAGTTTCTTTTACGCTAACGCGATTGATGCAGCATTATGACTTGCGGCGCTCCGATTGGCCTGCTCCAAGCTCTTTAACCAATCAGAGAGACAAACGCACTGAACGTTTCTGTCACAATAACGTAAAAACAACACATACTCAGCACACTGTTCAGTTGTACACACTATCTCACTGATCATCTGAGATTATGCATACCTTATTATTTGATAAATCCAGTCTTTGAGTAAGCTGTCCTAAAAACTGTCTCTTGTTTCCTCACCTGATACGATAGACTTGCCATCTCCAGAGAAGAGCACGGTGGAGCAGGTGAAGTTGGGCACCACGATGCGCAGCAGCTCCTGGCACGTCTCCAGGCACCACACCCTCACGTCACCAGCTCCGGCTGTCGCGAACACACCCGACATGCCTCTGGAATTGAACGATTTTTGGTGGTTTCGTTTGAAAGAACAATGTAATTGATGAGAAGGCAGGTCGCAATATGTAGGTTTTTTTTTTTTTTTTTTTTTTTTATGGTAGGTGAAAATCATCCAATGACGAAACCCGCTCTTGGGTGGAGCGGGAGACTAGTGTCAGACTCTTACTGACTAAAAAACCTACCCCGTACCTTCCTTGCCCTATTCCTGGAGTCGAGGTAACAGTTTCCCACTTCCCTCTAGACTCCGGGAGGCTTCGACCCTGAAGGGCCCCTGCAGTTTGCTGACAACTCCTTGAGGCGCGCGGGAACGGTGCGCGCCGTTGACGACTAGGACTCGGTCTTACAGACGACCGGACGGCGAGCTACCCATTGCTCACCGTCCGCGAGCCAGTGTCTACGGTGGCCGGATATCGGCAGGATCGCGGCGGCGACGGCTACGGCGAGTACGCCGTTGCCTTTGCCTTATGCGGTCGGCCTCCTCCTTTACGAGCATTACTGCTTCGCAGAAGGAGGCGACCGCCTGCCATTCCTCTTCGCTGTGGACCATGGCCTGAACCAGGGCCCGGCGCGAGAGGTCGCCGCCGCCGATCACCCCCACGAGGACACGGCGATGCTCTTCCCAAGCAGGGCACACCTCCACCGTGTGCTCCACCGTGTCCTCCGGGCTCGCCTCACAGTGGCGACACCCGGACGTCTCCTCCGCACGAATCCGGTGCAGGAATCTCCCGAACTTCCCATGTCCGGTGAGAACCTGCGTCATGCGGAAGGTGAGGACGCCGTGAGGTCTATCCAGCCACGCCTCAAAGAGGGGCACTACCGCTGAGATTACGGTGTGCCCAGCGCTGGGTTGCGACAGTCGCTGTTTCCACTTCACCATGAGATCTCGCCGGAGCTCCTTCCGCCACGCCTCGACATGTTCGGGCAGCGGATCTTCGCCCCGGCGTTGCACCTCCACGCGCTGGTCGTGCATGCGTGCAAGGACTGTTGCCTCCAGATCCCATGGTGTCGCAATATGTAGGTACATTTCATAAAACGTAAGGTTCTGGGTACGCCATTTTTCGATTGGTCGTAATCATAAAACCTCCTCTTTCTTATAAAACCTAGTACCTACATAAGAGTCTGTCCAGCATGGACCAGCTTGCAAAAGGGTCGAAGCCTACTGGGTCCCAGGGTCTCTTTCTGAAAGGACGCCTTGGCTCCAGTCCGAAAGAAAGGAACGGAGTGAAGTGTTTATTCAGCAAGAGTCTGCCAGTTTCCCGTTCCGCCCATGAGCTGGATTCGTCATTGGATGATTTTTGCCTACCATAAAAAAAGCATGGTAGCATGCGTATAGTGCGTAGCAAATAATCTGAATCCATAACTATGCTTATGCGCACCCCTATCTGTTAATGCGCATTCAAAGTCCACCGCCATTCTGGTTCAAATTGTATGTCAAGGATTATATACCGTGTTGATCATGATCTAAACCACACGCCACGAAATTGCCGACGGTCTTCAGAGACTCCTGGCTTATTGCTTATTGTAGGTGCAAAGATCCTAAGAAACGTACTGCGGAAAGGCGATGTCGTTGATGGCACAGCGGTGGCAGGTGACGACCAGCACGGGGTGGAAGGTCACCACGTTGATGGCGTAGATCTCGCTGCCGCGCGTACCCGCTAGCAACAGCCGGTTCTTGCCGCGCAGCACCGGAGACTCCATCAGCTCTAGGGAAGTTATGCTTCCCTGCAGCTTTGTGGACTTTAGCTGGAACGAAGGTTGAATTATGTGATTTCGTAAAAGTCATTAAGGTTACTTTTACGAAATCACATAATTTCGTTACGTTCGCTTCGTCGTTTGGGTGCACCCAAACGACGAAGCGAACGTAACGAAATGAACGAACGAAAAAAAAGCGAACGTAACGAAAACGTAACAAAGCTTAAGTTTCGCTACAATTTTTATTTTATTACTAGGTACTTACTATTTTTGTGCTACCTATAATATAGAATAATTAAAATCATTCTGAAATACGGCACCTATAAGTAGCTATTTAATATTTTATTTGAGAGAGACCTAGGAAAATTTGAAGGAATGGGGTAGAGTAGAACATACCTATAACTCACCTACCCAAAAGTTACCTAACCCATCCCCAGCAGCAGTTTATAATGTACGCTATTATGCCGTTAAGGTGGGCTTTCCTCACTCACCTGTCATTAACGTCGCGCATGGTTTTAAAAAAGTAATGCGAAAAAAGAGAGTTAACACCTGAAAACTCTATTGGCATTCGGTAATTCTACGATTTACACGAATGTTTCACAAAACTTGTTTCAGGAAAAAAAATGACATGACGGAAGACTTCTACACTTAAAAGTACTTTTTTATATTTTACTAGGTTTTGCCCCCGGCTTCGCCCGCGTTGTATTGGGGTTGGGGTTGGGGTTTCCGGGATAAAAAGTAGCTTATGTCCTATTCCGGAGTGTATCCTATGCTTGTGCCAAATTTCATCCAGATCCGTCCAGCCGTTTTGGCGTGATTGAGTAACAAACATCCAAACATCGTAACTTTCGCATTTATAATATTAGTAAAATAACTCTACAATACCTACTAATGCAGTTTTTAGGGTTCCGTAGCCAAAATGGCAAAAACGGAACCCTTATAGTTTCGTCATGTCCGTCTGTCCGTCTGTCCGTCTGTCCGTCTGTCACAGCCGATTTACTCGGAAACTATAAGTACTACAGTGATGAAATTTGATGGGAATATGTGTTGTATGAACCGCTACAAAATTATGACACTAAATAGTAAAAAAAAGAATTGGGGGTGGGGCCCCCCATACATGTAACTGAGGGATGAAAATTTTTTTTTCGATGTACATACCCGTGTGGGGTATCAATGGAAAGGTCTTTTAAAATGATATAAAGTTTTCTAAAAAACATTTTTCTTAAAGTGAACGGTTTTTGAGATATCAGCTCTCAAAGTCGTAAAAAGTATGTCCCCCCCCCTCTATTTTTATAACTACGGGGTATAAAATTCTAAAAAAAATAGAGGTGATGCATGCTAATTAACTCTTTCAACGATTTTTGGTTTGATCAAAGTATCTCTTATAGTTTTTGAGATAGGTTGATTTAACTGTAATTTTGGTTAAGTTATTGTGCTTACACTGAAAACGATGGCTGAACCTTATAAGATAGATCAAAAAATATACTACAGTATTGTACACCTTTAAAAATCCGCGATGATATAAAATCTTTATAATGTAGGTACTTTTTACGAGAAATGCCGATTTGGGCACGCCTATAGCACGGAATATTTATAAATACATATATAAAATTAATATTCATACATAAAAGTACAAGGCAAAATATCGGGAGAGTTTAGGCTCCATTCACCAGGTGTATAAATTGACATAATAAGTTTATTATATTTGCTGCTACGGAACCCTTTGTGCGCGAGCCCGACTCGCACTTGGCCGGTTTTTCAAGTAGGTAGACGTCTACCACATACGTCGTTCTGAGCGGACACTATTAGAACTACACTTGACCCACGCCTTAGGCCTCCCGGTCAGCTCTAGTCTAGTTTCCATAAAAAATCTATGGAGACGGAAACACCCAGATAGGCGTATGTGACGGATGACCGCACAATCTAGTTCTCAAGACTTAAAATTAATGTGCTCTGATATTATTGCCAATTATTAAATGGGTAAATAAAAAGCTCCTTCTCCTAAAGAGGAGGCCTGTGTCCCATCAATGGGAACATTAATAAGGTTGATAATGATGAATAATGATGATAAAAAGCTCAAAAAGTTAGTTAAGCAAGGTGTGTGACTCACAGCTTTAAAATGCGGCTTGTTGGGGTCGAGTAACTTGCCTTTGGGGAAGGATCCCTTCCAGTTGATCTCGTCCAGGATGTCGATGGTGCCGTCGCCTGCGCCCACGATGAGACACCCATCTTCCATTATGAGGATCGATTCGATTCCTGGGATTAATGTAAAGTATCTATAGGCATGAATTTAATTTATAATTTGTTTATTGTGTTTAATTTAATTTATAATTTGTTGTATGTGACGTAATTTAATTAATTAAATGAAATGTATTTATTTATTAAATATTTGGCAATTTTAAAGGCTTAAATAAATAAATAAATTCATAGGTATGTTTTAAAGGACACACCATAATACAGCAGTTACTAGGATCAATAGCATATAGCACAACACGCGCATATACTTAAATTGAAAAAAAAAATTGTATCCGAAGTGCGGCAATAGTAACTATAGTAACAGCGGCCATTTTAGCTTAATTAATTTATTTGCCGCGTACACAGAGCGAGAAAAATTAGTTGGTGAACTTCTATACAAATAATATTGTGTTTATTGTGACTTCTGGTTAATAAACACAGGGACCTAATCGTATGCGCCTCTAATAGGGCCCAGGATTTCTTTCTGAAAGGAAGGCTTAGCCCAAGTGCCAAAGACAAAGAAGGAATAGGGTGCGTTTAGTCAGTAAGAGTATGACACTGCTTCCCGCTCCGCACAAGAGCAGGATTCGTCAGTGGATGATTTTTAGCCACAATAAAAAAAAAAGTATGCGCCTTAAAGTTATGCGGACAGAAGAATCCTCAAATATATTTACATAATCTCACCTAAGTCTTACCTAATACTAGCTACCCAACATCCAACCTGAATGGTTCTGGAATTGTTGGATTACAAACCTTGGCTATAACAGACGGACTCTGGTCTCTTGCCCTTCTTCCAGGGGCCGCACTTGGCGAGGCAGCCGATCAGCGCGGGCTTGCACATGGCCACCGAAGCCGTCGGGTCCGAGGGGTAGTTTATCGAGAACTTTATCATGTCACCCGTCCTAGTAGGAAAAATATAAACAACAGTATTTTGGATTAGAGTAGAATAGAACAGCAATGTTACCACGACGAGCCAATGACTGATGGACATCAAACGACCTTGTCTTTTATACCAATGAATCAAAATTAAAAACATTTATTTCAAATAGACCAATTGCAGGCACTTTTGAATTGTCAAAATGTCGGTCAATCAAAAAAAAAGAAAGTGAAGCTAAATTGCTCGTTCCAAGGCGTAGATCTCTATGAAGAAGAACTTGCAAGATACTCCATGGACACTCCGGAGCTGGACAGGCATTTAGCCAAGCATTTTTATCAAGGATGTAATCTTCCAATGTATAATGTGCTTGTCTACATAGTACCTACCTATGCGTTTAATTTATGATTAAAATTTTGACTCATTTAGATGGAGAATCACCAGTGGTATTTTGTTATAAAATTTTCCACAGTACCCCATCAAATAACTATTTAATTTAGCCAATTTGAATAGAGGTTGATCTAATTTGTTCTTATTCCTAGTATTAAAATTTGTGCCTATCACTTATCATAGTAAAAGTTTTATGAACAACACAATGTTTTCATAAATGTATTGACAAGGGACCGTCACGATGTTTAACAAATAACAGAAGAATGTAGTTAGAAGTCGAATTTGTACCAAGACCAGCGTAGGTACCCAAACACACAAAAAAAGTAAATAAGAACCCACTCTCGTAGTTCAGCATACGCCCCAGTGCCTCAGTGCTACATTCACCACGTCCAGGGGACTTACTCTAACGTGTTAAAAACTCCTATAGAATCTACATGACCTGATCTCTTTAAAAGTACAGTTTAGGCTGTAAAATAGATCGCATTTAAAGCTCGCGGTAGTACTGCAGATCTGAGCGAATGTCCCACGCTCTCAGATTGACTTCTACACAATAGATACAGTGTGTGACTCACGTGGTCCCCGCATATCCATACGTATCATCACTGCTGACGGCGATGCAGCGCACACTGCGGCGAAGTTTCCCCAGCGCCACATCCACTACGTCCAGGTTCTTGCTCTCGGCGCGGATGTTCCATACCCTGAGGTTGGCTGAAACAATACAACAAGCATAAACATACAACCATAATCAGCCTTATAATGTTCCTACTGCTGAGACTTGGCATCCTCACTAGGAGGAGGAACAACCATAATCCACCACGCGGGCCGCGGGCCCAGTGTGGATCGAAGGATGTCTTCGAATTTTTGGTTTTAGTATCATGCCAGTTTCTACACGATGTTTTCCTTCACAGTTTACACAAAATAATGCGCCTGCATGTTTAACTACCTCTGGGCTACCACTGCCACCACTGCTCTCAATACAATTTATGTACTTAAATATGTATTGTAGCACAATAACGTACTACAAAGTTAGGTAGTTATATCTTTTGATTGGAATTTTATTAAGTGGTTCTGTAAATTAGTAACATACAGATTTAAAGAGACATGCACATCATTCATAGAATCCACACATGGATAACAATGGCATCGTCTGATAAAGTTAAACTAGTAATATAATATTCTATTACCGCTCCCATATCGAAAAAAGTAATTAGATGATTTTTCACCTTTAAAAAAAACCTTGAATAAAAAGTATTATATAAAGTATACTCACAATCACCACCGGTAACAAAAGAATTGACCCTCAAGTTGAGAGCAGTCAGCGTCATAGCGTCTCCGGTGGTCAGCTTGGAAGCCGCCGCTGTACCCGTCGCGGAGCCGGCGAAGCAGTCCCAGAGCACCACGCACCCGTCGTCGCGACCCCCCAGGGATATCATGTAGCGCTCGTCTGACGAGAAAGTCAGCGCTTCTACACGGACCTGAGGGTGACGAGGAAGAGTCAGGTAAAGTGTGGAGTTAACTGGACGGCAGCAGGGCTACATACGTTGGAATTTGCTAAATACTTAAATTATGTCTCTGTCCGAGTGTCTGCGAATTTCACACCGTGCGTACCTATGTAGATATTGTGATATCGACGGAGTTCCCATGATATACTTACGTTCTTATTAGCTAACGGACTGGCTTGATAAATGTTTTGAAGGATGTTGGTATTTCTAGAATAGATTTGAAAATGAATAGGAAAAAACTACTAGCTACCTAAGTTGTTTTTTTCAGTCTGATTGTGATTTTTGAAGCAAAATTAAGTAATTATTATATCGCACTATTTTCAACGCTCTGAGTTGTTTTCTTCACGTTAATATCCAGGAACCGAAGCCTATCTGAGCTAAGGCTTCGTCAATTTTATCAGAAGGGCGACGGAGCATTTTGATTCAAGTGGCAACAGACCTCTTGAATTTCGCTTATTACCCTGGTGCAGAAACGAATTGATGACATTGGGGCAGTAATTAAGCCCTCGAATTCAATCGAATAGCTTAAGACTGTAACTGATAAGTAGTAGGTAGGACTGGAAGGATTGTTAAGTTAATTTGTTTAACCAAGCGCGGGACGTCATTCAGCTGAAAAAGTTCACAGCTGGGGAATGGTTTGCCAAAAATATCGCCAAAAACTTGTCCACAAAGAAAATTTTTGTGGTCCCGCAAGCAAGTCATCAATGGACATACCCTTGTACCACCTTCCTAATTTCCTACACACGGTTCCACATCATAACATTTAACTCATAGACACAGAAATACAACAAAAAAAACAGGACCAACTCACTTACCTTATGCAGTTCATGACTCCCAAGTAGAACCTTCTTCTTAAAGTCCCACACTTTGGCAGAAGCCTTGAATCCAATGTGGTTTATTTGACCTGATCCCACGAAGGTACCCTTAGGAGACAGAGCGACGGTCGATACGCTGTTAGTATGGCCACTGAGAAAGTACATCTTCTTGGATTTCCACTCTTGGATGCAGACTTTGTTGCCCATCGGGTAGACTATGTGTTCACTGTCTGGATGAACTTTCAGGCCTCTGATGGCAGAACCTGCAGTATGGCGGAAAGCATTAACACCTTTCAATGTAGGTATAGTACGTGGCAAATAAGTTGATCCATCCACCACGGCTACGCGCAGCCACCTACCTACCTTGATTGAGACTTGAAAATTCAGGTTATCCAAGTAGGTACCGTTATGGCGGTTGACCTTGAGTGACCAGTAACCGATTTCCGGGCCCCAATGGTTTTTTTTATGGTGGAAAAAATCATCTTCTGACGAATCCCGCCCTTGGGCGTAGCGGGAAACAGTGTCAGACTCTTACTGACTAAACGACCTACCCCTTTTCTTCTTAGTCTTCATACCAGGGTCGGACTTTCCTTTCAGAAACCAGATCGGGGCCCCAGTAGGCTTCGACCCTTTTGCAGAGTCCCTACGGTTTTGCTGACAACTCCTTGAGCCGCGCGGGAACAGAGCGCGCCGTCGTCGACTTGGGCTTGGTCCGGACTGATACCAGATGGCGGACGGTGAGCTACCCATTGCTCGCCGTCCGCTAGCCCAACAAGCGCTGTTTGAAACTGTAGTAGGTAGGTAGGTAGGTATAAAAATAATATGATTTATTAGCCTTTTAAAAGCTTACGACGGATTGTTCCGACAAGCGTTTTCGCGTGGGCTGTGTTTGTGACTGGATTGGGGAACTCCTTATTACTTTATACATGACAGAAAAGCTGATGAACGCCAGAATAAACACAAGGATATTAATTTGGCGGATATAGCTGGGGTGGATCGAATGACGCTTTTATCCCACCCGTACGCAAAATACGCGTTTTAGACGTGGAGTTGCGGAGACCAGCCCGATATACTATACTATTCTACTTTGTCGGACATAATTATCCGACGTACTGAAGCTGTTAAAAGGTTTTTTTTAAAAAGAAAATATTTTCAAGGCCAAAGGCACAAGGAAAAAAAGCATGCTATAAAAACAAAGTTCAATGAAAGTTTACGTCAAAGTTTATTATGCATAAAAAGTTCTTACCATCAAATCCAATGATAGCATAAGATTCCAAATTCTTCACGTCTCCCATCTTATTTGTAATACTTCAGTCTTTTCCCTTATTGTCAAATATAATAAGTATATTTATAGTAAAATAAGAAATAGAAAATATGTATTGTCAGTTTAGAAGACGTTGTTTGTTATGGTGGTTGCTAAGCAACGTGTAAACAAACTTTTTTGTAATGGTATCTGACCACCATGAAGTTTGTTGTTAAAGAAGTAAACTCTCGAATTTTGATAAAAGTCAATGCTTGTATGCGGCAAGTAAGTTGAACCCGTTGCTATGGTTACGCATTCCCATCTCGATTGAGGCCCGAAAATCAGTCACTGCGCATTCAAAATCGACCATGAAGGTTCAACTTGTGTGCCGCGGTAGGTATTCTTTTTTGTTGTTTTTTCGAGATACGCAATAAAAAAGAAAAATATTTTTATAGTTTTTTGACTGGCCCGTTGGTCTTGTGGTTAGTGGCCCTGACTGCCATGCCACAGGTTGTGAGTTCGATTCCCACTTGACACAAATGTTTGTGTGACGAATTTGTACTGTGTCTTGGTTTCAATTATTTATCTATAATATGTATTTATAGTAGGTATGTTTATCCGTTTTCCAGTACCTACTCATACCACAAGTGCTGCTTAGTTTGGGATTAGATATCTACTGATCTACTTTTGTATGATAGTTGAGGAACATTAATAGAATAAAAATATAATTAAAATTGTTGTCATAACATTTCTGTCATAGTTACCTGCCAGCAGCTTCCTCTACATGAAAGTAGGTTTCTCCCTCTCCGATTTTCAGGTCTCAATTAAAGTGGAAAGCTGCATATAATGATAGCTAGTGGTTCAATTTATTTGCTGCATACCTACTGTAACATGATCATTTGCCTTCAAATGCCGTATTAAAAGCATGGAGATATATGGGATACATAGTTACATTCCTCTTTCGCCCTCACATGCCTGACATATTAACACTTTATAGACCTTCATCATTTTATTAGATTGCTCTTGTCCCATACTATTTGGTGACGGCGCAATACTTTTTTTTCTTCCATTCTTTCCTATTAAAGCCAACACTATAATTATGTAACGCGAAGCCACGCGCGGGGCGTTCGTCAGGGCACCCTTCGCGGGCTCAGCAGCGGCTTCGTGGGCCCGCAGCCGCGCAGCCCTTTTGCAGACGCAGTATCGCTAGTTTAGCTTTAACGTAGTGCTGTCGACGGAGAACTTATTATAGCAAACGTCGACGACTAACAAAAAAAACGTAGTAGGTACCTAACTAGTAGGCCCGTTTATTGAGTCGACTAGCCCGCACGTAGCCCCGCGCAGGCCTCCGTCACACGGTGGCGGGCCCCTGGAGCGCGGCTGCCCGCAATGAGTCCCCGCGCGACTAATCCGGGATCTAACTCATTTTCTATGACCCCGCTTTAATAAATAATTTATTTTCAGCATCTTGGCCCATAGATACTTTACAGACAAAAATTAATACGAAGTAAACATAGTTCACTGTAAGTAAATAACTATGTTAGTAGCACATTCACTGCACTAAATCACTTTGTGCTGTTCGGTGGCATCTGTCCACGAACGTGGCGAAACACCACACCCTGCGGCCAAACGTCTTGCTTGAGTACGAGAGGTAGAAAACTGTACGCCTTGAAATTGACGTTACTGTGTGACTCCAGCAGCTGTTCCCTCGGTGCTTCGTCTTATAGCGCACGTAGCATCCGGCCACACCCGTCATACTATCACTAATCTCATACATATTATTATGATAGTGAAAGCCACTTGAAAATAAAAGATTCCCTTTTGTTTTCAAGTGGTTTTCACTATACATCAACATGTTATATCTGTGTATGGGTTTCCACACTTAGTCCTTTGCAGACCATTACAGGTATGTGGGCCATGGTGGCCAAAATCTTTGGTGGGCTTATTCCAACCAGCCCCTCTCTCTCAACCAGCCTCTTAGGTTTTACAGGGCATCAATAGGGGATTTCAGGGATCCTAAAGGTTTGTGTGCTAGTATGTGTGACCCCTGTGCGGGCCAGGAGTACATGCGTTTCCTCCCCCTGCACGCTCTACAAAGATCTATGATAAATCAATATCTAGTGTGGCTTGTTAAATATTTATAAGATGAGAAAAAAATCAGAATAAAGCTCCAAATATTAACACTAACATTTTATTAGGTCCATTCACACATTCAGTCAATACATTAAAATTAATATAAATCACTATTATAACCTAGTCAATTATTTTAAGTTTAAAAGAGCACATTCTCATTTCCGTACTAGGCATCTTCTGCGGACGGACTTGGCTTTCTCATCCACATGCTCTTTGGCCACCTCGGCAATGCGCTTTGTTTCATTTATCATATACTGCTTTATCACCGACAGGAATTCAGATAACTGAAAAAAAAAACAGTTTAACAATTAAGTAAACATCATTAAGGATAGCTAGAAATAGTCAGGCACCTTAGAAAAAGGTTAAACTCGCATATTTTCTATGATTTCATTATAGAAACCAAAGTATAAAGAATATATCCTGTGGTGTGGTTTCCTCACTTAGTCCGTAGTGTACCATCAAGCATGTTCTCAGTGTAATGTAATTTAACCTTTTGAGTATCATAATTAGACATAATAGTAAGACAATAGGTAGGTATGTATGTGAACACCGGCATTTGCTCGGGGCTCAAAAATTTAAATTACCCCAACAAAACTATTCATCGTCATCGGCCTTTTAATGTTCCCACTACTCTACAGTTAAGGTGTAGCTATACATAAATATTGTTTTTTTCTTTGTACTGCATTACAATGTTAGAACTTTGAAAGCATCAAGACTGGATAGGTACTTAGTTATTTTTTTGACAACGTTAAAAATCAGTAAGAGGAATGTTTCATCTTCATACTACGAAGCAAACCTGCACTTCGAACAGCATTAGGGTAAGGAAAATAGTTGTTTCAAAGCAACACTAACCAGCAAATCGTCTTCCTTCTTTCCCAGCTGAACAAACGCGCATTGCATAGCATGGCTCTTGTGTTCCGCCCACGGGTCGTCGTGAGCTTCCCACCCATCCAGCTCTTTACCACAGAGAAAGCATTTAGCAGCATCAGCGTCATCGGCACCCGTCGCTACCGAATAAAATCCGGCATCCGCCATGTTACGCACATTGCACTTATTTTTATCACTAAATGGCCAGTTCTTAAAGGTTTTTACTCTTTCTTCAACTAAGAATAAGGATCGACTTTCCAGAATAGCTTTTCCCATTGTAGGAACGTTGAAATAAACTGTAAAAGCGATAAAATAAACAGAAACAGCGGTTTGGAATTCAAAATAAAAAACGTTTAGTTAGCTGTCAGATGACAAAGCTTAGATAGAAAGTTTTGTCATTTCACAAAAATACTTTGTCCTTCAGGTTAGTGGTATAACGAAACGTTACATCAAATTACTGTGGAAGAAATTCTCGATTAAAGCTCAGATGGAATAATATTACAAAAAAGGTAATAACTTGTGACCATTTCTTCATCACCATAAAATTTTTAGGTAAAAAATTAAACGGGCAAAAATTTAATTATGAAATGAAATTGAATCTAAAAATTAGGCGATTATCGGATTGTTCGCGCTTTTGGATCCGATTATTTGATTCAGAATCGAGTCATGCGTTCACACAGTTCTGTCTGAGCTCTGTGCCCTTTCGATTTCGTTCTCTTTATTTATTTCATTTCCATTCT
Organism: Mythimna loreyi; assembly: GCA_029852875.1. Taxonomy (NCBI): domain Eukaryota; kingdom Metazoa; phylum Arthropoda; class Insecta; order Lepidoptera; family Noctuidae; genus Mythimna; species Mythimna loreyi. The sequence goes on from CM056785.1 coordinate 22,749,342, forward strand.
CTAGAATCGCTCGTCGGAGTTTTTTAGATAAGATTTTGCGGTCTTTACGTTTGTTGGATTTTACCCATTAAAGCTTTGATAAAGTTAATTGTAACTAAAATACACAAGGTTTTCTATTTATCGTTGATACTCCAGTTATAATATTAGTAAAAAGTAGTTCATTACCTCTCGATTGAGCGATCAAAAACGAAACCAAGTGCCTAACATTTTACAATCTTTTGTTTTTTCATTATTTATCGACTTTCATTGGTTTTCGTTCGGTGTTTAGTGATTTTACGCGAATATTGCGATGATCCGAGCTGTTTTCTAGCATCGTCCAGTCGAGTAAAGTATTTTGGTAAGTGTTTTTGCATGTCTTTATTTTTTTTGGTAGATACCGAGGTAAACGTGAAACTATCCATGCATGAATTTTAATGAAATTATTCATGCCTAGATCCGAAACTTGCGCTAAAGATTTTAAATAGGATTGATAGTAACTTGTTCGAAAGTTCGTGTAATTATGAAAACTATGTGCTATCTCTTAGAAATATTGGATTTAAATTCACACGACGTATTTGTATGAAAACTTATCTAAATAGGATTTATTTATAATGTAGCCTAATGTAGCGAGAGAGCAGTTTTTGCTGACATAACCCCTAAAAAAAACTTAGTAACAGCAGTGGCATGGCTAACACATGCCCTTGTGTAACACCTTGCTGATGAGGTAGGTCGAACAGCTGACGGAATGTATTCTATATTCAAATAATTATGTTAATAGTCATTTAGATATTAATTTCGATATTCTGCATAATTTAGCAGACCTATCTTTAATTTATTCATAAAATTACTATAGGAAGCACCTACATTTAAAAAATAAACTTTTTAATTAATTATTGATTCTACTAACTAAAATTATGTAATAAACAATTTCATTCTAATAAATTTATTATGAATAAAATAATTCTTGTAAAGTGCCAGTGTTTAGTACTTTCTAAACCAAACAGGTGAAGATTGCATACTAACTATTTTCAAACATATGTTTCTAAACTTTCTTCTTTTTTGGTGGCCTAGTATTATTATTTTTTTATGCTGAGATGTAAGACTTATCATCAAACTATCTGCCCTAGCAAAGAATTTAATTTTAAATATTTTTTTACTTACCTATTTAAATTTCGAACCTTCTGTGCTCACTGCTATTATTTACTTAGTAATTATCCAGCATACAAGTATTGAAATGATTAAAAATCTGCAAAATGACAATCTAAATTTTTTCGTATAAAAAATTATTAAAATTTTTGCTGGTCATACTAAATTATATTCTATTATTTCCTCCTTAAAACTTACAAAGTATTTACACATTCCATTAGAAACAATATGATTCATTGGCAGTTTATTTATAGCTTATCTTGTGCCCTGTTTGTAAATGGACAGTTACTGGTACAAGCTTTATAAATATCTATACAGCCACTACTACAGAGCCATTACTGTTATTATATTACTAAGTATAATATATTTTTTAACTTTTTACGAAAAAAATAATTTATCATGTGTCTCACTGCTTCTGTTACCAGGTGGGATTGTTGTCACGCACTAGTTAATATAAATACATTAAAAAAATGATTGATATGCCATTATCACCATCATTTTTTCAGCCAATACACATCTGCTGCCAGACATAGACATGCTCCAAGCATTGCCTTTTTACTTCTGTCAGCCATATTACTCGATGTATGATAGAAATGCCCATATGTAAAATATACACTATACTTAGTTGTAGAGTATCCTTTATGACTATATATATGTATAGTATAGTAACTATGTATAGTGAATATTTCGCATATGAGCGGGGCAAATGTACCTGCATAGCAACCATTGCTTGCATCCATTGTATCTCTGCAACCCTCACCTGGCCATCGGTCCACCAAAATGGTTGCCTTCCAAAGGTACCATATATTAATCTCTTCCGTAATATACTAAAACTCGTTTATTTGTTTGTATTAATTAGCAGTTTAATTGCACATTAATATGTCAAAATTAAAGTTACCTTGTTAAATTATTGTGACAGTTACTGTTGTCAGATAACTGTTATCAAGTTATATGTTGTAGTTCCCTTTACTATTTAATTCAGAATAACCAAAACTGTATGAAAAAAACGAAATGTACGAAAAAAGCCAAGTATTTTGGCTAACATTGCGTTTTTTTTTTTCGTATATATATCTATAGTATCATGTATGAGCACTATCTCACCTGATGGTTAGCATTGATTTAGTCGATTTTCAACTTAAATAGGTCAAATTCATGTTTAGGAAAAAAAAAATTCTATACATACTTAAAAAAATACAAAAATATTTTTTTTTACATTTTATTGGTCAGTGGGTAGCCTTTTTAACCACTTTTTCCACCCTTGCATTTTTGACACCACTTCTCCAGAACAAGTGTATTTCACCTCGATTTTACTACATAAAATATGATCCCAAAATATTGACTGATTAAAGAAAGTCCTCCTCATCAAGGCCAGCACGCTAAATTAACATCTAGATCATTGCCTTCAAATTATTTACAGAAAATCAATTTTAGAACATGGCTCCAATTTTTGGCGGTTATCATCTGAATTTGCGCATTTGGCGCCCGTTTAGATTCCCGCATCCAACAGACTATTAATTTTATTTCTGTTTTCGTTCGGTCTGGGACACTGTCGGACGACGTGACGTGCTGCGTGACGTGTTTACACGCATATTCGCGATGCTATTAACACATGTACTATGCGTTCCAAATAAGAATAGGATTGATTGACAGGATATGACGTCACGTCGTACTGTCAAATCAAACATATTTTAACAAAATTGAAGAACTCCGAGATGAGTAAAATTGAAAAACTGGATTCTGATTAAATTTTTTTCGTTCAAAGTTCGTAAATAAATTAAATTTTTCATAAACTGATTTTTTTAAATATTTTGTCTTGATTTGACAGTAAATTGTGACGTCACAACATGACAATCGATCCTATTCTCATTTGGAACGCATTGTACCTACTTACTAATTCCATCCTTCACGTAAAGTGGGTAATGTCACGTGGTCCGTGCTATTAACCTTACTGTCAAATTACGTGGCGATCATGCGTCGCGGTAAATTGAAAAGACGAATTTAGCGCGGATATTTAAGAGATGATATTTTGGCTACATGAAGCTACTACAGCGACTACTGCGAAATTTTTGGAATCCATTTCAAAGACGCTCTAACCATGACCTAAATACCGTCTTCATTCCATAAAAGACCATAGATTTTAACTCTATATCGTTAAATACATACCTCACAATTCATAATTATCTGAAATATGATTATTTTTGACTAATGACAAATTATCAGCTGACAGGTACTTCCCCCAAATAAGTGTAGCAATTCCTTCCGAGCTATTCCTGGAAAAAAGTCCTATCCTACCATTCCTACCCTATGTGCTGTTCCAGGCCATGGTCTACCCGTACATATAAAGTTTGGCATACCTTGGCCATACCAAATCTGTTCAGTCGTGTTCGAGATTGAAAAGTAACAGACGTGTATGTTAGTTACTTCTCAGAAACATTCATCTGTTATGTTCATCATCATTTCAGTCGAAAGACGTCCGCTGCTGGACATAGGCCTCTCCTAAGCATCGCCACAACGATCACTCAGTATTCCCGCGACCCTTACCAGGTCATTGGTTCACCATATAATATAGGAGACCTTCCAACGCTGTCTTCCGTCAAACGGTCGGCCATTCCAGAATCTTTAGCTGCCATTGACCATTTAGTTCAACAGTTCAGTTCCCTGCGACATGAAATGTATGAAGTTGCTCATGGTTATGGCGAGGTCTAAAGAGTCACGAGTTCATGACAAATAACACAACCTGTTCATTTCATAAGGTCGTATCTATTTGACATTTATTACAAGACTAGCGGAAAGTTTATTTGAGTTAAAGATCAACTCAAGTCTCATCATCATCTTCGGAATTTAAATCTCGTTGCGCGTCCGCGACGTCTTCGCTGAGCAGCCGCGGCGTGTTCGCGACGCATTCGTTGCGCGCCCGCTCCGCTTTGAAGACGCTCGCAATCCGCTAGTATGATAAGGCCCTTACACCACATTACCAGAGGTATACCTAGCTACTGTCATATCTGCCGTAAGTATTAATGACACGGAGCCCCGCGCTATAGGGACCCTGATGTAGGCAAAAATTCTCACCATGTTATCCACAACCGTCTCGTAGGGTAAATAAACTAAGCATTTGTGAAAAAAAAAATTTTTTTTGCGGCCTTTGTGGGACTAGCTTTTTTTATGGTAGGTAAAAATCATCGAATGACAAATCCTGCCCTTGGGCGGAGCGGGAAACAGTGTCAGACATCAGACAGTCCCAGAGCCCCAGTATAACGCTTTCGCATCCACCCTCGGCCCCTGGAGGCTTTGACCCTGTAGGGTTGCTGACAACTCCTTGAGGTGCGCGGGAACAGTGCGCGCCGTTGTTGTGGGACTAGCTACGCCACTACACAATACTAGTTCCTTGGAATTTATAAATCGTTAATTCTAGGTTAATCTTAATCAATTGTATTTAGTGTCACGGATTACTTAATCAGTCTTTCCCCTTTAAAGATAATAAAACAGTAGGTTTTTACAACACGGCAACGTTTCGTTTTTGTTCTACTAAATAAAACTGTACATTGCGCGGCAAATAATTTGAACCATTTGCCATGGTTATGCGCTTGTTTGAGACCCGAAAGTCTGTTATAATCCTTGTCGTACAAGTTGAACCAACATGACGGTCAACATTAATGCGCAGTAACCGATTTTCGGGTCTCAATTGAAGCTGCGTAACCCATAGCAAATGGTTCAATTTATTTTACCGCGTACTGTGAAACTTTTCTTAAGTTACTGCTAATAACATCAGTTAAAAGTCTTATCAAAATAAGTCAAGTATTTTCGAAGATTAGGCGGAACAAACGTCATCATCAGCCTTTTTAATGTTCCCACTGGGACACAGGCCTCCTCTCTAGGAGAGGGAATTATAAATAAAGTATATCTACACTAATATAATAAAGAGGTAAAGTTTGTTTTTTTGTTTGTAGGAGGTAATCTCTGGAACTGGTTCGATTGGAAAAATTGAAGCAATAATAGAAAGCTGCTTTACTCCTGAGTGACATAGGCTATAAATTATTTATATAACATGGATATTAACCGAGCTATCACAATTTTTGTCTCACAAATTTTCCGCGGACAAAGTCGCGGAAAGAAGCTAGTATTTTATAAATATCTGAATACTTTCTCGGAATAGGTAAACATTATGAACAGATTATGTAGTGTTTCCCATTCCTCTAAAGGAAAAGATAACTTTTTAGGTAACATCATGCTGTTGTTTGTCTGTCAAGAGTCTAGCCTTTGCTTCCAACCGCTTTAGTGTTCTTAGAAGCCTTCGTGAATTCGTCACGAAGGTCTCAGACGAGAACTATCCAATTCTCGTAACTATAGTTTAAACATTATCATTGAAACAAAGGTGTGTTGCAATTCATTGAATGCGGTGAACTGCTGAAACAATGATCGCGTTGTATTTCGTCTTATTATGCGAGCCGGATCACGTGGGCAATGACTTAATGCGATACTGTTTACTAATACGTGAAGGCCATTGCCAGTCACAGCAAATGTATAATATAAACGATTTTTAAAATCCACCTAAATATGGAACAAAGGCAAAGAAGAAAGGGAGATGGCTTTTTAGTCAGTAAAAGTGTAACTCTATCGCCCGCTCCGCTCAAGGACGGGAACTGTCTGTGGATGATTTTTGCCCACCATAAAAAAAAAAAAAAACTATAACAAATATGAACTTGAGTTGTATAGCCGTCTGTAAAAAATGCTGAAAGTTTCAAACAAGACAGCTGATGAAGTTGGTGACTTATAGACTTATTGTCCATGGACGCGTAGCTTCATAAACGCGTATTCGTGTACGCTTGCTCACAAGTTACATGCAAAACAATGAGACTGTTGACAAAGCGGCAACGACACGTCAACACGACGACAGACTTTCAAACTGTTGCCATGCACCTAAGCTGTCAGCAAGCGTACGCCAAGCATATAGTGACAAATACGCGTCTTTGAAGCTACGCATGGATATTGTACCTTATTCTAAAAGCATACTGCATCACACTGCTTTAAAATGGTTCGTAAACTAATATTATAGTATTGCAAAAAAAAATATGCATTGTCGTGTCTCTGCTACAGGGCGTGCCAAAGATATAGGTAAACCTACATATATGTAGGTATTACATACTCTCCAAAAATATTGGATACCCTCTTGGCCCCTGGGGCAATCGGGTAAAAAATCAATTACGGCTCCAAATGGAAAAGTATTAGATAGAAACGTTCAGGAAAACCTAGGACAACCATTTCGTAATTACGATTTCTTTTATTTATAAACTAAATTGAATTGAGGCAAAGGAGTTCATTTTAGCGCTTGTCAATTAGCATTTTAACAGATTGAAAATTATTCGTCTGTGAATTCGTAATTAAGAAATCTTTACACTAACCAGGGTAAACAATCATTTAAGCAGAAACGTAGCTAAAGATAAGTTGGCGATGAGCAATTTGTTTATGTTGCCATGAAATTGATTTATTTTTAAATAACAAAAGTACTCGTATATAATCGAGGAATCTGGATCAAGTCACGAACTCACGATCACTGAAAAAATCCAATATCAAATGTGCGATTTATTTTCTTTTGTTGGGAATTTTGTGAGAGACAGTGTCCGATTTTTACTGACTCAACTCATTTTTTCAGTTGCTCTTGGCGTAAAGCCCTGGTGACTATTTCGATATGAGATATTGATATTCTAAATATTGTTTCGATATTCTAAATTAAATTGACTTTTCAATTTGAGTAGGTATTCTTCTAAAAAAGTCTTCCCCTTGACACCCAAGCGAGCGCCGGCGCTCGCGCTCATGATTTCGCGAAGCGCGTTGTCGTTGTCAAATTTTCAAAAAAATAATGTTTATTTTTTCATTTTTTTTTGTAGGGTATTTTGATATTTATCCAAGAACGTAAAAAAAAAGTTTTTATAGATAAATAACTTTCCGTTAATACCCGCGAACGCCGGCGTTCGCTTGAGGGCTGAGAGGTTAATAGTCAAGATGTAAAATTAAAAAATATATATTCAAAATGCAGGCCTTACATTACGGCCGTCAGATCTTGGCGAGTCTGAAGTTAGGCTCTGCAAATTTCAGCGCTTGAAAACTCGGAGAAGAACAGCCAAGAAGCTCTCTGGTCTCTACACGCACTCAGCACGAGATCTGTTCCTAAATGTGGGCGAAATCCTTTCGTAGCTTCTGTAGTTCTATTGAATGTAAATCAACGTATCGCTGGCGACAACAAGCCTGATTTATTTTATGGTCCGCTTGTAAAAGTTGCGACAAATATCCCGGCAACGGGTGCCGAGAAAGGGAAATGTAACGACGTTTGCTCTGGAACTCTGAAGTTGGATTATTTTCTGTATATCTAGTGATCGTGATACACTTTGTGGTTGATTTGATACTTGGCTTTTGTAGTTTCTAGCTTAATCTTTTAACCAAGTGGTTAAAATGTAAATACATTGCATTAAGCTAGAACTAGAGCAGTGGTGGCCGAGTGGTAACAGCCCCGCCTTACGGTTGCCGGTTCAAACCCAGACAGGCGCATTACTTTGTGTAATTTATTTCATCACCACTGCTTTCAAAACGGTGAAGGAAAACATCCTGAGGAAACCGGCATGTCTTAGAACGAAAAATTCGAAGGCATGTGACATCCACTAATCCGCACTGGGCCCGCGTGGTGGGTTATGGCCCATTCCCTTTCCAGGAGAACCCTGAGGCCTGTGTCCCAGCAGTGGGAACATTAAAGAAAGGCTGATGATGAAGCTAGAACTGCATTAGACCGACACACACTTGTGCCACGCCTGATTTGTGCGTAGAACGATTTCGCGTGGTGTGGATCAAGTGTAGCTCTAGTTTCCATATAAAATGTTTGGAGTACAACGCACCCAGCCATGCTATTCTCTGAAAAAACCTTGAGCGAATCTCTGGCCGCAGCATCGTAATCGAAATAAGTACATTGGATTGTTAACCTAATTTACTTGTATGTAGGGTTGTTAATCCAATGAATGGCGCATGTGGCCACAGAACACAGAAAGACTTTGTGGCACGTATACGCAGTGTAGTTCTTTTAATCAGACAAATGTTTTCGTGTCTATTTCGTCAGGGTCCTTTCTCTAGTCTGGCACGCATCACGTCGGGGTCACCAGTATGCGGAACAGAATGTAAAGACCCGCATATCTCTAAAGTCTAATATTCACTTATTAAAACATCATGCAACACAAAGCTACAAAGACGGACTTAACGCATTAGGCATTTAGTCATGTGAATATTATAAATACCATATCGTTTAACTCTTAGATTCCCGTAACACTTGTATGGGACAGTAGAGCTCTGGCGAAATGGATACAATCATATCTCTCGGATTAATCCGACGCTCTCCAGATTAGACAGTTAAGACAGAATGATCCAGAAGTAGAAAAGAACAGTAAGAAAATTTTATTGTACATAAAAAAAGTGATACAATTTGATTCTATGGGTTAAAAGGCGGCCTTTCGCTCCACCTTAGAGTCAGACGCGTTATCGGATGATTTCTTACCTTAAAAAAATGGTTTTCAATCACATCTGTGACATAAGTCTGATACCAGCAGCTCTCTCGTACTACCTAAAGCGGGGGAAATTATCAAGTAATTTCTCACTTCAAGGGGATCGATTATCCGATATTCTATAACCTTGACTAACTAGTTTGGTTAAATGTGAACGTGATTTCACTTACTCACAATTTAGCACTTCAACGCTAATACGTCAATTAAAGAAGTGTTTACTAAGAAGACGTTTCCTTGTCATAAGAGCGTGTAAACACAATCACCCCCAAGTAAACAGATCTTATTAAAAACATTTAAGATTCTGAACATCTGTTTCTGATTGAAAAGCACTGAAATGAGATCTGACGCACAGACGCAGAATAACTTAAATCGTACTTGTTTCCCCAAGTTCTTTGCAATCTTCGGAGCGTTAAGACGTCCCATTTCCTCCCCAGAGTGATTTTCAGAACATTTCGTGTAGGAGGATCATGTTCGGCCTTCAGCCAGGTTAAATGGCGCGGTGGTTTCCGGGATGGCTGGGATAGGCCTGGCGATCGATGCGCCAGCCGCACTGCGGCTCATCTCGGGTTCAACGAGCCTTAACTAGTTTGGAAGTATGCGGGAATTACTGCTCACGAATTTTGAGCTAAGCACCCGTACTATTTTTTGTAATTATCTAAAGTTACCCGTGGTAAAAAATTTGAAGACTGTTTAAGGGTGCCCTAGTCGGCCATTCTTTCATACAGACATAGTGTACCGGTGTGGCGATAACTTCATTCGTTGAATTTTATTTTGGAATTATCTGGCTCTGTATGGTAGCAGAAATGGACCAGTTTAATAACTGAATGGTATCCACGAGATGGCAAAAGAAATAGAGGTAGACAGAGTAAAAGATGGGAGGACGACATTATAAAAATAGCTGGTACTGTAGTGGAGGCTACACTACAATCAGAGACTTTATTAATTTTATATTATATTCGTGTCTCGAATCTCTTAAATAACATGTATTTTATAATAATTCAATTAATTTTCTTTTCTCTGACAAGCTAAGACATCTTATCTGTCTAAATCTAAACTATATTCTTTTTTATAAAGTTTAAAAGTAAACGTATTATGCCAGTAAGAACGATATGACCTCCTTGCAGTCATTACAATGAGCTACGCCCTTACGAATAGAAATGTTGAAGTCAACGAGGCACTTCTATTCCAAAATACTTTTAAACTTTACGTACAACCTACCTATACCTAACCCAGATGTCCCTACCTATGGGCGAAATAATATTTACACACATACATTTATTTGTGGTGGTCGTCTCCTCTAGGAGCGAGCCTAAGCCATGACGAACGATAAGCAAAAATTCGAAAACTATTTACTTACTCAATTATTATGCGCCAACTTTGCGCTCACTATCCAACGTTGTCATGCTTAAACCCCACTATGGCAAAACACCGATAAAATCCATAGTGCTGCACCCGACTTGTCATAACTGACATCTACCCAGAAGGGGTCTAACACAAAATCAACTACAACTTTTACTGTCATGACTTTAACCTCATCGGACGCTCATCGAGTCTGAGAAGAAAAAGACAGAACTGTGCAAGTTCCTATAATCGCTGAAAATTGAATATCCTCCAGTGACAAAACTTAAAAAAAATCAAGAGTCAAATATTAGTCTATCAGTCCATCTTGACTGAACTGTGGTACTTCAATAATTATCTGCTGAACCCATGGTGTCCATTAGACTCCCTTTGCGAAGGCTATGCCTTATCAGCAAAGTCGGTATCAGCCTCGTGAGTGACTACATTCAACACTCCCTCCACCAGGGAAAACCACAGTTTCCAAAATTATTTTAGGATCACTAGGTAATATCTAAGTCTACTGGAGAGAACTCATTATTATATCTAATTAAAAATCAAACATAAAAGAATAAAATAAATAAAAGAATAATAATATGACGCACAGTTTTCGTCTTTCTTCTTTTTTCGATGGCGGCGTCCCTCATCAACACGAACGAATATGAAACAAAAGAAAATGATTAATTCTTCATGCCCTGCTGATCTTACAAAAATAATGCAGTGACATGATCTCAAAACTAATAACCAAAATATTTACAAATTTCGTAAAGTGAACCGTTTTCTAACTTTATAATTATAAAAAATAACGTCTAATTTCTTTTTATAAAACTTCCAAAATTTATGTTTTATAAATAACTGTGTTTTACATTTATCATTATAATATTTACAATTTAATAATTGTGATTTAATTTTATTGAAATATCTATGATGAAAGGACTTTCTAGCAACCTTTCGTGCCATGCATCGCTCGGTCTTAAATTGGATACGATGAAATATATGAACGTGACGGGAGGACTTTCGTGTAGCCATACTTTTTTGTGCCATGCACTTTTTAGTTTTAAATGGGACACGATCCTTTTTACGTAAGTGAAACTCAAACCTGTTAACCTTTTGAATTATCATGGGAGAATGGTCAACCTCTTTTGTAACAAGAGCCTGGGTCACCTCCGTTGTTTCGCTCTGTAAAAAACTTTTATTTTCGAAATTTTTATATTCAAAATTAAGACTATCGTCATCGTAATCGTTTTCCTTGGATACGTCATTATTATAATCTTGCGTTTTTGTGAAAAACGTGTCTTTGTCTGTAATAAAATCGGATGAACTAATAAATGGATTGAACACACCCGGGGATCTGTCTTCATCCGTATCCTCCGTGGCTGTCTCGTCGCTGATTTGGCCGCTTACGTCACAGCCCTGGTCATCAATGTCATCATGGCTGCTCACGCCACAGCCCTGGTCATCCTCGTCCTCCTGGCTGCTCACATTACAGCTCTGGTCATCATCATCATCACTTGGCTCATCATTTTGTGGATCATCCGTCATGCTAGAATATAAAACAGCATTATCATCTTCACTCAAAACACTAGACGGTCCACCTTTACCGCATAGCGTTGGATCCTCCTTCACAACACATAGTTCCACACTAGACGGTTCACCTTCACCGCATAGCGCTGGATCCTCCTCCACAACACATAGTTCCAGTGCGGCACGATGTTTACATTTTAAACATTCGCACGGGAACTCACTTCTTAACAACTCGCATAATGTTGCGAACTCCATACCGTCATGGTACGTGTATCTAAAAAAATATTGGGCTGGTCCCTGCAGATACACGCCCAAAATGAGTGCGTAGTCCTTCTCGAACCACTCGTTGGTTCTAGCAGTGAGCTTGAACTCGGCAACAAATTCCTCGAAACAGATATCTTTATCTATTCCCGAGTAATACATTTTTCTTTTTATAAAAACTAATCAAATGATGAAAAACCACTTAGCTCTCCAATGCTCCGGCGTCCTTTCGCCTGCTTTACTTAGTTTTCCTCGCTTGCTATACAAGAAGTACCGTTTATAAGGGGCTGTACCTATGCAGCCGTTTCCTTCAAACTATCATTCACCTATATTTGAAATCAAATTTTTATAGATCGACTTTCGCTACGGCGCCTCCACCATTATGTAGTGGAGGCTACACTACAATCAGAGACTTTATTAATTTTATATTATATTCGTGTCTCGAATCTCTTAAATAACATGTATTTTATAATAATTCAATTAATTTTCTTTTCTCTGACAAGCTAAGACATCTTATCTGTCTAAATCTAAACTATATTCTTTTTTATAAAGTTTAAAAGTAAACGTATTATGCCAGTAAGAACGATATGACCTCCTTGCAGTCATTACAGTACTACATGGACGCGCACAGCAAAAGACAGGACACAGTGGAAATCTTTAGAGGAGGCCTTTGTCGAAGGACAAGCTGCGATACCACAACCACCGTTTGCCGATATTTAATTCAATTCCATAAGGAACTTAGTATTTAAGTTTTGGCATATTTAAGTAATTAGATATAGTTGTAAAACTAAGAACAGCAATAAAGGCTTTTTTATTTTTTATTTTTTTTATTTTTATTTTATTTATGTATGGTAGCATAACAATAAAAAAATATACTTGGTCGTATTTCCTATATTTTAATAGTAATTTGAATGAAGAGATAAATTCAGCTGGTTATTCAAATTATCTAGACGCCCAAAAGTGCTCATAAAGCTATATACATGAACACACGATAATGATCGTATTATGTTATAGAAGTGTGAATTCGTGTGTACTTTAGCTTCTTATTGTTCATCACATATTTGGCCAGGTCTTTCCAAAATCTTTCATCCCCATGGAACATTTATTTTGCAAGCAATAAGTCCCGTCTATAATATATCCAGTTTCATTAAAACATCAATCTCGAATAAAATTAGATGTGAAATCTCTTGCACTAAAAGTGAACAATTTGTTAAGGAACGAAGTTCTGCACTTCGCAACTTTTAACGCTCCAACTTGATTCTTGAACCATGTTAACTTCTTGTACCGTCGTAACTTCTTGCACTTGTTTCTCTTCGAACTTCAGGAAGTTGCACTAACGGTATCAGAGCTAGGCCTGATCAGTAATTGATTGTTTACAAGGGAATGTTTAACTGCAATCAATCAATTGATGTCAATGACTGGCAATTGACTTTCATTATTTGTTTCGACGTCGTCGAGGACTGATGCGCCAAGTACTGATTTACATATTGCACCATCAATAATGATATATGAAGTTTCCGATGATTCTTGATAAGTTTTCTTGATTGCTAGTCAGTATTCTCTTGTCAAATGATTGTTTTGTCGAAGCTTCAGTATCATCACCATCGTCATCATCATTTGTTCCGAAAGACGATATCTGTTGGATATAGGCCTCCCCAAAGTTTCACCATAATGACCTGTTCTGTATTTTTTCCTGTGACTCTCTTCAGGTCATCAGTCCGGTACGTGATCGTGTTTTTAGAACATTTCGGTCTTGGTAATGACATAATTATGACTATGAAAAGTGGTCGCTCTCAATGGGCATCATCAGAAGCTATCCAAAGATTTCGAAGTTTCCTTACGTACATCAAATTGATGATGATAATCGTAAGAAAACTAAGTTTACCGATGTAGCTTCAATTTTCCAAATAAAATTTTTTGAACTTTTTAGTAAGTCTTCTCATCTCTCATTTTGTGTTAGCATTCGTTAGCACTCCAAATCCTGATCTGATTTATCAAACAACCGTAACCCCATTAGCGATCACCCACATGAGAATTGAGAATAAAGCCGATATTCCTATACAAGTACAGTTAATGTCCCCGAAATACAGCGATCATTACGAGTAATGAGCAATACAGAAGTGTGTCTGTAGGCTGTGCATGGTCGACGAGGGATTATGTTTGTCCTATATAAAATATATTGGATCATTCGAGAAGCGAACAAAACCCTTTTACCCAGAAACACACTTATCCCTCACGACTTAATTTAGAGCTAAACACTTCTTGGAATTTCATTTGGCATCCTTACTTACGTATTATAAAACAGAGTCCTTCGCCGTGGCTCTCTTTTTTTTTGAATTTTTTCATCAATAGCAGAAACTTTTGACCATGAATACTGGGCAGCTAGTTGGTCGGTTTTCTACCATAGCATTTCGGCTTCGGGGAGTGTGAAGTCCATAAATTAATTCCGCCAAGCCCATTATCTGACCACCCGACTTCGATGTCCGACGTCGGTACATGATGCATACATAACATATCCCACCCATATGCACAAATATGTAGTTATGGGAAATATTTTTAATTTTTTTTTTATGCACCTGCCATGTTTTCTCTTCACCATCCTTGGTTGACTGGTAGAGAATGCCTAAGGCATTAAGCCCACCTTTGTACCTTTGTGTTGCATGAAGTATTAATAAATAAATAAATTGGGAACACATTCATTGTGCGTATAACTAAGGAGTGGAATTCTTTGCCAGAATCTGTCTCCTCATGGCTCATAACTTGATTACCTGGACTCAAGTCCAGGTTGTACATTACAATCTGTGGGTCTTCTCTAGAGTAACTTTTAGACAGACTACTTCTACTAGACTAGCTCTTACCAGCGGCTTTGCCCACGTGAAAGTCCGTATACCGCCTTAGGGTGTTCTTAACGCACGACTACACCCTATCAGGAACTTACTTGCCAAAGTTTTAAGTTTGTAGGTCTTATAGTTTGTGGCATTTCGTGAATAATCAGTGAATGTTATTTTGCTTTTATATGTATAGAAGATTTGTTAGTCTCAAGGTAGGTAATTCTTACCGAACTGAGATTGATTGAACCACGTAGCAATCAATAGTAACTATATATGAGCAATAAACTTTCCTAAGATTGCGTTGGAGCTAACTTGGCATATGCGGAATATAAAGACATGTTCTTTTGTTCGAAATCAGTGTGGACGTTTTTCTGTAGTTCTTTTTTTACAACTACGAGTATCGTACAACGGCACCCAATCCCAAACTAAGCAGCAGTTGTGCTATGAGTACTAGACATCTAATAAACATATTTAAGTATATGTTTCTAGTAGATAAATTACACCCGGACATAGAGCAGGTGATCGTGCTTATCGCACAAACATGTCCTGGGTAGAAATCGAACCTACACTATCGTTATGAGGTGTCTAGCGATTGAGTATGTGGGTCAGGCACGCTATAATCAAATGTTTGCCATAGTCTTAGCTAAAAGACCTATTGGTAGTGACTTGCCCTGGTTTTGAATGGGAGCAAATTATATACGTAAACCTTTCTCGGTTATTGGTTTTTCTATTAGTAATATAATATTATTCCACAACTTTCAAAATATGCCTTCTAGTCCCAAACTAAGAGCTTGTGCTATTGGTACTAGAAAACTATTAAACATACTTATATATTTCTAAATACATTACATAATATTAATAAATTACACATAGACGCAAAGAAAAATATGATCATGCTCAATTCGCAAATATTTGTCTTAGGCGGGAATGGAATCAATGAGCTCCGGAATGGACCATAATCCGCCTTGCAGGACCAGTGCCAGATTGTTGGATGTCACATATCGTCAAATTGTTTAATTGTTCTCAATATTTTCCTTCACCGTATAGAGCAGGTGATAATATAACTTACACAAAGTAATGTAAAACAAGTTTTCAATGAAAAATTTTTTTTTCATAACAAGCTTTTATAGCGGTGGTCTATACTTATATAAATAAAACTCGTCAAGACGATTCACACGAGCCCAAACTCGACGTGGTTGTGCCGTTTAATTACAGAGTTCCTATGGCTACCTCGCGATTCCATCATCAGATCAGCTCCATGTCATCATAATATTGCATTGTCATCCGAACTAAACGTGTATACCAAATTTCAGCTCAATCCGAAACCGGGAAGTGGATCAAATTTAAGTTGCAAGATTTGATTACAGAACGACAGACAACGGGACAGGTGAAAGTAAATAAAAGCTTGTAAAATATCTTCATTCTGATGCAATCACGCAAGGATACTCCGAGCACAGCCTTTTCCATTACCCTTAGAGTGCCTTTAAGCATTCTGATGAGGCCCATTGTGACCGATCATATTTCAAAGTCATCACGAAAGCCGAAAAGTTTTGTAGTGGTGACCATATAGCGGAAGACGCAGCGCTAGAAGGTGTATCAATGATCTGGTGAGGATTGTGAGAATCCGATGGAATCGGGACGCAGCAGAGGACCGATCGTCATGGCCTTCTTCGAGGTGTTCTAATATCCAACAGTGGACATCTTTCGGCTAAAATTATGATGTTGCAGATTAACTGTCACGTAGAAAGCGACTTAAATTTTTATTCTAATACTAGATTCTGCCAGCAGTTTCGCCCGTGTTAAAGTCGGCTAACCCCCTTAGGGGTGGAGTTTCGTAAAATCTGTTCTTCGCGGACGTCTACACCCTATAAGGAACCTGCCGAAGTTTTAAGTTTGTAGTTGTTGAAGTTTCTGGGATTTCGTGATTAATCAGTGAGTTGTATTTCGCTTTTTTATACATATATAAAGATTTGTATTGATTTTTTAAATTTAAGTACACGAGACCGTGTCGCGATCGACACTTAATTAAATAACTTTGTTTGTCTCGGTTTAGGCGTGGATAACTTTATAAGATGTTATTGTTAACCCATAGAGGTTATTCTTGTTTGTCGATTGTAATATTACAATAGTCACAACGTATATTGTATCCAATACAATCATGTTTACAATAACTGCACTACGACACAGTTAATTACACATTATAATCGACTGAGTTGGTCGTCAAGGGGCGATTTATTACGTAAAATTTTATGGTATGCGGTATAAGTTGAATCCGCTATGATTACGCGCAGCTCTTCGGTTGAGACACGTGGATACTGCACATTCAAGGCCATGATAGTTCAGCTTGTGTGCGAAGATTGTAGCTAGGTTTTTATCATCATCATCAGGCTGGGACACAGGCCTCCTCTCTAGGAGAGTGAATGGGTCAGAATTCACCACGCGGGCCCAGTGCGGGTTGGTGGATGGCACATATCTTCGAATTTTTGGTTTTAGGACATGCCGTTTTTATGTCTAGATGTTTATAGCATAGCTTCAGCCTTATAAGGTTCCTAATGCTGGAACTGCCTCCTCTCTAGCAGAGTGAATGGGTCGTAATCCACCACGCAGGCCCAGCGCGGTTTGATGGATTTCACATATCCTTGGAATTTTTGGTTCTAGACATTTTCTCATGATGTTTTTTTTTCACCGTTTTGAGAGCAAAGGTTATGAGTAGATGTGTTTAGTACGCAGCAAATAAGTTGAACCCGTTTCTATGGTTACGCGCAGCCTCCCACCTCGATTTAAATCTGAAAATCTGTTCCTGCGCAATCAAGGTGGATCACCATTTGGTTCAACCTTTATTAATGTATAACCGTATTATAGGTAAATGCCATCTGCTACGTTGATGGAATGTCTGTAGAGACAGAGTTTTTTTGACAAAATTACGGATTACGTATCAGTCTGACTTTGAATTTTCCTCTTCAAAGTCAGATTGATCCGTAAAGTCAGGGTGCTTTTCGACCAGAGATGTGCTGATGTACTAGTTGTCTATCACTAATAAAGAACTACTAGCACATCTTTTGTCGAATAGCACTCTGACATTACGAATCAGGAAGAGGAAAATAAATTTACCAAAATAATTATGTCCACACACAAATTAAATTAGTTTAATTTATAAAATAAATAATTTAATAGGTATAGCTGAATGAACTGTGGGGGATACGGGTTCAACTAAGCTGTGTTCTTTTTATGGATGAATACACGCTATGGATGGTCGCGAGTGGTACAGCTGTGTACAGAGTAGAGTAACTATACTCTTGTATTGCATAGCTCGAGCAGAGCATCTTTCTCGCACATCTTACTCGCTTCGTTACATATCTTACCATCATTAGAAACAGAAAACTTAGCTTCATAGCTACATGGAAAAATATAACTCTTACAATGCCACTATACTTCCTAATATATAACTCTTGAGTCATCTTTTACTGACGTTCAGGAAGTAAACAGATCGCACTATCTGTCAACTATAGTTAGTTTTTTAATCCTAGACTACGATTTGACAACTTAAAATGTCAAACTCCAGAAAATTGGGAACATATTTTAGTACTCCAATCATCTGTAATATTTAATATACTGCTGTTTGTTGTCCCTAATAAAATAAAATAAAATATTTCTAGAGTGTGACATTCTGAGTTGTCAAAACGTAGTCTAGAATTAAAAAACGAACTATAGCTCGTCAATATCATTGTAGAAGTCATTTTAAAAGTTAATACTGTCTATATCTTCTTTGACAGTGAACTAGAATATTCCATCGTGCGCGTTTAAAATAGCCACCTGACCTCAATTGAATCGAATACTGAGCGTCTTGGGCCCGCCTGTCCAGTAATCCTATCAAGTAGTACTATTGGTCTTTATTAGCTGTTTAGATGGAACTTCGATAAGGTAGGAGGTGGAGACATCAGTTTTATTAATGGAGGACGTACTGTGTAGAGAGCAGTGGTGGCCGAGTTATAACGGCCCCGACTTACGAGTTATAGGTCGCGGGTTCAAACCCAGCCAGGCGCATTACTTTGTGTAATTTATTTCATCACCACAGTTCTGAAAACGGTGAAGGAAAACATCGTGAGAAAACCGGCATGTCCTAGAACCAAAAATTCGATGTGACATCCACCACTCCGCACTGAGCCCGCGTGGTGAATTATGGCCCATTCCCTTTCCTAGAGAGGAGGCCTGTGTCTCGGCAGTGGAAACATTAAAAAGGCTGATGATGATGATACTGTGATATCTTCCAAGTTTTCTTGATAACTGTGTAGGCAGCAGTTATGGAGTTGCGTGGAAAATTGAGAGTGCGGATCATATTCTATAAGTTCATGGTACAGTAGAATCTAATGCCCAGTTTAAATGTGGGCCCAGCTTCGGGCAATCCCTATTGTATAGACGGGGAAACGTTTAAACTATTCATAAAGTAGACTATATGTGACCAGTATGTCTGTCTACATATAGTTTCCTGACGGCAGAGATAAAATATTTGCATTCGTCAAAATTATTGCTATTAAAAGAAGAAGAGTATGTAACACCTAGCAATAAATAGCACAGCTATTTTTATGTAAAAATTGTTTTTCATAGTTACAGAACATCGGTTTAAGAAAATACAGAAGGTATTGTATTTTATTTCTAGACGCGTAAAAAGATATCGTTTTGAAATCCAGTTTTACGCGACTTTCTTTTCACATATATAAAATATAAAAACGGAACGTACCCGTTGACGTAAACATCGCTCGTATTTTACAATATCATAAAATAAATTGTTGTCTTACCATTAGACGCAAATTGAATTCATAAGTGCACTCAGCGTACTCACTAGTATATGTGATAGTGTTATCTAGCATAAACACCATCAAATACAGCAAATTTGCAGTGACGGCGGAGCTACGGTGTCGACACTGAACAACGCTAATAAGGACATTATAAACCGTTATCACAAAATCAGGTTAGAATTCTTGTGTTTTTAATAAAGAACAGTGAAGAAGGAACTAGAGATTGAGCTAAATTAAGCTTTGTAAGAAGAAAATTACCAAAAATATCCTTATTTACAGTTGCGAATTTAAAATTGACCTACTTTTTTTTAAGTAAACAAAGGGCAGGTGTTTTTCATTCACCAATCGCAAACAGCTCATTACTCGGTGACAGAAAGAATTTCGTTCGGAAATTGAAATATTAGATAATGTCCCGACTTGGATATTAGCCTTTTGTGACTATAGCTGATAACGTTCCATTACATGAAGAAATATATTTTTTTTTTTTTTTGTAAAAATAAAAAAGAAATATAACATATAAATATATATATTGAAAAAAAAAAAAAAATGGAGGATGTTGACAATATAACATACCGTACACAATATCGAAAAAGTTCATTAACCCAGATTGACTCCGATAATTCAGCACTTTTTGACTCAACTATGATGAGTTTACCAAACACATCGATAATTGCTAGCCCAACTACTCTTGACCTGGATGAAAAAGTTAGTAAGCTTTCTAACGATTTAGAAATAGCACTACGTGAGATCGAAAACCTAAACAGTGAAAATTTCCGGTTAAAATCAGATTTACAGAAATACATGAAGGTCATAGAAAACTATGAAAACTTGAATCCAAATAAATTAATGACACCGCAATCTAAAAAAAAAGAAACACAAAGATAGTCAAAATATCACCGTAACTCCTACAACAAATAATAAACAAGTTTCAAACGACAAAATAACTGAAAATACTTCTAGAACTAAAAAAACTCCAGAACCAGTACATGAGCTATCACCGACACCTCTAGCAACAAAACCAGCAAAAAAACAAAATTCGAACACTAAATTAAAGCCGACTAAGGATAACTCAACTTCAGAGAAACCAATTAGAACTTCAAAGAAGACTGCTGTAGAAGATACCAAAAATAGAAAACTTTGCGTACTAAGTAACTTCACACAACGAGGTATGCTACAAGCTATTGATGAAAATTTTGCGAACATTTTTAACTATTGTAGTTATACCTCACCAAATTGTAACATAAAATTACTATTAGCGGGTATAGAGTCAAAATTGAAACATTTTACTCTGAATGATTACTGTCTGATCATGTTGGGGACGGTTGACATTAAAGCGAATGACAACTTAATTGATCTGGTAACAGAAATAAACAAATGTTTAGTAAATGTTCAACATACTAACATAATAATCTGCGCACCCACATATATTCGTGGAGCACTCATATATAATTATAAGGTGGAAATTTTCAATAATTTACTTTGTATGGACATACAAAATAATAAGTATGCATATTTTTTTGACTCAAACTATGGATTATCACTTGACATGTTTTCAAATGTGACAGGCAAATTAAATAAAAGTGGAATGCAATGCATATTTAAAGACATAATGTATAAAATTAAGATTGACATGGAATTATTCCCTTATGACCTGCCAAATAACATAAATGGCCAAAACTCACAGTTTTTTCTTTTATAATAAGATACGCATTCTTCACCAAAACATAGCAGGTCTTATAAACAAATCTGATATTCTGACTGTACACTTAGATGAACTAGAACACGATAATAAACCAATTGACGTAATTTGCATAACAGAACATTTTATGACGACAGACCAGGAAAACACACTTAACATACCTAATTTTCGCTTAGCAACTAGTTACTCTAGAGATGTAAAGAGAGGAGGAGCATGTATATTAACTAGGATTGGACTTAAATATACAACACTAAATATTAATAATTGTTCTATTAAAGGCATCATAGAATGTAGCGCTATAGAACTAAGTGAACATAAACTCATAATAGCCTGTGTTTACCGTGTACCAAATTCATGTATTAACTTATTTTACAATAATCTAGAGAAGCTATTACGCCAAATATATGTCAATACCAATAAAAAAATTGTTTTATGCGGAGATTTTAACATAAATATACTCAAACGAAACCGTCATGCTCTAGATTTTGAAAATCTATTGGAGAGCCACAATTTAAAACTAGAAATTAAACAACCTACTAGGCTTAGCAGCGGCTCTTGTCTTGATAACTTTGCACACAATATTCCTAGAAGCAAAAGTGAAGTCATTGAATTTGGGATATCCGACCATACAGCGCAGTTATTACAATGCCCTGTCAAGAAAACCTGTGTGATAAAATCTTGGCGTATTAGACGACGCGACTATAGTATTGAAAATCTAGTTAAGTTTAAAAATTGCATAAACAGACTATCTTTTACCGACATTTACAGTACAAATGACCCAGACGAAGCATATAACAATTTTCAAGACCTTTTCTTATGTTTTTATAATTTATGTTTTCCTTTCAAAACTATAACAAAAACACTAAACAAAAAATCCAAATGGATTTCCAAAGGTCTTAAAAAGTGCAGTCAAATAAAAAGAAAAATGTTATGGCACTACAGAGCCCATCCAACTAAAGTAAATAAAGACACTTTTAAGCAATACGCCTCAAGGTTTAAAAAAGTAATATCGCAGACACAAAAGTCACAAAACAATTATTATATAAGTACATCACAAAACACCTCAAAAGCGACGTGGTCTATTATAAATAAGTCTAAATTAAATTTTCCCAAAGAACCAATAACTGAAATAATAAACGATGATACGAAGATTACTGATCCTAAATCAATTGCAAATCATTTTAACGACTTTTTCATTGACCAAGCTTCAGACTCAAATCATTTAAAAAACGCCAATAAAAACAAAACTCGATCCTCAAATCACAAAATGAACGCTAAAGGAAATTCAAATTCAATATTTCTTGTTCCAACAACACCTATGGAGGTAGTCAGAGAAATAAAACTATTGAAAAATACTCATAGCGTGGGTAACGATGGTATCTGCACCAAAGTTATAAAATACGTAGCCCCGGTTATTGCAGCTCATTTGAGTTACATAATTAACTTATGCTTATGTAACGGAAAATATCCAGAAAAACTCAAAACCTCCATCGTTATTCCAATCCACAAAAAAGATGATAAAAGGAAAATGGAAAACTATAGACCCATCGCATTAATTCCCATATTTTCAAAAATATTTGAAAAAGTTATATACAGCCGACTGTATAAATATTTAGAAAAAAACAATATTTTAGTAGACGAACAGAAGGGCTTTCGCAAAGGCAAATCAATTAATACCGCCATTTATGACTTACTGAAATCTATTCTAGCTGGTATGGACAAAAGAAACCCAATATGTGGTATATTTATGGACATGAGTAAAGCCTTTGACCGTGTCGATCACAACATACTCCTACAAAAGTTAAGCAGGTATGGAATAAGAGGTAACGCGCTAGACCTTTTCTATTCATACTTGCATAATAGAAAACAAATAACAGAAATTACCCACATATGTCAAAAAACACGTAGAGAGATCAAACATAGATCAGACACAAAAACTATAAAATTTGGAGTACCACAAGGAAGTGTTCTAGGGCCTCTACTGTTTTTGATATATATCAATGACCTCCCTGAGCATATAAGCCAACCGATGGTACTCTTTGCAGACGACAGCACTGTAATAATAAAATCTGACAACAAAAATGACTATGAGCGTATAATCAACCAAACGTTAAATACAATAATACAATGGTTAACCGATAATAATCTGAAAATAAATATTGACAAAACGAAAATTATCCACTTTCATCAGAAAACACAACCCATCAATATAAAAGTGAATTACCTTGACAAAGTGGTCCATCCTGTGACAAACACAAAGTTCTTAGGAATCGACATTGATGACAAACTAACTTGGAAAATACATATAGAACACGCCTGTAAAAAAATTAATAAATCTTCATTTGCTCTCTACAAACTATCAAAAATCGTAAACAAAGAAGCCGTATTAACAGCATATCACGGAATTGTTGCACCTGTCTTAAGATATGGTATTGTATCTTGGGGCAACTCTGTTGACAAAGAATCCATATTTAAAGCTCAAAAGAAATGCATTAGAGCAATGTGCAATATAGACAACACTGTCAGCTGTGAACCATATTTTTAAAGCCTAAAAATTTTAACATTGCCTTCGCTATATATTTATGAAATGAGTTTATTTGTCAAATCAAATCCAATTTATTTTAAAACTGCTTTTAAAAGCCATTATAGACAATTGCGTGACAAAAATAAACTAGAGGTTGAAATACCGTATGGGAAAACAGCACTTGTTAATAAAAGTATTGTCTGTATGACAGCATTAATCTACAACAAACTGCCTGATCATGTTAAAGAGTTACCGCTTCCACTATTCAAGTCAAAGTTGCACAAATTTTTAGTAAATAAATGTTACTATAGCATCAATGAATACCTGCAGGATAAAAATATTGTTATATAATAATAGCTCACTCAAATCTATAATATATGTATTACAATAATGATAGTACTAATTTATTACAAAATATTGACAACAATAATAATAATGTGACATCTTTATAATTTTATTGACCAATGTTTAATTTATTTTAGTTTTGAATTATATTTTGTTTGACTCTTTAATTATGACATAAGTTTATAATCCACTTGACATTTTTATTTGTTTTATTTTTTATTTCATGTGACATGCTACTTTTAATGTGAATTTAAATTTGAGAGTTTAATTTTGATACAATTGTTGTTTACTTAGAATGAAATTTTAATATTTGCACACCTTACTAGGTCATAGTGCAGCGCACCTATTATAAATTTATGTAACACCTTTTATACTTACCTGTGTTATGCAAATAAATGGATTGATTGATTGATTGATTGATTGATTCACATCAAATAACACCTTTCATCTCTCCTTCAAAGTTCATCACCGTATATTTATTGCGCATACTGAACACTGTTGCATAATACGATAACGTTCGCACACATTCAAACTACGTATTAACCACGCTATTCTGCACTCTATTAAACGGCTCATTAACCCTATAATTGATTACTCCAGGCTGGTAACACGAAGGAAAACGTACAATGAGTAATATACAGCATGCACATAGTATCTGTTTTGTTTATATACTGAACACGTGTAGTGTGTTGTCGTAGATAGCCGTCCTAAAGTCTCTTTGTTTAAAAACAAACAATACATACTTAGCTTGATTGTAGTCCTGTTGTTTGTACAGTAATCGAATCGTTATTATCGGTGGGTGTTGCCTATCTAGTACTAGCATTATCAAACTTTCCAATTTGGTTCCTATCTACGCTATTATCCTGCCGATAACCCACATGGGAAACTCTAGTATCTGCTTCATTTTCCTTGATGATATTTTCATGATGTCGCTGTCTTTTCCACACTTCCGTTCATTTGTCTTGTTTGTTTGTTTTCTGATGACATTCCAAGACTATATTTTTTACGTCTTTGAGTAATTTCTGTTCTAAATCATTAGAGAAACTGACCTTCGTCGTTACGAAATTTTCCTCACGAAATACGATTTGAATGAATCATCTTCTGTTCGCATCAGAATAAAGATCCTTTTAACTAAGCTACCGGAGATGATATTAATTTCTTTTAATCTCGTTCCGTCCTTGAGTTATTGCGACATGAATTATACATATTACATTTTCAAACTTATTTCATGAATCCTAGATGGAAACATGTCGGAAAATTTTTGAATGTAATGAATCACTGGCGTCTGTAGTTACATAGGCAAAAATATGCGAAAGGAAAACATGCGATTAGCATAAGGGGTTTTGGTATGTTACACGCTTGACTGGCCACGTGACATTTGCTCATCGGTATGGAGCAAGAGATAGCTTAGTCTGGGACTTTTAGCAGCTGTTTTTATTTCACATTTGTTCCAGCGTGTCGCATTTGACCTCTATACATCTTGCTGTGATACGCAAAAGGTTTTCCCTCGTGGCTATCTTTCATTAAACCCAGCAGCCTTGCTAAGTTAGTTATTTTTGTTGTAGGTTGTAATAAAGGGTGCTTTTTCGTCGCTACTCTTTTTGATAAAAAAAATATTAAATCGTAAAATCTAACATTATTTTTGTAAATATGTACATATTCTATGCTATTTACGTTAAATATTTAACTGTTTACAATAAGAGTATCTATATTTCGACTACGTAGCTTGTCAACCAGTCGTTAAATTTTAAAGCTAGTATTGGATTTGCTGAAACAGGTCCATTGTAGCCTGTGAAATAATTGTAACACAATAGCCATTTGGTAGCGATTGTGTCTCGAACCTTTATAATAGTCGTTTCAGAGAATGCTGTATGAATAAACTAATTCATGGTTAGATTTGAAAACATAGCACAAAGAAAGGTTTTGTATATTCATGACAAACATTTGAATAATGTAAAACGAATTCATTAAACTAGTCTTAATAGATTTTTTAATTGATAATTCAACTACCACCCTCTAAAAACGTCGTAAAAGTACGCCGAATTTCTCTACACTAATTTCAGACTAATTCTTTCGGCATTTTGGGCGGGAGCACTTAGTGGTTCTTAGAAAGTTGTCCTTGTGCCAGTCGCCCTTGACCTTCGCGTAATGGTGCTCAGAACGGCCTGCTCTTAGAGCTTCTTACTGAAAACGTACTACTCCTTGACAAACGGCTGCGTTTTACAAACCACGCATTAGCGAAATGTAACTAATTTCGCGCCTTATCTTTGCATAAGAAATTTTATACAATATATGCTTTACTTTAAAATTTACAAATTTTGTTTTATTTATAACCTTTTTAAATTAAAGTCGGCAGAACTGAATTCTTATGCTGATCTTAGAAGAAGACCTTCTAATAGATTTAATGTTACCAGCTCAGCTTAAGAACTCATTTTGTGTCGGCGCAAAATTGCCTGTTTACGTCAATTTTAAATATGCCAACATATTCTTTAAGCCTCATAAACCGGGATATTGTTTGTACAGGCTTTTAGTATTTAGGCGCGCTCAATAGAGTCAGCCTCGCTTTTCATCGCCCGGCCCAAAATGTGTAATCATTTTACTGAAACCTTTTTTGCTTGCTAAATTGCTTGGATCAATGTTAGTGCTTGGTTATTTGAATTGAAGGTTCGCTCAATGTTGTGAGTCGTTAAGAGACCATTCAATAAGAGCTAATAAAATTAATTTTTCTTGTAGTGACGAAAGAAGAACTTTAATCAAATCAGAAAAAGACAAAGACTCAGCATAAATTCGGGGTCTCGTCTGGGGGAGCTTATTATATGGCGTCGGGCTGCGATTTGCTCGACCCTGTGAAGGTCACACGTGGGTTGTATGTCAATTGTCTCGGAGCCATGAGTCGTTAACCCTCGACTTGGGCCCGAAAGGCTCGGGTTTTCAGCACTAAAATATTCAACGTCTACTGCCGCAGAAAAGTAACGAGAAGATGTAATGGCATGATTTGATTATTTATTCTCTTTATAATATTTGAGCTGCGTCAGTTATTCTCTCAAGAGGATTCCAGGAGCAAAAATCTCTGGGCTTTTTATTGTCACAGCTTTATGAAATTTGTCACGATAAATTATATTTATCTTTGATAGTATTCTTCATTACATTATCACAATGTTTTGCATTTCTTTTCTGTACAACACGCTAACACGTATTTAGCGGTACTGGATCTATTTCTGTTGTTTCTTTGAACAGTTAATGGGGCACACCTGTATTATTTGCTTTTATCATTCAAACGAAGTTCTTTCAAATGCGCATTTTTTGATGAAAGACTGGCTTCTAAGTTAAGTACTCAAAACTGTACAAAGATTTCAATGCGGACTATTTAGCTCTTTGCAATGTACTCGAAACTGCTGAACTGAATAAAATATAAGAAAATTTTAACGTATTTCGTTTCGAAATACGAGTATATCTTCAAATTAAGTTCAAACAGTTTAGTGCACGTAAAAGTTTTTTAGATATGTCTGTCTGATTGCCTCCCCAGATGTTAGTCCCTACTGAGTATATTTCGTTGCAGTCCATCGACCTTTAGAGCATCTAAAATATGTATTATAGAAGTCATTATTCTGTCGTGGTTACTTAACTTCGTTGTGCATTTCATTTGGAAACTAAGTAAACATTGTACATTCCATTTCTGGCATGTTGCGATACTTGTGTAGGGAAAATAATGAACTAATTGTTTCGGAAGAAAATTTTGCCTTTAAGTGTTCTAAATGATTTACTATCTATATCTGTTTTATTCCCTATGAGTCGTACTGTATTATGCTTGATTTCTACAAATTATATTCTTTTATTGTATTTCTATATCAACACATACAGAAGAGTAGTCAACATCGACCATTGCACTGAAGCCATATCAATGCTGCTGCTAAGAACAAGACCGTTGTCTTCAGTTACAAGTAACAACAGTATCTATTGATTTGTCACTTTCGTTCACTTCTTGACATTGGCATTTATTTATAGTTCTATGTCCTTTATACACATTACACAGTTTACCTTCCTTCTTAGTTTTCCGCATTTTTGCTTTTGCCTGCATTAAATGGACATCTAACTTTTTCATTCAATCAAACATAAATTTACCCACCGTTCGCCTTTCATTTCTCTAAAGATATATCTTTTTTCTTTTACCGAATCCTTAGCTCAGTAAAGCGTCGATATTAGTGAAAAGTGAATAATGATCCTCGATTGTTCCCAAATGTATTCGAGCAAAACCATCGAGTCATCCATCATTTGAGCACAGACTTTAATACGAATTTTTTGTAACATTAAATCGTCTGTAAATAAACTGGTATTTTCTTTCTTAACGTAAAATGATTTAAATGGCTTTGTTGTAAATGCTTTTGCTATTATTTGGTTGAAGTCTAATGAAAATATATCATCACGTTTCTTGGCAGCTGTTACACGAGCCTTTAGTAGATTACAGTTTTATCACTCATAGATCAGTTAACGTTGATGTGTGAGATCTGTGATGATAAACTGTTTAGTTAAAAATATATATTGTGACTTAATTATCAACTCATTAACAACTGTTCAAAAATAAATATCAATTATCTCTATTAAGACGTCCTAGCATTGTAATTATTTATTCAAACGTACAAGTTCAGTCCGAACAAATAGTCGTATGTACTTAAACATGACGACGGTAAAATGTCGTCTGTATAAGCACGCTAAAACAATAGACAGTCGAACTATTGAAATCGGGCACAATATCATTAACAAGTTTAACACCAGCACGAGTCCACGTGAGTCATTTACATATAGTTTTATTTCTGGTTTTTACGAGATAGCATAGACTGAGATTGTGACTTAAGACTGTAATATGGTGATAGCCAAAACACGCGTCGACTCACGTGAATATAAATTATCTAAATATCTGTGACTGATTGTTAGATTGTGGCATTCCGTAGATAACTAAAAACCCCAGATGGAATTCAGCAGCAATGCGGTTTTCAATAAAATAGCACAAAAATATGTGTAAAAGCCACAAACGAGGCTGTAACGGTTTTATTCAGTACCAATTCGGGTTTTCTCTACTTGATATATGTTCACAACTGCCTCGTTGGTTAACCGCTACAATATACTATTTTTGGCATCGGTACATGATTGCGGAAATTTGGATATTCTGGCGAAAAATAAAAGAATAAACCGCCGTGTACAATATTCTCTCTTTAAATAGGTTGACACTAGAATCTTTACTCTGTAGATCGGGAACTAGATGATAACCACGAACCTCTTATTTATCAATCTGTCAGCTGAGGGCCAGGGGAATTAAGTGGCATACGCTATAAGATATATACTGTTGTTCTTTTAGTTAGTAGTATAATATTATTATTTTTTAAGAAATAATTGGCATTTCTGCGCTACTTTGTTTTTTTGGCTGAATGTTGTTTCTTGAATCCTTTATGTTATACCTACTTATATTTCTTAGTGTACGATGTCCGAAATGTACTCAGTACTCCACTTCCTCCATATCTGCAGTGGATAACGTTATCATTAAAGACAATACTTCGTTTAAAACATGTAAGCAGGTATT
The DNA here is from genome assembly GCA_029852875.1 of Mythimna loreyi. Taxonomy (NCBI): domain Eukaryota; kingdom Metazoa; phylum Arthropoda; class Insecta; order Lepidoptera; family Noctuidae; genus Mythimna; species Mythimna loreyi. The sequence continues at coordinate 22,778,898 of CM056785.1, forward strand.
CCTATTCCAGATATAATTCTAAGTTTTTAACAATAAGAATTGTAGAGTGTCAAATAATATTTTAAGTTATTTTGTACCTATTGTACAAAGCTAACAAATAAGTATAATTAGACTTACCTACAAGCTTTTAAATATTGGCGCAGTATTCTATAAAATCACGCTATGCTTTCTTTACCGTCTTCTAGTCTAAAATTAGTTATATTTGGATTTGTAATTCGAGATTATTTCAAAATTTATAAATACAGTCTTATCAGTCAGTCTGACAAATATTACAAAGATCAAATTCTGTGATGTCTTTTTTTCCTTTTCAGAAAGAAAGTCTCTTACAATCTATCCATCGAAAAATAAAATTGAAGTAAATCTGACCGACTCTACGAACAAAGTCAAAATGAGTTATCAACAGATATTAATTAGTTGGCAAGCCGTTCAATCGGTTAAACACGTGATGCGCCGATCAATTTGCAATATTTCAAGGTTTTTTCGTCTACAATATCCGGATAAAACCGATTTCATCAATAGATTATTTTTACCTTACCATTTATTTATACTAACCTAATCATCGATAAAAGTGTCATGTCGTATCATATCGTAAATCGTTCGATAGTTTTATCGTCAAGTAGTACGAGTATTAGCTCATCACTTTAAACTTATACATTAACACAGACCAGGACTGTGATGGAAAGTTCATCAGATTCAGAAAAACGAATTACAGAATGAAAGGGAATCTACTGCAGAGTAATTACATTGTAACTAAATAAAGAGATTACTTGTAATTATCTTAACGAGTCTAATGCTACTCGTGTTAAGTTACATAAATGTTATAACAAATACGACGTAGAGTAATGAGATTCCTAGAACAACAAGATAACGTGTATGTTATTTGGAATGATTAATTAGGTGTTGTTTTTTATTCAGTTCATACAATTTGTAAAACCATTTTCCTCAATTTCCATTTATATGATACCATTTGAAATTTAAATACCCTTCGAAAAGAACCTGAAGAACATAATCTCTTATACATCTCTCAATCTTGGGTTTCTAGCAGATTTCAATTTACTTTATTGATACAAATCCAATCAGATGGCGTGTTTGTCCAATCAATAAGGGCACTGTGCGTCTCCACGTTTACTTACGGTTAAGTGTTCGCCAACATGTCGCCGAGCCGGTTTATTCTCTTTTAATACTTTGTTATTAGAGGTCCCAATTTCTGGTCACTTCTGCCACGTTATCTCCTTTGACGACATTTATCTTTCCGATGCGTGTCGGGTACAGACCTTTAGATATGTCAGTATCACTGTCAGTTTCGTCGCGGCAATTAATAGGTTAAGTAGTGTCCGTGTTTTAATATTAATTATTATCTTTAGTGATAAATTTTGCACTCCGCCGGAATTGAACAATGAAAAGTACTCGTATTCTGTAATTATAGGAGTTGGTGCTTTTGACGTCACGTTGTGCAGTGGAGATCTAATTTTCAATTCAACTGCATGTCTGAAAGTGCTATCAATTCCGTCCAGAAATAACTTCACACCGGTTTTCACTTAAAACTCCGATCCTTCTTTTACCGTCCAATTTCGATAGTTTCGATCTTAAAAGTGCGAATTCTATAGAACTATTTGATGACCTCTGCCATCATTTTTACTCTCGGGCACTCGGTGGTGTTGTGATAAATACGTAATTTAATGTCATATTGACCGAGGACGCTTGAATAGATAATCTTTTATCTGACTATTAAATAATGAGCGGTCGGGAGCGCGCGCGCTGCCGGCCACTCCGCAAGTGCGCCTGCGCTAGTTCGGAGACGGACGCCCCACGAGCGCTCACATATCTCATTTGACACCAAATACATCTTGAACTTCAAATACCAGAACTTATCCCATAAAGTGACAAACATAAATGAACTATTCAAGTAACATTCCGTTTCGCCAGGAATATAGTGTTTGTGGACCAGTGTAATTAAGACGAAATGTGGAAATTTACTATCAGATAATAATTGTGTTTGAAATGTGGTTGTATACGTTGAAAGTACCGGGATTTGGCAAGCACCCGTTATATGAACTGACTGCCAAAATGTCGGCGAAAACAGAGGTGCGTCTTGTTTTTATTTACATTGTTGTTATGTTTGGAGTTCATGTTTTTAATTGGTATCATGTATATTTTTCTTTAATGTCACTTCGATCCATCGTGTCCACCAACTTTTCAATGCCAATGCCTGTTTTCGCAGAGGTCGTTTTAAATTCTTTAGAGCTGTTCCCATTTGTCGCGAATTCCACTTGAAAAAGATTTAAAATAGAATTTGCCACTTTTTATTTCAATTGTTTACGTAGTTAGTTATATTTTTGTTCGGCTTCAGGATCAGTGTTGATCTAGAAGCTGTAGTGTGTACGAGAAACACGACTACCAAGCTGTTGGCATTCTTCACGAGTACTTTGTTTCCGTTGGCGACAGTTAGTGGAATTGTGCTGGTGTCACCAACACCATGCTCTCTTACAACAGTGTCGTCTTCGTTCGTTTGTTGCTTGCATACTGTGTTGTTATATGCATGTAGATATATCTTAACATTCAATTTTTTGAAGCATTCATTTCTAGTCATCACTAGTTAAACAAATATTACGCTATTGACTTATTTGGCACGTTTTCTGTAGAAATATATCTACAACATTATGGTAAATAAACGCAGTGACCGTCGCTCGCTCCCCGACAACTTTATAGCTGAAGTTGTCGGGTTTACTACCGTTTTTACGCAAATGATTTCCACTGTAGTCGACGAATATAATTTACTTTCAGTTTGTCTCTTTAATTACGACGCATATAACGATTTCGCAGTAATCTACATTTTAGTAATTTACATGTTTAATAATAAAAGTAAGTCATTGAGGAAAATCGGTCAATTTACTTATTATTATTTAATTGCCACAATGCGGTAATAACATTTTTAGACAACTGTTGTAACTTACTCCTTACCGCAAATCGTTGTCTAAAAAAATAATTATTTATGTTAATACGTACTTTGGTAAATAGGTTAATAAACTCATAGATATTTTTATGCCAAAGATACCTATCATTGCAAGTGGTATGTATCATTAGTGGTATCGTTAGCTTTATCACAGTTAATTACATTGTTTAGTATATTAAATGCCCTTTTAAACTGAGCGATATTTAAAAAATGATAGCACTTAGTTCCTGAACTGTTATCTTCTTTGTTATCTTGGTTTGCCTGATAGTGCCAAAAATAATAGCTACTTAGTAATTGTTTAATAATTTTCAAAATCGCAGTAGATATGAAAATATGCTCATCGATAAAAGTAGTTTTTGTATGTTTGAGAGTTACTTCTAGTGACGTTTGCACTGAATACATTATCACTACAAATATGTTATAATTATACCTAAATGTCTTAGTCATTCAATACGTCGTAATCATCCGGTTATCTTGTCAAAACATTGGTATCTTCTGGGGTTGTGGGGTTAAACTTCCATTTTCATCTCGAATGTACGATAGACCAGTTATCAGACTCTTGGAATGCGTTCAAATTCTGACGATGATAATTTGGCTAAAACTTCCACGGTAATATGGCGTGGTTTATAACGAATCTTTTATAGTCAGACAGATGCACGTGTGAATATTATAAAATTTAATGAACAGTCTGTCATTTATGGCGAAAAGGTGTTACGTATATGCAGACGATACTTAGTCTACTAAGTAGTATCTTTGTAACTTTCAGGTAGCAAAATTATTTTTCTTCTCAACTTGGAAGTGCAAATAAAATTAAAAAGTTTGTTTATGGAAAGCGCTTATAGAAAGGCAAAACTTTTAACATGTTGCTAAAAATCTCCGTAAAAAATACGTAAACTTGTTAGAAGACAACATTACTAAGGATGCTCATGAACCCAAGGATGGTTTAGTGTGTAGTTCTTCAAAATAAGTGTTAGATAGGGAAACGGACAATCATCATTTGCCCTCTGCAGTAAGCCATAAACCGGAGCAACTACTGTAGCTAGTTGTATGTGCTTCAATATTTGCGGTGTCAATTTCTTCTCCTTCATCACACTGTTCTGGGTTTGCATCTATGTTTTTTGAAGTTGTGAAAAGTATTCCTTATGTCTATGATTCTACGCCAACGTCTCTGTCGCCACATGGAACGAAAACTATAGATCCCGTTGTATAAGAGTTTGCCGAGAGATTAGAACATTATACAACATTCTGAAATCAACTACCGAACCCTATATCATCTGTCTGGTCGGAGGATCCTCCCTTTCCAACGGAGATTTGTAGGATACAAACTGTTGCGTATACTTCTAACTCTTCTTCTTGTCCTCTCTTATTCCGTTTACGACTGTATTGATCAACTTCTCGAAGTCTATCAGAACATTGATCGTGCAGGAAGTATGCGTCTGTTCAATTTGATTCATTATCAGGTTTAAATGATAAGTCTTCGCATTGACTATAAACCATAGCGGTCGCATGCGCGTTGTACGTACAAACCAGGGCCTTTAGTACCTGTTTATAATTTAGATCCGGTAGACCTAGTTATGCCGAGGGCACTAGCACTAATGTTTCCGTCACCTCAGCCATTCATTCAACTTGGCCATCGAACCGCACCACATGACGTGGACTATGATAACTTATCAGCCTGACCCTCGACTCCAGATTGTGAATTTTTATTACTTAACTACCACTTATTAATATCGGTTATCAAGTAATTTAAGTTTTTTTTTTTGACAGATATGATAATAAATTAATACGTAACCATTACTGATTTGTATGTGAACTATAAACTGCGTTGAGAATAGACTTTTTACCATGAGCTTCATGTTTCATTCCGCGCAAATCGAAGGAATGGATCAAATTGCCTGCTGTGGTCTTCCCATCCGATTATAATTCGATTTGAATAGGTTTTAATAAACGAAAGCGCCTCACGATCAACGATTTAATCACTGCTTACCATCAGGTGGGATCGCAGAAAAAAAGCTTTTTACGTGATCCATTGACGACCTAAACTAAACTGTTAAAGGGTTGAAGCTATAGACACCGTGAAATTTAAATGGTTGTTTTCCCTCAGCGAAATGGTTGTATCTTGGTAATACAAACGTTTGATAAAGAAATAAAATATTAAAAACAAAAAATGGAACTGTAGAGTGCAAGCTAATTATGACGTATCACAACGTGCGAGAGCTTATTTTGGTTTAACTATTTAATGAATCGGTTTTCTTTGACGGCGGGCTGCTCATGCGGCTCTAGTAGTACCTACAAATTACGTCTAATGTTACTATTGTTTTCGCTTTTTTGAGTTGATGAATATTTTTAATAATTATTTATAAAAAAAAACTTTTTAATTTTTTTATTTTTTCTGTATGCTTCAAAAGTACTCCTTATGGCAAGTCATTCTGCCGCGGGAAAACAACCATTTAAATTTGACGGTGTATAATAGAGTCATGGGGTCATTATGGTACGGCTCCTAGATTTTATTTTATTATGTGAATCAATGGACGGCGTTTTACTGAATAAAATATTTTATAAACATGGTCTAGTAAAACTATCGCATGAGAACACGTCATGAGCTATTGATTTTACTAATAATATCGCTGATAATAATCTCAGGAACGCAATTCGGTATATAATACTAAAATAAATCTTGTTCTGAAAACAGAATAAAAACTAGCAATTAGCATTGGATTGATGATGACTGGAGGCGTGGTGGAAATAACTCGCTCTCTTTTGAGCACACGTAACCTAATGGCGGTTTTTAGGGTTCCGTAGCCAAAATGGCAAAAACGGAACCCTTATAGTTTCGTCATGTCCGTCTGTCCGTCTGTCCGTCTGTCCGTCTGTCACAGCCGATTTACTCGGAAACTATAAGTACTACAGTGATGAAATTTGATGGGAATATGTGTTGTATGAACCGCTACAAAATTATGACACTAAATAGTAAAAAAAAGAATTGGGGGTGGGGCCCCCCATACATGTAACTGAGGGATGAAAATTTTTTTTTCGATGTACATACCCGTGTGGGGTATCAATGGAAAGGTCTTTTAAAATGATATAAAGTTTTCTAAAAAACATTTTTCTTAAAGTGAACGGTTTTTGAGATATCAGCTCTCAAAGTCGTAAAAAGTATGTCCCCCCCCCTCTATTTTTATAACTACGGGGTATAAAATTCTAAAAAAAATAGAGGTGATGCATGCTAATTAACTCTTTCAACGATTTTTGGTTTGATCAAAGTATCTCTTATAGTTTTTGAGATAGGTTGATTTAACTGTAATTTTGGTTAAGTTATTGTGCTTACACTGAAAACGATGGCTGAACCTATAAGTACAAGGCAAAATATCGGGAGAGTTTAGGCTCCATTCACCAGGTGTATAAATTGACATAATAAGTTTATTATATTTGCTGCTACGGAACCCTTTGTGCGCGAGCCCGACTCGCACTTGGCCGGTTTTTTTTTCAAAAAATCGTCCAATGACGAATCCCGAGGAGGAGCGTGAAACAGTGTCAGACTCTTACTGACTAAACAACCTACCCTGTTCCTACATCGCCATACATACCGGGGCCAGAGCCTTCCTTTCAAACTCGAACCATTGGCCCCAGTTGTCTTCGACCCTTCTGCAGGGTCCTTACGGTTGTTGACAACTCCTTGAGGCGCGCGGGAACAGCGCGCCGTCAACAACTGAGCTTGGTCCGGACGATTATCAGACGACCGGATGGCGAGCTACCCGATGCTCGCCATCCGCAAGCCCGCGCCAACATAATGGTGGTGACGTCACATTTCGATATCTGTGTCCTTATACTGTTATTTGACAGTTTCCCCTTCTTTACCAGATTTGAAGTCTGCTAACTTGATTGATAAAAATTGTCTTCCTAAATGCAATTTTGGAAGAATTTACCTACTTTTTTGATACAAACAATAAAAAAGAAAATATAGTCAAGAACCCAATTACAAATGTCGAAGGAAACCGTTTGTTTTGAACTAATGTTACAGCTCATGACTAAGTTGGAGAAAAGCCTTCGTAACTATTATATAACATATCCGCAGATCCCGACCAACCTGGCCCGGTGCCAAGCCAGTCCAACTTTTATGCCATAGGACATGACCTTTATTTCTACCCTTATACGGTACAATTTATCTTGCACTTTCGTTAAGGGTAAATGATTCTGAAATGTTAATGTGTTCAGTAAATCAAGAGCGCTGAGAACTGTGCCTATTTTTTTAGTTAATCTATTCTTATTGCTGTTTTGGGCACCATTTTCTGGAAATAGCGGCATGGTTGATGGCATTTTTAATGTAAATGGGGTCTAGTTTCCTCAGTATATCGTGATACTATGAGCTATAGAAATAATCAAGGTACAATGTAGATATGGATAGTAGTTGAAATGTCTAATGTCATGCTTTTTCTGACGATGCTTTTTTCTGTCCCATTACAATTGATGGACAAATTTTGACACAGCGTTCAGTGCATCTTACCAAAGGTATCCAAGCAAAAAAAAAACACTTAAAATTTTACGTCAAAATAAAACGATTTAAGTGTTTTATTTTGACAAGAATTTTTGTAAGTAGATATATAAAGCGTTTTTTTCCTATTTATTTTTCTAAAAAAATAAATAGAAAAAAATAAAAAAAAAACAAAATAAATAAATAGGAAAATTTTGTCCAACTATTTTAATGGCATTAAAATAGTTGGACAAAATTTTACAAATCATTAAGACCACCAAAATAAATACAATGTTAGAAAAAATTGTTTGTTTCATTTTAGCCACTATATTCCTAGCACAAACAGTTATTTTTATTTGTATGTTTGTAATGTGGAAATGTATTTCCTATGTATTTACCAATACATAAACCAAAGCATGTTATGTTACTTGTCCAAGATTTATATAGTAGCGACATTAACAGTTCAATTTAGTCAAAAGTAATGAAACCAGTCAGCAAAAAAACTAAGTCACGACACTATTTATCATCGTAAAAACTTATTCAATTCCCAAATAAGATTTTTTTTGCGATCATTTAACTGTCCGTTGTCTTGATATTATAAAACTTAGTCAACTATTTTGTTGATACGTATCATGGTAACATATGAGTTAATAATTTCATCAACAATTTCTTCGCCGTAGTTCTTTGGTCATGAGGATTATTATATACTCGATAAAAGATTATAATACTTATCATTACATAGTATAAAACAAAGTCGCTTCCTGTCCCTATGTATGCTTAAATCTTTAAAACTACGCAACGGATTTTAATACGACTTTTTTATATTAAATAGATAGAGTGATTCAAGAGGAAGGAATATATCTAATATTGCCTCCAAGCTGGGGCTAGCGAGTCGCCCCAGCTTGGAGGCAATATTAGATATAGACATATGTATGTAGGACATATTATAAAAAATACAAAGTAAACTATACTTCTACGATAAACTCAAGTCGTAATTCAGTTCCTAAAAGCGGTTAATCTAAGAAAGCCTAAGTTAATTTCCGACGTCTTCAATCTTTCACTTGACGTGACATGTCGATCCATCATCAGGCAGGCGAGAGAAGACGCCATGCTATAATTTTTTCGCTAGACTATTACGATCTTTAATATCCTTATGTGATGAAGATTATCAAGTTTAAAAGATGGCCCGATAGTCCATCTAACATTATTACACTAATATAAAAGTGAAAGTTTATGGTCTGTGTATTTGTTACTTCTTCACGTGGCTATTACTCAATTATTTTAAAAAGTTTTTAATTATTTTTTAAAGAAGAATTTTTCTCAATTATTTTTGAAAGTTTATGATGTGTGTATGTTTGTTACTACACTTCACGTGGCTATTACTTAATTATTTTTTGTATAATTTTCAAAAATATGTCTTTAACCTTTTGCAAACCGTAATTAGAGACACAATAGATAGACAATAGGTGTGCGAACGCCGGTGTTCGCGAAAGGGGGCTCAAGACTTTAAGTAATGTAATTGGCTTTTGGCGGTGTTATGTTAAAGAAAATAAATACTTTTTATCCCGAAAGTAAAATATAATATTCCACGTAAAATAATTATAATAATGTAGGTATATAGTATACCTAGCCTATGTGACTCAGTAAAGATGTAGCTTTCTTTTAGTGAAAGAATTAATAATTTTCCGTACTTCCAGTACTTTTTGATTTAAATGTAAACATACAAATAAACAAAAAATCTAATCTTTTTTAATATTAGTTTAGACAAATTAGGAAATTAAATGGTCATAAAGAAAGAACCACTTAACACTAAGAATAAGTTTAGACAAGTGCCCATATACATATGTCTATTAAATTGGATTGCCTCGTTGACGCCGGCGCTGCGGTGATCCTGATTGTTTAAAGGCTCGTTATCAATTGAGCCCGCGTGACAGGACGCCGGTTGTCACTCACTTGTGCTACTCCTGACTGACTCAACTACCTGCTGATTTATGGACGGCCAGGAGTTTCTGCTGCTCAAGTGTTCCGTGTTGCCATGACTTCGTGGAAGCGAGGAGATACTGGGAAAAAATCTGGATGCGAATACGAAGTTAGCTTGCAATCAATAGAATAGAATAGAATAGAATAGAATAGAATAGAATAGAATAGAATAGAATAGAATAGAATAGAATAGAATAGAATAGAATAGCATTTATTTGCAAATATGGGTATACAAAAATAGGTATTAGTAAGTGTATCAGAGTTCTGCCATATTTCACCATTCGGCATGCAAACATTAATCATAATTATCATTATATAAAATTGTAACAAAATTATAAATTCTTATACATTAAACTAGTCAAATAAAAGTAATTCTCATTAAATAAAATAATAAAATTCACCAAAAATATCAACTTAATTATTACATTATATAAATCTATAAATATAATTGTCAATAATTTAAATTATATAATACATTAAAATTCCAGGTCATAGACAATTCCATAAAAAAGTAACACCATAATCAAAAATTCGAGGCCGTTTGCAAAAAATTGTCCGATAAAAACTCAGCAACACTGTAGTATGTCTTATCTATTAATTGCTTACTAAACTCTTCAGTCCCAATTCAACGCCGGCGTTCGCACACCTATTGTATTTCTATTATATCTCTAATTCGAGAGGTTAAAATCCGTTAGAGTCAAATTCGTGATTTTTGTTTATCAAACGAGTGAGTAGTCCCTTATACAACTACACTTCATTCTCGCCACGCGACGCCACGCGACGTCGTTTTACGTACAAATCAGACGTGATCCACGTGTGCGTCGTCGTCGGTCTATTGTAACTACTTTCATTCAGTTTTACAAGGAAATCTCTAAAGGGAGAATACTCCCTAGAGATTTCCATGTAAGATTCTTCAAAAAAAGTTGTATTTGACGGGAGATAAGTCTATAAATATTGGCAAGCGACCACATTACAGTTACAATACAGTTATATGAGGGCATTTCGAGGGTATTTTCTCTTGCCGAGGGGTTCCTTGAAAAACGTTTTGACGAGACTGTTAATAGTTAAATTCTTGAGCCCCTATTGTCTTTCTATTATTTCTCTAATAAATAATTCGAAAGGTCAAGTCGTCTAAATTGAGTAGGTAAATAATTAGCTTCTATAAATATATGTGTAATATATAGCTTGTCAAATTTTATTATGATCAATTTAGCAGCAATGGAGAGCTACTTTCTCATTAAATATTCTAGTATTATTATACACTAGCTTTTGCCCGCGGCTTCGCCCGCGTGGTATTAGGGTTGGGGTTGGGGTTTCCGGGATAAAAAGTAGCCTATGTCCTATTCCGGAGTGTATCATATGCCTGTGCCAAATTTCATCCAGATCCGTCCAGCCGTTTTGGCGTGATTGAGTAACAAACATCCAAACATCGTAACTTTCGCATTTATAATATTACTAAGATTCTTCTGAATGGACAAAGAAAAATAATAAATTACATCTCACAATTGAATTGAATTTTCTTATTACAGTACCTATTTAATCAAGTACAATAAGAAATTCAATTTGTTCGTTCCGTGTACTAATACGGCTTCTTCTGGTGGTTTTCCACTGACGACCTTCGGCGAAATCGCTGGCACGAGTCGAGCTCAGGTTAACGATGATACTGCTCATCACGAACACTTAAACACATTAGGATATACATTGTAGGCGAGATTTAGAGATATTGCTTGTTGCCAGTAGCACGCGTGAAGGCAATAATTACTCCACGCGGACGTTCGAGGGGGATAAATCACTATTCTCCGAATCTGCGACATGGTGGACTCATATTTCAAATGCAACCTGGTTTTTAGAACCCTGTCCGGCTTCTGAAAAGAAGGTCCGACCCCGATATGAGGGCTAAGAAGGAATGGGCTATGAAGGAATGGGCTATGGACTGTTTCCTGCCCCGTCCAAGAATGGAATTCGTCATTGGATGATTTTTCTCACCATAAAAAAACCACCTAGTTTTTAGTATATGTGAAACCCAAAACACGGGAAAAAATACAACATAGTGTAAAAATTAATTAATTTATTTATTTATTTTACAATTCATGTACTTACACATATATTTAAAGAGAAAAAACATTATACTAGAAATTGTACAAAGGTAAATTATTGTATTTCTGAACAAACTATACCTATTCAGGTTCCGCATATATGATAAACATAATGTTATATTTTATTTAATATGTTTTTCATCAATTCGTTTAGCTATAGGGTGTGATAGGTTAACTAACATCCAACCATATACTTTTACACCTATTATTATAAGAAGGAAGAAAAAATTCGAATACGCAGCTGTTTCTTCAAAAGGTTTCATGTTAGATGTTGGCCATTGTCGTTGTCTGAAAAGAACAATACAGTCCCGATATCAAATATTCCTTTTTTATTCTTTCCCTACAATGGTTTCGTTTCTAACAAATATACTCCTGCAGAACTCGTTTGTAACTTTCTATTGTTTCTGAATTATTTTCTGTACGCTGGTGCTTATGCTGTGTTCTGAACTAAACAATGCCGATTCATACGGTCCGGGGATTTTCTTCACTGTTTACATGAGCTTGGCTCTGTTTAACATTCCCCTGAAGTTTACTAGTGTTCATAGACTTGACCACTCCATAGTACCTATCTATTATTCAAGAGTTGTTGTAGATTTCCGTGAAGAGTTGTTTATAGTTGAAGTATTTGTTTCCCGAGTAATTGTAAGTTATAGACTAACTGACGCCGTTGATTGAAATCAGTATGTTATTGTTTTAGATTAATGAACTTTGTGTCTTAAAAGAGAAATATTCATGCTGAAATAAATAAATAATGTGGTAGGAACAAAATATAAAAGTGATGCTAAGAAAAAATATGATATAAGAAAATGGAAAATTCCCAAGAATGTGAGTGTAACGGCTGAGAAGGGATATCGTCAAAAGAATTTATCTAATCACATCCTGTATACCGAATAATACCGACTATTTACAAAATTAATAACACAAATAAAACTTCATTCGTACACGATTGTCTGAACAAATATCTTCTTCCTGCGCTTTAGTTGTGACACTTTGATCTTTGTTTTTTTCCACAATAATCTCAAAAAATAGCACTTTCCCCGTCTACTTTTCTCGTGCGATGCTGGTATTGCCAAACATTCGTATTATTTATAGTAGTTGACGTAAACTGAGTCTGGAAGATGGCCAGTCCGTATGTCATGTCTCATGCCGTATGTTCCACGTTAGCGCCTATGACTGTAAGATCTCTACAAACACGTGAGAGAACACTGGCTGTTTGCTCAGAATTGGACCGTTTATTCGTTACGGTAGTTTTGTGCTGTTCCAAAAAGATTCATTTGTAGTATTTCAAGGTTGTTAGTTTTATTTGCTTTTATTTTCTCAGTTTGTGTTTGGTTGAACCTGTTTTTGACTCTCTGTTAAATAGTAATAGTATAATCAGCCTTATAATGTCTCCAATTCCTAGCAGTGGGAACTCCAACCTTCTCACTAGAAGAGGGAATGGGCCATATGGACCATACATCACCCGGGACAAGTACGGATTCATGACTGTCTCATGTCTTTGATTTCTTGGTTCTAGGTCACAGTCAACTTTATCTATAGATAAACAATTAGCTAAAGTTGTCAAATAAAATATTTAGTAAATTAAGTTAATAATTACGACGATAGAGTAAAAATAAAGATATAGAAAACACACAAAAACTACTGCTGAAATAAACATCACTGTTTTTCACACGTACAAACCTACATTAAAAAAAAAACATGAGGAAGTTCAATATTTGTATTCTAAAATAAAAATTTATTACTATGGCGACCTCCAGACCAAGGTCTAGTGCATTCTAGACTCATCTTCGTAGGTATACATTAGATATTTGTGTCATATGTATTTTGTGTACACTAATATAATAGAGGTAAAGTTTGTTTTTTGTTTGTAGGAGGTAATCTCTGGAACTACTGGTCCGATTGGAAAAAAAATAGCAACAATAGAAAGCTGCTTTACTCCTGAGTGACATAGGCTATATTTTATGTATGCGGGCGAAGCCACTGACAAAAGCTAGTTATATAATGTTTTAGAGAAGTATGTGTGAGAAGATTTTGATATCAGTTTTGTCTAAGAAAATTATAGTTAATGTCAATAAATATACAATGTGGAATATGTAAATACGTACCGGGTAAAATGGGGTGAATAGAAACAAAATTTTTATTTCGATTATTACTTTGTGATTTAATAATTTTAGTTATAATAATGCATTTTTGGTTTCAATATTGAATTTATAAAAATAATTAAATACTGCAAACAATTAAAAAAAAAGTTGTTTCTATTCACCCCCGATTTGTTTCTATTCACCCCATTTTACGGTACTACCTTCTGCCAACGGGTTGGTTTACGGTTTGCTCTTTACTCCTTTAGGGGTAGAGTTTTGTAAAATCCGATTTTAACGGATAAGAAACCTACAATTAAAATTTTAAGTTTGTATATTCTATAGTTTCTGAGACTTCGATTAATCAGTGACTGGCATTTCGCTTTTATGTACATAGTTTTCCTTATCTCATTTCCTTTTTGTAGGAATAGCCTTTGGCTACTAAATAAGTATTGCTTTTACAAAAATATATCATCATCAGTCTTTTTAATGTTCCGACTGCTGGGACACAGGCCTCCTCTCTGGGAGAGGGAATGGGCCATAATCCACCACACGGGTCCAGTGCGTTAATGTCTTCGAATTTTTTCGAATGTCTTGTAGGACATGCCAGTTTTCTCACGATGTTTTCCTTCACCGTTTTGAGAGCAGTGGTGATGAAATAAATTACACAAAGTAATGCGCCTGGCTGGGGTTGAACCCGGAAGCTACAACTTGTAAGTCGGAGCCTTTACCACTCGGCCACCACTGCTCTCACTACAAAAATATAAATAAGCCTAATTAATTAAAAATAACCTTTATTTTGGTCTAGTCTAAACAACAAATTAATCAAGATGAGTGACATTTCACAATTTCATTTAACTACTTTAAAATGGATGAATCCTGTCCACGAACAGATTCCTAATTAAGTCTTAATTAGTCCCATTATGCTAATGTGTGCCTAATAGTGTCCCAGTCGATTTATTTAGCTACTCTCGTAGAGATGTAGTAAACGCTAATGCGTCGCAATGTTTTAATTAGAGACAATTGTTTTAAGTTGGTGAACTTTTGGAACTTGGGTTGAAGGTTTGACTTCTTAATTAGGCGTCTTTGTCCAAAGTACAGTTCAGTCGAAATATTTTGACCGCTCTGAACTTCGCACAATTGGCTGCGCAGTATTTTTTTCTTTATGGGTCATGGCGAATTATGCGTATTGCGTATCTTTTCGGGTAGGTATGTGCGATAGCTCTTTTCGCCAGCTGCTGAGTGGTCACCGTATTTCGACCGTACTGTCATTTCAGTTAGTAGTGAGGACTTCTAAATAATAATAAAAGTGTTTAATTCGGAACAAATAATTATTCCTAGCAGTAGGATAATTGTGAACTATTATTAAAACAGCACAATGCCATTTGGTTAGCATTTCAATTATCCCAATCGAAGTCCCGTCAAAATCGATCCAGCCCTTTCGTAGATTACCTCTATAATTAACTTCCGTTCCAGTCACTTAACGATACTGCTCTTAAATCCAATCATTAAACTTTCACGATAGATTTTTTCTAAAGGCCTCATTATTAATGAATCCAAGATAAAGTAATAAAGCTGCTATTCAAGGCCTAAATTTAATTTACTGTACATTTTACTTATAAACTGGGGAACACGAAGTGATGAAGTTGCGTACTTGCGCACAGGAAGCCCGTAGTCCTGGGTCTTCATTTAATATTTAAAGGTCAGTCCGGCACCAAACCCATATTACATTAGGTTCGTAGTACATATATTTTTCATGCTCGTAAAGTTTTAATGTCTTGTTTCTCGGTTTTGGGGAAGAAAAACGAAAGTTAATATTTAAGGTGATTTAGGTTAAAAAGGAATGTTAAGATTTATGATCTCTTGAGCTGATTTTATATTTAGGGACTCTGTAAAAGGGATGAAGCTTATTGGGGCCCAGGGTCTCTTTCTGAAAGGAAGGCTTGGCCCAAGTGCGAAGGGCAAAGAAGGAACGGGGTGGGGTGTTTAGTCAGTAAGAGTCTGACACTGTTTCCTGCTCCGCCCAAGAGCGGGATTCGTCATTGGATAACTTTTGCCCACCATAAAAAAAAGTTGATTTTCTATAGCAAACTTTGGTGATTTGCTATTCTACGTTAATACACTTGACTGGCTTCGGAGAAATTGGGAAAATATCCTAAGGGTATGAAATCGGAAACGTCAATTAACCACAAGCACTTTTGAATCGACGATCAACCAAATAAGTGGATACTCTCTGTCTACTCTTGTTTGTGAGAATTAAATTATTTCTTACACAAAAAGAAGAAAATAAATGGCATAGATAAATTGGCGATGAGAGAAATGTTTATGTTGCCATGAAATTGATTTATTTTACAACTAAAGTGCTCGTAATATGTAAACGGGGAATCTGGATCAAGTCACGAACTCATCATCAAATAACTTTTGCCACCTTGGATGGCGTGAGAGGATTTATCAGACTACTGACTGAAATCCACCTGTGACCCTTTAATTGTCCTTTGTGTTTCAAGGCCACGGTGAATTTTTTGAACCATTTTAACCTAAGATGGTTCAAAAGATTCGACGTGATGTGGACAGCCGCATCACGCTTTTATAAAACGCCCCGTTGACGCGCGTTTGTAGCTATACAGATGCAATACGCTCGCGCGCAGACGCAGGCTTTACAGCCCCTAAAACTCTATCTATAGGACAAAAGCACGCCGTCGTGGAAAAACACGCTGTGCTACTCTAATAGGACAGAATTTTTTTGCAACAATTTACGGCGTTAATAAATATCCTAATATTAATTTTTCGAATACTGTAATTAGAGACATAATAGAAAGACAATAGGTGCGAACGCCGGCGTTCGTTCGGGGCTCAAGAATTTACAACGGTCGTACTATTAGCCCGATACAATAGCAAGATGTAGTACCTACGATTGTTTCAGAGGCAAAGATGTACTTATGATAATGACATTTTACTAAACAAAGCCATATCTTCCACTAGATAAGCCCTCGCGCGATGTGGTGGTGTAATTGTTCTGTTATTTCGATGTGCACTCTCCTGTGACAAGCTCACGGTCATCAGATGCGACATAATAACGTATCTAGCTATAAATATATCTCTGATCATGGTGTAACAATTAAAACTTTATCTATATAAAAATAAATCGCAAAATGTGTTGCTAAGCGCATAACTCCACAACGCCTGGACGAGTTTTTTATCAATACATTTTTTGTTGTCATTCGGTTCAAATTCGTATTATTAAAATAACCTCCTTCTTTTTTGAAGGCGGTTAAAAAATAGGGTGGAGTAGGGTAGAATAAGGCAGAGTGGAATAGAGTAGAGTAGACTTGAGTTCAGACGTGAGCGAATCCGCGGGCAAAAGCTAGTGTAATATATAAAAATATGTATGTGTCGCAGTATTTGTCTTCGAACTCTACCGCAAAAAATAATTGTTTATATTTCAAAGATTCAAAGCATACATTTTAAATGAACTATTTACATGCTAATGTGCAAAAAACTCAGTTCACATTCTATTCTATTCTATCATACATGATACAGGGAGGAATATCAAGGATTTCATCTTTTATTTAAAATATCTGATGGTTCAGGAATGTATCCATTTTAACATGCTGAAAAATTTTCAATACTCAATACTTTCTTCACTTCCACTTAACTATTTTTTTTCTTTTATTTGTCGTTTTTTCATAGTCTTCTACTTCTTGTTTTAATATTAAATTGTTAAACTTGTCATTGTGTTACACCATTGTCAAAGACTTCATTCACACTGTAAAAAGAAAACAATCCTTGGTTTAGTTATTCAGGTTAATATTTAAATCGTTTTAATTACAAACTTGTATAATTTATGTAATAAATGTAGCTATATTACTCGTTCACTTTCTGAAATGTGTAATAGTATTTCAACTTACCAGCTTATTATTTTTTAGAATTGAGGTATCGAAGAAAAACCAACTTTCACACTTCATATAAGATAAATCAGAAGAAACGAAAAAGTTTATCAACTTAGGATATGGACGATGAGGGTACCAATTTCGTCTTCAGGCGTGCTATACTCTAAGAAAACAACCTTAAGCGTTGCGATTAAGGATGTTTTTTAAAGAATAGCACTGCTGAACGTTCGGTAAAGACCAAGTACGTCATAAAAAGCTGTCAGCAAAATTGACGGGGTCAGCGCTGGGCTGACGCTTACCAGGACTGTCATGCAAAGGGCAGGTGAAGGGACACTGTCGATTTTAGTCAGTAAAAGTCCGACAGTAGACTGCATCTAGAGCGCAGAGTGAAGTTATATGTTCATATCTCACGTAAAAATACACGATATTTTAGGAACAGTCACATGTGGTGCATACACTGTATATTAGGCACAAACTACAAAGTGTCTCGCCTGATGTTTACTTACTCTTTGGCACAGTCCGCACCTAAGATTTAGTTTCATGATTTATAAATGCACTAAAAGCTAATTATTTTGGGAAAAACTGATTGTAGCCAATTGGTAATGGGCCGGAAATATTGGCTGCAGTATTGTAGAACCTTGAAACAGAGGCAAGAAGGAACGGTGGGTCGTTTAATCAATAGACGTCTGAGACTGTCGCTCCGCCCAAGGGCAGGATTCGTCATTCGATGATTTTTCCCACCATAAAAAAAATGCCATCTCAAGTAGGCAAACTTCATACTAAAAAACTTAAACAAATGTCAACGAACTTCTGGAAGTGTCACCATCATCATCTTCATCCTGATCGTGTCCCTTGTTATTTGTGACATATATTATTTGTAAATAAACGGCTACTAATATTATTCTGTATTATAGTTTTCTATAACGTATGCCTCGTGTACCTAACCTCCACATACATTACAAAAATGACGACATTGATGAAGTAGCTGATACCAAATTTTTAGGATTAAAAATAGACTCCAATTTAAACTGGAAAGCGCATATCGACATGTTGTGTAAAAAATTGAATTTTATATAATGATAATTAATTAATTATGATTAATTTTTGCATGCCGAATGGTGAAATATGGCAGAACTCTGATACACTTACTACTACCTAATTTTGTATACCCATATTTGCAAATAAATGCTATTCTATTCTATTCTATACTAGCTTCTGCCCGCTTCGTTCGCGAAAAATTTGTGAGACAAAAATTGTGATAGCTCGGTTAATATCCATGTTATATAAATAATTTATAGCCTATGTCACTCAGGAGTAAAGCAGCTTTCTATTATAGCTTCAAT
Source organism: Mythimna loreyi (assembly GCA_029852875.1). Taxonomy (NCBI): domain Eukaryota; kingdom Metazoa; phylum Arthropoda; class Insecta; order Lepidoptera; family Noctuidae; genus Mythimna; species Mythimna loreyi. The sequence continues at coordinate 22,797,709 of CM056785.1, forward strand.
TTTTCCAATCGAACCATTAGTTCCAGAGATTACCTCCTACAAACAAAAAAATAAAAAACAAACTTTACCTCTTTATTATATTAGTGTAGATTTTTAATTAATAGGACCTCGATAAAAAGGCAAATGACGGAGGTTTTACGTTTAGTGTGTTATACAAGATACAAGAGTAATTACTATTGTCCTGAATTAACATCTAAAAAATATTTAAAGAAATCAATAAAAATAAGAAGAAGAAACTTTATTCGTCGACGGAGAAATCATCGCATCCGGCACATAATTAAATCAGAAAAACTTCATAAGTTAAATTTCCAATACCCTGAGCATTGTAACGAAATATTTAAAAAATATTATATATAAAAATAAAAACAAAGCAAAAACGCTTAGGTTGAAATATAAAAAATAGTACTTTTTCAGTTGTGGGTGAGGGTGGGCAATTCTCGCTCTGTTAAACACTTTGCCTTCCAATCGAGCTGCTATGTGGTTTTGTTTTTATTAAAAAAACGAAATTCTCATACATTCGAATGAACACGCGCCCCACCGAGCTCTATAAATTGTTCACTTTTAGAACTGGGGGCTGTTACAGCGAATAACCACAAAGTTTGTAATGGTAAACATGTTTTTCGGTGACCTTTTGTCGTTACTTTTTGTTATGTAGCCCAGTGTTGAAGCCTGAATTGAATTACGTACTGACTACGCAAAAAAAGCAGAAACATGAAAAATAATGTCCACATTTTCTCTTGAGAGTAATTCAAATCGTGACTAAAAAGGTACCTTTTTAGTACTTCATAGTTCAGAGTCGCAGGGCGATTTCTGGCCACCGTAGATGTAGTCTTGCAGACGCAAAAAAAAAGGATATTATGATGACCGATCATGGTCCTCACGTGTTTGGGTCGAAAGGGGTCCACCAGATCTGATGGTTTTGATGATGAAAGATTTGCCGCTGGATTAGAACGCAAAGAACAGTTAAGGATTATTTGTACTGACCCACCCTTAGGGGTACACCCCTCTTGCTCCCATCAGGGTAGCAGAAATTATTAGATGATTTCCCACCTAAAAAGTCTAAATTGTAACGAAAATTTTTCACAATAGGTTCATTAATTTCCAAGAATAAGGACTTGCCAGTTAGTATGAAATATCGTGAGTTATAAACGCTGTTAAAGCTAATAAATACCAAACCCGTTTAAATATGCAGCTTTGTTTGTTTAGAAAATGTAATTTATGATCGGGCAGGTTCGGCCTTCTTCGGCACGTTTTAATCTTACCTTAGTGAAACAACAATGTGTACGCGTGTTGAACATGCAGGCTAATCGTAGAAATGGGCTATTGCAGGCTGTCGGCGCATATGACCCTGTTCTGAAACAGGTCACACCCCACGTGGTGCAATGCAGGCGTGGCAACAGGACGTAATCCGCAGACTCACTCCTCTCACGCCTAGACATGAAAATCCTATAAAATATTTCAATACGCGGCCAAAAATAGAACTAAAGCGGCTTCTGGGAATGTTCTAAAAGTACACCCGGATTCACCGACGAAACTGTTATCCGCGAACAAGTTCGTAACTCAAAATCCCTTGGAATAATTTGTATCTTGAAAACTCATTGATAAAGGCAGGAAAGTTTTCAAAGCGTTACCATACAAATTATAAACTTTTTGAAATGTATTTTAAATGGTACCTACAAGTTTTTTTTTATATTGTTTTTTTGTGTTAAGTTCAAAGGAACTTGTCAGTCCTATCCTTTTTACCTGGAAGTATCGCTAAAACTGCTTATATTACAGAAAAACGATGAAGGTCCTTCAAACCAAGCTATTATTAAATCGGGTGCTGTGGGAGCTAACAGATTTTTCCGTGACGAAAGATTATTGAGTCCTTCATTTAGAATTATCCTTCGTAACACGTGTACTTGCTAAAACCCAAATTCCTTCTAATTCAAAGTTTATTGTTCGAACCGAAACTAGTTACACATTTTGCACAAAACCTGTTACATTATTGTTCACAAATTACGAAGTTTGAACATTTCAGGTTTACTCAACACAAAATTTTACCTTAAATGTCAGAAGTTTTGTAATTTTAAAGTGTTTTTGTGGACTTAACTGTACAATACAGTGATATTTGTGGGCTTGGTGGGCGTTTGTGAAAAGGCCACAAGTGGTCTTTGTTCTTATAGGTCGTGGAAACAATAGGCAGGTTTGACACCGCCAGACGTGGCCGACAACTTTACAACTCATCGATATCGGATATATCCAGATGTTAAAGATAAAGTCACTTCTTTTGATAGGGGATCACTTTTCTGTTTTACTATTTTTTTTTTACCCAACGGCATAAAATATGTCTTGTAAGGGTTGCGAAGGGTGCCATAAATTATAGGAGCCCTTTTTCTCGGAAATGATCATGTGATATTTTACATCTTTATAGACGACGACGAATCGAATGAAACGACGCTTCGTCTAAGAATTGCTTGAGCCTTATTGCAATCAATAAATACTAGCTCACATGCCACACAATTACGATCCTGACGTAAAACAATTACGGCGCGGAGTAAGTGGCAGAGGTCGACTTGATTAGGATTTGGGACGATATTGCGATGTTGGGAATCTCGGAGCAGACTGAGTGCCTTGTTAATGTGACGCCAATTACGTGCCCGATGTAATTATGTTATGTAACAAGTAAGATTAATTGAGACGTAGGAAATATTTTCAGGCGTCTTACGACTATCATAGCATGTTTGGACTTTTTAGTTACCAAACAATATTGCGCAATACTTAAAAAAAAAACTCCATTTTAATCTAACATATTTAACGCATTTTATGTTTCTCAAGTAATGCGTAGAACTTAGTTTCGCTATTCAGACCTTTTTTAAAAGTAATAAGCCTACGAAAAACGATGTAACAGTGTTGATGTAACTCAATAAACGACAGTTGAACGTTCTTTAAAGTTCCATATTCACATCTATAAATACGAGAACAGTTGTCCGCTCTGCACGGCCTCTCGGCGCGGCGCGACCATTGTCCTCCAATCAGCACTGTCTGCAGATCGACGATTTAGCACTTGGAACATCCGCTGCAGATGAACGAACGTCCATTATACTCGTTTCCTATTTCAGTAGATAGAAAAGAACCAATTAGAGGCGGCTCCCAGAGCTCGGCTTATTCGTGTGTGCGTAGGTTAGGTGATAAGTCATTGCTTGGTCCTTCAATAGCTCTGAAGTGGTAAGATCTATTCTGTGGGTTATGTGATAGGTTGCGGGTTCCACTTGACAACACTAACATTTTATTGACTAGGATGAAGTGTTAACAACGTAGGTAATCCTGGGAGTAGTATTAATTAACATATGTGTATTGTTTTGTTGCAGCATGAGGTCACGACGGTGGTGTGGTGTCCGCATGGAAGCCCGGCGGACTGCTGACCACGCGCTGCATACGCTGCGAGCGCAGTTCCGCCGCGCTCTGCCGGAATGGACCGCGCGCGCCTCACGCCGTCGCCGGACTGCGCGAACCATCGGCCGCTCCAAGGAGGACCCCACGAAACCATCAATACCACAGCCCCAACCGCGGAGGCCTTAAACGAACCAGAGACTCCGCGGCCCGCGCCGCGCGCGTTACCTTCTATACCCGAGAGCGAGCCCTTGCTCCGCGAGCCGCTCAGTGTCAGTGCTATCAGTGAGAATGTGTTGCGCAAGCAGAATGGACGGCCGCTGCACGTGCAGTTCGACGCGCAGTCGCCGGCGGCGCCCGCGTCGCTGTCGTCGTCGTCGGGCTCCAGCTCGTCGGACGACGAGGACGTGTCCATCGCCGAGGCGCGGCCGCCCGACGGCGGCTGGGGCTGGGTCGTAGTGTTCGCCTCCTTCATGGTCAACCTCATCGCCGACGGCATCACCTTCAGTTTCGGCGTGTTCTACCCGCACTTCCTGGAGTACTTCGGCGAGAGCAAGGGAAAGACGGCCTGGATCGCCGGCATCTTCATGGCGATGCCGCTGCTGTCCGGCCCCATCGCCAGTTTCCTTACTGATAGATACGGTTGTCGACGGATGACGATATTCGGCTCGATCCTAGCGGCTATAGGATTCGTCATATCCGCCTTCGTAGATAATATGGAGACATTGTTTTTGACGTTCGGCATAATGGCCGGATTTGGATTAAGTCTGTGTTACGTGGCAGCGGTAGTTATAGTCGCGTATTACTTTGAGAAGAAACGTTCTTTAGCCACCGGAATTTCGGTCTGTGGTAGCGGCATCGGTACGTTCGTGTTCGCACCCCTGACCTATGTATTATTAGATGAATATGGGTGGCGTGGAACCACGTTAATATTAGCTGGTTTATTTCTAAATATGGCAGTGTGTGGACTGTTGTTCAGAGACCTTCCATGGACGACGACGATGAATGAAGAAAGGGCGAAAGAGAGGAAACGGAAAAGAGAAAGGAAACGGTTGAAGCGCTATCAAGCGGCGCAGGCGTCTTCAGCCGACAGCGTGTCGGACACTAAGAGTAGTCCTGCTGGGTCTACGAAAGCGAATGAAGCAGCCGATATCGAGACTGTGACGTCACCGATCGTTCCTCAGTTTAGTTCGTTGGTAGACTTACCGACGTTCATGACGGGCGGGGAAGGGGTTTCGCTGGAAGTGTTCGAGCTGATGTCGAACAGGGGTCGCGCGTACGCCATCCTCGCACAGAACTACCCCGGCGTCATGCTGCCTTCCCGGAGCTTCAGCGACAGCGGCCGCTTGCACGAGATGTCCCCGCCGCGCGCCTTGATGTCACCGGGAACCGCGTCACCAGGAGCCCTGTCTCCCAAAACACAGCGGCCTCCAAAACCAAGCTCTGCACCTATCAACGACAAGGCAGCCTTATCCCTCTGGCTACGGCGCCAGGCTGGGCAAGGCTCGACAAAGAAGCCTCCAGCTTTCCTCAAAGACTTGCGGGTGCACCGTCACTCGCTGACGTATAGAGGCGCCATGCTCAACATCAACCGGTACAGACTCAGGGCGTCCTCCTGTCCCAACATCTTCAGGAACTCGATGACGACCATTGCTAAAGAAAAGGTAAGGGTATTCATTTACTAACTTTTCAGATTGAACATTGCGTGAACATCGTAGTGGTTACCACCCCACTCATATTATTCATATCACTAAAATGTTGACGGAAAACATTCACTCATAAATTTAGACAAGAGCTAGACAGAGAGATACTCTATTAGAGAAAAATTCTCCCCCCCCCCCGTTTTAATGACACTAGTATTCTTATACTAATTAAAAAGAAAATATTTTTTTAACTCCGAACTCCGATACAAAAAATTTTTCCTTTACAAGTCTCTGGTGCTTTTTTCTAAGCCACAAATAAGTCTGTGCCAGTTGGAGAACTAACTAGCTAGCAAAAATCAAAATCAAAAAGGTTTTTATTTCATATAGGCCTACAAGGGCACTTATAAAACGTCAGATGCTAGTGCACGGTTCCAAATTGGTCGTTTCCTATGGAGAAGAACCGGCAAGAAACTCCATGGTTACTCTTTTAAAAAAATGATTTCTTACAATAATTCGTTGTTACAGTACTTATATCATTATGTAAGAACAGTGTAGACCAGTCAATATTATATTAAAAGCACAATAAAAATAATCATAATAATAAAAAATAAAAGGTGAATCGTAATAGGATTTACTAAGTCTACAGTGCTCTTACTTTACAACGTGAATTGTAAAAAAATATTGTATATATGTAAAAAAAAAAAAATTAAAAAAGTATGAGAAAAAAAAATACATCGATCACTACAACAGTTACACTTCGGGGTGCTAACAAAATTAATTATTATTGAATTAAAATTTTTTTTTGGTCTTAATAATATAAATATTGCAGAAGCAATGTGTCAAGAAAAGAAATGTGTATATGGAAACAAAGATGGAGCAGTTAATAGACACAATTACACAATATGAATAAGTTACCAGGGAGCCACATGTGCAGGAGCAGTCATTGCCAAACAAGCTTGTCTTCTACATAATCCTTAACCTTATAATATGCTTTTTTGGTTAGGACCCGCTTAATGTGATTTTTGAACTTTCCCTCACTAAGTTCGGTTACCGCTTCTGGCAGCTTGTTATAAAAACGTATGCTGTTTACTAAAAATGACTTGCTGGTCTTGGCTAACCTCCATTTGGGTAAAACAATTTCGTGTTTACTGCGCGTATTCTTGTTGTGAATATCGCTTCTAATTTTAAAAAGTCCTAAATTTTTACGAACATACAGGATACTTTCTAAGATATAAAGAGAAGGCAGAGTCAGTATATCGATTTCTTTAAATTTATCTCTTTAAATTTAGCAATTTTGGAAGTGTTGAATAGCCGAGAATTTTATAGGGCTACTATGCGTTCCAAATAAAAATAGGATCGATTGATAGGATGTGACGCCACGCCGTACTATCAAATCGAAGATATTTTTGCAAAATTAAAGAACTCAGAGATTAGTAAAATTGAAAAACTGGATTCTGATTAAACTTTTTTCGTTCACAGATCGTAAATAACTTAAATTTTTCGTAAATAAACTGAATTTTAAAAATACCTTGCAATTAGAGTAGGATGATGATGATTTTTCCCCGATCACTAAATGTGTGAAAGGCTCTCATTTGCGACCAGTGGCTTACGACGAAAGCTATGCCAGGTCGGTCTCAAGAGTTTAAATGACCCCATCTGTCTCCGTTTCCAGCTCCAGTGGTACGCCGGTCTGTGGGACTTCTGGGACCTGGTGGTAGACGTGCTGGACTTCTCCCACTTCTCGAACCCGGCGTTCCTGGTGTTCGCCCTGTCCAACTTCCTGCTGTACATGTGGTACGACGTGCCGTACGTGTACATCGCTGACAACGGCATGAGCATGGGCTTCAACGAGTCACAGTCCAGCATGCTCATCTCTATTATTGGCATTGTCAATATGTTTGGCGAGGTGAGTTGCACTTTTGTTTTTTATCAACTTTTTTTTTACAACTGTCACTCAGCTAAGCAGAGCTTGTGTTATGGGTACTAGACAACTGATAAACCTACATAAATATTTCTAAATACATACATATTATAGAAAAAAATTAATAACAGAATAAACGATTGAGCTCATCGCACAAAAATTTGTCCTGGCAGAACTGACCTGGCTATGCCGGAGGTCGTGGGTTCGATGGGAATCGAACTCACGACCTCCGACATAGCAGTCAGGGTCACTCGACTAACAGGCTAGTCAAGACATTATTTTTAGTACCTATATACGAAACACGAAACACGTGTCTAGTAGTTTTATGAAACACAAAGTTTTAAGCTGTACCTGCGGGTAAAATGGGGTGAATAGAAACAAAACTTTTGTTAGGATTATTACTTTGATTTCATATTTATAGTTTTAATAACGCATTTTTGTTTTAAATATTGAATTAATAAAAAATATTTAAATTCTAAAAAAAATATGTAAAAAGTAACAAAATGTTGTTCCTATTCACCCCCGATTTGTTTCTATTCACACCGTTTTACGGAACATTTGGACCAGTTATGAAAAAGAACAAAAAAAAGAAAGGTTACTTCTAGGCAAGCGTGCTCCATCGTCGGCCACATCGTCGCTTACCATCAGGTGAGATTGTGGTCAAACGTGAGCCTATTTAGAATAAAAGAAAAGTAATTTGCTTTTGAGAGTTTAGATAGGCGGACATGAATGTACTGACCAGCAGATTTTTTCACTATTTCAGGTTTGGTCTCATAATAAAATTTGTTTGTTATCATGACTACAATCCTGTGTAATTAGTAACAATTAGTGACCGACACTTACTAATTACCTTACGGATAATTAGTAATTACCAGTGATCCTATATTATATCCTAGCGACATAAACGTGAGGCGATTAGCTAACCACATTGATTGACGTAGGGACTCTGCAAAAGGGTTAAAGCCTACTGGGGCCCAGGGTCTCTGTCTGAAAGGAAGGCTTGGCCCCACTGCGAAAAGCAGAGAAAGGAACAGGGTGGGTTGTATCGTCAGTAAGAGTCTGACACTGTTTATCGCTACGCCCAAGAGCGGAATTCGTCATTGCATGATTTTTGCCCGCTGTAAAAAAAACCTTCGACATTTTAGTGAAATAGCCATTCGATAAGGTTAGATGAAGCGAGAGTCTTGTATTGAAAGATTATAATGATTATAATTCCGTAAATAAATATGTGTTACTGTCGCGAATCTTATTTTAATCAACACACAACTTGACGCTGACTGTTAAACATGTATTTTGCGCGCTATTCAGAAGGGTTTTAGCTTAAAAATAATTATACCGTAAAGTGAGGCTACTTTTGCCCTTGGGTATAACTTTGGACAAGCCAAATAACCAATAGGAACATATTATATAGATAAACTCTGTTTACTGTGTTTCTATTGGATCCTTCTATTGAACCCTATATTCCTTCTATTGAACCTGTGCCAAATTTATACCCCGAGGACAAAGTAATGAGTAATAATAAGACTTCAAAAATAATGTATACTTATTCTTCGGCCCATAAGTTGGAACTATTTAAGTTCAACTTATGTGGCCGTTGTTGCTATGGTGCACACTGAGCCGCATTTCAATTGATACCCGAAAATCTGTTACAGCGCATTAAAGTTCTATCGCTATTTAGCTCAATTTATAAGCCACGTATTGTATTACTTTGAAAGAGCTATAAGCAATAAATACTAAAGTTAATTATCTGCCTGAACAGATAAATCTCACATGTGTCCCACGACGAGGAAAGCAATTACCCCTACATAGTAATAGGCCTGTGACGATAACACTATCAGTCGTTATCAGCAGGCATTGTTTAACTTGACCCATTTAAATCATCTCGCGTGATAACAGACAGACGTACGGATTGTTATGCAACAGATATTTGCATGTGTACAGATTGTGTTATTGACATGTATTGGAAACATGGACGATGAAAGCGTAATCATACGATTCTTCTGATTAATCTTTATGCAGTATGGAAAAATTATCTACTTGAACTTTCATTACTAAATATAAACATAAATATTTACGCTTTATATAATATTGTGTAAATGACAGTGCCATTTACATAGATCATCGAAGCTGTCAGCAAACTGTAGGGGCCCTTCAGGGTTGAAGCCTTCTGGAGCCGAGGGTTGGTGCGAAAGTGTTACCGCGGCTCTGGGAAAAAGGCAAGGAAGGAATTGGGTAGGCTTTTTAGTCAGTAAGAGCTGACACTGTCTCTCGAACCGCCCAAGAGCGGGTTTCGTCATTGGATGATTTTCACCTACCATAAAAAAAAACTGATAATGTATTTACAATGTTTTTTTTTTAAAAAAGAGAGCTAGGATCAATACCACAGGTACTAAACTATTGGCTAGAATTTTTTCAAGCTTTCCAATACCTTCATCAATTACCAATCACTCTATATAGTTGGGCAAATTGACAACTAAAAAGGAAAACTTCTAGAACATGACATCAGTTCATATAGCTCCGTACTTGGGCGATATTGAAGTGCAGCATCGTGCTTCCCATTCCAGATCCTGCTGGGCTGGGTGGGCGACTTCTCGTGCGTGAACGCGAGCATCGTGTACGCGGGCTGCATGGTGGCGTGCGGCGGCGTGACGCTGCTCATGCCGCTGCTGGGCACGTACGCCACGCTGGCGGCCGCGTCGGGGGCCTTCGGCGCCTGCATCGCCGCCAACTACTCGCTCACCAGCATCATCCTCGTCGAGCAGATCACGCTCGAGAAGTTCACCAACGCTTACGGCTTGTTGCTCTTGATTCAGGGCGTTGCTAACCTGATTGGACCTCCTTTGGCTGGTTAGTATATTTTTTTTTACTAGCGACCCGGCTTCGCACGGGTGCAATGTTGATGTAATCAATGTATTATACATATAAATCGTCGTCTTGAATCACTCTATCTATCGCATCAAAATCCGTTGCGAAGTTATGAATCCGATGAGATGATGGAATAGGAAAGTTACTAGTTCTAATGAGTTACGTAAGCTCCGCACTGAGACTAGATTGTCGAAAGTTAAAATATTTGTAAGACACCGACATTTACTATCGAAATGTCAGCAGGCCGATTCAGAACTTTTTGACATTTGAATAATCACGACCAACGACACAAGGTAGTGACCTTAACTCGACACGTGGTCTATGGCCTCATACAGCGGTATGAGGCCACAGACCACGTGTCGAGTAACGGTTCACTCTCTTTCAGAGTGGAGACCCGCGTCTCACCAGTGGGAGCACTATGATTGATTACGTATATACTATATTGAATATCAGTACCCGTGCGAAGCTGGGGCGGGTCTCTAGTTGTAAATAAACTTGGGTTGGAAGTTTGTATGGAAAAACTAATTTCACGTGGGGAAAACCCGGCAAAAACTTGTATAACACTTTCACCAGCCTTAATAATATTCCTCCTCTCTGGGAGAGGGAATGGGCCATAATCCACCACACGGTTCCAGTGCGAATTGGTGGATGTCACATGTCTTCGAATTGTTGGTTCTAGGACTTGCCGGTTTCTTCACGATGTTTTCCTTCACCATTTTGGCAGTAGAGGTGGTAAAATAAATTACATAATATAATGCGCCTGACTGGGTTTAAACCCGCGACCTACAACTCGAAACTCAGGGCCTTTACCACTTGGCCACCACTGCTTATTTTATAACATACTAGCGACCCGCCCCAGCTTCGCACGGGTACTGATATTGAATATATTATGCATATATTATACACATAAACCTTTTCTTGAATCACTGTATCTATTAAAAAAAAACCGTATCAAAATCCGTTGCGTACTTTTAAAGATCTAAGCATACATAGGGACAGCGGTAAGCAACTTTGTTTGAATACTATGTAATGGAAATACGTTATTTAAATTCATATAAAACAATTAAATTTGCAGGTTGGGTGTACGACGTGACGGGCTCGTACGACCTGTCGTTCTACCTCGCGGGAGTCTTCATCGGAGTGTCCGGCCTCGTGCTGTTCGTGGCGCCTCTCATCCGCTGCGTGCGCTACTGCTCCAAGGACACTCCCGCCCCTCCCGACCAGGAGGAGGGCAAGCCCAACGGAGACATCAAGCAGAATGGCAAACTAGTGGTGTAGGATCGTAGATAATACCAGCCTTACAGGCCTTACTTTTCAATCTACCTGTAACAGTGCCTCTACAGGATCTCTTCAAATACAGGACAATCAATCGTAGTGTATACCTTTATAAGAAGAATACATGTCAACATCTTCTGCATAGTGCTTTGTTGGCTGTCTTCCAGTCTAAACTGATGCAGCCTATTAGAAATACTACCAGTATTTTTCATGGAGCGAGTGACTATCATAACTTCACAACCCATTTTGGGGACATGCAGTCACAATGGTGTCTAGAAAAAGTGTACAGACTAACTCTTGATTTTTTCTGGCCAATGAGACAGTATTTAGAGTACCTTTTATTAACAGATTCAGTGTCATTGTGTCAAGTGTCAAAAATCGTTAACATATGCCATTCATAGTGTAATCTGGCTAAAAAGCAATGTATGGTTTAACACTGAGTTACGAAACTACGGTGCAGATATATCACAATTGTAGATTTTTTATTCCTTAATTTTAATAGTATTTTCGAATAATTTATCTTGATTTTTTTCACGATTTTTCTTCTATGATGTTGTTTTACATTTAAATCATAACGCTTAAAAGATATACCTACATCAAGTCACATTGAATCAGTGTACATAGTCATAACAAGTTAGCCAGGAAACAATGTCTTGGACACTTACTAGCCTAGGCTCAAGACGAGGTCTGTCCGCTCAATGTTACAACTTCCTTAATAGTGACGTAAGTATTTCAAGTGTTTGTACATCCTATTGTCGATAAGGCCCAGGGTTCTGGAAATATAATTATCGATGTACGGTGCACATCAGACTACAACTGTCAAAATTCTTCAAATGATTTTCAACTCTTAATCTAAATATAATAAGGTTCAAAATGTATTGGAGAAATCTGACAGATGACAGCGATTCTCCCGCTCGTCACGATAATTTTCGTTCCAGACGCTGGGCCTAAATATCAATTGAGGCATCCCTGAATAGTGTTTTAAAGAATGTTTCTAATGAAAGTGAATTAGCGTAGAAATTGTGGTGTTAACTGAATGTTATTTATGTAATGGAGGTAGCGGCGTGATTTCTAGTAACGGTGGGAAAAATATGAATCGAATTTGTAATGTAGTTATTCTAGTACAACTGAAATTTCGACTCTAAGGGTTCCGGATCGCGAAAATTATTGCCAGTTGTATTGGGAACTCGCAAATTAATATACATACATTTTGGCCCCATTGGTTATAGAAACTAAAAAAAGAAAATATTTTAACAGATAACTGAACGAATGTTGTGACTTTAGAAGCACTTGTAGTAATTAAATCAACTTTCTTATTAATTAGTTGTATTTATAAGAATAACTGAAATTGTAAGAATTGCTAAATACCTATTCGATACGTTCTTGCTCTGTCAAGGATCATTGTTGGTAAAAATGTGAGTTTGATTTGTGAAATGCAATAGGTTTTGTTTTTAACAGTGAGTGCTACAATAGCCAATACTAATTTGTAAGTTATAGAAGCTAAGGAAAATAATACAGACTAAAAAATGTGATTAGCAGTGAAACAACAGAACGAAAACAATTTTTCGCATTATATATGCTTTCCACCAATCATGTAAGATTTTAGCTAATATTAATCCTGGCTTTTTATTAAAATTGAAATTCTATAAGGAGTTTAGAAACTTTAAAATTGTATCACCAAAGACTGCCCATGTATAAAAATCAGAAAATATAGATCTTCCTGTAGTTTATTAAAGTTTGCGGTTGAATGGTAAATTCCTTTGCACACACTACACTCTGTGTGTGGCTGGCTAAGGAATTGATTGTTCAGCTTGTGCTAATAGTGTAAAAAAAACTATATTCTATTTTTTAATTAGGTGGACTCAAGTGACAAGAGTGGACAATGCCCAGCTGTCATTAAACCACTTTGACAGCTGTCACTTTAGTCCATTTAATTAAAATTTATGGTTATACGTCATGTGTGCGATATAGTATTGTAATAACAAAATATTTTCAAAATAAAACCTCTGTAAACAAATGTGATTAATTCAATCTTTTATAGCGTTAAGAATTATGTGCCCTCAAATTAAAATTGCATTAGAGTCTTCATTAAAACATGTGTATTGTCGCAAACATTAAGAACGAATACCTTTGAATACACATATGTTTAATGGAATGATCATAGTGTATAAGTTATGTTGAGAGGAAAAAATAAACAAATTATGTACCAAAAAAAAATGTTATCATGTAGCTTTGTTTGCATTTTGTGTAGTCTTAGGTGTTATATTAGAGTTTATTGCCTTCAACGTCGTTAAGCGACTGTATTACAAAGAATTCTTCAAAATATAACCGCAGAATTGTAATTACTATACTTACCAGATGCCTTTATAAGACCAGTAACTTTTTATGATAATGTAGTGCTATTTAAAAGACAGAAATAAATAATCTTAGTATGTCAGTGCTACACCTTTATTATCCATTTTTAATAATACAGATATTTACTGCTGTATTTTCTCGTATCGAATTTTTGACACTTGAAAATAATTTTTAACTTTTTTCTTCAAGGTCTGGCCAGTTTATGGTTCATATTTGATACCAGGACTATAAAATCAATAATATTTATTAATACGAGAAAATATAGTTTCCAAACTTTGAGCCATAAATTTCCGTCGTAAACAATAAATAATAGTATTCCCATCTTATTAATTATATACTTTTTAATAGCATGACAACAAATCGAATTCAAATTATTACTAATTGTTAATTATGATATCAATACAATTTTATTTTATAAGTATTTTATGAACATCGGTAAGCTCTTGCCAAAATATGTTTAGAGTGTGCAAATTTTTTTAAAAGAATTTTTATTTAGGCAACTTGCATGATTGAAATATAAAATCGAATATATACTTGGAATTGCAGTTTGTGGCCCGTTGGTCGAGGGAATGGTTGAATGAATATTTAATCTTGAAAGTTTTATTATTGTTAAAATCGAAAGAAAGCAACTGGAATAAATCAAAAACAACTGCCGATCATTCGTTTGACAATTTGAACTCTATTTTATACTCAAGAAAGTAGATAATTAAATGAATGTGTGCGATTCAACACGATTGCGGTTGCAAAGCGATACGTTGCGGTTCTTGCGAATATTGCGTGATGCGTGCGAAGTCAACGCTTTAACCGCACCTTGTATCGTAAGAGCGGAAATATCAAATCATCATTGCGACCGCTTCGCTTCGTTCATTGCTAACTCCGCACCCACGTGCGATTGGTGAGTCCGGACACCGCAGTAGAGTATTAATTGTTTGTTGAATTTGATCGAAATTGACGCTTCATTAGTAAGTATAATTTTCAATCAAGAAATTATTCCCTAAAACTAATAACTAACAGTGTACATGTAAGTAGTAGTAGTAATAATGTCAATAATTGAATGTGTTGCCTTGTTCGCATGCGGTGGCCGCCATGTCAAGTGATTGTACTAAACGGGTATACAAACAAATGTATTATGTATATATCTGATGCGCTCTGTCGTGTGTATGTTAGTAAAATTCTTTTTTGAATTTATTTTACTTTTGTTTTATTTTTCTTTTTCACTTCTAGCGACTGACGATGAGTCTATGGTCCCTTGCTGTACTATCACGGTCGTTTTTGCCTGATCACTTAAAAAATAAAAATTGCTTGAATCCAAACGCCAAAGCTTTGAAGTTTTCGTTTCAAGTGCAAGCCAAAATTAACTTAGCGGTGGTCAGGCGGAAGCGTCTTCGATGGTCCCTCTATCTGGGTTTTGAATTGTGTTCTATTTTCAAATATTTCTTTTTTTTTAATGGAGTGACTGATAAGGACAGTGAATTTAAAATTTTGAAATCGTCCTATACAATACTCTTTTCTGTGTGAAAGCGAATCTTAGGTACAGTTATTCAAGAAGATGTTTTGTGTTCCCTGAAAATACCCTCATTAGATGTCTGAATATTTGTCCTATATCTTAAACATGTCTAAAAATAAAATTGTGATAATAAAAAGAGAAATCTAATGAATATCGAATAAATCAAATAAATACTTATTAAGCATAGCTAGCTAGTTCTAACGTAGTATTGAGTAGTAGACGATTGGAGTTCGAAGAAAGCAAGATTCGCATTTCTAAACTGTTAGCGATAGGGTTTGAATAATTTTCGTGACAATTTACATTAGATATTTTCGATATAATTCCTCAGAGAGAAAGTTAACCGCAATAATGTAATTATAAAAAAAACACATTTAAAAGTTCTTCCATAGTATTTTTTGCACTCGCTAGAATATTGGCACAACTTAGAAATAAAACGGTTGTTAAAATTAAAGACTAATAATTCAGATACAGTTTTATTAAAAAAACTTTTAGAATAGCAGTAACCATTTTATAATTATAATCTGCAACACGATACTAATGATCCCATAAATTAATAAATTATGAAACTGACAAAAACGACGATTTGCACATTAAGATTTTACATATTTAACTTAAAATTTGTGATTATTAACAGTTTACACCAAAATAAGCAATCATTTACTTGATAATTATTATAATAAGTCAAATTCGATTAAATTATTTATTGTAGAAGTTGTTAATGAATAAATACCTCATAAAGATAGCGTTATATTTTATTGATCGGGGTCTGTTCGTATTGGCTATTTGAGACCCTACTATTAAAGAATTCATAATTATGTATTATTATAATAAAGACCATTTTAGCTTGAATTTGTTTTTTCTTACTAACCTTATAAGATTATACCTACATAATGATTTTATTTTTATTTTTTATAAACTAATGCTTGACTGCATTCCCACCTGATGGTAAGCAGTGATGCAATCGTTGTATCACGAAGTAATTTTTATAAAGTGTAAAAACTGAAGTCACACAGTACAACATGCATCACATTCAGCATCTTTGAAGTCTAGTTGATTTACAGAAAACAGATTTATCGCTAGGTAGAGCACCCGACGATGCTAAAAGCTCTGATGAAACTAGATGAAGCTAGAAAAAGTTATTTAGCGCACAAGAACGTTCATTGTGGCGACTTACTTGCTTCATGGTGGCGACATTAGGGGCTTGGGGAGGCCTATGTCCAACAGTCCAACGTTTTGAGCTGAAATGATGATAATATTGATGACTAGGGCACCGAAGTCTCTGACCACATTTAACTCGAAAACTAGGGATTTGGAGATATTATACATCATGTGGTCGAGTTGAGAAGTACGTATATCTTCAGGTCATCATCATCATCAGCCTTTTTAATGTTCCCACTGCTGGGACACAGGCCTCCTCTATGGGAGAGGGAATGGGCCGTAATCCACCACGCGAGCCCAGTGCGGGTTAGTTATTTTCAGGTCAGCCACCTAAAAACCTTCGAAGATCCAAAGGAGTTTATATCAAATAAAGCATTTACATGCAGAAAAATGCTCTTGAACCGGAGACGGAAAAATTATATTTTCAAAATCAGAATTCCTGATGGTAGTCATACCAGTATCAGTCACACATTGCATTGGTTCTTACTATTTCTGTGGAGGGTGCCCACGTCTAAACGGTAAATTTTTGAAATGGGCATGAACGGCCAAATCTGAAAGTAAGAGGAATAACACCCAAAAGAGACTCGGGCGATGTTAATTAAATTAAAACTGCATCAGTGTATCTTGGTACATACTTTGGAACAATCAATAGGTAAACTGGCCTCAGTACTAGTAAGTAGATACCCAGGAATCGATCTCATTGATTTTGGAAACAGGTAGCTATTTATAAATTAGTTTGCCGCGAAAATCGGTTTATTTATACTATAATTATCTGGCCGTGATTCAGATCATAGCTCGAACCGAGGAGTGCCTGGCGATTGCCTCCTACGAAGCGCAGTAATGCTTGCAGAGGAGTCTATACGCAATGTCACGTCACGCCCCACCTGCCGCCAGGACTACGATCCTGATTTCCGGTAACCATAGGTGCGGGCTTGCGGATGGTGCGCAAAGGGTAGATTGCTGTTTGACCGTCCGGTAACAGTCCAAACCGAGCCCAATTCGCCGACAGTGCAGATTCGAGTCAGCAAACCGTAGGGGACCAGCAGAGTCGAAGCCTACTGGGAGCCAAGGATCGTTTTCTGAATGGCAGGTTCGGCTCCGGTATGAAAGGCAACGAAGGAACAGGACCGAGTTTTTAGTCAGTAAAAGTCTGACACTATCTCCCACCCCGCCCAAGAGCACGCACGGAGATGTCAATGGTAATTTTCTCACCGAAAAAAAACTATCTAGTATTTCCAAGTTGTAGAAAAAATAAACGGATTTTGTAGATTTTAAAATGTTCTAAAGAATGTAGGTAAATCAAGAATGATTCACACTTTTCGAATTGAGTAATTTTGATCGGTTAGGTAATTTGCTGCGTTATACTATAATAATAATTATGTAGTGCCTATGGGCCGCCAATTAAATTAAATCGATAAAGGTTCAGTAGAAACAAAAAAATACTGGGTTTAGTTACAAATAGACAAAAACCTTATTTTTTTCTTCGAGCGAGAAAATTTAACATTTGATAATTTGCGAGATCAAGCTGTACGAAATATGAACACATATGGCGCCTTTCGCGCATTCTGGCGAAAGGCACAGATTGGTTTAGCGCGGCGCGGTAACAACAGCAGAAAAACAGCTTGTCACACGGCGCGAGCAAAATTTTTACCATGAAAAAAGGCAGGACTTTTCCCATTCAGAAGGCGAGTGAGAAGCGTTTATGAAATTATAGAGCGGCGTCTCGCTTCCACAAACGATTTGAGGGCCTCCACCACAATCATGCCTAAGGGCTTCCGAGGCGCTGGTCATTATGTAGATTTCTTTATTTATTAGTAGATACCTACGTATCTAAATAAAAAGTTAAGTAGGTATACCTATCCGCCTATTTACGAAATTGAAAAAGAACGAGACATTTTCGTGACATCATCCTGTTTTCGACCGGTGACCTCGAATCCTTACAAAAGCCCAAAAAGGTGAAACGGCAAGTCGGCAAACTGCGAAGATATTTCATGAATACATTTATGAAAGTTGATAAAACAAAAGAATTCAGGAATTCCCTTAGCTATTGGCGTTTGGTCGACCCGACGACCTCGCTGGGGACTATCCTATGATCTAACGATACCGAAGATGTGGAGAATGGACTGAGTAATATCTTTACAAAATTAACGTTCCATCATCGGACCATCAGGCGCTCATAGTTTCAACTTATTACAAGTTATTTTCGTTTTTTTTTTCGCTGAGCGTTCTGAACTTAGGTACCTTGGTGCGAATTAGTTAAGTAAAAACATTTTAAGTGTGCGTGTATTGATTAACACGTACATCCATCTAAAATAATCTAAATTACAGAACCAGTACTCAGCGCGAGTACCTTCGCCGCGCGATTCGGTAGTTGAAAATAATACTATTATGGCGTATTCAGAGAATAGAAAAGAATGAGAGTTGTTTGTTATTTGATACAAATGAAAACAAGTATCTACAATGCCTAGTCTAAATGCGTTTTAACAGTGCTAGCCTATCCAAATAAAATTCTAATCTAATCTTAATCCCTTTCACGTATTCACCTTGTTAGCGGAAGCTCAGTCCATTCTCTACGTACATGTGAAACTAAAGCTACAAAAGAATATTATCCTGTTGCATTTTGTAGTTTATAAAAGAGGGTTGCAAATTGAGGGTCCCTTACATCGCCGGGTTTTGGGCGAGAGGTCGGTTCTGACTGGTTATCAACTAGCTCGATAAACATTTGATGGAGCTGATAGGCTGGTAATACTGGGGAAGCGGTTTGTGGTGAGTGCCTATGGGTAAGAAAATAGTCGAATTATTATTAAGTACTTATGCAATCTTAATTACGTAGGTATTGCGACAAAGTATGACAGTTACATTTTTGAATAGGTAGGTTTACTCGTCATCAAGACAGTGTTTATCTACGGGACTACTTAGTAGAAGCGCAGCAATGTTATGACATTACAGGTTATGTCTATGTCTAGTACATAGACTTTAGTCTATTATTAATTAACTGGGTTTTGGTTTGAATCGGCTCTTCGTTAGGACATGTGGCCAACTGCTAAGTTCTTGTAGTCATTTATTTACTTTTGATTTCTTAATTAACTTCAAATCAGACACTTTTGATGCCTAACTGTTCTGTGAATTCAAGTATGAACATATTGTGGGCTGTAGGATTGTTTATATATGACCTACCGTGGCCCTAGAGAACGCAAAGTGCCACTTGCTAAAGGAACATAGGTGAGTAATAGGGGTATCAGCAGTAATGAAATCTATTCATACCTATAAAAGAATGTCGTGTTAGTTACACTTTTTATAACTGAAGGACGGCTGAACCGATTTGGCTGGGTGGTGGCTAAGAAACAGGAAAAGGACATAGGATTTTTTATTTCGTTCCCAAACGAAAAATGTTGTTTATTATAAGGTGCTACACTGATAAGTGCAACCCATGCACTGAAATGAATTAAATGAATAATTAATAGATTTTAAAAAATCTATTATTTCAATGATTCTTTAATTTACATTTATCATGATTTAAAAAAATAAAAAAATCTGCTCATTTATTGCCTCTAAGGCGGAACAGCATTCGCGGGAACAGCTAGTATATAGGTAGATATTTATCAATATTGACTTTAATATATCGAGAAAAAAAAATCGATATATCGGATCGACATTTTCGGTTTTAAAATAAAAATTTGTTTAGTTCAGTCGAAGCCAATAATAGGTAAGAAATACCAGCTCAAATGGTAGTAAGCTGTCGTGTCAGACAATGTTAGTTGGCGGGTCGCTCCGGGCGCTCGGCCCGCTCACCGGTCTCTGAGGCATTGCGACTGAACTTCGCCTACGTTTCCTAGAATTACATTATATATTTTGTTATGCTGATATTTATAAATCGGGTTAGTATTTTGTCTTAACTTGTACTAGTTTATGTTTACGTGACTTTTGGACTATTTGTATACCTGCTAAATTATCCGGTATGTTATAAGAATTATCGCCTTCAAGCGTCAAAGTTTGGCGAGTTTTTAGAAATAAGGAAAACCTGTACTTATTTTAAAAGTTAATAAATTTATTAAAAAAATAATAATAAACTAATCTGATGTTTTTTGACGGTTTGGTCTACAGCGTAACTTTATGAAGCTTGTTGTTTCAGAATTTTATTGACAAAAAAATCACTCGTAGTTCTTTTGTTGCCTATCATTCCAGGGCACAGGGTTTTCCTTACAGAAACAAACCCATGTCCCTGGCACCTGAGCCCGTAGTAAACCATGTGTTGTATATTGTGTGAAGTAATTGTATTTGTTGTATTAGTTTTACTCACTCTTACCTACCTGTGTTTCTTCAGTTGCCTTTTGCGTTCCAGGGCCATGGTAAGTATTTTGAACAATCCCCGTCAATCTTGCTGACATCTCTTTGATACGCAGACCGTTCGGCATACTTTGATTCGAGTTCAAGATCCTTCTCAAAGGCGTACCAACCCTTCTAAGTTGACCACAGATGGCAATATCTTTAAAAATAAATTATTTTTAGTAGGTAAAATTTTTAAAACGATGAAATAGTCGTTTTTACCGCGTACATCGAGGAACTGGAATAGTTTGCCTGCTGCGATCTTTCCGTGCGATTATAATAATTTAACAATAATTCTTTAGTTTGATTTTGATGGCTATTTTGATTAAAATTCTGTTTTTAATGTTAAGTCTAATTTTAATCATATCTTGGATTTTATCCAATTTTTAATAGTTAACGACAATCCGTATTTTAATCGAAATGTCTGATCTTTTTAGCTAAAATACGGATCATAACTAGCTGAAATCTAGTATTTTTTCTAGTTTCACGCAGGAAAACTAGTGTTCTAATAAATCGAGCTAGGATAAAAAACTACACCGCAGTACGATTCGTTGTTAGCCACAAACAAATGCGAACCCCTGCCAAGTTGTGTTGAACCGCGCAACTGCAGAGATCCGTAGTCAAATCAAATACTGCAGAATAATTTAGAAATATGTTGGCATTCAGCAAGCTGAACTAGAAACTGGATGAAGAAGTCAGATCTAATACTGATGGTAATACTGAGTACCTATGTATGTATCTAACAAAGAAATCGTTTAAAAGTACGCAGCGAATAAGTTGAACCATCCACTACGGCTGCGCGCAGCCCCCACCTTGACTTGACTATCGGTTGTAATCCTCGTCACACAAGTTGAACTATCATGGCGGTTCGAACTGGAGGGCCCCGCGCAACCACAGCAAGAGCGTCTATAGGAAGGGATTAGTTTGTTATAATCACAACAGCCGTATAATCAAGTAAAAGTGTGGCGACCATAACCTCAGAACAGACTCTGCAAAAGGGTCCAAGTCTACTAGGGCCCAGGGTTTGTTTCTGAAAGGAGGGCTTGGCCCCAGTGCGAAAGGCAAAGGAGGAACGGGGTGGGGTGTTTAGTCAGTAAGAGTCTAATGATAAATGATCTTTATTTTGTAAGTAGGTTTTTAAAAACACTTTTACACGTCATTTTGTTTTTTTTTTATGCTAGATGAGTCCGGTGTTTCCTAGCGGACTAGTCTAACATTGTTTCCCACTTCGCTCAAGAGCGAGATTCGTCATTGGATGATTTTTGCCCACCATAAAAATAAATATTTAGTACTTGTATGTATATAATAAAGAAATCGTTTAAAGATGCAGTACGCAGCGAATAAGTTGAACCATCCACCACGGCTACTCGCAGCCCCTCAGGATGTTTTCCTTCACCGTTTTGAGAGCAGTGATGATGAAATAAATTACACAAAGTAATGCGCCTGGCTGGGTTTGAACCCGCGACCTACAAATCGTAAGTTGTGGACCACTTGGCCACTTCACCTTTGCTTTAAATTACTAAAAAAACATTAGAGTGTAGATTTCAATCATTCCAAGTATTGGTAAACAAATTACTAACTTAAAGGACTTAGTAACCGAGTCAAAAACATTACCTAAAAAAAAATGGGTTGCGGTTGTTCCTGACAGTATTTTAAAAAACGAATTCAGTCTGCCAACGGAAAGGGAGCGGGAACACTATACGAGTTAGCGTGTCGCCTGTGACGTCACCAACACGCGTGTTCCCAATTCAAACAAACACGTTTTTAATTCCCTTTCGGAACACGTTGCTAAGCTTTCCAGTTTGAGCTAAAAAACGAAAGCTAAATTACATGGAGATGAGTATAAAATGGAACTAAAGGGATCGGGATAAAGTTGTGATTGAAACTGAGATACAGGATTAATTAGAAATCTTTTGATTTTTAAGTGAAGAGGTACTACAAAGATCAATAACTAAAACAATATTTTGGTGTGAGATGAGAATGGAGGAAAATGACTTAGATGATTTTAGGCAGTATGTTACACAATAAAGTAATAGCTACTTTTTTTTTTGGTAGTTAAAGATCTTTCAACGACCACTTCCGCTCTTGGGTATAGCAAGAGATAGCGTCAGAATCTTATTGACTAAAAACCCGTTCCTAGATTGCCTTTCTTACTAGGGCTTCTTTCTGCAGGATCTCTACGTCTATCTCTCTTTGCTTCTTGTCTTCTTGAAGCGCGTGGGATCAGTGTGCGCCGTCGACGACTTGGGCTTGGTCCGCTCGATTATCGGACGATTGGACTGCAAGCTTACGGTAGCATGGCACTTTGCGACTAATTTGAACGACCCCTCGTGGTGACAAAAACCATATACTTCAAAAAACAAATGCAGCATATCAAGATTTAAAAATATTTAAAGGTCCTTTTACCAATGCCAATGAAAAATATGCGATACCAAGCATACAATGAAATATATAACGTACCTATGCTCTAGACAATATTCCTCTGCTCAAAGATTCAATAGGCTGCCAAGATCGGATTGACGCGGAGGCTGCGAGCCATCCGAACCGTCATATCACAGATATCCGACTGAGATTACATTCTTGCGGGAAAGCTCTGCCAATGTATTAGGAAATTGGTTCAAGGGTGCGAGTTTTTTTTGTGGAATCATATTTGGCGGCAAAGCAAGGATTTATGGGAGGAATTGTTATGAATGGACTGTCTGCGAAAAGTTAATTCGTCTTGATTTTAACTTTATTAAACTAGTGGACGAACTTCAGATTAAACTCTTAAAATAGCAATGCCATTTGGTAACAATTCTAAGAAGTTTAATTTTTTGCGCGGAACTCTAATTCTTTTTCCAAAATAAAACTTGTTAGCAAATGTTATTGCTTATATTAATACCTATTTACAGTAAAAGTTCCGTCAAAATTGGTTAAACTATTTCAGAAACTAGCAGGAAATAACCAATTTACTTTTAAAATTCAACACTTAACGTATTGAATATAACTTCATATTTATTCCATTTACCGACCCACGGCGAGTATCCATCTTTATGTTGTCGAAATCT
The DNA here is from genome assembly GCA_029852875.1 of Mythimna loreyi. Lineage (NCBI taxonomy): Eukaryota > Metazoa > Arthropoda > Insecta > Lepidoptera > Noctuidae > Mythimna > Mythimna loreyi. Next base: position 22,821,178 of record CM056785.1, read on the forward strand.
CTACGGTTCGGACTAAGCGTTTCGCTTCGTAGTTTATTCCATGCACATTGAAGGACTTGAACAATTTGCCTGCTGCGGTCTTCCCATCCGATTATAATTTGGGTGTCCTCAAGGCTAGAGTGAATAGGCTCTTAATAAACTAGTACGCCTCATCATCAACGATTGCACTACTGCTTACCATCAAGTGGGATCGCAGTCAAGGACTAATATATCAATAAAAAATCTAATAGTAAGGAGTGATGCAATCGTTGATGGTGAGACGCATTAATTTATTTAGAAAATTAATTGTATATAACGAGTATATATAATTACTATATACAATCCATTACGTTTCCACATGTTACTAGTTAATAAAATAGATACAGTTTGGCGAAATTACGTAAAACCGATAACAATACAATTTTTTAAGCTAACTTGTGATACACAATTCAAAAATCAAATATATAGTTAAAACATACTGAAGTAATAAAAAACAATAGTCAAATACTTTCAGCAAGGATCATAGTAATTTATTTATCATAGGAACAGTCGACAGTCTTTAGAGTACCATAATCATTACATAGTATAAAACAAAGTCGCTTTCCGCTGTCCCTATGATGTTTAGATCTTTAAAACTAGGCAACAGATTTTGATGCGGTTTTTGTTAATGGATAGAGCAATTGAAGAGGAAGGTTTATATGCATATTACACATATTTACAACCCACATTTTACATTGTACCCTTGCGAAGCTGGGGGCGGGTCACTACTTAAATATATAATAGAAAGACAATAGGTGTAAAAATAGCGTTCGCTTGGGCATCAAAAGTTTAAACTACAATTGGTGAAAGGTTCTCCACCGATAGCACAAATTAATAAAATAGCGTAGGTTGTGCCTTTATCCCGATTTACTTTGAGTGAAGTAATCGAGTCGTATGAAATTCGAAACAATTAAAAGTATCAACACGAACGATTCGCCCGTTGAAATATTTCGCGTGGAAATTATTTCCGTTATGTTTTCGATGTGAACTGTTTTCTGGTTGACTGCAAAATAGCTATACGATTTGTTTCTATTAATTTGTGTGATTAAACTTTTATAGTATACTAGCGACCTATTACTACTGATATTGAATATATTATACAAAAAAACCGTCCTCTTGAATCACTCTATCTATTAAAAAAACCCATCAAAATCTATTGCGTACCTACTTTTAAAGATCTAAGCATACATAGTGACAGCGGTTAGTAACTTTGTTTTATACTATGTAATGATTACGAAAATATAATTTAATGAAAAAAAAAAGTAAATGTATAAGATTTTCCCTAACTAATGTTAAAAGTAGTGATTGTGACATTATATTGAACAATGAGAAACTAGAATTCGTTGATAAAACAGTTTTTCTGGGGATTACGCTTGACTCAAGGCTACAGTGGGGTCCTCATTTAACATCTCTTGCAGGACGGCTTAGCTCAGCTGCATATGCTATAAGAAAAATCCGCCAATTTACGGATATTGATACCGCTAGACTAGTCTATTTTAGTTATTTTCATAGTATAATATGTCATACGGTATCTTACTGTGGGGACGGGCTGCAGAGCTCCAGTGTCCATGGAGTTTCTTGCACATTCTTCTACATTGAGACCTACTTTTTGGAATGTGCAATTAGCGTCATTTTTTTCCTGACAGACCGACTTTATGACATTTCAAAAGTGCCTGTAAAGGTTTATTTGAAAGAAATGCTTTGAATTTTAAATATTTTTTTTATTCCTTGATTAGCTTTTGGCTTTCGCTTCCGGCAACAGAAAAAATTAATAAAGGAAGAACCACTCGAACGAGTCTGTGCACACTTCATATAAACCATCTACTAAATAGTCCGAACAAAGCTAAAATATTTGGTTTGGATAGGTGAACACGTCCTTAAGTTATAAAATATCAACGAAAAGTGGCATTGATTTTTATATATGTTACTGTAAAAGCCCAAACTACGGTAAATGTTAGGATTTACCAGTAAAACCTAAGATTTACCGACATGAGTTCGTAAATGTAAGTATTTATTATAAAAGGACGACTTTTTCGGACTTTTACCATTCTAATTCAGTACATGCTAGGTTTTACCTATGTGGACTGGTAAATGTTGGTTTTTGGATTAAAACAATGATTAATCAATTCTGCGTCACTTATTTCAAGTAGCCATTAGTCAAAAACTTAGGTATAATCCTAATTTTTATAATTTTATCAAATAATAAGAAGAATATGATTCAATTAGAATAAGTTAATTTTTCATTATGTTTGTATTAATTGTCTGTTAAATACCAAATTATAATAAGAAAAATACAATTTCAGTAAGCGTTATGTTTGTAAGAAGATAATTTTACGTTTGTTATTTTTTACTACTTAAGAAGTATTTAAAATATTAAAAAAATTTAAATACTTGTATACGTATTCTGGCACGCGGTCGCCACTCCAGAACCTTTCGGCCCCAGCGGCCATCCGCTCTACGTGCAATGTGTCCTGTCCATTGCCACTTAAGTTTGGCGATTCTTGTCGCTATCTCGGCATCTTTGGTTCTCTTGCGGATATCTTTACTCCTGAGTCAATCACGCAAGGATACTCCGAGCATAGCCCTTTCCATTGCCCTTTGAGTGACCTTGAGTCTTCTCATGAGTTCCATTGTAAGGGACCACGTTTCAAAGCCATATGTCACCACTGGCAACACACACTGATTATATATAGACTTTCGTCTTGAGACACTGTGGTATATTAGGCGAGAAGACACCGCGTCGCTTCCCAAACGCTGCCCAGCCGAGTCGGATCCGACGATTGACCTCTTTCTCAAAGTTAGACTTACCCAACTGTATTGTCTGTCTAAGGTAGACGTAGTCGTCTGCTACTCCGAGTGTAGAGTCTCCGATCTTGATAGGGGTGGGCGCTACATGGATGTTAACCATGATTTGGATTTTGTCCATGTTCATTTTAAGACTCACTCTTTCGGAAGCTCTACTGTGGTCATCGAGCATTGTACTGAGCTTCTCCGTAGTCTCAGCTATGACTACGATGTCGTCGGCAAACCGAAGGTGAGTGATGTACTCGCCATTGACATTAATGCCTAGCCCAATCCAGTCCAGAACCTTGAAGACATCCTCCATTGAAGCCATAAAAAGTTTCGGAGAAATGACGTCCCCCTGCCTTACATCTCGCTGCAAGAGTATTAGGTTTCGAGGTCTGGTCCTGAAATCGGACTGACATGGTGGCGTTGCTGTGCAAACACTTCAGCACCTCGATGTACCGATAATCGATCTACATAAAAAAATCTACATATTAAAAAATACTTGTTCCTAATTTTATTAATACAATTTTGAAATAAAAATAATTTAAAAAGGTTAGGATTATACCTAAGTTTTTGACTAATGGTTACTTAAAATAAATGACCAACATTTATCAGTCCACATTGGTAAAACCTAGCGTGTACTGAATCGGAATGGTAAAAGTCCGAAAAAGTCGTCCTTTTTTATTAAATACTTATATTTACCAACTTATGTCGGTAAATCTTAGGTTTTACTGGTAAATCCTAACATTTACCGTAGTTCGGGCTTTTACAGTAACATATACACCGTTAAATTTTAGTCATTTTAATCCCGAAGAGGGTCGATCCAGTACATGAAACACTCGATTTGTTTAGATAAAATAAAAAAATAACGTACTTTTTTTCTTAATCTCTTATTGATAAGTAAACATTGAGACAAAGAGTCATTGACCTTGTAGGTAGTTGTCGGTCGTTGCGTACTAACTACCTACAGGTCATTGAACTCGCCCAGCTGAAGTTTACTTAAAGAAATCAATTTAGAACATGCCTAAATTAATTCGAGTTTTAAAAAAAAAGTACTTTGTTTTTTTTATTCTGACTTTACCAATCGATTGTTTCCTGTACTGAATCGATCCTCCAAGGGATTAAAACGATCAAGATTTAACGGTGTATATTGATTACGAGACTCGTCCCAGCTTTGCGCATGGGTAATGAACTCTTTAAAATCTTTATTTTTTTACCATATATTTTAGTAAAAAAAAAAGATTTTTAATGTAAGATATTTGTCTTTCTCATAAATTGAGCTCTTTCTAATCCTTTTTTGTTTTTTGAAGTGAGAAAGCAACCACTTACTTCTCTTCTCAACCGCTCCGGAGAGGTTGGAGTGGAAGACATGTGCTGCTTTTACTGACTATGAAGTCAGTAAAAGCAGCACATGTCTTCCACTCCGCCCTCTCCGGAGCGTCATCATCAGCCTTTTTAATGTTCCCACTGCAGGGACATAGGCCTCCTCTCTAAGAGAGGGAATGGGCCGTAATCCACCACGCGGGCCCAGTGCGGTTTGGTGGATGTCACATGTCTTCGAATTTTTGGTTCTAGGACATGCCGGTTTCCTCACGATGTTTTCTTTCACTGTTTTGAGAGCAGTGGTGATGAAATAAATTACACAAATTAATGCGTCTGGCTGGGTGGCAAATTAATGAACCCGCGACCTACTACACGCAAGTCGGGGCCGTTACCACTCGGCCACCACTGCTCTCAACTTACTGACTTAAACACCTTTATACTTTACTTTTTTTTTTCGTTTAAGGACTGTTTTCTTTTCATAAATTGTCCACGGCCTTAGCGAGTTTAGCGACCATCAGCCCTATTGGGCCCCTACGGGCTTTTTGCTAATATTTCTTTAAAGCCCATGTGGAACAATACACTCCGTCCTCAACTTGGGCTGGGTTTGAACGCTTACCAGACTGCAAGCTACCCAATGCTCGTCGTCGGCAATCCCTGTTCATTAAATTCCACGGCAGTATTTGTAGCAATAAACTATCACCTACGACTGGTATTTTAGCGCTAAATATCACTCAGTATAATACGTTTAAATTTATTTCACCGTGAAATTCATCTACGTGCGTATATTTGCGGTTAGTCGACATGACTGCACATTGCTGCACGCAGTTCCTACGTAACATTATTTGTTCGAGAAAACCGCGTAGCGCGTAGTGGCGCGCGTAGCCGGGTTGCTACGGCGTAGCGGGGTTGCTACGGCGTAGCATTGCGGTATTAAAGCTCTCGCAGCGATGCGACAACGCGATTTCATGGATGGATGAACTGTTCTACGGCAATAGCCGTGGAAATTGAGGATAGTTTATACTTTATTTATTATTTCAAGTTTATTTTTGTTAATATTTGTTAAATAATCAGTACATTAAAAAACACTAATTTGAAGTGCTTTAAGTCTTAAAAACTATTACAATATATCTTATATCGGTATATAAAACAACTTTTAATGCACCGTGTACGAAATAACCTAGCTGAGGTTATTAAAATAAAATACGGTTTTTGGTCATCATCATCAGTATTTTTAATGTTCCCGCTGCTGGGACACAGGCCTCGATTTTTGGTACTAAAATAAAATGTATTAGTAGTAGTAGCTACCAAATTCATTTATGACATGTTATAGCGTCGTAGAGGAGAATTAAACTATCCTAAAATATTCCTAAAAGAAAAATATTCCTATTCCTTAAAAAAAAGAGTGAGACAAAAATAAACAAAAATGTTGACGGCTAAATCCAACAACTGCCAACTCTATTCAATTTGTAAGTCTATGGCGTAACAACCAACACAGCACACGAGGGGCATGTTTGCAGTTTTAATATCACAACAAAATTGATAAATTGTATACCTTTGCACTGATTGGTAGCGAATTTATATCAGGTCACAATTTCTCGGAACAACACGGAGAGATTGGTGGAAAACTGTCAAATATTGGAGATTTTTAAAATTAAGAGTGTATAGGTTACTTCTAGGAAAGCGTATTGCGTATTCGACTACATCGTTGCTTTCCATCCGTTGATGAAGATAAGCGTGAACTTCTATAAAAAGAAAAAATAGTCTTCCGGGTCTGTGCAGGCATTTACTGACTTAAACCTGGATGTCTTCATCCCATTGCCCTTTGCGCTTCAGGGACACGGTAACTATTTTGAAAAATCTTATGGATGGATCACCAATACATAGATCGACTGCTGGCATACGGAACAGACTTGACTATGAGTTTTCTTTCAGCGTTCAAGCTAAACGCCGAGTACAAAACGTAAGGTAAATAACATTACCTGTCGACCAGTCACGTGACAAGTATGTCCTCGCGATACATTTTGCAAAACACACCGGTCGTAATGGCGACATTTAAGGGACGTCTATGGCCAACAGTGTAAGTTATTCGGCTGAAATTATGATAAGACACACATTTTATGCACAGTGTTTAGCGGGAACACTAACAGAAAAGTTTTTGTCTATACCTAAAGGCATTACTTTAATAGTCATTTTCCTATTAAATTATACAGCCTTCCATTTATTTGACACAAGTACCATTAATTGACAAACTACAATTTTGAAGCCGTTTCCTTTCTTCTTTGGCCTCGCCTTTTCCCGTTACGCGGGGTCGGCTTTCCTGGTGCTGAGGCGCCACTTATTCCGCTGGCACGTGTCGTCATCTCAAAGCCCTAACTGCTTCATGTTCTTAGGGACATTCGTCATCCACGTAGTTGGGGCTTTCCCCTCCTTGTCTTCAATTAACACTGGACTTGGTGTTTATTACTATTAATTCATTAAGCCCCAAGCGAGCGCCAGCGCTCGAAAACCTATTGTTTTTTAATTGTTGTCTGTAATTAAGATAGTCAAAAGGCAAGGCGTCAGTTCTAAAAAAGTTTTTGTCTATACCTAAAGGAATGACTTTAATAGTTATTTACCCATTAAAATATATTGCCCTCCGTTTATTTATTTTCGGTACAAGTTCCATCAATCGAGAAACTACAATTTTAAAGCCGTTTCCTTTCGAACAACTTACAAGTCTCGTAGTTTATAGAGTTACTTTACGGAACGCGATTAATTTTCCTGAGAGTGAAGTAAATACTTCTCTTTTTGTTTCGAATCACAGACTTCAGCTTGTCAAGCCTTTCCTGAACGACCAAATAAAATGAACTGGTTTATTTCTTAGAAGAATTGTTTTAAAACTAAATAGTGTTATATAAAATGTGACCCGTTGGTTTTTTTTGAGTCTTGACAAGATAATCTAAATGCAGTGAAGGCTGTTACAATAAGAGGTCTAGATTAAGATTTAAGCATTTTATTAAATAATTAAAACTAACATTTGTTCTCTTAATTAAAATTAAAATCGAATCGATTCAGAGCGTTCGGCTTTTTGCGTTTCGCATCCGTTGAATTCCTGCAAACTTCACCAGGTTATCGGTCTACAATGTAAGAGGCCTTTCAACACTGCGTCTTCCGGAACGCAGTCGCCATTCCAGAACCTTTCGGTCCCAACGGCCATCTGTTCTGTGAGCAATGTGCCCTGCCCATTGCCACTCTAATCCCGCCGACAAACTGTTTCGCAGTTTGGTGGGCTTAAGAAATGTAAAACATTTTTGGTTCAAATAAAATAATAAAAAAAAAATTGGCGATTCTTCGGGCTTTTTCCGCAACCTTGGTTATCCTGCGGATATCCTCATTCCTGAATCGATCACGCAAGGGAACAAAATATGTGACTTTTAACTATCGAAATTTAATACTCATGGAAAGCGTTGCCTAAAGAGCACAGAGTTAAAACCAAGATAACAAAATATGATTTCCGAGTAAGTTACAATAATCCATTCTGTCGACCATCTCAAAAACAAAAGTAAGGAAACCGACCACAACTACCATCAAATAAACCCTATTAACATTCCAGGAATGAAACCAATTAACATAACATCTTTACCAGACTTATCTGCCGACCCCTATCGACAACCGCGTCACTCCACGCCCATTAGTATTCCACGTGGAGGACCGAGCCTATCTCCTAAGACAAGGAGTTATGTGGAGGGGTGGAGGCCTCCATTCAAGACGGAAACCCTTTTTTGTTTGAGCATAGGTTAGATCTAAGTGAGGGTGCATGAGTAAGGCGGTATTTCAATTGATAACATGACTTGCCTTTGTGGTTGTTTTGATTGAAGGCCGTGATGTGATGTGAAGGTATATGTATAGGGAGTAAGTTTTTTTGTCTTTTACCAAGGTTTATTACAAGTTAGTGAAAGTTATGTCGGTTAACTTTAAGTTTATGAAAAAAAGGTTAAAACTAAAGAGCCAGCTTTAAAATTTTAGTCTGAAAAGTATGAAATAGTAAAATATTTTGAGATGTGAGTGCAGGCCCGTAATAGATGAAAAGAGTGGAGGGAGGCCTTTATCTAGGAGTGGTGGGACAGAATAAGGCAATGAAAAAAGACGTAAGTAGCAAAATATTTACTTTTTTTATTATTACAATTATTATTAGTGCAATATATATTAAATTTCAAGTGCAATTATTGTGCATTATTTATATGTGATAAACACTTGTGATTATTTATATGTGATAAACACTTGTGATTATTTATATGTGTTGGGCTATTAAGAAGATGGATGAAAAAAGACCGCATGTAGCGGAGATGAGAATGTTGAGATGGATGTGTGGTGTGACGCGAATGGATAAAGTAAGAAATGAGTATATTAGAGGAAGTCTGAAAGTGGCGCCAGTGACTGAAAAGTTGAAAGGTAATCGTTTGTCTTGGTATGGCCATGTAAAGAGGAGAGACGAAACGCATGTTACGAAAAGAGTTTTGAATTTACACGTAGATGGATGGAGAGGAAGAGGGAGGCCGAAGAAAAGATGGATGGATTGTGTGAGAAGTGATATGAAAGAAAAGAGAGTTAGTGATAGTGTGACGGGTGACAGGACAGAGTGGAAGAAAAAAACATGTTGCGCTGACCCCAAGTAATATGGGATAAGGGTAGGATGATGATGATGATGATGAAACACCGATACTTTTTTGTTGTATTACGTTGCTTAATTGCCTAGCTGGGTGCCAATAAGGTTATAAAAGGAACTCCCGGGATAAAACAGTATTTATAAGTGCTATTCTAGAATGTGGTCTAATGGGTCTACTCGTGAAGTAAACAATGAACAAATAAATATAAACACAAAAGTTTGCATGCATGTGCATACAAACTTTTGTCTTTAGTACGGTACATCAAATGTGTGCGTTTCAAACTCTACTAACAAACCGATTCTTTGTATAGCTCTGTCTAGTTTGTATCAGTCAAACGAACTATGTGTTAACTCACTATTCGGAGAATTGTTCAGCGGGTAATAGAAAACTAGTGCACACAACAAAGTAAGCTAGTTCTACAGGAGCGGATAAAAACTGCGCTGATTTGAAAGCTGTTCTAGTTATACACGTAATGAATCCGTTTTCAGGTCACGTTATTGATCAGTTTATGTTTTTTTTTATTGTTATAAGCCGGGTACGGGTGTGGATATGGATTATGTTTACGTAGATGGATGGAGAAGAAGAGGGAGGCCGAAAAAGAGATGGATAGATTGTGTGAGGAGTGAAATGTAAGAAAAGGTAGTTAGTGATAGTGTGACGGGTGACAGGATAGCGTGGAAGAAAAAAAAAACATGTTGCAGCGACCCCAAGTAATATGGGATAAGGGTTTTTTTATGGTAGGTAAAAATCAACTGTAACTCGCCCTTGGGCGGACCGGGAAACAGTGTCAGACTCTTACTGATTAAACAACATACCCTGTTTCTTGCCTTAATTCTAGAGCCCTGGTGTTACGCTTTCGCTTCAACCTTTGGCCCCAGGAGGCTTCGACCCTGCAGGGCCCCTTCAGTTTGCTGACAACTCCTTGAGGCGCGCGGGAACAGTGCGCGCTGTCGACGACTTGGGCTCGGTCCGGACTGTCACCAGACGACCTGACGGTGGGCTACCCATTGCTCGCCGTGATACGGGATAAGGGTAGGATGATGATGATGGATTATGTTTACATGATGTTTAATATAATCGTTATTATCTTCCTGTCCTGGTTCAGTGTTAGGATCTGGGATCGCCGCAACATGAGTTTTTTCTTCTATTCTCTCCTGTCGCCGTCACGCTATAACTCCTGAACTTTGTAATTTTGTAATAAGCTATTTATTAAATACAATGTTTATTTAACTGCGCACCACTCCTGGTATTTACCCCCTGTTTTAAGGATATATTTTTTATGATGGGAAAATCAAAAAAGGTAACGCAAAAAAATTCTACGTATGTACACGGCATTAGAAGATGTAATTGGCGATATTGAGAAATTAATAAGTCATAAGAAATCTCTGGTTGATTGAGAGTGAGAATCACATCCCGCTCTGGTTTGATTGAGAGTGAGAATCACATCTCGCTCTGGTTTGATTGAGAGCGAGAATCACACCAACACTGTTCTGGGGTCGCATGTACCATGTATTTCTGCAACTCTTTATAATCTTATATCTACAAATATATGTTTCAGCTGTAAATATAATATAACTCAACTCTCCGAAAATTATATATACCACATCTATAGCATACTAGCTTTTGCCCGCGGCTTCGCCCGCGTGGTATTGGGGTTGGAGTTGGGGATTCCGGGATAAAAAGTAGCCTATGTCCTATTCCGGAGTGTATCCTATGCCTGTGCCAAATTTCATCCAGATCCGTCCAGCCGTTTTGGCGTGATTAAGTTACAAACATCCAAACATCCCAACATCCAAACATCGTAACTTTCGCATTTATAATATTAGTATATAAGATATAGCACATCCTTCCTTCTAATCCATTTCAAACACCAATAAATATCATTACAACTCTCCCTCCTCATAGCCGTTATGCAAGAAATAAAATAAAAGAGTAAAGTTAATTTTAACTGTAAAACCCGTCATACGAAACATTGATGGCCACTCGGTTTACTAGAAATAATAAAAATTTCGCATGAAAAATAACTCTAAACATTATATTCATACGGGGAGTCACGTAACGTAACGTATGTCACCGGGGTAGGGTTGCCACGTGTAGAAACAGAAATTACTTATTTGTAACATTATTTGGTTTTAAGAGTGACAAGCAGTGGTGACCGAGTAATACATTAGACTGGCCTGTCAGCATAGTAGTTAGACCCTGACTGCTATGCCGGAGGTCGTGGGTTCGATTCCCACCCAGGACAAATGCGTGTGTGATAAGCACGATCATTTGTTCTGTGTCTGGGTGTAATTTATCTATAATATGTATGTATTAAGAAATGTATGTTTATAAGTTGTCTAGTACTCATAACACAAGCTCTGCTGAGCTTGAGACTAGACGGTGTTGTGTGAAAAAAAAAAACGGCCCCGACTTTTGAATTGTAGGTCGCGAGTTCAAACCCAGCCAGGCGCATTACTTGAGTCAAATCAAAATCAAAGTCAACATATTTTATTTCACATAGACATGGGCACCTAAGATGGGCACTTATAAAACAAATGTGTGATTTGTTTCATCACCACTGCTCTCAAAACGGTGAAGGAAAACGTCGTGAGGAAACCGGCATGTCCTAGAACCAAAAATTCGAAGACATGTGACATCCACCACTCCGCACTGGGCCCGCGTGGTTGATTATGGCTAATTCCGTCTCCTAGAGAGGAGGCCTGTGTGAACATTGAAAGGCTGATGATGATGTACATTGCGATCTCAATGACTAAGGCTTAATGTTTACATAGATTCGTCATTGTTCCTGACGTCCTAACGTGCCACACAGCAAATGTGCTGTGTGCAATGGCACTCGAAGACGTCCCCCGCAATTTTTAAATATCGTGAAAATTCTATTCACCCCGTTTTACGGTACCTAAGTCATTTTCTAGATGGTTAAAAAAAAAAAACGAGATATTTTTTATTAGCTTAATTTTTGGCGTAATAATAAATTACTTTGTTAGAGGTTATCTCATTTTCTCCTTGGTTAGATAAAAAAATGAGATGTTGGACATGTGACCAATTAAAAGAAAGTTTTAAGTCCACAATAATAATATAATTTTTCGAGTCAAATTAAAAACATTGCACTTTTTTATAACGGAACCCTTCCCTTTTGGTTCTTTAACTTTTTCAATACCTACCGTAATTAGAGACATAAAAGGAACGAACGCCTCAGCAAAAAACAAAAAAAAACGCCGGCGTTAGCTTGGTGTTCAAAAGTACAACAACTACATCAACACTGACTTATTAAGTTTTATGTGCATTTAAACATAAAAATTATCACTAAAACAGTGTTTTGAGAACTCACATAAAATTTTTTCTGAAAAAACTTTCAGTCATCAAATAACTTCTCCCGTTCTGGGTGAAGTGAAGAGGAATGTCAGACTTAATAAAACCACATTCGGTTACCCTTTGCATTCCAGAGTTAGGGGACTCTTTTAAACAATCAGCAGTTGAGACATTTTAATGGGACATAAGCGGATTTCAGGGTGGTATTTTTTGTGTTTTTGGTGTATCAACCAAAAACTGTTCCTGGTCTAAGGTGGAGAGAGTGACCGAACCTATGTCCTTCAGTTGCCCTTTGTGTTCTGGATTTAAGAAAATCCGGAATGGTTTTCTTTTCAGAAATTCTTCGTGCTCCTTCTGGACCCTTATGGTTTTGCTTGTATCTTTTGAACGCGTGCGTGGCAAAACTACATATCGTAAACGTCTCCAGTTCGACCCGGACGGTGAGCTACCATTGCTTGCCGTCCGCAAGTCTGAGTATTATTGTTCGTGTCTCTTAAACAAGTGTGGTAACACTTAAAATTTACATCTATTCCCTTGCTTCTAATTGCCGACAAAATTACCTGCACTTCCCCAACACCGTCACAGAGGCAACCCTGTGTTTTTCTAATGCTCAAATTGTCTGTCTGTACATAAAAACGTATTAACATTTTTACAGCTTCGATATGGTAAATTGGAAACGTACTCCAACTTGTTTGAACGTAACAAAATTTTATACGCCAACAAGTTGTTATAAAACATGTTCCGTTTACGATATCCCTGGGATATAATATACTATGTTGTCAGGATTATCGGGGTATATGGGAAAGTGCTATTTTTAAGGAGCTGTTTAGTAGCTGGACTGTACTTATATATATTTTGGGCGCCCTTTAATGCCGTAAAAACGGCTGTATATTTTAATCTTTTTGTATTTTTATTGGAAAGAAGATTCGCTCAGGATAACGAAATATGTAAAAAAGTTTAAAAAAATGCTTGCAAGTACGGTTAAATTACAAAATTAGTTCAGAACGTTTTTTTTTAAAATTTTCAAAAACTGTTTATCCTATCGAGTTCAAAATAATTTTCCTTGAAAGTTTATTTTAAGTTCTAGTTTCGAGATTTTTTTCATATTTTTTAACCCTATGGTTCAAAAGTTAGAGAGGGGGGGGACGCTTAATTTTTTACTTTTGGAGCGATTATTTCCGAAAATCTTTACATTATCCAAAAAAATATTTTATGGGACCCCTAATCATTTTTAAATACCTATCCAAAAATATATCATACGTTATGGTAGAAACGAAAAAAAAAATCACTTCCCACTTTAAGTGTAGGGGAGGTACCATAATAATTTTTTTTACTACTTTTTGTTTGTGTACTTTGTCGGCGTAGTTGATATACATATTGATACCAAATTTCAGTTTTCTAGTGCTAAAAGTCGCTGAGATTTTCCGGGGATTTTCTTGTTGACTACGGAATCCTAAAAAAGAGCCGTATTATGTATCGATTTTTGAAAAGGTTATTTGCTTGTGGTCCTGGAACTCCAACGGCAACTATAGGAATATAGGTATCGTTGTAGTCAGTAAAAACTTAGCACGCTTTCTCGTATCGCCCTAGAGCGCGAGAAGCCAATAGATAATATCCCATATTTAAAAAAAGTCTATTTTGGGAGCCGCGGTAATACCACGGTACCTACAATCACGGAACGTGAAACAAACTACTGAAATAGTTAGTAGCCTATTCTTTTTGTTCTCCTAACTACTGAGTAACTTCTCTTTTGTTTCATATTCCCCTGGTACCAAAGTTAGTATCTAGCCTATGTTCACTTAGTTTATACTGAGGTATTTTCATCTAGTCCGACTCTATTTTCGCACATATTTAACCCACATATTTACATATTCTATTTTACAAACTAATCCAAACTAGAAATAGATCGGAACTTATTACAGATACGATATATGTGGCTCTAATAACGTGCGAGCTAATAATCTGGGCTTAAAAATTGTTAATTAGAGGCATATTGTCAGTTCATAACGTAGGACTAGGAGCGCGGGAAATTAATTATACGTAGATTCTTCATTACGTGAGATCAACTCTTGATGTAAAAGATTATATAGTATGCGTTCCAAATAAGAATAGAATCCATTGACAGGATGTGACGTTACGCCGCACTGACAAATTGAAGATATTTTTGCAATATTGAAGAGTTCAGAGATAAGTAAAATTTAAAAACTGGATCCCGACTAAACGTTTTTCGTTCACAGTTCACATAAATAAATTATTTTTTTCGTAAATAAGCTTAATTTAAAAAATATCTTGCCGCGATTTGACAGCAAATCGTGATGTCACAACATAGCTGTCGATCCTATTCTCATTTGGAACACATTGTACTTTTAGTCCACATACACTGCATTAAGTCAGGGAAAGTAGAAAGTGCTTTGAAAGTGTATGAAGTAGGTACTTACAGCCAATTTTAAATTGACAAACAATCGGTTAGTTACTTGGAAAGTTAAATTAATTTGTAAATTTTGTTATTTTATTATTCATTCGCTATCAAGTAAACCATTAACACATATTTTTATATATCTTCAGCTTCATTACTCTGCAAATTAAACTTCACACTAATCAATAAACTTTGAACCACTCTAAAAGCGATTAAACAAATCAAACATTTATATTTTCCAACAAACCCTTTCTCGAACACATTACTCTCCTTGTGACGTGTAAATTGGGTCAACAATATCTATTCTAGCACCAGTCTATTTCAGTCACCTCCCTACAATTCATATTACAACGTAAAATCTGTTACAACATTAGTAATTTCATCAAGCCAGCTTCAGTAGTAATAAACCTAAAAGTTGTGAGTCTCTGGGGCGCTGTAGTCGCCGAGTACCGCCATGACAGATCACAGATAACGTACAAACAACAATATTATCTGAAATAATCCCATATTTCACGTCTCGATTCACGCGACACATCCGGAAATTAATTTAATAATACAACGTTTAATATTAAAGTGGGAGGGATTAAGTTGTGGGAGGGAGCGGGTGAGAGGAGGGAAAATAGCTGGAGGCATAGTCATGATTGTTATCACGTTTTCTGTTTGTACACATCACGAAATTATGTTGAAAACATGCTTGAGGATGTGACGGCGTTCAGATAATCCAATTTTCGAGTACCTACTCGTATCTATTATGTATTTACGGAACAGGATTTTAGAACAAAAAAGAATTAGGTAGTTATTAGAAAACAGGACATTATCATACGGTTAGTTTAAGGAAACAATTGATTGCTATTCCCTGCCACGGGAATTTTTGAGAGAGATACCGTTGTCTTGGAGGGCAATTAAAGAACGCAGGTATGTTTTATCATGCATTTCGCTCCAACTTGGAGCGAGAGACTCACAACAACGTAGGTAACACTGAAGAAAAACCTATGAAAGCAGAGAGTAACTCGTCGTTTGCTCGTCCGGTAAGGAACAAACCCGACCCGCATAGATTTCCACGTGCGCCTCTAAGTAACGTCAGGTAAATCGTACTGGGGCCGTCGGTCGACTCTGAAAAGGAAACCCGTGGGTCCTAGAATGAAACGGACAATAGCAGAAACATAGGCGTGTTAGTCAGTAAAAGTTTAACACGCCCTCTCACTCCGCCTTAAATCTGGAGAATACAATCTTTTATTAAGACTTCCCACCTTAAAAAAAATATAGACAAGAGTTTTCAGTCAGTTTTTAGGTATATGTCACACCCGTCAGCTCATAGATGCTACAGTTTCGTTCGAACCGATTATCCGGTTAATTTTTTAGCCAAAACTGAACTTTCGGTCAGTCTTTTAATAAAATCGCTTTCCGCTCATGCTGATACCACCGCCGCCTGCATCCACAGTGCCGGCCGCTAGATTACCCATTGTGGTCTAAAAGAGCAATTTTTCGGGCAGATTTTAATAAGTGCTACCCCCGAATAGGATTTAATTTCGCCCTGTCACTGGCAGTGAACAGGCGAGCACTCCAAAAGAATTCGTTGCCAAAATAAAAATATAAGTAGAAGTTGCTTTAGAATTTAAATCGAGCGACCCCGTGACCCCGGCTGGAGAGGCGGGAATTACCGCGGATTGTGCCTGTTTTGTTGTACTAGTTTATCATAACTTTGTGTTGATTTTTGCGAGATGGTTCTTGGTTCTTGCTTTACAAGTCTAAGGAGACGGTGAGGTATACAGAGACGTAACACGGACAAACGCAAGATGGTTGAAATGGCGACAAGTCACAAGGGCAACTTGTGACCCAGGGATGCCCCCTAAGTTGAAGGGTAAGGGTATCCAGGAAGTTCGCCCTTACGATTTTGTTGACGTATCTTAGAGGCGCACGTAGAATTCCAATCCAATGAAGACTCTAGTTTGGTCCTTACCGGGCAAGAAAACGACAAGTTACGGGAGTAACTTGTCGTTTTTTTTGTAACAAAGCAGAGATGCTTTCACAGCTTTTTCTTCTGCAGTAAGTTGTAAGGAAGTTCCATCTAATCCAGAAGAGGGTAAGTCAAGAACAGGAAGATGATGTTTCTTGCTTTACAAAAGGATCATATCTGTAGAAAAAATTATTAAGAAAAAAAAACCAACTTCGATCATTTCCGTCAATCGAAATTCACTGCCGCGTATCCAACTAATTCCAATCAATACATTCACGAGGTCATATGCCTTTCACTTACTGAAAAGTTCCGTTACCTATCTCTGAATCTAGCATCAGATGGACGAAATTCTTATCAAAAAAAAAAAAAAAAACGACAACGACAAATGACAGAGTTATGCCCGAACAAACATTGAGTAATATATCTGGAGAATAATATTTTTGATTCAAAGAGAAGCAATTCCATGAGGACCCCATTACTAAGACCTGCCTTCTGTCCGTCCATCTGTTTGTCACCAAGATGTATCTCAAAAACTGCGATAGTTAGATAGTTGAAATTTGTGAAAATTCAGTAACTATCAACAACACTAAACATAACAATTTAAATGAGGCTCCCATACAACAATACGTGATCTTTTTGCCGCTTTTTGCTACTGGGCCATTTTTACGAACCTTTCGTGCGCGAGTCAAAATACTTGCATTTGGTCGGTTTTTTTAAACCATACCGTGGTCAAGACCTGTACATTTCAAAAGAATTCAGTGCTTACACCATAAAAAATCACGTTCAACATCCATGAAAACTGGGTTCGTTGACGATTCCTTTAAACCTCATTTAAATGGCACAGCCGTTAATTAATAATGCAACCTATGTTAATTCGCGAGCCTATGAAGCGGATGGATTAGCTTATTTAGATGAGGAGGCGTCACCCGGGCGCGAGGATTTGGGGGACACGTGGGGACAGATTTTGCTGCAGATGCCATGCCGATCCGAATTATGTTCCCATTACCATGCGACACTAAATGCTAGTGAACTTGAATGAACAATAGCAGGGCTAGCGTCACGTCCTGCGCAGCAAGATTATTCGAATAATATTTTGTCCTATTGCCTTCCAGCGAGGCAATGCTGCCAACGTTCTGGGCACATTTTTCATTGACATCGATATGGATGAATTTATCGGTCATTACGAATTAACAGATTACGAACTTTTAGCAAATTGTCTATGGAATCGTGTCGAAATGACGAATTTATAAAAATAGCAGACTAGGGTCCCTGGTCGGAGGATCCGCCCCTTTCAACAGCGGCATTAAACACCTCTATAGGCTTTTTTATTGCAAGAAAAATCATCTAATGACGAATCCCACCTTTAGGTGGGGCGGGAAACAGTGTCAGACTCTTACTGACTAAACGACTCACCCCATTCCTTCTTAGCCCTCATACCGGGGTCGAACCTTCCTTTCAGAAACCGGACCTGGGCCCCAGTAGGCTTCGGCCCTGCAGTTAGGCCTCTACATTTGCTGACAACTCCTTGAGGCGCGCGGGAACAGAGCGCGCCGTCGACGACCTGACCAGATCTGGACTGTTACCAGACGTCTGGACGGCGAGCTACCCATTGCTCGCCCGTCCGCAAGCCCGCGCCTAAGGTGTCATGAAATCGCTTCGCAGAAGGAGGCGACACACCTCTTAGGGTTAGATCCGATTGATAAAAGTGTAAAATCTTTGCCTGAAATAAATCTCTTGAAAACCCTGCTTTAACCCTGTCCCAATGGAATAAAGCACATAGCTATGTGTTTTCTTAGTTCCTTTTTAACTTCGTAATTTAACCTAACAGTGTACACAAGCGAAACATGAACATTCTAATTGAACACAGAGCCAGTTGTTGCTATTACCGTCTAGAACTCTTGAGTTAATTAGTGACTACAAAAACAAAAGTAGAGCAATTTGTACCGATGAGTTCAATAGCTTGAACTCATTGAATAGCTTGAGCAGCTTAATTTAGCACTTTATGAGCTTGATTTTCAAATTTTAATTGAATGTGAGATGTTGGAAATGGTTTTCATTGACTTAAATTCCTTATATTTAGAAATTAAATTTCATAATTATAAAAGTTTGTTATAATCTTAAAAAAACAATACTAGTGAACAAAAACACCGATTTTAATAACAATAACTTAACAATTATAGTTATCATCATCATCATCATCCTGCCCTTATCCCATATTATTTGGGGTCGGCGCAACATGTCTTTTCTTCCACTCTGTCCTGTCACCCGTCACACTATCACTAACAACTATAGTAATAAATAGAATTTACAGATGCTTGTAGTTCACTTAAGAACCAGACAATGGACAATCCAGTTTATTGGCAATGATACTCAAGTGGCTTTTGGTACTGATACGGTCCCTGCGCAACCAGGATACTGCTTGCTTGGAGCTGACGGCTGGCCTAGCTGTCAGTCCCAAGCAAACAGCGCATCTGCGGATATTCCAGAGGCACTACAAAAGCGTGGCAGCCCCAATAGCATTCAGAATGTATTGTTGTACTAAACGCAAAAAGCACTAATGGCTTTTACAATGTATTTAGTCCAAAGTATTGAAAAACTACACGTGTAAAATAGTGGAGGAAGCTTAAGCGTTGTCCCAAATAAAGGTTTTTTAGATTTTATTGATAATAGAGTTGAACATTACATAAATGGGTCGAATTCGAACAGATTCCAAGACAGTTTACCCTTTTAATTAAAACAAGAATGTTGATCGCTGGAATACCTCTTTACGCAAAACATTCATAGTATCGAACTCAGCCGGGCCATTCGAAGAAAAACTTCGCGATTTAAAGTCATTTTAGGCTCTATTCGCACGCGTTAATGGCTATAATGGCGTAACTTCTGGTCGGTAAGACAGGAAAGCTGTCAAAAGAGTACGTGCTACGATCATTCTCCTATAAAGATTGTTGAGACGCTACAAAGGGATATTGTAAGGAGTGGAAAAATGCTCGCGACGTGCCCCTCGCCAGGAGATAGAGGTGACAGAGAAGAATGCGGGGAAGATGACGCGGCATCGCATCGTGACGTCACAAAATGGGGGGAGGAGGAGAGAGGGGGCAAAGATACGTTTAAGTTAGAGATTTATCGGCGGTACGTACGATTAATCCGATCTTAAGCTGAGATTACGTTATGTTTTAGTCTCGTAGCTGGCGGCAGTTAATTAATGACACATTCTCCCATTGGTACTGTAACGGTTTATGGCAATATGGCCGATATATCGTCGTTTCTGAACGTGGTTTAGTGCAACAGAGAGATAATATGTGCTTATTGAATATCTATATATAGAAAAGGAGGACCAATACTTGGTCACAGTAGCGGCAATGCGATGGATGTGAAATGCACAGGACCATTCATTGTGGCGACATTTGGGCGAAGCAATAACATGACCACGTTTCGCAAGCAAATCATTAATAATCTAGTAACTAAGTAATATTCGTTTTTTAGGACCTGTCGATTCATATAATACTAGCTTTTGCCCGCGGCTTCGCCCGCGTGGTATTGGGGTTGGGGTTTCCGGGATAAAAAGTAGCCTATGTCCTATTCCGGAGTGTATCCTATGCCTGTGCCATATTTCATCCAGATCCGTCCAGCCGTTTTGGCGTGATTGAGTAACAAACATCCAAACATCGTAACTTTCGCATTTATAATATTATACTAGCTTTTGCCCGCGGCTTCGCCTGCGTGGTATTTTGGTTGGGGTTGGGGTTTCCGGGATAAAAAGTAGCCTATGTCCTATTCCAGAGTGTATCCTATGCCTGTGCCAAATTTCATCTAGATCCGTCCAGCCGTTTTGGCGTGATTGAGTAACAAACATCCAAACATCGTAACTTTCGCATTTATAATATTATACTAGCTTTTGCCCGCGGCTTCGCCCGCGTGGTGTTTTGGTTGGGGTTGGGGTTTCTGGGATATAAAGTAGCCTATGTCCTATTCCAGAGTGTATCCTATGCCTGTGCCAAATTTCATCTAGATCCGTCCAGCCGTTTTGGCGTGATTGAGTAACAAACATCCAAACATCGTTACTTTCGCATTTATAATATTAGTAAGATATAATATAAACTTTTGAGTCCCAAGCGAAGCCCCAAGCCCAAAGCGCCGGCGTTCGTACGTCTATTGTTCTTTAATTGTGTCTGTAATTACGGTATTCGAAAGGTTAATAAGCAAATCGTAAAACCAAAAAAATCAAAGACATGTAGCGCTTACTAACCCGCACTGGGCCCGCGTGGTGGATTATGGCCCATTCCCTCTCCTAGAGAAGAGGCTTCGAACAAGGCTGATAATAAGCTATACTATTAATAAGAGAGCAGTGGTGGCCGAGTGGTAACGGCCCCGACTTACGTGTTGTAGGTCGCGGGTTCAAACCCAGCCAGGCGCATTACTTTGTGTAATTTATTTCATCACCACACTGCTCTCAAAACGGTGAAGGAAAACATCGTGAGGAAACCGGCATGTCCTAGAACCAAAAATTCGAAGTTATCTGACATCCACCAACCCGCACTGGGCCCGCGTGGTGGATTATGGCCCATTCCCTCTCTTCCCTCTCTTAGAGAGGAGGCCTTGTCCCAGAAGTGGGAATATTAAAAAGGCTGATGATGATTAATAAAAGTGACTTTGCAACAAACAGTTGTTTCCATCAGCCGTATATCCTCATAGCTACACTTCTCTAAAAATGTACGAAACTTTAAAAAAAAAGCCACCAAATTGGTCATAATACAAAATACTAGGTAGTATCGTAATACCAAATAGCTGTGTTGGAACAATCTCTGCGCCCTTTAGTCGGTCGTATTGAACCCTTTTGTGCCCTTATCACCATTTTACACCGACGCCCTAACCTAGACCATTTGGTAACGGTGCCACAATGTAATTGGATTCCTCACAATCTATACTTTACTGTAATATTTACAACTAACTGCGGCCCCTGACTCTGTTTCCGTTGTAGTCGTAAAAAACACAATGCCATTATTTGGTACAAATTAAAAACGCTTTTTATTTGCGCGGAATCATGGCCCTTTATCTAAAATGGAGTAAAAAAATGCATGTATTCATTTTGTACAAAAATAAATTACAAGTAGATACTTCAATTTTATTTGTAACGTATGTATAGCTAAAGTTAAAAAGTCTGTTTACTCGTATTTTACGCTAATGTCTGGAACGACATTGTTGTTACAGAGACAGTGGACATAGAGACTGGCCGAATAAGAGAAAGGGCTCAGTAATGATTGAAGTCAGGCAGTAAATGATGAGGAAGAACCCCTGTTAGAAAATAAAATATTTAAGCCCATTTTTTGTAATTAAAGACATAATAGTAACACAGCAGTGCAAACACCGGCATTCGCTTGGGACTCAAGAGTTTAATCTATTTTACTTTTTTACCTTTTTTACGCTTTGATCCTAGTTTTAATGATAGATTAAATGTTCTAGGCTGAAATGATTGGGTCAGTATGTTACGGACTTATAATTCGTAAGCATCAAGATCTGGTTGATAAAATTTCGCATAAAATTTTAACCTCTCATCAAACATCGAATATTTGATGCTACCTTCAAAATCAAAACCACACAAATTCAAAAACGTTTTTATTTCAAATGGACCAATTGCAGGCACTTTTGATTTATCAAAATGTCCGTCATTCAAAAAAAAAAGTGAAGCTAAATTGCCATTGTCATTGCTATGTAGCCTTACGTTTAGGATATAGCTTACAGCACTTAAATAGAATTTAAGCTTTCTTTCCTTGCATAGCGAGGCCCACAGATGATAAATTTAATGATACAGTCTCTGAAGGGATGTACAAATATAGACCTTGTTAGTTTACATATTGCTTTTTAAGAGGTTACGGAGTTTCATGCGCTGATCATAGGGATGGTTTAAGTGAAGTACAAAACTTATACTCTTTGGTCTTTTACCCATAAGCTCAGCGAAAGAATTCGCCAGTAAGTCTAGTATTTCGTCAGTAAACTGTTTCATTTAAGTAGTCAGGTAAAAAGCTCGGCGTTGTTAATTTACGCTTCTGAATGTAGCTACAATATTTCAGTACACCTTTCGCTTCAAACGGGTTGAATTTAAATTACTTACTTTATTATTTTTTATTTTTTCAGCTCCGCTCGCTTCGCTCCGCTCGGGCGAGTGTTTGTCTTTCTATCTCATTAATTTCTCAGCTTTCTTTGCTTTGGTCCGGTGTTTCCAGACTTACGATGTTCCTGCGAAGCGAGTTCAGAATTATACTTAACTCTGTT
The DNA here is from genome assembly GCA_029852875.1 of Mythimna loreyi. Classification (NCBI taxonomy): domain Eukaryota; kingdom Metazoa; phylum Arthropoda; class Insecta; order Lepidoptera; family Noctuidae; genus Mythimna; species Mythimna loreyi. The sequence continues at coordinate 22,843,907 of CM056785.1, forward strand.
AATAGGATAGTTAATGTACGAGAAAGTAATGTGAAGTAGATTGTTTGAGATTAAGTAATTAACTGGTCACTTTGAGTTACTTGTGTTGTGTATTGACTATCGAGTTTTTTTAAGTGATATAAGCTAGTGTTTCACAGACCCACCTGATGGTAAGCGGTAATACAATCGTTGATGATGAATCCTTTTTTTACAACTATCACACAACGTCGTCTAGTCCCAAGCTAAGCAGAGCTTGTGTTATGGGTACAGGACAACTGATAAACATACTAATATATTTCTAAATACATACATATCTACACTAATATAATAAAGTTTTAAAGTTTGTTTTTTTGTTTGTAGGAGGTAATCTCTGGAACTACTGGTCCGATTGAAAAAAAAGCAACATTAGAAAGCTGCTTTACTCCTGAGTGACATAGGCTATATTTTATGTACGCGGGCGAAGCCGCTGACAAAAGCTGATAAATTACACCCGGAATTGTATTAGTGTTTTACAAGCCTGTTCACTCCTTGAGTTGTTTTACGGTTATAGTATGAAATGTTTTCCAAGACAGTAATCACCAATTGACTCCCATTCTAGAGTGAGAGGTCGAGTTACACTTTTACTGACTGAAATCCACCTTTTTGTTTTTACTTACTAAATTATCATATAACTTCGTCAGTAAACATCAGATACTTCGGGTAGAAGTATCTGATTTGCAGTGCAGACTAGTCAATGTTGTACTCCAGAGTACAACAAAAATATACATAAATATATATAAAACATATACACAGATATAACGTATCACCTATCGTTCTTTTGAGCTGCGGTTAGCAATCACTTGATTACTAGCCGCAACTTAACAGATATTCCCATCAGTCTCATTTTCAATTTCAATTCAACTCCAATTTATTTCTTCGATTACTATTATTAAACTTACAATCCAACAGATACCAGATGAAACTTTTAGCATTCTCTCTTCGTCACGAACTTAGATTTCTTTAATAAATCCCGCAATTGTTGGCTGAAGTTTGCCGAATTATATAGAAATTGGGCAATTTATTGTTCAACTACTTTCCAAGTGCGTCGGCCATTGTTTGCGAATTTGAGAAAAAGTTGTTTAGTTAATCTTGGTAAACTGTTGGAAGTTAGGACCGAGTTGTGGAGTGTTCGGAACAGGTTTGTTTGATGGCTCTCTTTGAGTGAAGAGTGTGTTATGTTATTGAGAAAATGAAATAATGTATAGCAGTGGCGAAGGTTTTTTTATGGTAGGTAAATATCATCTAATGACGAAACCCGCCCTTGGGCGGAGTGGAAAACAGTGTCAGACTCTTACTGACTAAACAACCTACCCCGTTCCATCCTTGCCTTAATTTCAGAGCTCTGGTGTTACGCTTTCGCATTAACCCCTGGCTTCAGGAGGTTTAGACCCTGCAGGGCCCCTTCAGTTTGCTAACAACTCCTCGAGGTGCGCGGGAACAGTGCGCGCCGTCGACGACTTGGGATATAAGTAACTGGTAATGCACACAGATCGAGTTTTCTGCCAACGTGTGTATTTCATCAGCAGCAAAGATAAACAGGCACCTTCGAGCACATTCGGTAAGATCTTACCTATGTATCGATTTCCCTCAGAAGAGATCGAAGATGAATTAATCTTTCAATCCGAAATAAAAAACCGTATTATTTCTATTAACCTTTATTTATGTACTAAGTATCTCGTTCGTTATGCTCCTACGTAAATATAGTTTTTCGTATCTCATCATCATCAATACAGCCGAAAGACGTGTACTTTTTGGACTTAGGGCTCTTCCAAGCGTCACCACAACTGACGGTTCTGTGTCTCGCATGCCCTCGCCAGGTCAGTCTAGCTTGTGAGATTCCATTCGGATTTTTTACTGTCTAGGTTCAATACACTAGTATTTGAACCTAGACAGTAAAAAATCCTTAAAAAGCCCAAATAAGCCTTCGTTCACAAAACAAAAACATCTACATAGAACAGTTTGTTCACAATTCTTTATGCAATAATGTCAAAGACAACCTTTCATGTTTGCGCATTCACGTTCAAAATTCAATCTGTACCTTACATTCGCAGCCTTTCAAAACTGTTCAAAAGGGCACATACGACTGCGCAGTGATTGCGTTAGTGTCCGACTCAAAGCCTGCAGTAAGGCCTAGCAAATAAATTGTGCATGGGACCGGTTTTCTAAGCTGATCAGGCGCCCCTACCGTGCTGATCAGGGGACCCCTGCAGCTGACCGGGGCCCCTGACGCGTAGCAAAGCAAAAGGTACAAACAACTTTACATCTTGTGCGAGGGGATCGAGGCTTAGTACACTATTGAGTGCACGCAAGCTTTGAAAAGAAATAGAATAAAAGAAAAATGGAGCGTGTGTTTCGAACGTGTGGCCGTGTATTTATTTTGTATTTAAAACACTGAATAAAATAGTTTAAAAGCTCTGCTTCAAATTATTTCAATAAAATATATTTGAAATGTAAAACTCAGTTTTGCGGTTTTTTAGGGCGATTTAAAATATAAATCGTATTTTGTTTTTAGATTCTCCCAGCTTCCAATTTGCAGTGTGTTGAAATAAAATGAAAATCCACAATGTGTCTAGTTTTTTTTAGAACGCTAAAATTAAAACTATTCTAAAATCAAAATATCCGACGCTACTAGTTGGTTTAATTGAAATATTTTTTTCTAAATAAAATGTTCTACAATAGTCACGTACGTTATGGCGGGTACATGTCTATTTAAATAATTTGTTGGGGAAAGCAATTTGTTCGCAAACGTTGCGAACTTGACAACGAGTATTTTTATAACATTTGCGTGATTTGAATACTTCACAATGTACTTGATATTAATCTAACCGGATTTAGTTCATAAATAAATTATTTAACAATCTAAATACATACAAAAAAGGAAAAGATAAAACCGAGAAATAGGTAAAAATATGCTGCTTGTGTGTGATGCTCTAGAAATATTTATTTTTTAGTGTATCATTGTGGGTTGTATTCCCTGCCATGAAATATTAAGCTTATTTCTATAGAAATCTACTTTCTAGTGCATTATTGTGTGATGTTTTCCCTACTATGTAACAGAAAACCATTACACGAGAGCTGGACTTAGTGTGATATTTAACGATGGCTAGGATTAGAACATAGAGCTAAATAATAGTATGCATATTTTGTTTTATGAAGGTTTATTGTCTTTTTTTCTCCTAGCCTTTATTGTCCCCTGCGGGACAAAGGCCTCCCCCAAGTCCTTCTAGACATTATTATTTATTTATTTATAGACATTATTCTTCTGTAGAGACCCTCCTGCCACCTCTTTCTAGGTCAGCCTCAACGCAACTTTTATACAGCAAAATTCTGACACTATCACCTCATGTGCTTTGCCCGTGTCGATAAGGCAACCTCAAAAATTGATTTTTTTTTAAATATGGTTAAGGATCACTACCTCTCATTTTGAACATTATCTACCTACGTATTTTTTTTTCTTCTTTGTCAAATCCATCCAAAGGTTGTCTTTAAAAAATCGCTTTTAGTGATGAGACCGCCAATTGTGACAACCTATTAATTTTAAGTTCTATTGTTATTTTATTTTTGGTGTGTAATAAAGAATATATTTATCTATCTATCATCATATCATGCACATCGAGGGACTGGAACAGTTTGCCGGCTGCAGTCTTTCTACATTATAATTTAGGTGTCTTCAAGACTAGAGTGAATAGGCTCTTAATAAACTAGTGCGCCTTCAACTTACCATCAACGATTGCATCACTGCTTACCATCAGGTGGGATCGCAGTCAAGCACTAGTCTATTGCAATAAAAAAAAATCAATACTGTAATTATCAATCTCTCGTATTGTCTCCCATACATGTACGAGTATCCAGATAACACCGGCTACTCTGAACGGATGCGAGCCACTTATCAGCTGCTGACCGCAACTGTGGTCTTAGTTGTAAGCGATCCAGTTCCTCTCAGGTGTTGCTAATATCTTATCGGGTTAGTAATTGGATCTGTGGCTACAGGTTGCGGTCCCTGCTCCAATTTCTTGTAGGATTTGGAGTTTTGGCCCAGATTATTCGGAAGGTCACTCCAGGTAACCTTGTGATAAAACTGTACATGTTGTTGGCCACTTCAGGTAACCTTGTGATAAAACTCTACTTGTCTAAAATTTTATATAATGACTAGCTATTGCCCGCGGCTTCGCCCGCGTGGTATTGGAGTTGGGGTTGGGGTTTCCGGTTTAAAAAGTAGCCTATGTCCTATTCCGGAGTATACCCTATGCCTGTGCCAAATTTCATGCAGATCCGTCCAGCCGTTTTGGCGTGATTGAGTAACTAACATCCAAACATCGTAACTTTCGCATTTATAGATAATATTAGTAAGATAAGATAATGTTTACGTGCCGAATGGTGAAATATGGCAGAACTCTGATGAAAACCTACTACAACCTACTTATGTATACCTATAATTGCAAATAAATGCTATTCTATTCTATTTTACAGATAAAAAAATAGGAACGACAATAACCTCTATCTGCCAAATAAATGTTACTTGAAGGGTACAGTTTGAAAAGAAAATTAAATAGGTGTTGTATGGAGGGTTCTTATTTCCTAGGTACTTACTTACTTGAAACTTGGGTACAAATACTAAACAAAATGCTACCTTTTTTATTTAGTAATTTTTCAAAAGTATATTGTACTCTCAAATAGGGTACGGATGGTAAATTCTACAACTATCACACAACGTCTTCTAGTCCTAAGTTAAGCAGAGTTTGTGTTATGGGTACTAGACAACTGATAAACATACTTATATATTTCTTAATACATAAAAATTATAGATAAATTACACTCAGACAAAATAAATGATTGAGCACATCACACAAACATTTCTCCTAGGTGGGAAACGAACCCCAGTCTTTTATATATGTATGTAACGTAATTGTAAAATTACATATATATATATATATAAGGGTACAAGTTTTTATATAAGTTATAATAAATAAAATATACAAACTACTACGCTGGCAAGGTGCTAGTAATATGATAAAAAGACAGACATATTTATGTTATGGATGCAAGAAACGTTTTTATTATTATTAAGCTAAACCGCCCCACTATGAGCTACGCGTGAGCAATTCAATTCAGACATCAAATACATGAGCGACCGCTCGTAAAACAACACTGAGCAATATTCATAAAGTCATATTTTGTAATTCAGTAATAGCTCCCCCGTATAACTCGTAGACGATCGTCATTTTTCATTAAGGAGAATATAAAAAAAAAAAATATTATCGCGGGAATACCGTGGCTGGACTTATATTAAAATAAGCGGATCAGGGTTTTAATAATAGTCCGTTTTAATATTAAAATATGGTAGTGGTGATGTTTTGTAGCAGGACCGACAGGGTTTAATAATTCGCTGGTAAAATGTTACGTTGTTGTTTTTTTTTTGTTTGAATTTGTTGCGGGATACGGTCTGCCGTAATTAATGGGTTCGTTGGTGTTGGTTATCTTAGCTTTTGTTATTAATAAAAGGGTTAATTAGTATTCGATCGTCAGTTTATGGAAACAACAAAAAGGGGCTTAGCATGACATGATTTCATCGGAACGAGTTCTTTTGTCAAACCAATAGGATTGGATCGAAGCCTACTGGGACCCGGGGTCTCTTTCTGAAAGCAAGGGTTGGTCCCAGTGCAAGGGCAAAGAAAGAACGGGGTGGGGTGTTTAGTCAGTAAGAGTCACTTTACAAATAAAAATATGCGTGTTTTGGAATGGGCGTTGCCCATTATAAGTACCTATTATACTTTTGTAGCTACTTATAATTCAAGAAATAATACGTTTTGATACAAGTGCAGAAAGTTTGTTATTGTGATCGAGGTGGAATTTGCACGAGCTATATATTATGGAGCCCAGGGCTACAGTGACAAAGCACGTGTGTCAAACGACGTTTTGCAATAACCTTACGACTCGGGGGGGTCAACCTACGACCTCAGTCTCATAGAGGTCGACATGCGTTTAGCCTGATACGCTAAAATATTTTATGACCGAATTGTGTACATTTTTTTTCGCATTGGTGCAGAAAAGAGTTCATTGCGTGCCTATAAGCGGTAGGATAAGAGCGGGTTTCAGAATAACTGTTGTTGAAAAATAGAATCCTAACTTAATTTCTCGAAGAAAGGATAAATGGAGTTTGGGATGATTGGCTTTAGTTGATAATCTCGAAGTCTATAAAATAAACTAAATTTAAAAATGAATGAACAAAACAAACTTCTAAAAAAAAAATCTTGTCTATCCTTTTAAGTTGCACCTACCATGTTATGTTTCTGCACCACCCTAAGGTCGACTGGTAGAAAATGCCTAAGGCATTAAGTCCGCCTTTGTACAGTTTTTTGTGCATAAAGTTTTAATAAATAAATAAATAAATAAAATGTGGCAAAGCTGACCGCTATTCATATTTAACCGACCAAAGAGTATTAATTATCTTTCAACTAGCGCCTCCAGCGGCCAAAAGCGCACCAGTCGAAACTTTGTCGTATTAGTGGCGGAGAATGCAAGGACTGGCATTGTGTTATCTATGTGGACGCTGTGAGAGCTATTAGCAACTAGAACTCCACCACAATCCGTTTTAGAGGTTCCTCAAAAACTGCACTTTTATTTATGAATAAAGCTTTAGTTATATAAGAGGAAAAAAATCTAAAAATGACGCGCAACCCTCAATCTACGTGAAGTAATGAATCGCAACTTGTCCTCAAAAATGTTTAGAAAAAAACAGAATCCAGCTTCAATTAAGATCCAAAAATACGATACTGCACTTTGAAGGTTTAGTTAAGCCATTTTAGTTAAGCCGCGTATTGTGCACACAGTGATTTCACTACAACGACAAATAACAATTTTTCAACGCATGTACATGTTGTTGAAAAACTTGACACAATTGAGCCTTACTAGTGGTGGGTCGTTAACGATTTTTTGGGTTAACGTTCATCTTGTTACCCTGTTAAAAAAGCCGTTAACGTTATTAACAGGTTTTCATTAATGACGATAGACGAAACTTTGTTCGAACTGAAAAAGGAGCTGACGACGAAGAATCAGATAATTTTAGCTGGTTTTGCGTTAGCAGCTTCAGATAACGTTAGCTACTTTTTAATAACAAAATCGTTAAATGAAACAGTTGTTAGATTAAACGGGTTTTGCGGTAAACAACAAGCAGTTAGGTAATTCGTTACACCATTTCGTTTCGTTTTCGTTATTCGTTCGTTCGTTACATTAGTTTAATAGTTAAAAAAAGCCGTTCGTTGAATTAACGCCCACTCCTAGTGCTTACTCAACATTTGGAGGTCTTCCTCAAAGAAAAGTTTTGGCCGAAGGGTGTCGTGTATCGATGCTTTCGTGGAAGGAACCGATCTCACAGCGTAACATTACGCCGCGCCGTCACTTCGTGTGCAATAGTTTGTGATTTGTTATGATTTCATTATTATGTATTAGCACTTAGTTTATTATATTGTAAGAGTATTTGTGTATTTGCCTAAAGCCCTTCGACCAACGCGACTTTTTGTAGCGATGCTGCAGCGCATTCGTATCGATACAGTCGCGCAGCTGTAGCGCGTTAGTAGCTTGGATTTTTTTCTATAGCGCATGCAAATGCGGCAAACGCACGTTAGTACTTACCTTGGCGAGTCTAAAGTTAGGCTCTGCGAATTTAGCGCTTAAAAACTCATACAAAAGTCGCGTTTGTAAGTTGTCAATGAAAGTAGCACGGTGTGAGGCGTGATTTAATGGCGGAAGATGTTCAAACTATTTTGTGCATTTTATTGTAAAGCCGCTTTTCCACTAGACAACAATTGACGCGCAACATGTTGTACAACAAGATGCCCGACATGTTGAAAGTCGGCGCGGAACTTTTGTTGAACAACGTTGTCTGTCTACGCATCATACACATACTTTACGTCAGCCGTCGCCAACATGAATAGAACTTGTGTTTATTTCAGCGGCAGTGGTTATAATTTTATCGAAAAATGCATCAGGAAGAAAAATACCATGTTGGTGGGTTAAAAAATACCTACAAAATAAAAAAAAAATGTAACGATGCTCTTTAAACAAACAACCAGCCGCGCGTCATGTTGCGCGCTAGGTGGCAACGTCGCGCGCTGTGTCTGTGCAGCGTTGCCGTACATGTTGAGCGTCACGTGTCGCGCGTCAAATGTTGCCTAGTGGAAACGCGGCTTTATAAAAACTTGTAGACAGAGAAAACAAAGGGATATAATCAAGGAGGCGATATTAGTGAACTTTAAATGTCCTTTCTTTGTATTTTCAGGTGAGAGTTATAGTAAACTCATCCATGTTGCTTTAGTTGATCTTTGCGTTTCTGTGCCACACCTTCTGCCTACCCTTTCAAGCGAATATTGGCGTGATGGTGTACTATGATTGATGAACAAAACATTGTTTTCCAATAGCGCACTGTGTCTATCAATAGATACTACAAGCCACTCTCAATAGTGAGTGGCTATTGTTCTAGTTTCGTCAACATCATCTTCACAGTATATTGTGTGAGATAGTAGGGCTTTCTCAAATCCTTGTCAGTTCCGTACAACACAGTGCCCTGAGGCACGGTGGATATTTTGTTACGTATCATCTTTATTTTGAGAGCAGTGGTGGCCGAGTGGTAACGGCCCCCAATTACGAGTTGTAGGTCGCGGGTTCAAACCTAGTCAAGCGCATTACTTTGTATAGTTTATTTCATCTCCACAGCTCTCAAAAACGGTGAAGGAAAACATCGTGAGGAAATCGGCATGTCTAAGAACCAAAAATTCGAAGACTTGTGACATCCACCAATCCGCACTGGGCCCGCGTGGTGGATTATGGCCCATTCCCTCTCCTAGAGAGGAGGCCTGTGTGATTAAAAGGCTGATGATGATGATAATCTTTATTTAAGGAAGATAGTACCTGAAGCCTGTTAAAGGACGGTACTTTGTATGATGTGATCAGAAGACACTTACGTCGAGCAAATGAGAGTTTTACATTGATTTCATCATCGCATTGTGCATGGGACCACAGCTTTATGCTGAGCGTTTGGCCGTTTTGCGCGAATGTGACGCATTCTTTTCTATAAAATCTAATAACATAACATATTACTTTTATTTACCTTTGTGAAAGAGAAATAAATAATTTATCTTTCACAAAGGTGCCTTACAAACTAACATTACCTAATTAGATACAAGCATTCTTTTGTGGGAGACTGGCATCTGGCATGTGGCACACCGATTACTTGGCATGATTGTCTGATAGCTGTAAGATTGCGTCATTTCGCATGAATAAACTGATTTTTTTTGTTCTTTCTTTCTTCTTCTATTTCTTTTCATATTAGAATTAATGATTCCTGTGGTCTGTGTGTGTAGGTGAATTAAGAAGCATGTACGCTCACATACCCAAAACACCCTTAGATTATTTTGCAAAATGAGTAGCAGTAAAAAATGACAATGGAAAATATTGATAACATATCACGAACAAAATGATCCATTCCTTCTACGCACGCGGTACGCACGGACGAGGCGAAACGCTTAGTCCGAACTGAAATCCCACTAGATGAAATCAATCGAATATCATCTGATTAAATTAATTCTTTGGTCTGTTTGTGGCTTCTCTCACTGTATTTTTAAAGTAACTCGAAGTTTAATCATCCTTTATAATCCGATTAAACAACAACCATTCAGAAGAGCGTAACTCCGACTTTTTGTAGCTTCATAAAGACAACGATTAAAAAATGTAACCATAAAAAGTTTTTTTAAAGTTCTCAAAGGTCACGAAAAGTTCTTTCTTCAAACAAATTTCTTTTCACTTTCATGATTGTAACAATTAAGGAGATTATTTAAGTACTCGAAAAACGTTTTTTATTGATGCTCTTCTAAGCGTTTAAGTACCCAACGAATATTTTATATCTACGTTTTTTATAACCTCAGTTAAGTTTTTGCATAAAATGCTCAAAAATAAATAAATAGAGATGATAAATGAATGAGTGTTATAGATAACATAATGCTCTGAAATGCTTTAAATATTACTCTTAACGGAATATTATAAATTTACTTCATTTTCAACGTATTTTTGTAAAATTATCTGAGGCCATTTGGGAGCGATAAAATCTTTAGTATTCTGTCACCAAAGTATTATTTTTTTTCATAAAATACACTCAAAATAATTTTCCGAAATAGCTGTAAGAGATAATAAAAACTAAATAAGCTACTTTATCATATCATATCACCATCGATCACTATCATCCCTTGCCATCAGGAGATAGTGGCCAAGGGCGAGTGTGTGGATTTTAGTCAGTTAAAGTGAAACTCCTTCTCAGTTAACCCTGAGCACAAGAAGTTATTTGATTATTTCAAAGGCAGTGTAAGAGAATACGCCTTGTGGCCCGCACTACTGACAATTTAACTTTTGGCTTTACTTTTTAACCCTTTTATTATTTCTAGCTCACGACATACTGTTCCACTGCTCTGCAAAGGCCTCCCTCCATTCCTTCAACTCTTACAATTTTAAACTGATTTGGGAAATCATAAAATGACTTCTCACGTTCTAGGGTGAAACAAGTGGGTGTAATCTAACACACCCTTATATAATTCTACCTTTACCGGTTAAAACAACACCTGTATCCTTCAATTGCCCTTTGCGTTCTAATACCACGTGTATCCTTTCCAGCAATTCCCCTTGGCAGAACATCTCATACTTACAAAAGGATAAACGGTCTGATAAAATGAAAACCCGTCACATGGGACGAGCCACAGACACGAAGTAATAAAACATTAACGGTTATCTCCAGGGAACTGCTTGAAGGTCAATATCACGTACAGTTGTTGTCGGTAAGTGGTTCCGTAATAGCACAGCATCTCTAGTAGTATGTAGGTATTATTTATTTGTAGTAAGCTGGGCTCAGGCCGAAGCGTTAAGCTCACCCATCTGAGTTGTAAACTGGAGCTAATGAAGGTAGGTTCATAAGGTTTAACTATATATTATGCCGCATCGTCGCTTTCTATCAGGTGAGATAGCGGTCAAGTGAGCACCTATAAACATTAAAAAAATAGTAAAAATATGTAACTGTCTACGTAAAGTATTACTATACTACCGTAATACAGGCACAATTAAAAGATGTGTGCCCTCTTGGGGCTTAATACCTACACTACATTTGGGACCCCTGTTTTGTTTCAGCTGGTAAATCTTCCATTAACTCCACCTACTTTAGGTGGTTCGAGAGACAGAATCAGATTTTTATTAGCCAAAATTCACCTGTGTTCTAACAGTTGCCTTTTGCGTTTCAGGAACACGTTCTTTGCTTTCGCTGATATCTCTTTGAAGAGCAAGGAGCATACCCGTCGTCGACATGGGCTCGGATTTTGACAACTGCCGGTAACTGTTTCGATCAATCTTGTAACGAAAGTTCGCGAACGAAAATTATTGAGGATATATCAAATATTAACATACTTTTAATGTCGATATAAAAGCAAACACCGCATTGTAAATACATAAATATTAATTGAACTATAAATAGTAAAATCACATCATTGGTACCAGGGCAGCAAGAATCTGAGGAGCGTTATTCATAGCCGGGGTAGAAAGTGATTAATTTGTAAGTGGATTCGGATCTACTGTATTATTCACTTGAAGTTTAATCCGTATTCATAGTTATGATTAACAGGCTTCAGTTAACCTGAAAGTGCTTAAGAATTAATGAACTGACTGTACTTTGCGTCGTTCCACGTGTGTTATGTTTGAGTGGTCGTTAAATGTGAATTGTTGGAAAATCTCGAGATGGCTTTTCATTTAATGAATTTGTTATGATTAATAATGATATTCTTCATCGTTGTATCTCTACGTTGCACGCTCCAATGAACCCCTTAGTCTATACTGGTAGATTTTAATTTACCATGACCTTACCCTACATGGTGAGGAGAAAAACTAAGAAATATAGTGTTTGTCGGCTCGTCCAAGATGGTTTCGAGCTGATTATCAGGTAGGCCTATGTCTATGTGTAGGTCTATGCCTAGTGCCTTGTCTTGTTGACAACAAATCAACACCGGACCCGACATATTTACTTAACTGTTTTGCCTCCTCGTGCACCTTCCAAAGGACCCGGATCCCAGGGTGTTGAGAAAATAATGTCAAACCAATGAAGTTCCAATCTTAATCAATAAAACCATTTGTTTGTAGGCTGACATTCATGGAGATTGCACTGTGTAATTACATTTACTTCACTACAAACATAGCTAGAACTCTTGATTTTTTAATTATATACTTGAAATAGAGCACCTATTTGCCAAAAACCTGCCACTTAACGCGAAATCTGTCAATTTATGTTAATAAGGATTTTTATAAGTACGGTTTACGCTTATTTAATTCGAAATACTCAATTCAAAAACCGGCTTTATACATATTTGATGTTATAAGGCACTTAGTGATAGAATCAACATAATTTCTGATACCACGACAAATTTTGTTTATCATTTTGTTTACTCGAAATGTCATAAATTTACGTCGTCGTCTCGTATGTAAAAATAATTTCTTAATACTAAAATCAACATCTGAAAATTATATTTGAGAAACTGGAGACTAAATATTCTACTCTAATATTATAAAGGAGAACTTTGTGAATATATAATATATGTGCGTGTAGATGATGTATGTGTATTTGTTCAGCCGTTCTGACTTGAAGAAGTAACAGAAATACACACATGCAAACTTTTACCTATGTAATATTACTGTGATTATTTGTGTTCCTTTTTTAGTGAATTATAATTTGTAATCGAGAATCATATCACATCACATTTACATCATATTTGTACACTGCAAGGCATAACATAGCTCTGTTCGTTAAACATAATATCTGTATTTCTGTCACTTAGGTGAATAAATATAAGTTACTTATTATGAAGTTTTGCAAGGTTTTTATCATTAATCTGTTACAGTCCACTGGTGGACAAAGTATCTCCAATCATTCGCCATTCACCTGTACTACCACCAACCAACTTGCGAAGATTCTAATCTGAGTCTTTTCAGCAAGGTACTCAGTAATTAAATGGAAAATTCTAACCAGAATTTCTTGAGATAAGCCATTAAGAAGGCTTTTACTGCAGCAAATATATACATGTACAATTATATTTACATAATTGAGTTTTGACTGTCGAGTGATAAATGATGAAGTATATTACTACGGCGAGTTCGTTAGTATTTGAAAGTTAAAATCTGTGTCGGTGTGAATTTGTGGGGTTTACATAGAAACGACATTTTACATTCGATTTCGTGTGTAGCTTAGTCACTTTCACGCGATAGGTGTGTGCGGGAAAAATGAATCTATCACCCCAGGCAATAAAAAAAATAGTGAAAGAAAGAAAGGGAGGAAAGAAGGAAGACTGCAGAAAAGAAAGAAACAAAACAGGAAAAAAGAAAGAAGGACGTATGTTATAATCGAAGATGCATGCGAAACCTCTAATACGTACCTATTTGATAAGGTCATACAAATATCTGTTCCAAGCAGGAATCGAACTCACGACCCAGCGCAACAGTCGACCGCTAGACTGTGACGTCAATTCGTCGTGTCGTAACATTATTCAGTCTAATTTAAAAGATATAATAAACGTGGAATCTCGTTTTCCAAAGAAATAAAATCTGGACAGCTCTTAAAGAAAAATATTTTTACATTACGGTGGTACTGCTATCTTTTCACTTTTACAATTTTAATTAATATTGTGCTGGTTCTATTTATAATGTTACTAGCTGGCTTATTTTTTCTTCTACAAATTAAGTTTTTTCTCATGTCGTTTATTTTTGTTTTCCAAGTTTTCTAGTAGATTTTCACTAGCTACTGCCGGTGACTACGCCTGTGTGATAGTAGAAAAAAGTCCCAAGAGTTAATAAAACATGTGTGCTATTCCAAGACATCATCATTACAGCCGGAAGATGTCCACTGCTGGACATAGGCCGCCCCCAATTGTCACCATAATGAACGGTCCTGTGCATCTCGCATCCATCGGATACCCGCAATCCTTGCCACTTCATCGGTCCACCTTGTAGAAGGCCTTCCAATTCTTCTTGCTTCTCTAGTACCTTTCGACCCCAACGGCCATCTGTTCTGCGAGCAATGTGCCCTGCCCATTACCATTTAAGTTTGGCGATTCTTTGGGCTATGTCGGCAACCTTGGTTTTTCTGCGTATATCTTTATTTCTGATACGAAATTTCGAGCATAGCTCTTTCTTTTGCCATTTGGGTGACTTTAAGCCTTCTGATGAGGCCCTTTGTGAGCGATCACGTATCAGAGCCATATAACTTGTCTGTTAACACATGATATATAGTAAAGCATAGCATCAGATAGATAGATCAGCCTTATAATGTTAACACAGCTGGCACTCAGGCCTTCTTCCTAGAAGAGGGAATGGGCCAATGGTTGTTTGAGTGTCGAATTTTTGGTTCTAGGACATGAAAGTTTGTTCATGGTGTTTTCCTTCACTGGTTTGATAAAAGTAATGCACCTGGCGGGGTTTGAATCCGCGATCTACATACAACATGATTTCTACGTGTGCCGAATTTTATCTAAATCCGTTCAGCTGTTCATGCGTGAAAAAGTAACAAACACACAAACACAACAGCTTTTAACTACAAACCATTTTGGTTGTAAGTATATTTATGTTTTACTTTGATCCTGTAAGTTATTTCAGGCGTGATGATAGCGTAATATTACACAACATGTAACTTACTTCAAAGTAAACATTTCAAAATTCTTCTCGACTTCTTGGAGAATGAAATTTCGCTGTTTATGTTAGTATTATTGATATTGAAGCTCCAAAATTCTTTCCTTTTTTCTTTATTGAATAAATTTGTGAGTCATTCATCTATGACGGTACAATTCCGTTACTTTTCAATCAGTATTGTAACTTGTCTGTACTTGTTTGAGCATTCGGGTCGACGTGTCAATGTTTGTATTCCTATATATCAATATTTATTTGGATGTGAGAAGCTTATAAGAATGCTGATTGACATCAATTTTATCAGGGAATAGGATCCTACACCTGAAGGAATTTTGACACATTAATATTGTGGTTTCAGATGTTTCTGTGTATGTTTTAGTGATCAAAATAAATAAATAGATGGCATAGTATTACCTATTGACTCTTTCGAACTGAAGCCCTTGCAGGCATTGACCGTAAAAAAATCTATCTATCTCAGCAGGTACCAACGAGACCAAAATCCCATTTAGGATTCTCTACACCCTAGGCCAGGTTTTAAGCATACCACTGACATCATACTCTCGTTTTGAGGACACGACGTGCTGTAAAACCGGGTCGGATCTTTATCGGACAGCGAGCTAACCGTTAATCTCCGTTTGCAAACCTGCGCCAGCGGTTGCTGAAAGCCATCTTGAGATTCTCGACTCCCTGGGCATCGCTCGCGGGGGCTGAGGCGTAAGGATCGTCTCCTCCTCAAGCTTTCAATTGCTTCTTTCACTCGTATTATTGTTTCGCAGAAGAAGTTAACAGCTTCCCATTCTCTTTCGCATCATACCATAGCCGACGGTCTCTTTCGCATCTCTTTCTTATCGCAAAAATCTCTTTCGCATCATACATACCAGGGCCGGACGCGAGAAGCTACCTCTAATGAATGTCTTCACAAAAACATATTATTTTCTTACAACCAGTAATTTTTTAAAGGTTTAGCCAAAAGTTTAAGACGTTATAAAGTTCCCATAACTTTTGTTTATAAGCCTATCTCGTCCATACATTTCCTCGAGTGGAGTTAAGTTCGATACTTTCTGCGAGATTGCGAACAACTGTTGAGTTGTTCTTAGTTTTCTTGTTTCTCCTCAGTTCGCGGGAAATTATTTTGTTTTGTTTGTCGAAGTTTTACTTTGACTCAATATTATAAAAAGGTTCTATCGATGTAAGTAATGTTCTAGTATTAGAAGGTCATCACAAGTCATTGTCACAATTTCTTGGACAGGTTACTCGATCAATATTCATTATTTTAATTACAGAATTTTCCATCGTGAAGGAAGCTTTTTAGTTGGTTGTTATTATTGTGCGACTGACCCTTAAAAGGACTAGATCATTTATTTTTATATCACGCCTATATTTCCACTTCGGGGTCACCAGCTTGTAGGTAGAGGAACAGAGATTATAGTCCCACATACCTCCTTTGAAAAGAGAGGATCCTCCGACCAGACAGACGTTATAGGCTGGTGGGCTACTGCCTGATAGTTGATTTCGGGCTATCGTATATGTTCAAATCGCGCAGAGAACTTTGGTTGCGCGATGCAGGATAACTGTAGTTCTTATGTGACGCCATAGATGGCGTTAGATGCCTAAATATATGCTGTTATGTTTAACTGCATATTCATTTTGTGTCATTTAAATATTTGATTAAATTAATTTCTTCACTTGTTATATCAGCATAAGAATCAAATTTACCAGCATGGTCCGAATAATCGTCAAGCTTAAGTGGTATTACGCAGGGCCCATTGCTCGTAGAATGGATGGTAGATGGTAACGAAAGGTTCTGGACTGGCAACCGTGTATCGGAAGATGCAGTGTTGGAAGGCCACTCACTATGTGAATCGATGATTTGGTGACAGTTGCGGGAAACCAACAGATGCGAGACGCACACGACGCTTATGTCTAAAACTGGACGTATATCGGTTGAAATGACTAACAAAATGTAATATAAATGGAAGAGGTCACTGGCTTTTGAAATACAGACACAAAAACAAGCTCCAGATTCTTTGTATCAATCATTTTTAAACTAGTCTTGTGCCCGTAAATAATGTATTATTAATATTAATGTAAATTCCAGGCTTCTACGGAGAAATCCCAGATGGAAAACGTTGCGATTGGGATTCAAATACAGGGACTCAGGTTCAATAGTAACGTTAGAAATTTTTAAGCCAACAAAGTAGCCCCAGCAATTCTACCCTAATCAACGCAATCAGTTTTTGCACACACCCTTATTAATCCAAACTTCCCTTTTAACAACTTGTAACATTAGGTTTGTACGCAAAAACTTTCCGTCAAATTATATCAAAAACTTTTCACAATATAATTCACCTACACACGACAGATAGGTACAGAGGTTCTTCTCTATACAATGAGCGAAAATGCACGCACACACAGACACACTTCCCGTTCACACTTTTCTTTCCTTTTTTTATAATTACACAACATAGTATTCAAAAGTTTAAGATCACACAAGAGTACGACCAACAGTTTTTGAGTTTATCGCGAACATACTGACAGACAGACGTGGTGGGGGATTAAGTTTTATAATAGGTACTAGATAGATAGATAGTGTCATGATAGATAGGCTAGCGGCTTCACCCATATAAAAGTAGTTTTCTCTATACAAACTTTGGCTCCCTATTAATCCCTTTATGGAGCGAATTTAGGAAAATCCTGTTTCGCCCATCCGTTAACCGTTTGGAACGAGCCCAAGTCGTCGACGGCGCCTCAATGAGTTGTCAGCAACTGTAGGGACCCAGCAGGGTCGAAGAATTCTAGGGCCAAGGGTTGATGCGAAAGCGGAACACGTGGGCCCTGGAACTAAGGCAGGAAAGAACGGTGGGTCGTTTATTCAGTAGAAGTCTGACACTGTCTCCCGCTCCGCGGGATTCGTCATTCGCTGATTTTTCTCACCATAAAAAAACCACTCGCCTACGCCATAAAGGAAAGCTTTGTTCAAAATTTCACTTCTGAGACTTCTCATCTCAGAAGTAAAATTTAGTAATGCTCGTAAAGGAGGAGGACGACCGCATAAGGCAAAGGCAACAGCGCCCTCGCCGTAGCCGTCGTCGCCGCGATCCTGCCGATATCCGGCCACCGTAGACACTGGCTCGCGGACAGTGAGCAATGGGTAGCTCGCCGTCCGGTCGTCTGGTAAGACCGAGTCCAAGTCGTCAACAGCGCGCACCGTTCCCGCGCGCCTCAAGGAGTTGTCAGCAAACTGCAGGGGCCCTTCAGGGTCGAAGCCTCCTGGAGCCTAGAGGGTGGTGAAAACTGTTACCTCGACTCCAGGAATAAGGCAAGGAAGGTACGGGGTAGGTTTTTTAGTCAGTAAGAGTCTGACACTGGTCTCTCGCTCCGCCCAAGAGCGGGTTTCGTCATTCGATGATTTTCACCTAACATAAAAAAAAAATGCCTGTCCGATGATATGTCAGTGTCAGTTATTTTCTTCTTTTATATTATAAACTAGCGACACGCCCGGCTTCGCACGGGGGTTTGTTCCCACTAGTTCTACTGAACAGTTCTACGGTAGAACTAATGGGAATTTTTTTTCCCACTAGTTCTATGATAGTAGGTATAACAAAATAGTAGAACTAGTGGGAACAAAAATTCCCACTTGTTCTACTGAACAGTTCCACGGTAGAAGTAATGGGAGTCTCTATACCCACTTGTTCTACCTGTTTCATCGGTAGTACTAATGGGTTATTTTGTTCTCACTAGTACTACGTTTCGATAGGTTCTAGAAATGGAAGTAAAGTACCAAATATGCCAGTTATATCTCAATAGGTATAAGGTTTATAAGAGATGCTAGCAATAGTGATAGCAGGATAGCAGGTTGACAATTTCCATCGACGATGGCAGTGAAGGCATTTGTGATAATTCATCGTCTAGCATAGGTCGAGTTGGAAACTGCCGGGTTTGTTAATGTAAATATTATTACTTAAAAGGGAACGTGTTTTTTGTTTATTAAAGTAAACGTTTCCGTTTTTCATTTACAATCAGAACAGACCCGACAGTTTTCAACTCGACCTATGTATGCTAGACGATGAATCATCACAAGTACCTTCACTGCCATTGTCGATGGAAATTCTCAACCAACTATCCGACGATGAAATAGTGGATGTCCAAGAAGCGGTCACTGCATCACTTTTGCTAGCATCTCTTATAAACCTAATAACTATTGAGATATAACTGGCATATTTGGTACTTTACTTCCATTTCTAGAACCTATCGAAACGTAGTACTAGTGAGAACAAAATAACCCATTAGTACTACCGATGAAACAGGTAGAACAAGTGGGTATAGAGACTCCCATTACTTCTACCGTGGAACTGTTCAGTAGAACAAGTGGGAATTTTTGTTCCCACTAGTTCTACTATTTTGTTATACCTACTATCGTAGAACTAGTGGGAAAAAAAATTCCCATTAGTTCTACCGTAGAACTGTTCAGTAGAACTAGTGGGAACAAACCCGCACGGGTACTGATATTGAATATATTATGCATATAAACCTTCCTCTTGAATCACTCTATCTGTAAAAAAAGCCGCATCAAAATCCGTGGCTTATTTTTAAAGATTCAAGCATTCATAGGGACAAAGCGACTTTGTTTTATACTATGTAATGATGATGATAAATTCAAATTAGCCTTCTGCATCCATCTCTTTAACGACGTCAATTCACAGATGTGTGCAGTCAGCGGTCACCACAGTGTGCAGCGGGCGGTACCGGCGCCGCCAGGGGGCGCCACTTTACAGCACATTTGTTACCTTCCCGGATCGTGCGGTAATTCACTTTGTTGCAGTCACCGCGTATTTCAGAGATTGCCGTGTTTTACGAGAGCTACTGATGTCCTGCGATTTCGCAGGTGGTAATATTATCCTCCGAGATAGATATATTATTTTATGTTTTCTGCATGTGAAGTTTATTGCTCGAAAGTTGAATAAGTTGGTTGTAACTTTTGTGAAGCCATTTGATATAATCGCGCCGTTGTTATACGGTTGGGTTCGTATATTTGTATATGATCACACGGCTGAACGGAATTTAATCAAATGTTGCATGAAGATCTTGTCCTCGCGGGCTTGCGGGCGGTAAGCAATGTGCAGCTCACTGTCCGATCGTCCGGTTAGTATCTGGACCAAGCCCAAGTCGTCGACGGCGCGTTCTATTCCCGCGCAAGGAATTGTTAACAATCGTAGAGGAGCAGTAGGGCCGAAGCCTATGCCATGGACCAGCCTCTGAAAGGAAGGTCCGACCTTGGTATGAAGGGCTAAGAAGGAACGGGGTGGGTTGTTTCAGTCTGCAAAAAACTGATACTATCTCCCGTTCCGCCCAAGGGCAGGTGAAAAACATCTAATGATATCTTCATTAGATGTTTTTCACCCGCCACTAACAAAAAAAGATCTTGTCTTAGAATATCACAAATGATAGTTTTTATTTCGAGAGGAGAATCATATTCTAACAACTTTTTACTGTATAGTGAGGGCTACTTTTCTTAACAATTCTTAAAAAAATAAGTTACTTACTGCCTTTTTTTAGGCGGACAATCTTCCAATGACTTTTCCTACTCTAAGGCGGAGTGAAACTGAGAATGTGTCTTTTAAAAAAAAAAACCGCCTTCAAAAAAAGCCAAACGACAAAAGTTCCTACACTAAAAAGTTAAAAATAAAAATTTGAATTGCTGTAAAGAAACTTAATTTATAGGTAAACTTATTTGACATTAATATTTTGCAAATATTCAAAATTTATTACTTCTTTTTGGAGTCGGTGCCAGCATTTTTATTGTTGAAACTTAATGTTAGGTAGCTTTGCTTGTGCTTGCAATGCTTAAACATTTTCAATGTACTTAAAATGTGGCAGAAGGTTTTTGTAAGTATATATTTTTTATTTAAAAAAAATGTGCAAATCGGATGACTTTTTGAGAGAAGTCTAATATGTATTTATGTCTTAGTTAAGTATTATATATTAGAGTATGCAAATAGGTACTATGTAGTTTTATAGTTAAGTTAGAGGTAGTTTTTCAAGGGATTGTTGCCCATTCGTAATTCCTTGCCTTGGCTGGCACCGACTCCAAAAAGAAGTAATAAATTTTGAATATTTGCAAAATATTAATGTCAAATAAGTTTACCTATAAATTAAGTTTCTTTACAGCAATTCAAATTTTTATTTTTAACTTTTTAGTGTAGGAACTTTTGTCGTTTGGCTTTTTTTGAAGGCGGTTTTTTTTTTGTAAAAAGTTTTTTTTATTTGTAGCCGTTTAGTGTTTTTTATTATAATGTGTTATGGCAACGAAGTCAATATCGTTCCTACATTTCTTTTGGAAAAGTTACCAATGTCATATAAGTAGGAATACATATTATAGGTACATTGTTACAGTGTAATCGTTTTGATCCCGTGGAGAGATGGTATGATGCATGAAATACTTATGATTCATCTCATGAGTACATCTTATGACAGCTCTCATAATCATCATCATTTCAGCCAGAAAACGTCCACTGTTGGACATAGACCTCCCCCAAGCGTCGCTACAACGACCGTTTCTGTGCGACTCGCATCCATCGCGTTCCCGTGATTCTCACCAGGTCATCGGTCCACCTTGTGGGAGGCCTTCCAAAGCTGCGTCTGTTGGTGCGCGATCGCCAGCGATCAGCCATCTGTTCTACGAGCAATGTGCCCTGCCCACTGCCACTTAAGTTTGGCAATTCTTCGGGCTATGTCGGTGACCTTGGTTCTCCTGCGCATTTCTTCATTTCTGATTCGAACACGCAAGGAAATTCCGAGCATAGCCCTTTCCATTGCCCTTGACAGTATTGCCCATGACAGCTCTAATAAGCTCAAACCATGCTAGGATACATTATTTTATTTTGAAGTTCCCATGCCGACCTTCCACCTTCCAGATTCATCATCACATCAGTTCAATAGTATCTTACAGCCAAAGTGCATCTTATGACAATTCTAACAAGCCCAAACACGGCTAGGATATATTAATTAGTTACGCAGTTCCAGTGCCTACCTACCAGCTCCATCATCATCATCATCAGATCAGTTCGATGATAACATTTTCAACATAATTATTTAAGATCATTGGTTTATAGTACATTTTCATAGTTGCTTAACTACCTTAATTGTGATATCTATGCGAGTGTCAAGTTTCGTTAGCCATTTTCTGATCTTCTTCACCAGTTCCACCTCATCAAATGTTACTTTTTGACTGTAAATGCTTGAGTTCTCGATGAAAATATAAAAAAAACTATATAGTTGCCTATAATATTTGAGGAGTTCCCTCGATTTCTCATGGATCCCATCATCAAAACTCAATTTTGAAAAAAATGGGACCAATCTGGAAGCATATCCTTTCAAGTACAAAAAAAATTTTGCAAATCCATCCATAAACAACGGAGTTCTGAGGTAACAAACATAAAAAAAAAAAAAAAAAAATAAAAATACAATCGAATTGAGAAACCTCCTCCTTTTTTTGAAGTCGGTTAATGACTAAAACTAACTTCTATGTTCCTTCTGGGCATCGTTCCCGGACCCTGGGGTTCTCTTTCGCACACACACAGGTGCATTCATTATACGTACAGCTAAGAAGTGGAATTCCCTGCCGGAGTCTGTGTTTCTTGATAGCTACAACCTAAGGGCAATACCCTTAGGTTGTAGCTATCAAGGAACACAGTTAAGAGTGAATGGGTTACTTCTAGGCAAGTGTGCTCCGTCGTCGACACATCATCGCTTACCATCAGGTGAGATTGTGGTCAAACGCGAGCCTATCTGGAGTAAAAAAAACCTATGAAATATACACTTTGACCTTTGGAGTACCGTAATTAGATACATAATAGAAAGACAAAGAGTTTGCGAACGCCGGCTTTTAAGTTGTAACCTGTTTAAATATTTGTTTTTCGAAAACAACCAACTACTTCTATTCCCTAGGCTGTTTATTACTACTTCTAAGTACACAATTGGGACCTACACCGACCTCAAAAAACAAACTCAATTCAACTTACCAGTGTCATTAAGTTTATCAGTAATTCAGCGAACGACTGTAGGTATAAACCCTTCCTCCCCAGGCCCCCAAATAATGAGATTCTTGCCGCCATTTTGTTTCTTTTTCCCTGAACTAAGTCATTTGTGATGACAAAACTGTTTGAAGACGTCTCCGTCTGAATTTTATTGTGTTAATAAGGTTAGCCGCGTTAATTAAACTTGAGACAAAACGCGACGAATTTACCTAACGCAGGACAAATGTAGCGGAACTGTGCGCTGGGTTGTAGTGCGAGCTTTGATATTTAGAAAGAAAATTATAAAAATGGCTTGTTGTTTTCTTTCTAAACAAAAACTGAACAAGTGAGACTCTACCAAGAAGAGTTCCGTATCGTAAAAAAAACGACAAATCATTATCATGATCGTCAGCCTTTTTAATGTTTCCACTGCTGGGAAACAGGCCTGCTCTTTAGGCGAGGGAAAGGGTCATAATCTACCACGCCTGTCTCGGTTCGAACCTGCGACCTACAACTTGTAAACACCACCGCTCTCAAAACGACAAAAAACACGATTATTGTATGGGAATCCACTTGAACATTTATTTTATTCTGTATGCTGGTAACAAAAATACATAATCTGTCAAAATTTCAACTGTTTAGCTATCACGGTCCATGAGATACAGCCTGGTTACAGACAGACGGACAGTGGAGTCTTAGCATAAGTGTCCTGTTTTTACTACAGAACCCTAAAGACGATGCCTCACTCTTGTATCACTAGTGTGTTGCAACAACTACTTCTAGGCCATATAAATATTTATAAGGGAAAAATAAAGAACTATGGAAGCAGCTGAAGGAAGTTTTTACTCACTTTACCTTTAGATTTTAATTTAATGTAGTTTTTATCAATAAATTAAATAGCTGACTTTCAAACCTCTAAATTGCATTGACATCAGCCGACATATTTATATGTTGAAGCTCAAAAGCTATTTTTCGTTTTGTTTTAACCAAAAGGGAACATAAATAACAAATCAATTAATTAATTCTTGAACACAGTTATTGGTCTGTGGTCTAAGGGCAGCCGACGTAGCAAATCTTCGTAGCCGCCTACGCGCTACGGTGCTACGGCGTAGCACGTGAATCGTTAATCATCTCAGATATTATTGGCAATACTGGGTGTCGTATAAATTGTGGACGATCTACGAACGATCGATAGTTTAGATAACAAACTATCGTTATTATATCGAAATTAACTATTCGATTTTGGTTAAATAGCTTTGTATACAATATTTAAATCTCAGATATGTTAAGGGACAAAATGTCCCCAAACAAGACGTGCAACGCTCATTCACGTGACGATGCAACTTTGCCCGTTGTCCTGTAACTTAGTTCCCAATATCTTATGATGCACTCACGTGATGCGAGACATTTTTTGAACAATGTTACCGCGTTGCCCGTCATGTTGTAGGACATTTTGTTTCCTAATATTTTTCAGGATTTAAGTTATGTATAAAAATATCAGTTAAATTCTGTATTTAACTAGAGACCCATCTCGGCATCACATGAATATTGAAAATCTGTGAATTTAGCGAATTATCTCTACTGTAATATGCATACAAACTACACACTATACAACTGCTTATATTCAGTATAAATTTATTGGTTAAAACTGCATGAAAATGCGATTAAAAGATTTTGGGATTATTGTGAATGAAATAAGAAAAGGTATTTAAGCGACTTAAGAAAAACAGAAAATCTTAATAAATATAGTTCATTTTTTAATCCTCGACTTCGATTTGACAACTTAAAATGTACTACAGAAAATTGGGAACATATTAAAATTTGTAGAGTGTGACATTCTGAGTTGTCAAATCGTAGTCTACAATTAAAAAACGAACTATATCTTAATTGATGAATCTCATCATCAAAATGATGATAACAAATCTAACATTCGTTACATCAATAATTAAAGTTCGATTTGACATTCGCGAATGTGAACACGAATGCGAATATTAAAATGCAATATTCACGAATGCGAATGTGAAATGTCATAATGCTAATCATTATTATTATTATTATACATTTCGTGTTAGTTAAAATTAAACCGAACATAACAGAGCTGTTACAGAGACGGATAGTCAGTATTATTATAGCATTTGTTAAATTTAAGTGATATAAAAACATGACTATGACTTCAATTCTTTATTGCTTTAACACATGCGATACATACGATTTTAAAAATAGTTTTATAAGTGCACATGGACCCTATCGAGCACAGCAATTTAATAAAATAAAGTAGGTAGTAGCACAAGTTAGAAAAAATAAACAGTGGATAAAAATCGAATTAAATAAAGTATAAAATTTGACTAAATGTCGTTAAGTCATTAAATGTCTAAATGTATTTTTCATTGTCAGAACTAAATTCATATAAAAGTCAACAAAATATGTTTATTAATAAATATCAAAAGTTTTAATTTCAATGTTAAAAACAAATTGAAATGTTGCTAACATGTTGTTTCACAAGTTAAACAGTAACACTAAAAATACTACTACACGTACTAGTACATATAAAATCTAACAGTTATAACATTACATATCCATTCAATCAATATATTGGCAATTATTCGTATGTTTCTTGCAAATGTGAATGTCCAAATCATGCGAATATTTACAATTTAATTGTTCTAGCGGTTTTGCACAGCTTCTAACTTTTTAACTTTCCTCAGAGCTTTATTAGGGCAATCAATAAAACTATTCAGAAGGTCCATATAGAGGTACATTTCTACCAGTATCATTTGAAAAATCTCGTTTCATATCAAGTTTTCACTGCTAGAATGTAATGTTGTCTAGACTGTCTGATGGCCATACATTGGAGCTTCATTATTTTGTTTGACGAGCCCCGAAAATATGCTTTACTTATCTTTATTTATCGAGAGAGTGTTGCTTATGGCAATACTGTCTTAATACATTAAATATACAACAATATTTTTAGTGTACGTGAAACTTGTTTTTTTTTTTGTTCAGAACAGTAATTGAATTGATTTTAATAATTTTTACACCATGTTATATGTTTTTCCAAAAATATTTAAAAAAGTCACAAGTTGGACACCAACGACATTAAGCACAGGTCATGGCAGGTCATAGCTGGCATCAGGTGCCAGCGCGCAGCTAGTTGCGGGAGCAAAATAACCCTCAGTCACCCGGATGGCTCATGAGTTTTGAGTGTATCATGATACAATTATGAAATATTGTACACAGATTCTTTAAATAAAATAATACTAGCCACGTGGTTCGTGTTTTGCATTATCAAAATAAATGATGTATTTTAATATTTATTATTAAACTAGCTTTTGTCAGCGGCTTCGCCCGCGTACATAAAATATAGCCTATGTCACTCAGGAGTAAAGCAGCTTTCTATTATTGTTAAAATTTTTCCAATCGGACCAGTAGTTCCAGAGATTACCTCCTACAAACAAAAAAACAAACCGTGTTAGTGTACATATCTGTGTTGACAAAGTGGCACCATAACATGATCCAAGTATGGCGGGTTGTGCTTTGATTTTTTTTGGGATATTTCTTCAGTCCGCAGATATTTGTTATTTTTGATTTGTAGTAAAAAAAAACACGCATTTAGTAATAACAGTACACGTATACACATACAGGCTAAGGGTAGCTTTAGCGTGTATATATACGCGTCTTATTCCTACTTTTATTCCTGTCCAAATCACGCACTAGTTTGTACCGCGTGTCCTCTGTCAAGGCGTCTTAATCCTCATATTTATCCGGTCGCCGCAGCCGCGAGCTGCTAATTATTCCACACAGACAGACAGACATACACACAGACAAACTGAGCGACACGATCTATTGTCAGTGTATAAAGTTTGTAGACTGATGTGGTGTTTCAATAAATGGAAGGTCGTTGGACTGGAAAGGGAATAGTGTATCTTAAGTATTATATTTTGTACTGTTATATATTTTATCTACGTGTCGTAGTACGTGTACTACGTGAGCAGTGGTGGCTGTAAGGTAACGGCCCTGAATTACAAACCCAGCACGTAGTCACGGGTTCAATCCCAGCCAGGCTACTTTGTTTTTTAATGTTCCCACTGCAGGGACATAGGCCTCCTCTCTAAGTGAGGATTGGTGGATATTCCATCACTACTGCTCTCAAAATGTTGAAGGAAAATATCTTGAGGAAACTAGCATATCCTAGAACCAAAATTTCAAAGACAGTGACATCCACCTAACCGCACTTGGCCTGCGTGGTGGTTTACGGCCACGATTACGACCCATTCTCTCTCCTAGAGAGGAGGCCTCAGTCCTAGCAGTATGAAGATTATAAAGTTTATTCTATGCTATGTTACGTGTCGTATATTTGCAATATATAAATGATGTTTTTAAAAGATATATATATATGATTTTTTAAAAGGTATTATGTTCTTCAATATTATTTAATTACGATGCCGTTGTCGCAAAAATTAGTGAGTTCGAGCGAGTTTTGGCAAACATACAGTTCGTTTAGTCAGACAACTTGGAAGCGTAGCAACATCGTAGCAACGTAGCGGGAATCGTAGTACTTCGTAGACCACTCGTAGCAGTGTGTAGCAGCTTAGTATTAAGATAATGTTAACTAATGAGAAAATGTTGGAATATTAAATTGTAATTTAAGCAAACAAGCTATTTCATGTCTTTATTTTATACACATTAAAATAAAGACGTGAAATAATTTGTTTGCTTGTAAATGATTATCTTTTGAGTACTAATCCGATTACTACATTATTCCTGTGGGATAGTCTGAAACTTCTGTAAAAATCAAAAGGTACTTAAGTTGTTGTTGATCTTTGTTTGACAGACTTTATAATTTGACATGATTTAAATGTATAGCCCACAACTGAAGTATCAATTGTGTAGTTATGTATTGTATTAAGTTTATTTACGATATGTATCAAAAATGCTAAAAAAAGTATGGATTTTTTTTCTTGTTGGATTTCCTTGAAACTTTGCCTTTTTCCAAATATGAGATAGCTATATCGATTTTTTAATTAAAAATTGTTACCAATAGTTTATGTAAATATTGGTAGAGATTATGATTGTACGCTGGTTTTAAGATTGTATCATTTCCGGAAAATTACTTTTTTCTTTCTTCTCTAGGATATGCTTCCGAGTTGGTCCCATAAATGAAAAGATTATTTTGATAATGAACTTCGCGGATGTGGAAAGATACTCCTCATAGGATCACAGCAGAACTTGCACACTATTTTTAGCTTGGCTGAGGAGTACCACAACTATTAAAGTGTTAAATAAAAACTTTTTATTTAAAAAGACACCGATTTCGTGACAATATCAAAATACAAATTGTTGCTTATTATATGTTTATGTCAAACTACTACCGGTCAAAATTATAATTACACTACACAATAATTAACTCTATAATCAAAAGCAATCATGTTCTAAAATCATAACTGTAATTAGCGATCACTCAATTAGTTCACTATCTGTTGAAACTAGGACACTAATTAATATTCAGTGTAACAGTGTTCAAAATAAACTCCATACAGCTTTACTGTTTGATAAAATAACACTCGTATTGTGGTCTTAATAAATTGATTTTGTAATACTGTTAATAAATTGGTTTCCATACTATCATTGCACTAATATTATTTATTTATTAGTTTAATGGAAGGAGAACCAACAGCTATAGCAAACATATCACAATATTATATGGAATATTAAACTGTAGTGGCAGAGAGGTAACGGTTCCGACTTACTGAGTTCAAACCCAGCCAGGTGCATTACTTTGTGTAATTTATTTTCTCTGCTCTCAAAATAGTGAAGGAAAACATCGTCAGGAAACCGGCATATACTAAAACCAACAATTTGTCATGCCATATCTACCAACCCGCACTGGGCCTGCGTGGTGGATTACTGTCCATTCCCTCTTCTAGAGAGAAGGCCTGAGTCTCAGCATTGGAAACATTATTATATTGTAAGGCTGATGCTATGGTGTGCTATGCTATGAAACATTGATATAACTATGACTCATCATCACCATTTCAACATGGACATAGGCTTCCCCCAAGAACAATCAGCAAGCTTGTGCGATCGGATTCTCGCGACTCTCATCAGGCCATCGGTCCATGTTGGGTGAGACCCTCCAATACTGCGGTTTCCAATACGGAATGAAGATATCCGCATTAGAACCAAGGTTGCACACAGCCCGAAGAATCGCTGAACTTAAGTGACACTGGACAGGCACCTTACTCGAACTACAGACCGTCGCTGAGGCTGAAAGTTTCTGGAGTGACAACCGCTGACAAATGTGAAATTTTAAATATAGATACAGTTGCTCGTACACTACTGACCTCAATTTATTTGCAAAACGGCTAGGCAGAAGTCAGAAGCCTTTTTGGCCTCACACAGTTCTTATTTCTTTTTGTGGTTCTAGTTGTATTTTTAAGTTGTGTGCTAGAGATAAGTTAACATTTTTTAAATTGTTTTTTCTTGCCCTGTGGGAGTACTAAACAAATGTTTTTTCTTTAATTCTTTAAAAGGATACTTAATTAATTAACTAAAGAGTACTAGTGTCTCTAATTAGCGCTCCAGCACTGAAATACCTAGAAGTAATGAAGTTTTTTTATACTTCAAGGGAATCAAGCAAGTGATCTTTATTTTATGTTCAAATAGAATTAGTGATGTTCTTCAGAGAGGTCTTCTATGAGCTCTTACGAAGGTTAAGGTTAACCTTTCAACTACTGTAATTACAGGCACAAGTAAAAGACAATAATAGTGTCGACACCGATGTCCTCTTGGGAATTAATGAACTAAGACCTAAACTGAGCTGTTAAAAGGATGTCCCAAGGACCCAATATAGCTCTAGTGAGTGTATTATAATAAGTAATAAGTAAGCGGTCTTAAAAAGACATACTGCAGGACATGTGTCTTTTCATCTGAATCCGCTTTCTTGTTTGAAGTAAAAAAGCACAAAAACATTATTAGAATAATTACATTTTTTTTTTATTTATTTATTTAATCGCATTTTGTTACATAAAAAAGTCTTAATATAACATCTGCCAAACTGCATAGCAGTTTGTCGGCAGTACGTTCTCGTGAACTTTGCGTATAATTATACATATATAGGTTCCTAATACTTTACTCTTTGCGATACAGTACTATCTACGTATACATATACTAAATATCATCGGTCGTTGATTGGTGTCGTGAGACCAAATCTGTTCACTCCCCAAGTTTGTATTTATTTTGTGGTAAACAGATGCAGCCCCACAACACCAACCGACTCGACCGACATGCCGCTGCAACTATGGACACATAGACAAATAGTGTTTCATTAGTAGACTTTTTAGACAGTTTCTATTTTTGGCTCGACTGATCAAGTCTTCCGGTAGTTCATTAATTAATGATGGTACAATCCATCGTCTCGTGCGCTTGCCATAATAATTGTTGACCTTAGGTACATGGAGTTTCTTTTTCTTGGATTGTCGGGTTGGGTAGTTATATACTCTTTCATGTTTATGTTGTTGTGTATTATATTGTTCCAGGATTATTGCTAGTTTAACTTTCATATCAACTGGTAATATATTGCATTTATTAAATAGTTTTTCATATTCTTTTTTCAATCTTTTTTTAGTTTTTTTGCTTACTAATAATTTAAGTAGTCTTATTTGTAACATTTTAATTCTATTAAGATATGTTTTAAAAGTGAGTCCATAACCACACAACCCGTACCCAATAATCGAGTCAGCAAGTGCATAGTACAGCGTATATAATAATCCTCTCTTAACTATAGGTTTCAAGGTATACAGCTTACCCAGGACTGACCGTAGTTTACTACAAACTGTATCTATATGACTGTTCCACGCAAATTTAGTGTCAATAGTCAGTCCCAAGTACCTGTATGTTTCTACTTGCTCCAACATAGGACATTGACAGTCAGATTTATCATTGTGGAAACATTCATAGCTATCATCATCATCATCATCATCATCATTTCAGCCGAAAGACGTCCACTGCTGGACATAGGCCTCCCCCAAGCGCCGCCACAAAGACCGGTCCTGTGCGTCTTGCATCCATCGGCTTCCAGCAACCCTGACCAGGTCATCGGTCCACCTTGTGGGAGGCCTTCCAACGCTACGTCTTCCGGTACGCGGTCGCCACTCCAGAACCTTTCGACCCCAGCGGCCATCCGTTCTGCGTGCAATGTGCCCTGCCCATTGCCACTTAAGTTTGGCGATTCTTTTCGCTATGTCGGCAACCTTGGTTCTCTTGCGGATATCCTCATTTCTGATTCTATCACGCAAGGATACTCCGAGCATAGCCCTTTCCATTGCCCTTTGAGTGACCTTGAGTCTTTTTATAAGGCCCATTGTAAGCGACCACGTTTCAGAGCCATATGTCATCACTGGCAACACGCACTGATTATAGACTTTCGTCTTGAGGCATTGTGGGATATTAGACGAGAAGACACCGCGTAGCTTCCCAAACGCTGCCCAGCCGAGTCGGATTCGACGATTGACCTCTTTCTCAAAGTTAGACCTACCTAACTGGATTGTCTGTCCAAGGTAGACGTAGTCGTCTACTGCTTCGAGTGTAGAGTCTCCGATCTTGATAGGAGTGGGTGCTACATGGATGTTAACCATGACTTTGGTTTTGTCCATGTTCATTTTAAGACCCACTCTTTCGGAGGCTCTACTGAGGTCATCGAGCATTGTACTGAGCTTCTCCGTAGTCTCAGCCATGACCACGATGTCGTCGGCAAACCGAAGGTGAGTGATGTACTCGCCATTGACATTAATGCCTAGACCACTCCAGTCCAGAACCTTGAAGACATCCTCCATTGCAGCCGTGAACAGTTTCGGAGAAATGACGTCTCCCTGCCTCACACCTCGCTGCAAGAGGATAGGTTTCGAGGTCTGGTCCTGAAGTCGGACTGACATGGTGGCGTTGCTGTACAAACACTTCAACACCTTGATGTACCGATAATCGATCTGGCACCGCTGGAGAGACTGCAGTACAGCCCAGGTCTCGATCGAATCGAAGGCTTTCTCGTAGTCCACAAACGCTAAGCAGAGAGGCTGATTATACTCCTCAGTCTTCTGTATAACCTGCCGCAGCGTATGTATGTGGTCCACGGTGCTAAAGCCTTTTCGGAATCCAGCTTGTTCGGGAGGCTGGAAGTCGTCGAACCTGCGCGCGAGACGGTTCGTGATGACTCTGGAAAACAGCTTGTAGACATGGCTCAGAAGTGAGATGGGCCTGTAGTTCTTAAGCAGGGCATTGTCACCCTTCTTAAAGAAGAGCACCACCACACCTCTACTCCATGCCCGTGGCGTTTCTCCCTCGAGTATGACGGAATCGAATAACCTCTGAAGGGCCTTAAGGACCGGTTTTCCACCCGCCTTCAGAAGTTCAGCCGTAATTCCGTCCTCACCCGACGCCTTGTTGTTTTTAAGCTGCTTCAGAGCCATCCTAATCTCGTACAGGCTGACGTCATACGTCACGTTCATAGCTATGGCCTTTTATATTTAGTTCAATGTTTCTGTAACGTGAATATGGGGAATGTATTAACATGCATTTAGTCTTGGTTACATTAATTATAACTTATTATTATAACTTACATACATAAGTAGGTAGTAGTTCTTCGGATCTTTAGTTCTACGATATGCCAGTTTTCTATGATAAAACATCATAGAAACTTTCACAGTTTTGAGTTCAGTGGTGATGTAATAAATTGTACAAAATAATGCGCCTGGCTGGGATTGAAGCTGCGATCTGCATCTTATGAACCGAGCCTGTTACCACTGGACCACTACTGTTCTAATAAATGCATGCATTATGTATGTCTGCATTAACTTTTTCAGTGTTTTAGTCTACATTCATTATAAAAACAATACTGCCGAGTGTTCTGGTGTAGGAAACAGTAAAAACATAATATCAGTAGCCAATGAAATGCGCGAATTGCTCACAGAACATAAAAGAAGTAGTATTGGAAAATTGGCATTTTAAACCGGAAAACAGAACAAAAGCAATACTCCTTTTGTATAGCACATGGGTAAATACTAACGCACATTGGCAAATGGTATTGAATGGCTCTTTATAGAATGGTCCATGTATTTCTATTTTAATGTCGGGCTGTCTTTGTTTTGCGGTGTGTGTTAAAATAGTTTGAAATGGTCGTTTTTATATTGAATTAATGCTTAATCGTAGGAACATGGACATGAAAAATGTCATTCAGATCCAGAAAATTACTTTTTTTTCTCTTAGAATGACTGGCCCAGGACAAATGTTTGTGTGATGAGCACCATAATTTGTTCTGTGTTTTTATCTTTCTTATATTATAAATGCGAAAGTTACGATGTTTGGATGTTTGTTACTCAATCACGCCAAAACGACAGGACGGATCCGGATGAAATTTGGCACAGGCATAGGATACATTCCGGAATAGGACATAGGCTACTTTTTATTCCGGAAACCCCAACCCCAATACCACGCGGGTGAAGCCGCGGGCAAAAGCTAGTCTATAATATGTATATACTTAGAAATATATATATGTTTATCAGTTGTCTAGTACTCATAACACAAGTCGAAAGACTCTGCATAGCTTGAGACTAGACGGCGTTGTGTGATAGCTGAGCGATATCGTTCCCGCATCGCAGCGTCAACGCAACGCTTCGTGTGACCCCAGGATTACAGTGATACGCAATGGTAAAGCTAATCACTCTACCACTGTGTCAAATGGTCGATTCGCTTTGTTAAATGTAAATCTATATTTTTATAAAACCTTTTGTACTATACTCATAAAGCACTCAATAAAACAATTGAATTCACTTCGAATAAATTTTGGTTGAAATTGTAAACGTTCAACGTTTTGCCTTATTTTTAAAAACAAAAGTTAATGTATGCATGTAATGTTTAAATTTTTATTTTTTGTTAAATATATAAACTAGTGTTTTACTGTGAACAAACCTGATGGTAAACAGTTATGCAATCGGCGATGCTGAAGCGCAATAGTTTATTAGGAACTTTTTCATTTTTTTTTGTGGTGAGTGAACATCACCAGAATCGAATGATAACTCGCGCCCTTGGGCGGAGTGTCAGATTTTTACTGACTAACCAGGGGCCCTAGACAAGTGGCAATCGCTCCGTGTCGAATCCATTTCTAAGTTCGATTTCGCCTTAACGATGTCGACCACAAAATGGTAAAAAAAGTGACATCGACTTACATATCGATAAGTCGAAGTGTTGGTTCGATAAAATAACAACTAATAACAATTAGCGAATCGAAAACGTTTGACCACGTGACTTTTCGAAGGCATATGTCAGTTCCATACATTTCGTCGAATTTCGTTATCGTTAGTGAGAATGTGACTTTGTCTAAGCCCCCAGCTCTGTTTTTTCTTAGCCTTTCATACCGGGGTTGGACCTTCCTTTCAGAAGCTAATCTAACTGGTCCCTCTCACCTTAAAGATACTTAAATTCTTCATCATCATTTCAACCGAAAGATGTTCACATTTGGACATTGTCCTCCTTCAAGTGTCATTACAACGATTGATCCGTCTCGTATTTATCGAATTCCCGTGACCCTCATCAGGTCATCGGACAAACAAAATATCATTAATCTGACAAGAATAAGAAAGGTAATCTGTTTAATAACGTGGATTTCGTTAGAAAAACTCTTCGAATCCACGAAGAAAAAATAAACAAAGTCTTGCGTAATCTCCCTTCACCCACACATATACGAGAGCTACAATTGACCGTATCCGCCTGAACCTTTCACCCACATTACGGAAGCAGCGCCGCGTGAACAGTACTAGTATTAAGTCTGCGCAGTTCCCGCCAACTGAAGATACGTCCGCGTGAACTCATCAGCTGGCATTGTTGTGCCGATCGGTGCGGGCACACTGTTACACACGATACGGAAGTTCACATATAAAAGGCTTATCGGTATATATAAAAGGAGAAACTGACTGACTGACATATCAACGCACAGCCGAAACTACTGGAACTAGGAGAGTGAAATTTTGTACAGGGTTTCCTTTTGTGACGTAGGCGAACGCTAAGATAGAATTTGCCAAAATTTACCCCCTAAAGAGATGAAATCCATACTTCTTCAACTTAATTAAATCCATTGTATTGTAAACAATAATAATATATTAATGCAGTATTCGAGTATGTCGGTGCTATATTTATTTGTATCTCTCAAAAAGCTACAAAGGTTAAAAGTAACTCATATTCTTTATTAGAGCTAGAGTCTATAATAGGTTCAAGATTTGTTATAGAACTCCAGGTTTTACGCCTTCAAAATTGCAGTTGTACTGTACACATTAATGTAGTTCTATGTAGTTTGGTGAAGACAACTAAAGTCCACCGATGTCCGGAGCTGGGTCTAAGCTACCGGTAATTAGGAACCAACAGAGACAGGAACCTCCTTACAATACGAGCCGTATCGAGGAGTACTGTCTTCTGTATCAGGCCCTTGATCCAGTCTTGCAACGACAGCTTCAACATATGGTCGTCGAAGCTTTTGTCTTTACTATTATTATAATCTACGCCAATATTTTAAAACGATGCCCAATAAACATTAAAACTCACAAACATATAAACCTTCCATGCCGAAATTGAACCCGCGACTCGATGAGTCACTCAACCGCTAAACCAATCGAACCGTCTTGGCCGCCGGATTAGCTTATTTCGCCGTTAAGAAGTCTAATAAAAAACACTAAGTACTTATTAAAGCAATAAATATTTTTAAGAACTCATAATTTACAAGCCAACTGCTAATAATGGAGCGAATAATCTTAATGAGTTTTAAGGAAAAATGTTTTAGCTTTATTTCGATAAAAACGTTACTCGACGAAGTAGAAATAAGGCGGATTTGACTCATTGTGTTGAAGAGACAAGATTATCTTCTTTTTGCCCTTGTACGGAACAAGGGCAAAAAGAAGATAATCTTCATTTGTTTTTCTTTTTTCTTCTATTCTGCCCTGCCACTCTTCATGCTATCACTAACTTCCTTTTCCTTCATATCACTCTTCACACAATCCATCCTTCTTTTCCTGAAGAGGCAACCAGAATTCGAAGCCAGCTAGAGCAGCAGAAACGCTTCAAAAAGAGACACCCAGGTACTAGAAAGCAAAGGGTTCCTGAAGGACATTGGTGGATTTTATTCAGTAAATGTCCATCTAAAAAACAAAACCCACATAACAGCCTCCCTAGCCAAGTTACAATCGTTTAGTTTCGAGTGAGCGCTTGGAGTCGGCCACGCTCTCATTTTATTTGTTCGGACATCATCTCAACAAAGAAATTGGGGGCGTTGCCAAACCTAAGCGTTCACGTTATACAACATGATCGTTACTTGGCTAGGGGGGGAGGGGCAGGAGTTATTTCTAGTGTATGGCGTAAAGTTTTTTTTTTAAATAAAACATAAATAAAAATATTTTATAAAATCTTTTTTTTTACCTTAAATTTACTACAAAAAACGTACAGCCTAAATTGCCGGATCAAAAGATTTGGCACATGAGATCCTGATTAACGCAGCATTAAGGGAGGATCTATCGAAATTGATCCCTTCCCCTATCCGCTAAAACGGGATAAATAAGGCATCAAAGTTTCTATTCAGGTTCACCTTTTTTTTGCGAATTGGAAACCCCATCAATCAAACGGCATCTATCAAATATATCAGTGACCAATCAAAGCATTAAAAAACATTAATACATACAGGGTGGAACGAGGTTTAATACGCTTCGGACGTGTTTCTTTAGCGGTGCCGCTAAGAAAAAAATATATTTTTTGACGTGCTACGGTCTAAGTAACATCAATTTAGTTTTGATTATAATATGTATCAGTAAGTCTCTGAGGAGTGGGTAAAAAAACCCCTCGGCGTCCTTACGTTCCGCATGTCAAGTTCAGGTTTTAATCGGAAATCGTAAGTTTGGAGATTACCTGACTTAGGTATGGAACCCTGAAAAACATATAGACTCTATACTAAATCCAATACCTTGCACTTTTTTTCCATTGTAACAACCAGTATAGCGTGAAATCAATCAACTCAACAATTCACATTCAAAACCTGCGATACAAAATATAAAAAACAAAAAAAAACGTTTCCATCTCCAGTCCCGGGTGCATTGGAAACCAATATGCTTTCCAATAGCAGTCGATCTCGGCGCGTGATTACCGAGGAATGTGTCGCTCACTGATTACGACATCAGCCGGTACTGATGACTACGCACCAGCCGATTGGAACGATACTGCGGCCTTACTATGACGCGCTAAATGCAGGCGTGCGAGAGAGGAGGAGGGGTGGAGGGTACTATATAATGTGTTAATTTTAATATATCATAATTGAAGGTTTCTATTCTACTAGCGACCCGCCTCAGCTTAGTACGAGTACAATGTGATTATATTATACACTAGCTTTTTCCAGCGGCTTCGCCCGCATACATAAAATATAACCAATGTCACTCAGGAGTGTAGCAGCTTTCTATTGTTGCTAAAATTTTTCCAATCGGACCAGTAGTTCCAGAGATTACCCCCTACAAACAAAAAAACATAAAAACAAAAAAACAAACTTTACTTCTTTATTATATTAGTGTAGATGTAAACCTCGCTCTTCAATTGCTCTATTTATTAACTAAAGCCGCATCAAAATCCGTTGCGTACTTTTAAAGATCTAAGCATACATAGAGACAGCGGGAAGCGACTTTGTTTTATACTATGTAATGATTTCTCGTTGATACCTTCAGAAAACAACGAAGTGATCCTATAAAGGTTCTGTTTTTACCAACTTATTTAGGGAAACCTGAAAAACATACAGATTGTATACTAAATCCAACACCCCGCACTTTGTTGCCATTGTAAAAACAACCAGCATATCGTCAAATCAATCAACTCAACAATTCACATTCAAAACCATCGATACAAAATACAAAAAAAAAAAACAAAAAATGTTTCCATCTCCAGTCCCGGGTGCATTGGAAACCAATATGCTTTCCAATAGCAGTCGATCTCGGCGCGTGATTACCGAGGAATGTGTCGCTCACTGATTACGACATCAGCCGGTACTGATGACTACGCACCAGCCGATTGGAACGATACAGCGGCCTTACCATGACGCGCTAAATGCAGGCGTGTGAGCGAGAAGGAGGGATGGAGCTATACCATACAATGTGTTAATTTTAATATATCATAATTGAAGCTTTCTATTCTACTAGCTACCTGCCTCAGCTTAGTACGAGTACAATGTGATTATATTATACATGTAAACCTCGCTCTTCAATTGCTCTATTTATTAACTAAAGCCGCATCAAAATCCGTTGCGTACTTTTAAAGATCTAAGCATACATAGGGACAGCGGGAAGCGACTTTGTTTTATACTATGTAATGATTTCTCGTTATACCTTACCTCGTGATACCTTCAGAAAACAACAAAGCGATCCTGTAAAGGTTCTGTTTTTGCCAACTTATTTAGGGAATCCTGAAAAACATACATACTTTATACTAAATCCAATAACTCGCACTTTGTTGCCATTGTAACAACCAGCATAGCGTCAAATCAATCAACTCAACAATTCACATTGGAACGACTGGGGCCTTACCATGACGCGCTAAATGCCAGATGTGCGAGCCAGAAGGAGGGATGGAGCTATACTATACAATGTGTTGATTTTAATACCTCATAACTAAAGGTTTATATCATCATCATCATCATCCTACCCTTATCCCATTTTATTTGGGGTCGGTGCAACAAGTTTTTTTCTTCCACTCTGTCCTGTCACCCGTCACACTATCAGTAACTCCCTTTTCTTTCATATCACCCCTCACACAATCCATCCATCTCTTCTTTGGTCTCCCCCTTCCTCTCCATCCATCTACGTGTAAACTCAAAACCCTTTTTGTGTCATGCGTTTCATCTCTCCTCTTCTCATGACCATACCAAGACAAACGATTTCCTTTCAACTTTTCAGTCACTGGCGCCACTTTCAGACTTCCTCTAATATACTCATTTCTCACTTTATCCATTCTCGTCACACCACACATCCATCTCAACATTCTCATCTCCGCTACATGCAGTCTTTTTTCATCCGTCTTTTTCACAGCCCAACATTCTGATCCATACAGTAGGACAGGTCTTATCACGGACTTGTAAATTTTGCCCTTCAAGTTGAGGGGCATCCGTGGGTCGCAAGTTGTTCCCGTGACCTGTCGCCATTTCATCCATCCTGCGTTGATCCGAACTAAAGGTTTATATATGGTCTAATTATAATTTTAAAAGGCACGATTTGATTCCGCCATCTCAGTTTTACCATCGGAAAACCCGGCAAATATCGACCCTTATGTTGTTGAGACATCTACGGTCCGGACTTTGCCTCGTCGTTTATACCGCGTACATCCAGGGACTGGAACAGTTTGCTAGCTGCGGTTTTTCCGTCCGATTATACGAGTAATTTAGGTGTCTTTAAAGCTAGAGTGAATAAGCTCTTAATAAACTAGTGCGCTCCACCATCAACGATTGCATCACTGCTTACCATCAGGTGGGATCGCAGTCAAGCAAAGGTAATAAAAAAAAAAAATTGGTTAAAAATAGTCATTTGTATGACAAATCTTTACTTTTGCGACCAAACAAATTTGTAATGAAATTACTTATATCTCTGGTATATTTCAGTAAAGGTGTTTTTCATTAATAATCGTAAATTTCACTATTTATATTGTATGAAAATTACAAAAAGAAGATAATTTAGAAAAGATAATTAAGAAAAAAAAATAACATTAGTCTATTACTAATAACTAATAATAATTTCAACTCGATACCTCTATGCGTTCTCAGGATGAAGAGTCTCAACAAACAGACAAGTAGACTGAACAGATAGACAACAAAGTCCCCGTTAAGATAACCCCCCCTTCTCTTTCCCGGGTTCCCGTTTTTTTTTCTTTTGACACGCAACTCTAGAAAACAATGACATCCTAAAAGAAAAAATAAAGCTTAAATTAAACAGTCCCATCGAGGGAAACAAGATGCATTTTTCTCAGAAATCGCTAACACTTCCTAATAGAAAATTCTCAAAAAAGAACTTTCACAGAAAAGCTTCTTTCTTATAGCTTTTTTCTACAGCATATTTCCTCAAAAAATTCGATGTTAGAATTTAAACTTCAAATCCTGTTTATTACAGGAATAAATCAGGAACATTTTCCTGAAAAATGTCTCGAACACAAGACAATGTTAGAGCGCATAGTAATAAAGTTAACAACGTCACGCAATAAGATTTTATTTCTGTCTGTTCCTTGTTTCCTTATCGCTGTTTTTTCCTCTTTCTGGACTATGTAGAAATACTTCCGTCGTAAATCTGCATTTAGTTACTTTTCAAATAAAACTAAGTCTAATAAATAATTTGAAGTGCTAAGACGTCAGCGCCCCGTGAGATAGCTCGGGAAACACAGAGTGTAATAGGGGATTCAACTCCTTAAATGAATGCATAATCTATACAACGTTATATTTACTTTACAGTTATTGTTTTACTACTTTAAATAAATATTTAATTGATGCATTTAATTTGTAATTTGATTGTTTTAATGTTTATTTGTTACCGAATTGAATTGAAAAACTGTCAGTACCTAGGATTTTCATTTTAATTCTTTTAATTTGTTTTACATTGTAATTTTAATACTTCCATTGTTATTTTGTAATTGTACTTACCTTATTGTAATTTATTTAAAAAGAAATATTGTGTTTATGTCATCATTTTAATCTGAAAGTTATTTGCACGCCTGTGTTAGATTTGTTAGCACGGACCATCTTCTGAAAGTTTGATTTAAAAAAAATACAGTAAATAAATTGTTGGGTGCCTTTTAATAAAATAAAACAAAAATAAAAACAGATTTGAATTTTGATTTGATTTTCAATTTATTTTTAAATTTCAATTAATAAACAGAACGAACAAAAGAAACAAATCTCTGTGTCCACCACAACGCGTTCGGGCGTTAATTTAATATCAGGTTCAAGCCAGTTGAAGCCGGTAATATCGGTCTGGTAATAACCGGAATCAACCGGATTACGAGCCGCAATATCTGTGATATTGGTCGCTAGTACTTTGCCACCGGATCCGCCCGTTTATATCATCTTAAACTTTTAATGAGTTCCGGAATTTTAAAGTTAGCGTGAGGGTTTTGATGACCGATGTTTTTGTGGCGTCTCCGAGTTATGGCGTTGTTGAGAAGTCGATAAAGTTTATGTAATGTATGCCTCTGGAAATTTTGTTGTAACCGATCCTGAAATGTTGCCTGGTTTCAGCTTTTGGAATGTTTCAATTTATAACAATGTAAAAGGTATTGATCGAAGTCTTGTTTTGTTTTTAACTTTTTGATATAAAACCATATTAAATCGACGAACACGTGGGCTATGTTTTTTTTTATGGTGGGCAAAATCTTCCAATGACAAATCCCGCTCTTGAAAACAGTGTCAGACTCTTACCAACTAAACACGCCACCTGGTTTCTTATTTACTCTGCGCACTGGGGCCAAGCCTTCCTTTCAGAAAGAGACCCTGGGCCCCAGTAGGTTTCGACCCTTTTGCGGAGTCTCTACGGTTTTGATGACAACTCGGCGACGCGGTACGTCGCATGGCGCGATAAAATGTGATAAATGATAAATGATCTTTATTTTGCAAGTAGGTTTAAAAAACACTTTTTCATTACTCATACTCTGAAAGTAGGTGTAAAGTTGCCTGCGGACAGGGTTGGAAGAAGTACTTTTACTCCCTAGGGAGTTTTACTTTACAACTGACATTTTTTTTTTTAATATTTAGACAGCAAATATTAAAAAAAAAATTAGTTCTATTTTGACATTTCTATTGAACCGTGACCCGAATTTTTATACTGCCAGTACAATTAAAATGACATAGAGATAGAAATAATTTAAGAATACTTTTTTTTAATGACTTTATTTTAATTTAGTTTCAACTTTTTTATTAAAACTAATATTATATTTGAGAAAAATATTGACCTGACCCATATTTACAATGATAGCCAGACGACGACTAAAAAAAAAATGGCGGGTAAAGTCTCTCTATAATCTGTGGCTGATTTGGTCTTTCTTGATTTTTTTTCAAGGTGTAGATTTTTGTTTACATTTTGCTAAATCTCTGTTATAAGAAATTTGTATTAACACGATAAGTTCATCAGCTTCAGTTATAAATTTAACGCAAGATTCTTTGAGGAGAAAAGACGCTTACCGCCTAAATCAAAAGAAATATACCTACCTAAAAACATACGAAGGCATTTGACGAAGACTCAGGTATTTATTATTATTTTTATTTTCCTCGTATTCGTAATGAAAAGCACAGTGTTTACCTCGGGTTAAAGAGTTATTTAGTCCCTCGAACTACTAGCGACCTCGCTATCGCTCGGTCGCCAAGAAATTTCTCGGGACTAAATAACTAACTTTCATCCCTCGTATAACAATGTACTATTACACGTCATTGTAACTCTACAAGCCTAGTTACCATATAAAATGTATGGAGACCGACGCTGCCAGATCGGCGTACGTGGCCTACGTGTGTCTAATATATTTCTTCCTTAAAGTACGCGTTTCGCAAAACATCGTCAGCCAAAAAAATCATACTGTAGTTTTACTAGACTTTTTTTGTACAAAAGTTCAACGCTATTTACAATCAACTAAGCACAAGACACTCATATCAAATAGCTTTTGGTATTTTACCCTCCGCCGAACTTACGCACTTGGGTTTCTCTCAGAGGCATCAAGTCAAACCCGAGACAGTGAGTGAGCAGGCCATGATAGCCGATCAGCCACACAATGGCGCACAATGGCGGGATTGACACTTGAACCTTGGCACTGATAGTCTGATACAGACAGGACTCAAGGCAATGACTACTATATTTTAGTTGTTACTTAGAACTAGCTGTTACCAGCGGTTTCGCCCGCGTTTTAGCAGGAAATTATTGCATAGGAATTTACTTTTGGGATACAAAGTATCTTAAGTGCTATTGCACATATCGATGCCTCCCACGTAAGTTGTTGTAACCCCAAAAATGCAATTTTACAGGAGAGCGTTTTAAAGATACTTTTTGCGATATAAACCACATTTTTCAAAGAATCTTTTTGAAATTTGGTATGAGCGTATAGTTTTTAATATGTTATCGTTTACTACATATCATTACTTTATAATTTTAATGGTTTCTTGAATTTTGTTGTTACAACTGTTTACTGCGTCATGAGATCCTCACAAAATGTTGTAACTATCACTTACATTAATATACACGGGAGTTCACGAGCCGATTTGGATCATATCTGATACTTACATCAATTTACGTCGCTTACAAATAAAAAAAAGGTGTGGTATGTGTATCATTACTTGATATAATAAAATAAAAACAATGTTTTTTCAGCCTAATTTCGTTTAGGACAATACCTTTTCGTTGATACGTTACCGAAATACAAAAAAAGCAGAATAATTTCAATCAAGTTTATCAAAATTTTACATTTTAGGGTTTAGAGTTTAGAATAAGAAACGATATTTTAAGGATTAGAAAAACATTAAAGATTAAGATTAAAAATCATTTTAAAAAATCTGAAAATAAAAATTTAAGCTTTTTCTAAATTTAAATTATACTTTCAATTAATTACATCGTCCTTTAATCAAATTTTTACTATAGTTTAAATAATCAAAACTCAAAAAAGTATCGTAACCAAAATGATTAAGAAAATTCTAGTAACCGATGAGATCTAAAAATAGGTAAATCGTCATGTTCCTAGCTTAGTCCAATGTGATTTGGAATCGGTGGAACAAGCTTATTCTTCCATTTTGTCGTATCACCCGTCTCACTATCACTTTCTAATCTTTTTCTCTCTCCATTTTTTCAAGTGACTATACTTATAGCTCATTCTGTAATATGCTTTATTCTT
The DNA here is from genome assembly GCA_029852875.1 of Mythimna loreyi. NCBI lineage: Eukaryota > Metazoa > Arthropoda > Insecta > Lepidoptera > Noctuidae > Mythimna > Mythimna loreyi. The sequence goes on from CM056785.1 coordinate 22,887,547, forward strand.
CTTCTTATAAGCATAATTATCCAAGACAAACGATAGGTAAATAAGTAATGTTTAATAACTTACACTGAATCTAGAAAAGCCCGCAAATATTAAGTTTTGCTCGTAATACACACAACAGAGGAATTGTTTCCCGACCCCAAAAATCTAGTTTCAACTGGTGTATTCATATCATCAGCATTTTGGCATCATAAGGTATTGTTGTTGAAAGAAGTGGTCATCACCTTAAAGTCTGATAAAACATTAAATTAATATTGAATCTTCAGAACAAACTGGTACCTCTTTTATTTTTACGATATTATTATCTTTCAGATCTTGTCACCTTGTTTAGGCAAAAGTTATACGTTATTACTATATACACTAAAAGTTTAAGCCTCTGTCTTAATATAACATTAGTGAATTTAGTCAAACATAGTGTGATTCAACTTGCAGGCAGTTGAAAAGACTTGAAATGGTCACAAACGATGGTTTTGATAAACCAAACGTTTTCACAGGCTGCTAAATATCTTTTTGATCGGGGATTAATAGTGCTGTTGGTATATCAAATTTAACTAACACCTTATTAAGAACTTAATCACTTATAGAAATGGGAAAACTGTTGTTTACACACGTCTGAAGTTTGAAGTTTCAGAAACGGCAACAGGCAATTTATTCTTATTTACTTATGTTTCACAATAGTATCAGCATAAATTCTAAGCTTGGCTCTCCTATAACTAAATTATAGTTATACATCGTTTTCTCTGTCACCTTTTTAGTTTAATTTATTGAAATAGTGCTTACAGCAGACTCAATAGACCAGTTTTCCTACTGGCTGTTTTTGATATTTTACTAGAAAGGTTTTCTTTGACGTTGTTAGTCCTTTTTGAAAAATCTCTAGTCACTAAATGTGTATTTTTTTCATTACCTTTTTCAAACGATACTTTATTCAATCAAATAACTGATAGTGGACTTAGCTTAAAGAGTTCAACAGTGCAGAAACATGCAGGTGGTGACTAAGGCAAAAGTAACGAACAACGTTTTCTGATTTGGGAAACTAGCAATAAATATGAGCAAGAAGGAAAGTCCTAGTGGGTTTTAAGCAGTAAAAGTGGCTTTTACTGACTAAAATTCACATGTAATCTTTCGGTGCCTTTTGTGTTCCAGGCCCACATTTACTCAACACGACCTGGATGCCTTCCTTGAGAATTGGTACGATAAAGCGAGTAACTAAGATAACTGGAAAGAATGGAGGGAGGCCTTTGCCCAGCAGTAGGACAGCACAGGCTAGCTAGAATAATAATAATATAATATAAACAAAAATGGCTATAACAGTCGTAATCCAAATGGTTATTGTACTACACAGCTATGTAATACGAGTAAGTGAGCAGTTTCAAGGTCCAAAGTTACGAATATGCCATTACCTTTTAGTTTAATCATTTAAAACTTCTCAGATTCATTGAAAATGGTTGCCTAAAGTGACTCTGACTTCAGTAATATTCATAAAACACTGCCTGAAAAATACATACAACGTACTTATTTCAAACGAATAGCGAAGTAAATCAATGTATGTGATGTTACAACTTACTTTTACATATCTAGCATCGAAGTAAAATGTTTTACGTATCACTTAACATAAAATAATTTAAAAATTAGCGACGTAAATTGTTGTATGGGATCAATACCATATTTTAAATGGTTATCATGTTAGTTAAAGATAAGATTAAACGGAATAGTAATTACTAGAATATTAAATTAACGACGTAAAAATTGCGTGAGAGATGCAACTGGCAGCGAATTCCAGCGTAATCTGTGATATGTGTTACATACAACGGACGCACGGGCGCTTTTCCCCGTTGTAAACCATTGTAAGTAATAAATACTACAGTCTACGCCGGAATCGTTCGAAATATACAACATTATACGTTTCAAAAGTACCTTAAATAATAGGTTTTTTGGACTTTTTGTTTTTTTGTAGGATAGATTACATAAAATTAGACACTTTTGCATAAAAAAAACCAAAATCGCCATTTTGTGGGTTACAACAACTTACGTGGGAGGCATCGATATAGAGTGATATGAAAGAAAAGGGAGTTAGTGATAGTGTGACGGGTGACAGGACCGAGTGGAAGAAAAAAAACACGTTGCGCTGACCATAAGTAATATGGGATAAGGGTAGGATGATGATGATGTGCTAGTTTAGGACACTGGAGCCATTCGAGCGTTATAAAGTGCCAAACTTACAAACACATAAACTATAGTTAGATCCAGCATTATTTAATTGCTCAAGCCCCAAGCGAACGCTGGCGTAGGCACACCATTGTGTTTCTAATGACAGTACTCCAAGAATAAAGCCGAAAGACGTTCACTGTCGGCCATAAGCTTCGTCCAAGTATTGCCATAACGAATCATAAGCTGGGCTGATGACCTGGTCAGGATTGCTGGAAACCGATGCATGTGAGAGATCCACAGGACTGGTCCTTGAGGAGACCTAAGTCCAGCAGGGGACGTCTTTTGGCTGACATGATGATGATGTTGATGAATGGATATGTTGGTCTGAAATGCTATCCCAATGGATATGGAGTATTGAAGTAGTTAACTAATTGAAATGTATATTACTATCATTACATAGTATAAAACAAAGTTGTTTCCCGCTGTCTGTCCCTACGTATGCTTAGATCTTGAAAACGCAATGGATATTAATGCGGTTTTTTAATAGATAGGGTGATTCAAGAGGAAGGTTTATATGTATAATACATGCATAATTTATTTGATATTAGTATTGCACGTATCGTACGAAGCTGGGGCAGGTCGCTTTATAGTATAAAAGAAAGTCGGTTCCCGTCTTTCCGCTAAGCGTCCCTATGTATGCTTAGATCTATAAAACTACACAACGGATTTTGACAAGATTTTTTAAAAATGGATTATTATGCATGCATCATTTATTTAATATCACCATTACGCCCGAAGCTGGGGCGGGTGGTCTAGTATTCATATAATGCAATTGATTTTAATGAAATAATTTTATAGGCATTAATTAGCTACCTATGTAGGTAGGTGGTGGTTGCGGTGTGTGATCCGCTTATGTTCGCAAATGGACCGCGTTTTATTGTAATTAAATTAGTTGTTATAGATTATTTTGTTGTGCATATATTGGACCTGATTATGAGTGTGGTTGTCAACAAAATGTATTTATATAGGCAGGTAAATTGCTTTGTGTAGTTGTGTGACATCCATCACACCACAATTGGCTCGCGTGTTTAATTATGGCCTGTTTATGTTCAAAGAAATTAAGTATATGTCATAGCAATGTGTATATAACGCAGATTATGATAAAGTTTTTATGTACAAATAAGCACAACACGAAAATAATTTCATAACATTACACTTTTCTCTCAAGATGGTTTAATAAACACATAATCTCACACAATCGTATGAACTAAAAATATTTGTTGAAAAAAGGGAAACAATAATTTTTACGAGACTAAAAAAGGGCTAAGGATGACCTGGTGAGGGTTATGGCAATCTGAACGCACAGGACCGTTTGTTTTGGAGTTACATGGGGTAGAGGTGAGACCTTTGTCTAACAGTGGATGTCTTTTGGCTGAAATGATGATGATGATGATATCAAAATAATATTACAAAAACAATAATTTATGTGTAGATATATTCATCTATTTTAGCGTGAAGCAATAATAAATATATACGACGTTTGTTACTGCTTTACCCCAAAACTACTGTAAAGATTTAGATGAAATTTGGCATACGAGAACAGTATGTCTTGGACGATTATATACATAGAATACTTTTTCCCCAGGAGTTTAATTTAATAACTCTTTGGATATTAGGCACTAGCTTCTGCCCGCGACTTCGTCCGCGGAAAATTTGTAAGACAAAAGTTGTGATAGCTCGGTTAATATCCATGTTATATAAATAATTTATAGCCTATGTCACTCAGGAGTAAAGCAGCTTTCTATTATAGCTTCAATTTTTCCAATTAAACCATTAGTTCCAGAGATTACCTCCTACAAACAAAAAAACAAACTTTACCTTTTTATTATATTAGTGTAGATAGATGTAGATTAGCAATAACTTTGTACCATTTTTCTGTGATTATGTAACTCCTTTGTATTTATGTTTGTACAAGTCCAAAAACTTTGGTAGCTGCTATAATAATCCTTTTAACTATAAGCTAGCTCGGCGATCGTGAGTAACAGTATTTTGGCGGTTCGCATTCATAATAAACGCTCTTTGTCTAAGATAAACGATTCTCCTAAAATTAGTTTGACCTTTTAAACTACAAAAGCGTAGATATTTTGAAATTTAAACTTGAGCAAATTATGAACAACTATGTATTGTCATTTAAAACTTCATTGTTCTTCTTTCATTTAAAATTGAAAGAATTTATGAAAGATATTATAAATTCTTTCAATTTCTTAAATGTTGAAGTGAAATGTCGAGTTTATTGCACAAGTTTTATTGGTGCTAATAGTATAGAGACAGACGGACAGACTAATAACATTTTATTATTATGAAAGGGAACAATTTTTGCTGTAACAGATCCCCGCGACTCAATGACGACTTTTTAATTACTGCTTTTAATTGATTTGCGTTAAATGAGTAGTCCATGGAGAATATTGTAACGTCAGCTACTTTTTTCATGGCGGGGCCATGGATTTAGTTTTAATTATGATGATTTATTGTTACGGGTTTTTTAGATATTCCTTGTCATGGTGTAATTTAAATTTGTGGACCTGCTGGTACTCTAATACCAGGGATTTTGTTGTATTGTTTTGTTCCTCAGATACAAGAAGCGTTGATAAAAACCAATGATAGATATTTGTTAGAATTACTAGAATTTTTGCGATGATACATACATTGAAAGGTCACCCATTAAAAAAAACCCCATTACGTGGACCGATGAACTGGTGAGAGTAGGTAGCGAGAATCCGATGGGCGCAAGGCACATAGGACCATTCGTTGTGCTGACACTTTGAGGAGGACCATGTCCAGCTGTGGACGTCTTTCAGCTGAAATAATGATGAAGATGATGATTCAATACTGGGCTACAAATTGCAAAAAAACTAAAATTTTAATGAAGCTTGTAGTAAAATATAGTTTTATTCAACTCAATTAATTGAATGTAAATAAGTAAAATAAACATGACGAGTAACTCGTGTACAACCGGTTAGGCCGCGAATCGTTCAGTATAATTGAAAACAGTACTAATCCAGATTACACTGATGAAATCGCAAACTACTGGCGTTGTGTTTATGTACCCTTTTTATACCTGCCCGCGGCCTGCGACGGAAGGGTAGTATTGAATATTTTAATAGAGTTGTGCGGTCCGCGGTTTTAGGTATTAGCTAATGGTAAATTGTGCTATGTAGTTTTAAATTGATTGTGTGTTATTGTTAATCTATTCTACATGTTATAAGTTGTCAATAGTAGACTTTTTATCCTCGAAGGATTAGGCAGAGGTGTCCAAATAGTAGGTACAGTAAAACAAGATTAAAATATTTAATTTAACAATTGTTTTTACATAACAGAGGCGAGTAGAAATATATAATTAGGATATTCGTAATATATAACATGATATTTAAACGAGTGTTCATGGATAGTACATTCTTGATTTTTACCCATGTAGATTTACGCTTTTGCATCATTATGCATGACTTTTTCACAGTTCAAAATGCCTTTAAATGATTTATCTGAAATTAATGCTCTGATTTTTTATTCTTGGGCTATTTGTAGTTCACAAATTTTAATAACATCATGATGGTCGAACGAGATAGATACCTACACCAGCAATAAGTATGAATTGGTGATGAGTAGGTGAGCCAAATACAGTACAATATTAGAGATATTACAGTCACCCATCTACAGACCGAATTCTACAATACTTGATCTTACAGACCAATCCGAATAACTGTTATTACTTTACCACGCACTCAATGAACTGTAAATAAATAGGTCCAGTCCTTCAGGCTCTTCAATTCCCAGACAGAAAGACCCAATACAGTTAAGTTCGATCTGCGCTCCATCGAACTTTGAAGTAGCACTTTTTCAACGTCGGAAAGAACTTAACGCTCTTTGTGTGTCGTATTAACGTAGATTATATTTTTACTCAGATCTCTTGGTAAATAGTTCAGTAAATAGTTGGTTTTGAAAGAATAGATTTTTCTATAAGGAGCTGGGAAGGAATACTAATACGTTACACTGTCATAACCGCGGAGCACGGGTTCGCGTGATTGGGATGTTGTGGGGTGACTAGCGGTTGTGTGAAATGTGGGACAATAGTTATGTTTGTTTTGCTTTATGTAGATTTTGATTTTTGTTTGGTTTCATACAATTAGTACCTTTGTGGTGGGCCTTCCTCACTCGCCTATCGTCTTCGTCGCGCAATGTTTAAATCTTGTTGCTTCATTTAACGCAATCCAAAGTGATGTTTGATGCAAAAGTAATGCAAAAAAGAGAGATAACGCCTGAAAACTGTGTTGGCTTTCAGTTATTCAACGATTTATTTAAATGTTTCACAAAACTTGTTCCAAGAATTTCGTGTTTTTATTAAACCCTTAAGGATTTTTGGAAAAACAATATCACTTAGAATTTCGATTAAATGCGGTAGGCTTCTTTAGAAGGTTTTTTCAATATTTTTAATATAGGAGTACATTATGGAGAGTCAAAGTTCACGTAAAATAGCAGATTTTCAGAGGTCTTTACTGGATTACTCTTACACAAATTTATGTTTTGAAGAGAAAAAAAAGGAAAAATTAAAAACATAGACTTGTGACATATATAATGTTAGTATTCTATAGTACAAGCTACTGAACGCAACTTTACCCTCGTGATAGTTGGAAATTATTCCAGGGGAACTTACTTCTGAGAAAAAAAATCGTTCAGCCGTTCCCATGTGCAGAAGTAACAAACATATAAACTTGTACTTTCGTTTATATAATTTTAAGTAAGCTAATTTAATTTTAAGTTTTCGTTTCAATCACCGGGTAGTGAGATTGTTCAAAAGAGTTATTGTATTTGTAGTTCTGGAACGTACAGAACAAGTGAAGAGCATAAATGGCTTTTAGTCAGTAAAAGCCTGACATGTTTCTCGCTGACGGAGTGGGAAGAATTATTTGAGGACTACAGCACAAACCAAAAGGGATCACGAACTTAAAATCACTTTACGTAGAAAGGTAGGTACGAGTATTATTATAATATAAAAGGAGAAACTGACTGACATATCAACGCTCAGCCGAAACTGCTGGGACTAGGGGCTTGAAATTTGCACAGAGTTTCATTTTATGACATAGGCGAACACTAAAAAAGGATTTTCTAAAATTCACCCCCTAAAGGGATGAAACGCATGTCTAAAGTTTGTGCGAAAATCTATTTTCACGCGGGCAAAGCCGCTGGCAGCAAGCTAGTACTCTATATTACACAATAATAATGATAAGATAGAGTACCCATCTGAATTGTAAACTGGAGCTAATGAAGATTCATTAGCTCCTGTTTACAACTCAGATGGGTGAGCTTAACGCTTCGGCCCGAGATCAGCTTACTACAAATAAATAATACCTACATACTACTAGAGATGCTGTGCTATTACGGAAGCACTCACCGACAACAAATGTACGTGATATTGACCTTCAAGCAGTTCCCTGGAGATAAGCGGCTCGTCCCATGTGACGGGTTTTTATTTTATCAGACTGTTTATCCTGTAGGATTAGTCTCAGAAGTGAAACATTACTAATAATCACACTTTATTACTTATTGTTGTATACAGTACTATGACCTTACAACACTTATTGCGTCCGCGCTCTTTAACTGTTCGTGACTTAATGCTCTTCCGACAATCTTTTATCCCCCCACCATCTCTAGACAACCTCTAGTACTCATTTTTTAAATTGAGGGCGCCACTGCGACTCAAATAACAAACTATACTCATGACCAACTACTTTTCTAGAGATGATTGAGCGACTTTAAATAATGATCATCATCATTATCAGCCTTTTAATGTTTCCACTGCAGGGACACAGGCCTCCTCTCTCTAGGAGAGGGAATGGGCCATAATCCACCACGCGGGCCCAGTGCGGATTGGTGGATGTCACATGTCTTCGAATTTTTGGTTCTAGGACATGCCGGTTTCCTCACGATGTTTTCCTTCACAGTTTTGAGAGCAGTGGTGATGAAATAAATTACACAAAGTAATGCGCCTGGCTGGGTTTGAACCCGCGACCTACGACTTGTAACACTGCTCTAAATAATGATAATTGTACGTAACTATTTGTAACTAGCCTTCTGCCAGCGGCTTCGCCCGCGTGAATGTAAGGTTCTCCATACAAACTTTAGACACCCATTACATCGCTTTAGGAGCTGAATTTAGAAAATCCCTTTCTTAGTGTTCGCCTACGTCATAAAAGGAAGCCTTGTGCAATTTCACACTCCTAGGCCCAGTAGTTTTGGCTGTGCTTTGATATGTCAGTCAGTCAGTTTTGCCTTTTATATATAGATTATTGTAATTATGCTACAAAATATTATAAATAATTTTAAGATCTAATAATTAATAAGCTAACAATCCTTTTGTAAGTATGAGATGTTCTGCAAAAGGGAATTCCTGGAAAGAAAACACGTGGTCTTAGAACGTAAAGGTTAATTAAACGATACAGGTGAAGTTTTCCAGTCCAATTATAATTTTGGTGTCTTCAAAGATAGAGTGAATAGGTGAATATATAGGTATCAATAATGGTATGGTAGGTATTCTTCTAGTCGTTACAGTGGATCTTTCACTGTTCGAGCTGTACGCCTGTGGAATTCTCTTCCACACACAATTCGAGATAGCCCCTCGTTGGAGGTTTTCAGGGGAAGAATTAGGGAACATTTCTTGTCAACATGACTCATATATATGTATGTATTAGTTTTATTTATTGTATATATAGTATGTTTATGTATTTGTGTAGTTTAGTTTTAGTTTTAAGTATAGCATAATTTTTGTTTTGTTGTATTAAGTTGTTGTGCACATGGATGGATTATCCTCATGTTTTATAAATTTCTTTATGTTTGTATAAGGTTTGCTGGAAGAAAACCCAACTATGGGTTAAGCTCGCCTGTGTACATCACCTGTTCTTTTACTTGTAATTATAATTATTAGTGTACAATAAAGAATATAAGAATATATATAAGAACGATTGTATCCCGGTTAAAATCAAGTGGGATCGTGGTCAAGGATTAGTCCGACACGCTGTCTTGCTTGCAGAGCAGTGATGACCACTCGGTCACATTTACCACTCGGTAAAGGCCCCGACTTACGAATTGTAGGTCGGGGGTTATAACCCAGCCGGGCGCATTACTTTGTGTAATTTATTTCATCACCACTGCTCTCATAACGTTGAAGGAAAACATCGTGAGGAAAGCAGCATGTCCTAGAACCAAAAATACGAAGACATGTGAAATTTACCAATCCACATTGGGCCCGCGTGATGGATTATGGCCCATTTCATCTTCTAGAGAGGAAGACAGTGTCCCAGCAGTGCGAATATCAATAAGTCTGATGATGATGATGATGCTGTCTTGCTCAACCCTAGATCACGAAGAGTCATTGCATGAATAATGCTATTCTCACCTAATATTTTATTTTTAAAATATTTTTCCTATCCACATTGTTCCTAGACACATGGCTACCCTGATGCTAAAATAATGTTTCGCTTCAGTGAATCCTCCTTGAGTCAGATTTCTGCCAATTGTGATCGTATGTATCTTTATGTATGGTAATAACTAGTGTTTTCAATATTGTGTACTCGGCAGTCCTTCAGCCAAATATACGCACAGAAAATATGTGAGATTCGGTTATTTTGACATACCTACGAATCTGGTAAGTGAAGTTAGGCATGGAACAGTGAATATTGTTGTCAGATTCTTTGCTAGCTTTTGAATGTTAAAACAAAAGATAAATCCAGTTCAACAAAGGATTTAAACTGAAGACGTCGTTCAGTAGTTCTTGTTGTGGGGCCGGGTTTTTCTTAAAAAATGCAAACAATAAAATATAATAAAAAGACAAAAATAAGGAAATAGGAAAACAGTTATTAAGGGAATTTAGTTTCCCGTAGTTTCCTTGATTTCTTTAGGATTAAGCAAAAAAGTAAATATAAAAGAGTAAGTTTTTTCTGATAGCTTGTAGCTAATAGTTTTTAATTTAAGAGTGAGTACTTGTAAGTACGTTCACTCTATCGTCGATATGTGGTCAACATTGCTTACCATCAAGTGAAATAATGGTCAAGCGCGAGTCTGTCAACAATAAAGTAATACAGAGTTCAGATTTAATTTGCGTCCACCCTTTCAAGCATCTATCACAGACCCCATGTGTGTTGCCTCGGCATTCATTCAGACGTAGACATTTCCATATGGGTACCGTTTTACAATTCGGTGCGGAACACTAAAAAGGTGATAAATGGCAGTGTCCGGATTAAGAAACCCGGACGCGGGTGTCGTAAGCCCAACAAATAGGGGACCAGAGAATTTGTTAAATTACGGATTTACCGGGCGGGGAACACTCCAGCCGGAAATTTTGAATAAAAATGTGATGGACGAGTATTACGACTGTGTGTTGTTTATACGGGTAGACTGGTAATGGCCTGTAAAGAATCTTAAACATGGACACCGGTAGTTGCAGACCGTAGGTTTGTGGACGACGAGCAATTATTTGTTCGTTACCCTTGGCTATTCACCTCGGTGCCCGGGGTCCGCTTTCCTACAAATACGCCTCCACTTCGCTCGGTCTTTTGCGTCCTCTGCCTTAAGCCCATTAGCACGCATGTCGTCCCTTACGACGTCGATCCAACGCCTCTTAGGCCTTCCTCGTTTTCCGAGTCCCGGTGGTTTGCTTTAAACAGTGTGGACTGTTTATGATGTAAGGCAGCCCTACCTGTACCTACGTAGTGAATTTTTTTTCTGCGAATTAAAGTTGAAACAAAATTGTACGATTTGATTCCGCTGTCTCAATTTTTATTTTTGTATAGCTTCTTTTTGTAACGTGTATGTGAGAACACCGTAGACTTCGTCGATTCGTAGAATTTAATTCTTATTGTGTTTTTGTGTACAAAACCTACATTGTTCTCTCATATCTATAAATATTGAAATATTGTAAAAACACTCGCTTTTTTAAGTGGCACTAAAAAAAACCCTGCACGGCACGCCTCATCAAGTGCGTAGTACATATACTTATACCAATGGATAAGTGATTTATGTTTGAGTTACAACAGAGCTGGCCGAGTGGTAAAGGCCGGCTTGAAAAACCGGCTTATCTTTGAACCAAAAATTCGAACACATGTTATATCCACCAACCTGCACCGGGACCGCGTGGTGGAATACGGCCCATTCTCTCTCCTAGAGAGGAGACCTGAGTCCCAGTAGTAGGAAAATTACAAGGCTGATGCTATGCTATTTTATAAAACCGTATAATGTAGCTATTTCTTGTTCCTTATCAATGAAATAAATAAAAAAAAACACACACAGAACAAAAATCTATGAAAACTAACGTAAAGTTAACGATCTTATCTTGCCGGACAATCTCTTATATTTAGACATCTTTTGGGTGGACTGAACAAAAGAACGTGCGTGCGTAAATGAAAGAAGAACCTTCAAACCAAAATAATTTTCCTGTAGACGTCAAAGTAGATATATCAGTCTTCTGCGCATTAAAGTTGAAACAAAATTGCACGATTTGATTCTGCCATCTCAATTTTACCATCGGACATCCGGTACGGCAAATATTTAACGCAATTCAAAGTGAGGTTTGATGCAAAAGTAATGCGAAAAAATCGAAACACCTGAAAACTCTGTAGTAGGTAATTCTACTATTTACTCAGATGTAAATCGTAGATTACAGTTTAGGTGTCTTCAAGGCTAGAGTGAATAGGCTCTTAATAATAACTAGTGCGCCTTACCATCAACGATTGCATCACTGCTTACCATCAGGTGGGATCGCAGTCAAGACTTGTTTAAAAAAAATCTAGTTTAAAAAAAATTTGGTCCTCCTGAATCTCTGGATGTTCTAATTTATAACACATTTACAGGAGGCACGTGTCCCTCCCGGAGGTGCACGTGTTCCTACCCCTTTGGGAGCAATAACTCACATTTTTATATTTCGATGCTCACAGGGGCTTTAAATGGGATATCTTATTTTTGGAACTGTCAACGTCTTGCTTATGTAAAAGATTTGAGTATTAGGGTATTATTTTATAAATGTTTTTTTTTATTCTAAACTAACTTTTTTAGGCGGGTTCACACAATCCAAAATTGCCACCGGATTAAAAGCGCCATCTCTCGGGAAATTGGGTTACTAATTTATACATGAGCTACTGGGTTCTGTTACATTGTGATTTGAATAAGTAAATTTGTGACGGACGGGAAACTATGATACACACTACCTACACTGAGCATGGCCCGACACGCTATTGGTCGGTTGTTTTATTTATAGTATTATTCCTTTTAATTTATTATCATTCAATTAAATATTTTATCTCTGAACTAAATCTTGAATACAAAAATCAAATACATTATTTAACTTATATTTTACTAACTTAGCTTTTGTCAGCGGCTTCGCCCGCGTACATAAAATATAGCCTATGTCACTCAGGAGTAAGGCAGCTTTCTATTATTGCTAAAATTTCTCCAATCGGACCAGTAGTTCCTGAGATTACCTCCTACAAGCAAAAAAACTCTTTATTATATTAGTGTAGATTATTATATTAGTGTAGACTAACCAATTTAACAAAACGAGGTTGGAGTTTCCTAGCTACTTCGAGAGGAAACATCGAAACCAATTCAGAGTTCAAAGTCTATTTGAAAGTCCACATAATGTAATTAATGCTCAGGCTACATGAGAACTATGTAGGTTAATGTTGGAGGTGGTTCCAACTTGGCACTTGATGCTCATTTTATGCATTTGTTATTGGCACTGCTAATGCATGTGTATTGAATCTTTGTAGCTTTGTATAATCTGTATGTAAAGTTGATTGTATTGTATGCCACTTCAGAACCTTTCGACTCCAAATGCCATCTATTCTGCGAGCAATATGCACTGTCCGTTGCCACTCAAGTTTGGCGATTCTTTGGGCTATGTCGGCATCCTTGGTTTTCCTGCGGATATTTTCATTTCAGATATAAATTACTAGGTTCTAAACAAGTATTTTCATGGAATAGGTCTCTTCTTTTCACATGAATTCACAAAATAAGCTGAGTAAGAATTTTAACTATATTAGGAAGCTGACTGACAGTCAAGGAAGGTGAACATCGTGAGAAAATCGGCATGTCCTAGAATCAAAAATTCGAAGACATGTGACATCCACCAACCCGCACTGGGCCCGCGTGGTGGATTACGGCCCATTCCCTCTCTTAGAGAGGAGGCCTGTGTCCCTGCAGTGGGAACATTAAAAAGGCTGATGATGATGATGATGATGACTGACAGTCGGACTCCCACATGAAAGGTAATAAAGTCAAGCAAATAAGGCTGACAAAATAACGTTTCAAAAGGTAACGGTTAAAAAGGTATGGGGTGAAGCTTTGTCACCTTGAAGCTTTGTTATTGGATCAAGCGGCATGATGGTGAGTGGTCACCGTTAGAAGACGTGGTTTTAGTGATGTAAAAATCCTACACTTCTCTGACTTATTCCCAAAGTCACCTTTTAAACCTTTAAAGGGCACACAAAAAAGAAAAATATGGTGACAACGTTAATTACACTTTTGTAGTAATTATTAAGTCTTCCAAGAGCATATAAGATGACTGCAACGTGATCTGCAACCGTATTCACATTGCGTATCCGAAGACTTTAGATTGAAGTAGTTACTTCAAAAACAAAACACAAGAAACTCTCTTATTTCAATAATTTCCGCGTTCAGAATAACAAAATAAAAAGAAATGTATCCCAGTACACCTTTTTCATCGGAAGAGTATCCCAGCATATTTTTTTATGGCTAGTTGTACTTATTACAAAGTACTTGGAGTAGTTCGAGCCCCAGAACTCCCAGGAGCCTCGCCTCGAGATCTCGTCTTAGAGAAGATGTAAATTAATACGGTGAAACATTATGCTAACTATGCCAAGTAAGGTGCTTAGCCAAGTAGCCACCCCGTTAACTTACAATTTTGTTTTAATTTTTGATGTTATTATGAAGTTTGAGTTTAAGAAGTGAAACTATGAATTCAATTTGTTGTTTTAAGTTTTAGTTGTTCTGGGTGCTTTTATTTTCTCTTAAAAATGTTGCTCTGCGTTAGGAATTATTACTTCGTGGATGTATGTACGAGTTGCTGTACCGGCTTTCTAGAATAAGAGAAAGAAAGGCGAGGGATGTTTGCCAGGTAAGATGTGTAAGAGATGAAAGTGGAATGGTTCTATCGGATAATGAAAAAATCAAAGAGAGGTGGAAGGAATATTTTGAAAGACTTATGAATGAGGAAAATAATTGGAGTGGGGTTTTAGAGAATAAACCAGTGAATGTGGGGTTAGTGAGAATGGTTAGTGTGGAGGAAGTCAGGGTAGCAGTGAATGGAATGAAAAATGGTAAAGCCATTGGTCCAGATGGAATACCAGTTGAGGTGTGGAAGTTATTAAGAGTAGATGGATGGGTGTGGCTGGCTTTGTTCTTCAATAAGCTGTTGCAGGAAGAAGCCATACCTGATGAATGGTGCAACAGTTCTCTGGTGCCCATCTTTAAAAACAAAGGTGATGTGCTTGAGTGCAACAATTATAGAGGAATAAAGCTAATGTCGCATACTATGAAAGTATGGGAGAAAGTTATTGAACGGCGGCTGAGAGAAGAGAGTGAAATTTCACAGAACCAATTCGGTTTTATGCCTGGTCGTGGTACAACGGATGCCATATTTGCTATACGCCAGTTGTGCGAAAAATACAGAGGTGCACATAAAAACTTGCACATGGTATTCGTTGACCTCGAAAAGGCATACGACCGGGTACCTCGTGAGGTTCTGTGGTGGGCTCTTAAGGAGAAAGGTGTGCCTGGGAAGTATGTGCAGTTGATCCGATCAATGTATAGTCGCTGCAGTACACAAGTCCGGTCTGCAGCAGGCACCACTAACAACTTCAATGTGGCCGGCTCTTAGCCCTTACCTCTTCCTGATAATAATGGACGCTCTGACGTCGGACATTCAGGAAGAGGCTCCCTGGTGTATGCTGTTTGCCGATGATATTGTGCTGGTTGCCGAGAGTGCCCTAGAGGTCCAGAGCAGATTGGAGGTGTGGTGGCAAAGACTGGAGAGTGTTGGCTTAAAATTGAGCAGAACTAAAACAGAGTACCTGTTCTGCGATTTTGGCGGTCTCTCTAGTCCTGTGCCCATAGCTCTCGCCGGAACGCCCATACCAACCTGTTCCGATTTTCGGTACCTTGGGTCGCTTATCCAAGGGAATGGTGAGATAGACCGAGACGTGGCACATCGGATCAACTCAGGATGGATGAAATGGCGACAGGTCACTGGAACAACTTGCGACCCACGGATGCCCCTCAAGTTGAAGGGTAAAATCTACAAGTCCGTGATAAGGCCTGTCCTACTGTATGGGTCAGAATGTTGGGCTCTGAAAAAGACGGATGAAAAGCGATTGCATGTAGCAGAGATGAGAATGTTGAGATGGATGTGTGGTGTGACGAGAATGGATAAAGTGAGAAATGAGTATATTAGAGGAAGTTTGAAAGTGGCGCCAGTGACTGAAAAGTTGAGAGGGAACCGTTTGTCTTGGTATGGCCATGTAAAAAGGAGGGATGAAACGCATGTTACAAAGAAAGCCATGAGTATGAATGTGGATGGATGGAGAGGGAGAGGGAGACCAAAGAAGATATGGATGGATTGTGTGAGAAATGATATGGAAAACAGAGGAGTTAGTGATAGCGTGACGGGTGACAGGACAGAATGGAAGAAAAAAACATATTGCGCCGACCCCAAATAAAACGGGACAAGGGCAGGAAGATGATGATGGATGTATGTACGAGTATATGTCATAGTTAAAGGTCAATATGCAGTTTCTTCGCGGAATGACTGGGTTATCCTAGGTTAGGTTAGGTTAGGTTAGTTTATTTTTTCAAGTCAGACCTGAGGATTGACTAGTCAAACCTAGGAGCGCCGGAGCTTCGAGGATTGACTATAACATATACACAAGATTTGGAACATCTATCTGTAAGCCATACATAAATTTGTTTCGTGCGGGAATCGAGTCTGCGACAGTCAGTGCACTAGTTTCTGACGTTTTATAAGTGCCAATGTAGGCAATAAAAAATTTTGACTTGATTTTCTCATTTCCTGCACAAAGGCAGAAGTGTTGTTAGGATACAAAAATATAATCATACTTTAACATTTAATACGATCTTGACAGTTTTACTTGGCCATGTTTGAAGTGATCAATATCTGTGATCCGGCCAACGACATCTACATCTTAGGAGAGGCCAAGAAGGATTATCTTATTATCTCATTATATACTAAACTAGCCCTCTGCCAGCGGCTTTGCCCGCGTGAATGTAGGTTTTCCCACACAAAATTTAGAGCCCGATTTCATCCCTTTAAGAATTCAATTTTGGAAAATCCTTTCTTAATGCTCACCTACGTCATAAAAAGTAGCCTTGTGCAAAATTTCACGCTCTTAGGCCCAGTAGTTTTGGCACTGCGTTGATATGTCAGTCAGTCAGTTTCACCTTTTATATACAAGGTGTCATTGACATGTTAACGCAAACGAATACCATGGATCCAGTACATGATTCTGGACCCCCCAGTGGTGGAATTTTTCGTCGGTTTTTTTTCAAATTTTTGAAAAAAAAGTTTTGTTTTTTTTTATTTTTAACCTGTATAAAATCGTTATTCTGACCAATCCCAATGATATTTTTAAAAAACAAAGAAAAAAATTTTTTTTTACAAAAAAAGATTTATAAAAAAATCATCGAGGCAAATAAAGTCGTTATTCGAATCAAACCCGATGACATTTTTAATTTGGAATGTAATGCACTCATTTTTTTCGCAAAAAATGTTAAATTGACGTTTTTATACAGTTTAATTAAAAAAACGTTAAAAATTCATTTAAAAAATATAAGAAAAAACCGATAAAAAATTCCATCACTGGGGGGTCTAGAATCATGTACTGGATCTATGGTATTCGTTTGCGTTAACATGTCAATGACACCCTGTATAGATTAATCCTGCTACCTCTAGGAACACCTAGCTACTGTAATATTACCTTACAAGCCATATGTCAGAGCAAATCATTTCGCTAATTAATGACCGCTGCTCACGGCTGATTGCACGCGATTAGATTCCCGATTAGTAAGGTATTATAATATAATGATGGCTCATTATGTGTCCATTATGTAAGGGACCGCTGAATATGACCATGGTGGCATATTATTGCCGTTGATTATGTCTTCTATTCAATAGTCACCACAAGCAACACTGGGTAAAATGATAGGCGTGCGTGCGAGAGCGAGTTGGAGTTATACACCTGACATAGTTCTATGTCTCTTTAACATTTCAGTTTAGGTCGTCAAGTAGACCGCGGTAAGAGTTCATGGTTTTTTTTTCCTTGGGTTGAGCGGAGATAGTTTCACTAAAAACCCAGCCCAGTTTTTTTTTAATTTTATTTGATGTAAATTAATACTTGTCTGCGATCCCACCTGATGGTAAACAGTTTAGGTCCGTTCCTTCGTTCGTGTTCACTTTCATAATTACCCATAGCCCCAGTAGTCTTCGACCCTGCTGGGCCCTTACGGTTTACTGACAACTCCTTGAGGCGCGCGGGACGAGAACGTGCCGTCAACGACTTGGGCTTGGTCCTCGCGATCGGCTTCCTCTTTTGCTAGCATTACAGCTTCGCAGAAGGAGGCGACCGCATGCCACTCCTCCTCCTCCAGACCATGGCCTCTACCAAGGCTCGGCGCGATAAGAGCTCGCGGCTAGGTCTCATTGGTTTGATGAAGAATAAATTAACATAAGTAATATAATAAGTAAAATTTTCACTGAATAAAATTCATTAGTGAAGGCAAATAAATAGCTAAAACTACTAATTGCCAACATGTAATTAAAACTGCGCATGTAAATTTATAAGAAGAATCATCTTAAATGAACAGTTCATTTATACGTTTATTAATATTCTTATTTAATTACATAAGGTACATTTTATATTACAAAACGTAAAATAATTAATGAATGTAATGTGTAACTCTTCAATTCATTTATTTTTAGTTTCAGAACCAATGTTATTACGAGGTTTATTCAAAAGATAAAGTACTCGATTTACATTTAACATTTATAAATAAGTTTAATGAATATTCGACAAAGTTCATAATACCAAGGGTCTTTCTTGTCAAAATTAACATGAAACAAATATATTGACGGGTTCAATTAATATCTATAGGATGCTGTTTGCTGGAATTAAACTTAATTTAATTAATTTTATCTTGTTTCTTTACAGTATCTAAATTCAAGACAGTAAGAAGGAATGTTCATTTGTTAGACAATATATTATTGTGTTATTGTAATGGGTAAAAAAAAAAACATTTATTATATTAGTATTTTATCATTTTCTTTGACAATCAATAATTCCTCCCTTTCTGGGTGGAATGACAGATTTTGTCAAACTTTTAATGAGCGAAAATGTAGCTGTAATCCTTCAGTAGTCTTTTAGAATACAAAAAAAAAAACTGTGTCTATTTGTTTGTTCGTCAATTTAAACTAAATGACTGAAAACATAGGCCGGTATTTCCTAGCTGAATATCTTGAGAATAAACACAGAAACCAGCTCGGTGTCTAATTCTCTTTTAAAGTAAAATTCGGTTAACAATAAAAATGGCTATTTACCAACTTTTACACCAAAAATATGTCAAAGAAAATCATATCCACCATAAAAAAAAAACAGGGTTTCAATATTGGAACAGTTGTTGAAACTGTTCAAATATTGAAACACTGTCTATTGAAGTAACATTTACATCATCATCATCATCAGCGTTTTTAATGTTGTCACTACTGGGACAAGCCTCCTCTCTAGAAGAGGGAATGGGCCATAATCAACCACGCGGGCCCAGTGTGGATTGGTGAATGTCACATGTCTTCGAATTTTTGGTTCTAGGACATGTCGGTTACCTCACGATGTTTTCCTTCACCATTTTGAGAGCAGTGGTGATGAAATAAATTACACAAAGTAATGTACCTGGCTAGGTTTGAAGCCGCGACCGCGTCGGCCACCACTGCTCTCAACAGTTTCACAAACAATTCGATATCAGAACTAATTCCACCCGACAGCTTATTCCGATACTAATCACTAATTCCGTTTACACGATATATAGTGCATGTCATTGCATCGCTCGTCCGTGTGACGCATAGCGTTTGATTGACGCGCGATCGCACGCACGCGTCGGTCGTGTCGGACGGAATTTCAACCAATTACGGCTCCCAATCACGGGTAACAAGTTTTACGTTACCAGGTAATATTCTGATATCGGTGTTATTGATATAACGTTACTAATAATATGGGCTAGTGGTGACTGGCCTGTTGGTCTAGTGGTTAGTGGCCCTGACTGCTATGCCGGAGGTAGTGGGTTCGATTCCTACCCAGAACCAATGTTTGTGTGATGAGCACGATCATTTTTTCTGTGTCTGGGTGTAATTTATCTACAAAATGTATGTATTCAGAAATATATAAGTATATTTATCAGTGGTCTAGTACCCATAACACAAGCTCTGCTTTGCTTGGGACTAGACGGCGTTGTGTAATAGTTGTGGAATATACATAAATATATACTTATATTGCAAAGTTTCTACGTGTTTCGACACACATATATTTCGGCCGGTTTTTTTTTTGAGGTAGGAATTTATCTAATAATTTGTTCTGGTCTAGGGAGAAGCGAGATAGCGTGTCAAACTTTTTACTGACTAAAAGTACTGCAGTTATTTGTGTTCTAAGACCACGGTTTCCCTTTTGGAATTTTTCTGGGAAAAATTTCGGGAAAAAAAAAACAAATGACTCCTCATAGAATATAATGGCGTGTTTAATTTCAATAAGTAAAGTGTATAAAAACAGAAAGTTATTCGAAAGAACAGTTCGTCGATTAATAAATTTCGGTGAATGGTTCATACGAAGAAGTGTTTGTCGGTAAAAGGTTCTTTCGCGATAAGTTCAGTCGACTTTCCGTTAATCGACCATGTGACATTCGAAGTATCGTAACGGACCCTGTCAAACTTGTATTAACTGAGTAAAACCGCACTTCTGTCATTCAGGTGCCCCTTAAATTCTTACGCGTTACCTTTCCAGAAATGCCCCGTGGCCGTTGCGGGCCGCGTGCATTCGACGAGCTACTCAGTGCTCATCGTCCGCAAACACTAGTACCATGCATGGGTTTCAAGTATCGCCATACGACCCTTGGGGAAGCATGGTCTTCTTCCGAGAGTCATCGGAAGTTTTTCAACTGAAATAATGATAAGCAGTGATGACTACACAATCTTAAAGCTTATCTAAAAAGCCAGTCAGTTCACCTGCCCGTAAATGTCTCACAATACGACCTGAGGATTAGTACGTAGGAGATAAGCAGCAGTGTCGGCTTGTTTGTTGATACTAACGGCCGCCATTAATCTGTCTGTCTGATTATGGTAATTCGGCTTTTGTTACTTAGTTAAATGTACCGGTCATTGTGAGGCCAATCTAAGAAGTTAAGCACTTTTGTATACTTACTTCTAAAATAGGCCTCATTGTCAAGACAAAAACTCGGGAGTGACTAATGAATTCTGGTGACAAAAATATTCTTTGATATCATCGTCGTCATCATCATTTTAGCCGAAAGACGTCCACTACTGGACATAGGCCTCCCTCAAGCGCTGCTACAAAGACCCGTGCGTCTTGTATCCATCAGATTCCAGCAACCCTGACCAGGTCATCGGTCCACCTTGTGGGAGGCCTTCCAACGTTGCGTCTTCCGGTACGCAGTCGTCACTCCAGAACTTGCTGGCCCCAGCGGCCATCTGTTCTGCGTGCAATGTGTCCTGCCTATAAGAATGTTGGATATAGGCCTCCCCAAATGTCACCATAACGACCGGTACTATCCGTGTCGAATCCTTCGGATTCTTCCAATCCTCACTAGAGGATCAGTCCACCTTGTGGCAGGTCTTCCAACGCTGCGTCTAAGGGTACATGGTCTTTTCGTACCTATCTCCCGTCCTGCCTAAAGGTGCAGAAAAGTCGTTGGATGATTTTTCCACCTGCATATTTTTGGATACTCACCGTGTGTTGGAGTTGGAGGCAACGAACTCATGTTTCTAATTCTAAGTGAAACTTAAACGATTGTTTACATAAAAATACTGAAGTACCTGGTGTTATATACCCAACTGGGGCCAAGAGTTTGGGTCTGAAAGGAAGGCTTTAGCCCTGGTATAAAAGGCAACATAGAAACGAAGCGTGTTGTTTAGTCAGTAAGAGTTTGACACTGTTTTTCGCTTTCCACCCAAGAACGGGTGTCGCCCACCATAAAAAAAAAAAATCACTTTCCTGATACATATACCAAACCTGTTTCATATAAGTGATGGCTTGATATTGCAAATTGATCTAGCGTCTACCTTAGTACCTCAATATTTCCGTACTCCTTACGCAGCTCCATCGCAGCAGTCTCCAGAATACTCCTGCTACGTCACACAACACACATGACAGACATATTTCAAGATTAACCAGCGCCGCCACGTCAAACGACCTCCCTCATAACATCACACACTTTTTACACTTTTTTCGTGCTCAATTTATTTCAAAACGTTACACTTTTTGTTCAGTAAATCATCTCAGATATAACTAGCGATGTGTGTTTAGGTACTGAAATATTCGTGTGTGTTAAGGCTTAGGTTTTTTCGAGGTTTTTCCTCATCTTTACTGATGATGTTAATTTTTTATGAAGCTAGTTTTTAGGAAAGGCGTTAATATTTATACGTGAGACTTCTTGTAGGCAAAGAACTGATTCGCGATTGCGTGTTTAGTGGTGAGCTTTACTTCTCAAGATTATTTTGAAAAATATGTGTTATCAAATAACTCAGACGGTACCTTCGTAGTGATTACGGTTCACTTAACTTTTTAAAAACTTGAGTCCCCACACTGGTTAATTCATTTAATCATGCACACACCGTTAAATTTTGGTTGTTTTAACCCCGTGGAAGGTCGATCCTGTAAAAGAAACACTATCGATTTGTAAAGATAAAATAAAAAAAAATAACGTACTTTATTTCTAAAACTAAAATTAATTTACGCGTATATGAAATTCATACCTTTAAGTAAAAACAGTTGAGCGGGTTTTATGGCCGTAGGTAACATGCATAGACCGACAACTGCCTACGCTCATTAAACCCGCTCAGCTGTTCTAACAAGAATAGGGTTCTTGTTACTTTTGGTCTGAGTTCTAGAGACAGGAACCTTCTAACTATACGAGTTGTACACAGATGTTCAGAATCAAGTCGCCTAACGAGAGCCTTTTGAGATGTTCGTCGAGGCTTTGTTAGCTGACACTAAAATGTAGGTGTGGTGTGAAATGGCAGGTTAAAACAACTGCTCGTTGCAACGTCCATTTTATTAGTCCATTATATTATACAAACCTTACTGCTAACTTAACTTAAGCGATGACAGTGTTAATGGAAATAAGTAAGGCACGTCTTTACACACTACTATCAATGAATTCACATCCCATATGTTCCGCCCTGGTCCGGTTTCTGGAAGGTCCGACTTCGGTATGAGAGCTAAGAAGGAAAGTGGTGGGTCGTTTAGTCAGTAAAAGCCTGACACTGTTTCCCGCTCCATCCAAGGGCGGGATTCGTAATTAGATGATTTTTTCCACTATAAAAAAGCTTCATGCTTGTAGTTGAGTGAATAGGTTGCTTCTAGTAACCTATTCACTCATGACTTAAAAATCCTTAGGTTACAGCTAACAGGAAACACAGACACGCAAAATTGCAGTGTTTCCTGATGGCTACAATCCGGGAATCTTTAAGTCAGGAGTAAATAGGTTACTTCTAGGTAAGCGCGTTCCATCGTCGCTTTCCATCAGGTGAGGTAGCGGTCAAGCCTGAACCTGTCAACAATAGAAAAATAAGGGTGTTTCCAATACTCTTTGTACATACAAAGCATTCCAAATGAGAATAGAATCGATTGCCACATTATGCCGACACGTCATACTGTCAAATGGAAGAAATTGGGTAGGGTAAAACAAGTCATTAAAAAAAAATACATTTATGACAAAACATATAACCAGAATTCAGTTCTAAAATTTTGTTTATCTCTGTGTAACTGTGTGATGTGCCTGAGAACTGGTAAATGCAAGAAGGCGTAATTGATCCTATCAATAAAAATAAGAAAGAAAACAGTTTTTTTTTAACTAATTAAGTATGACTTAAAACAGACACAGAATTAAACAAGACAAAGAAAAAATAAAAACTATTGATACACGCATATTTTTTTTTTTTTGCAAACCGTACTTATCACTCAAAATTTGACAAATTGAGGTTATTGGCTTTCCTATTCTCATTTGGAACGTATATGGGTTGGATCGTGAACTTTGCGACAATTGCGATTAGTGATGGAATGTTACTTTGTTCAGGGCTTAAGGACAAAAATGTGAACAAATAGATGTTCATACAACGTTTAACCGCTGATCAATCAAATTGATTGCCCCCGATTTAAAAGATATTTGATGAAACGGAAATACCACATTTTGATCCAAACCACAAATAATAAAATACAGGCTGAAATATTTAAACCTTAAGGTGGGCCATCCCCACTCGTCTATCGTCAACGACAAAAATGTTGTACGCCGGAAACGGCAGAATATTATGATCACAATATATAAGCACATAAGAACTTTGTACAATATTCTGACAAATAAATGCATTCTATTCTATTATACTCTAACGTAGCGCATGGTTTAAAAGCTTGTTCCTTCATTTAACGCAATATAAAAAGAGGTTTGATGCAAAAGTAATGCGAAAAAAGGGAGACAACACCTGTAAACTCTGTGGGCATTCAGTAATTCTACGATTTACTCAAATGTTTCACAAATCTTGTTCTAAGAAATACATGTTTTTTTTAAACCCTTAAGGATTTAAAAAAAAAAACCAACTGACACCTGAATCTCGATTAAATGCGCAAGGCTTCTATAGAACTTACTTTCTTACTTTTTTTATATTTTCAATATAGAAGTACATTATGGAGACTCAAAGTCCTCGTAAAATAGAAGATTTTCAGAGGTTTTTACTGGATTATTCTTACACAAATTTATTTTTTGATTTCTATAGAAACCTAGATAATATCCACAAGATATCCAAAATATCCGAAGCATGGTGTGCAATAACATTATATATATTTTTTTTAATTGCAATTATAAACTAGTGCTTGACTGCGATCCCACCTGATGGTAAGCAGTGATGCAATCGTTGATGGTGAGGCGCACAAGTTTATTAAGAGCCTATTCACTCTAGCCTTGAAGACACCTAAATTATAATCGGACGGAAAGACTGCAGCCGGCAAACTGTTCCAATCCCTCGATGTACGCGATGAGACAAAATGCTTAGTACGGGGCGCAGATGTCTCAACAACGTAAAGGTGGATATTTGCCGTACGCATAATCACGTAAGAGCGGTTGTATAAAAATGTACCTCAGGTTGGCCGCTCTTAAGTTATTTCAATTAGATTTTCTAAATCAAATTCTAGGGAAATAATATTGGTTCTCCGGGAGCCGTGGTGGGTCACCGAGGGTTATATTAAAACAAATCTGTCGCTATCTTCGACGCTCGAGAATCTTTGAAGCGCCGTATTTTATTTGATTTGGCCTTCAATCTCGGCATCGCTTTTGTTTTACGTATAAACGATTTATTGCTCTGAACTTTTGAATGGGAATGCGAAGTGAGGTGATTATGAGTAGGACTATCTTACTACTATTATAAAGGCGAAAGTTTGTAAGTATGGATGTATGGATGTATGGATGTATGGATGTATGGATGTATGGATGTATGGATGTATGGATGTATGGATGTATGGATGTATGGATGTATGGATGTATGGATGTATGGATGTATGGATGTATGGATGTATGGATGTATGGATGTATGGATGTATGGATGTATGGATGTATGGATGTATGGATGTATGGATGTATGGATGTATGGATGTATGGATGTTTGTTACTCTTTCACGTAAAAACTACTGAATGGATTTGAATGAAACTTTACCACAATATAGCTTATACATCAGAATAACACATAGGCTACTTTTTATCCCGGAACCCCAACCCCAACCCCAAAACCACGCGGGCGAAGCCGCGGGCAAAAGCTAGTATACCTATATAGTTACTAATAAAATATGTATTATGTGGCTATATGGTTTTTTATGGTTGGTAAAAATCATCTAATGACGAGTCCCGCCCTTGTGCCAGACTCTCACTGATTAAACGACCTACACGTTTCTTATTTTGGTATATATACCAGGGCCAGTTCCTTCCTTTCAGATATGAAACCTTGGCATCGACCCTTTTGCAGGGTCTCTTAGGTTTGCTGACAACTCCTTGAGGGGCGCGGGAACAGTGCGCGCCGTCGACGACTGGGCTTGGTCCGGACGGTTACCAGACAATTGGACGGCAATGGTTACCCATTGCTCGCCATCCTCAAGCCCGCAGGGCTATAATTATGGCTTATGCACTTTGGTATAAATTGTACACACATCACACTTGATGGCGCAGTGATTAAACGATTGGTTGCTGTGCTACGTGTTATGCGTTGGATTCCTGCTCGGTACAAATATTTGTATAACCTATAAGTGTTCCGGGTTCGGGTGTCTTGTGTGTGAGGGTTTCATGGAACACTATCGGTATGCAAAGATAAAATAAGTTTTTTTCTAAAATTCGAGTAATATACGCATGTACGAAATTAATTTCTTTAAGTAAACACCAGCTGAGCGAGCCTTTAGGTAGTTGCTAAGTACCTACGGGTCATAAGACTTTCTCAAAACCACATTTTCGTACCTTTTACTAAGAATGAAATTACTTCTGGAATAAAAAGTATCCTTTATGGAAGAAAAAGTGCTAAAAGTTAACAAACATACGTACACACACACTCAGAAACTTATTTAATTT
Organism: Mythimna loreyi; assembly: GCA_029852875.1. NCBI lineage: Eukaryota > Metazoa > Arthropoda > Insecta > Lepidoptera > Noctuidae > Mythimna > Mythimna loreyi. The sequence goes on from CM056785.1 coordinate 22,913,647, forward strand.
TTTTTTTTATGTATAAAACAGTTACTGAGTTGGAAGAATTATTTAATTTGTTTATCTTAATCATCTTCCAATTTGTTTGTTGTAATTATAATACCCGAAGCAGGTAGATATATTTTATTTTTGGATAAAAAAAGTAGAAAACTTTAACACTTTTATTTCTATGAATAAATTATTAATAAAAATAAAAAAATCTTATTCTACTTTAAATATTATTTTACTAACAAAACAAATTATCCTCTCATTATACTGTTAGCAACATAATCCACTTATTACTAATGTCTTGATGATTACAGCTACGTGAAATAAAAAATATAGAACCTTTGTAAAATAGTATTCATTTGATTGCTATTTACGTATGATGATAAATACAATGAATAATAATAAATACATTATCAAAATCAATGCCACTTTTCATTGTTATTTTATAACTCAAGATCGGGCTCACCTATAAAAAAAAACAAATGTTTAGGCTTTGCTCGGTGTCTGTGCATCGTCATCACAGCGAGCTCCTGCGGTTGGACGGCCCAGAGGAGGGAGTGCGGGGTGTAGTTCCGTTTTCTAACGCGTGCGCCGCCACTGTGTCATTCCGCCATTATATCGGTCAACGTAACGCACACGCAATTTTTGTAAAAATAATATTTCTTCATTATACGCCTAAATTATATCGAAGAAGTATTTTATTCAACTCCAAAACACTCGGACTTCAAGTCTGCAAGACTTGAAGTTTGCACAAAATCGGTCGAGCGGTTCTTTATTTATCACATTTTTAAGTTTCCGGGAGCGAAGACGCGGGCAAAAGGTAGTATTTCATAAAATTTCTTTGTTCATTCTATTTGTGTTACATTCTAAAGACGAAACACCATTCGTGAATTAAATACCTGGTCTACTGGATATTAAACAAAATTTCAAAATAAAACATTTCTTACAGAAACGCTAAATGTTAGACAAAACATTTACTGTCCTTTCGTTTCAGTCTCGAAACAATACGAAGTTAGGCAAGTGAAGGTTTTTTTTTTTTTTATGGTAGGTGAAAATCATCCAATGACGAAACCCGCTCTTGGGCGGAGCGGGAGACCAGTGTCAGACTCTTACTGACTAAAAAACCTACCCCGTACCTTCCTTGCCTTATTCCTGGAGTCGAGGTAACAGTTTTCCACCACCCTCTAGGCTCCAGGAGTGGCAAGTGAAGGTGCTACAGTGTACACGTTAAAATTTAAATAATGGCCGGGAAATGATGTTACAAAAATCTGAGCGCCGTCCCCAAAGTGGGAGCTCGACCTTTGGGGACGAAACTCGTGTAGTCGTGTCATGAATGAAACAGCCGTGTCCTTGCCAATGAAATGAAAGTAGACAACGTGTTGTGTGAGGCAGGGAAAATAAAAGAGTGTTCTAAAAATTTACAGCTACTTTATGAAAACTGGGGACAGTTCCGTAGAAACCTACCTATGAAAATGGGCGTTCCCTAAAGGATAATGTAATTTTAATTTGAGACGTCAAAAAATTAAAATGTAGGTACATCCATCCAATGAGTTTATTCAAAAATAAAACTACCGACTAACCAAAATTAATTCCCTCGCTATGCTCGGGAGTTAATTATAAAAATCCCTCACTCTGGTATTTAATCATTCATTTCATCGGAATTCAAAATGCTGCCTGTGGCTTAAAGACAACACTTTATCCTGTAGTCACATAATCTAAATATATAAAACTGAAAAGTGACTGACTGACTGACATAGTGATCTATCAACGCATAGCCCAAACCCCTAGAGGGATCGAGCTGAATCTACCATGTATTTAAAAAGTTTAGTTTCTACTGATGCGGAATCTATTTCGTACAATAACATCGGTTTCGAGCACTGTTATTGGATAATTCACAGTCCACTCCTGTCAATCTGTCCAAGTCCCTCTGACAGTGGAACCGCACCCTAAGTCGTGACACACATTCAGTTAAAAGTTCTGGAATATTTTATGACATTAAATATTTTGTTTTGCTTTCGAATTCAATTACACAGCTTTGTCAACCTCTGTCCCAATAACGTCATTTAATAAAATTTCGTAATTAATCTGACATAAACCTAAATAAATTTACTTATCTAATTCTTCTAGTGTTCTATAGCCCATTTATCGAGGGTCGAGACCATTATAGGCTACTAATTTACCGATATCTATCTTTGGAGTTCATACTGGGTCCATTCTTCCTTCGTACCAAATTTCATCAAAATAGGTTCAGTATTTTATCATGAGAGCGTAACCGACGAAATGACATATTAGAACTCAATGAAATTAAATTTAAATCTTGTGTTAAACGCACACTATGTAGACAAGCTTATTATAAGTGAGAGGATTATATACAAGATAAAAATGCTTGGCTCATTGCTGGTCCAGCTCCACTACCACTAGTCCCTACGAATTGATTATTATTTTTATTTTTAATCTTAAATGTTGACATCATTCTAGTGTTGTATAATGTAGAAGCATTTTTTTTCTATGTTTGTAAATGTGAGTACCATGGAGTAATTTATGGTTTAAAGTTGTTTGACGTAAATGACCATGGCAGTTGAGAGTTTGTCATGCTCACTCAAATGTCTCGCTGATGGTGGCGCGTGTGTTGGATCATTCGGTTCCCTTCATAATGGTTGAGCTGAGTGGTGCTGATATACGCGTCATGTCCGTGAACGGGCGCTGTCAGTTGGGACTGGTCATCTCTTAGCTGCCAGTGGTTTATTTTAATTAGTTTAGAACATACTTTACGTACTTTTTTATTACCATTACCACTCGGCCGTTACCACTCGGCCACCACTGCTCATATAATCAAAAATGCAATTAATAAATAGTCCTTTGGTAAACACAACCCATTTTTTTAAATTACAGCTAAGTGATTTTTTTACTCAAATAAAGTAACAAAAGAGCAAAATTTTAAGTAGATAATAGATTTGTTCTAAGCACATAATTTTTTGCCGACTTTTAAGGGTTCGGGCGAAAGCTTAAAGAAAATTGTTAAAGCTAGACAATAGAGATTTTTAAGAGCAAAATTAATTTGGTCTTTTTGTCCGGAGCGCGTAATTGTGAACCAGTGGGCCGTTTCAACTGCTTGTATTGCATGTAAAACTGTTTTATGTAAACGTAAAAGAGTTTTTTTAGTTGCTTTTTTTTCGGAACAACTTTTAAAAGTACCGCAGCCTTTTCAGCGGGGTTAATAATTCCCCGTTTTTTCAGAATGCTTAATTAGATTCGTAACTTTATTTTTGTTTTAATTATTATTCATTCGTGTTTGCTGGCTTTTTGTTTAATGTAGTAGTTAGAGACCTGAAAGTCTGTCAGTTAGTGTTATACTTATATCTTTTTAGGATTTCGTGGTCAAAAAGGAACCCTTATAGTTTCTCCAAGGTTATATAGTTTTACATAGGCTACTGGGTTCTGTTACATTGTGAGAAATTTGTGACGGACGGGAAATTACGAAACCCTACACTGATCGTGGACCGACTCGCTCTTGGCCGGTTTTTAATTTATGTGATCATATAATTAGTTACATGGACTATAAAGAGATGAGATGTAGTCTGGATGCTTTGCAGGCTGCTGCCTCCTGCGAGGCCTGCCTCTTCCTTAACAGAAGTCACTAATGGGTGACTTTTCTGGTTAAAGATGTAACGCCGCTTCTTCAGTCGGTGGAAACTTTCAGCTGTCCTGCGAGCTGGTTTGGGTGCTTTTGGAGACGTGATTTGTAATTGGCACCATGGCGGTTGATCACTTCTTTAACTTTATGTTGTTGATTACAGGGTTTTTTTAATAGTAGGTAAAAATCCTCTCTCGAGTGTTGTGTCAAGCGTCAGACTTTAACGGACTTAAAATCCACCCCGTTCCTCCTTCGTCTTTCATATCGGGATCGACCTTCCTTTCAGAAGCTGGTCTATGTCCTCAGTTGGCTTCGACCCTGCTGGGCCTCTACGTTTGCTGATAAACCCTTGAGGCGCGCGGGGATAGAACGCGCCGTCGACGGTTCTCGCAGTCCGTCTCTATTTTACCTTCCATATTGTACATATTCCTTTACAAAATACAGAGCAACATAATATATTCCACAAAACCCAATAAACAAATGAACACATTCTACGAATACATGTTTATGTCTGACTAAACGCGATGTATAAAGTTGAACATAAACCATTTGCATATTGTAAACAGCGGCAGTTTGACAGTTTAGACAGAACAACTCCAGAATACTGTTATATTCGCACGTATGACGGGTTATGGGAGTTATTCACTATTTGTAGTCTACAGACAGAATTATCTTTGTAGCTCTGGGAGGTCAGCCCTACCAGCCAAGTTACAATCGTATCGTTTAAGGTTAGCACTTGTAGTTGACCACGCCCCAAATCCCCTTGTTCCGAAGTCGCGGATGCGATTTGACTTCCACTGCCCCAGACTCTTGGTGTCTCGAACTACATGGGCCTCCTCACAAATTGGAAAGAGCTCTCCTATGCGTCTAAGAGAGTTGTGCGTGGAACACTACGTTCTACCATCTCGGGTCCGTATTGATGGGTCGTCAGATGTCCCCTAATCCGTCGACGGACATAGGTCAGGCCTAATCTAACCTAAGTAAAGAGCAAATCAAGAAACATGCGTGAATTTCAGTCAGAGAGATAAGAAAAGAACAAATGATATCATTGATTAATCAAGACACTGAAAAATTATAGATCTGTCAATATCGAACACAATATAAAACAATGTATCTAAGATTTCATAATTAATTTACCTTTACTTACTTACATATTATTTACCCTAAAAATAAACATCGTGTCAGTTTTCACAAAAAGTTCATTAACTAGAAACAGCCAGCAGTCAATCTCGATCATTACGCCCTCACTGTGGTCAATAGTTCTCAAAACAGAACATCATACATCAGTAACCAGCTGTACATATATGATGCCCTGGTACATACCGCTCACGTCAGAGTATTCGATACACGAGCTAAGTCACGCAGAGCCTATTCAGCACTACTATTCATTCATGTTCTCCTAATTAAGTAATTGCTAATCAACGTTATAGACTAATCTATTGATTAATTAAACGTTATTCAGCTTCTGGTTTTTATGTTGTCAAAAATACCCCAAAATTGTTTAAGTAAGTTTAGTGATTTGCATTTCAATAGAATAAGAATTTTATTTTTTTGATGCTTGTGTTAATTTTTTTTTGTGTGTTTTATATTTATCTAGATTCTTGAATACACTAATTCAGCTTGTATCAACATTCCGAAAACCTGCTCCACCAAGCCTAGGGACATCCCTAGGCGACGCCGGGATTCCGATCCCGATTTCCAGCCACCGTAGGCGCGGGCTTGCGGACGGCAAGCAATGGGTAGCTCACCGTCCAGTCGTCTGGTAACAGTCTGGACCGAGCCTAGTCGTCAACGGCGCGCTCTGTTCCTGCGCGCCTCAAGGAGCTGAGGGTTGAAGCCTTCTGGAGCCCAGGGTTTCTTTCTGAAAAGAAGGCTTGGCCCCAATACGAAAGTTAAGGAAGTAATGGGGTGGGGTGTTTAGTCAGTAAGAGTCTGACACTGTTTCCCACTCATTCGATGAGTCTTGCCTACCATAAAAAAAGCCTACGGGCATCCTACTCATTTTCCGTTTGCACGATTTCCTAAACCTAATTTTCCAGAGATACTATCTACTTACCTACATAAAACTACTCTCCTGGTACACATAGCAACATAGGTATGGGTACCGTCACTCGTTTCGCACACAGCACCGCCATGAAAGCGGTTTTATCGAATTTAACACTTTACACTACGCGACACGGCGCTTAATGGAATTTTCGACGACAAATCTAACGCCGATGCAAACTGTCGTGAAAGAGAATTGCTACTTTGATTCTAGCCAAAAGAGATAAAGTTAGTAACACGTGTTTAGGAGCCGGGTAAATTAGATTCCGTGTCGGCTTCTGTGAATTACTTGGAACTGTTTCGCCGAAATTGAAAGATAGAGAAATAAGTTTTCTTTTATTGTTTTCCACCTAAATTGTAACGTTGTTACTATTATCGGTAGAATCGACTTATCTTTACTGATTTACTTTCTTGTGGTTCTTATTTTTCCTTTTGCTGAAATTCTGAAATAACTCGATTTCATTTCGCATTTTGATTTGACGGTTTTATTTCTGAGTTTGTTTTAGCGAAACCTAGTTTGAATATTGCTCGTTTATGAAATTTTCTTTTCGGAGAAAGAAAGCAGACGTTCCAATTCACGGATGGTGTCTAGTTTTCTAGTTTTTTGGTGCGCTAATAATGAAAAAACATTACTAACGTAAGATAATATTGTCTTTTAATTTTGAATAAATAGACATTAACAGAAGCAATAAAAGGAAATAATACTGTAATATAATTTCTTTGATGAAATGAGCACTAGATAATATATTTCTTGCTTCAACAAACCGTTAACTTGGTAATTTGCACTCCATTATACTTAGAATGGCGCAGGGAGTTGAGACTTTGACAGGGAGGCCATTGTCGACGCATTAAATAGTTTTGTCGATGGCCGGAATCTTCCAGTTAAATACTTTTTGATACGATAATTTTCCGGGCCCTTAGCTTTACAAGCGAATTGTTTTATTATAACAATAGTAGTTGTTTTGTATCTATTGAAGCTAACAAAAAACTTTCTAGTAATCTCAGTTCTGTGAAAGCAATGCTTTTTCTGCCGTTTCAGTTCTGTGATGGTAAATACCTTTTCTCTAATCTAGAATCATCAGCCATTATCGCGCTTTCAGATGTTATGGTCGACGATGCAGCACGCTAGCCTTGAAATTTATCCTTATAGCCTATTCATTCTTTACTTTAAATACCTTAAGTGATAGCCATCAGCAAACGAAAGTCTACGTACAGCCAAGGAGTGAAATTCCTTGCAGGAGTCTGTGTTTCCTGTTGGCTACAATCCGGGAATCTTTAAGTCAAGAGTGAATAGGTTACTTCTAGGTAAGCGCGCCCCATCGTTGACCGCATTGTCGCTTTCCATCAGATGAGATAGCGGTCAAGCGCGAACATAACTACATCTACACTAATTATAATAATCTACACTAATCTACACTAATTAAACGTTAAAAAAACGTTACGTACGTAACGTTACTTTACGTAACGTACGTAAATAAACGTTTTTCTTTCTTTTCTTTCTTTATCTTTAATTATAATAAAGAGGTAAAGTTTGTTTTTTTGTTTGTAGGAGGTAATCTCTGGAACTACTGGTCCGATTGGAAAAATTTTAGCAACAATAGATAGCTGCTTTACTCCTGAGTATCATAGGCTATTTTATGTATGCGGGCGAAGCCGCTGACAAATGCTTGTAATCAATAAAAAAAAGCATACTACGAAAGAAAATAATTATCCTATGTGTAATCCCTCCTTTTCTCCTTGAACTGTAACCTCCATGTTTGTTTGCATGTCGTTACACATCGATCACACGCAGCTGGTAGACGGCACTTCCGCCATATTGCATTTTCTGAATTTACAGCACTGCGTGACATTTTTGACGCACGCAAGATTTGATTGGGACAATATTTCAAACGGATTACTTGTTTAGTTTTGGACATATTGTGCTTTTGTTTAGTAAAATTTACAGTTTTGTATTTTGATTTATGTATTAATCGACCATACCCAATTCGTTTGCTGGGTGCAATATACCTAATCTATTTTCAAACCGATTTAAAAAAGAAGTAGGTCATATATGTTTGGTTTTATGGATTTTTTTTTAAATTTCTCGGTCAGTTCAGGATAGATTTTATTTGTTTTTTCTGCAAGTGCAGAAAACCTCAAACGGCGTAAATATAGTAACCTTATCGGAAGTTATATGTTTGAGCCGTTTGGGGTTGAAACACTAGGGCCAGGGGCCCGAGCGCTCATCGAGTTGTACGCGATATCAGCAAACAACTGGTCGACTTTTCGCGTGATCAGAAGGCTGTACAAATACACAATACATTAAAAAACCCAGACACAGAAAAATTTGTCCTGGGTAGTACATATATATTGATGCACACAAGCATTTAAACACACAATAAAGTTTTATTCTATTCTATCTGTTTTGGGTGGGAATTGAACCCACGAAAGCCTTTGTATCAGTCAGTGCCACTAAATACTAGAGCAACAGGCTCGTCTAGTAATTACTTGAGAAACCCTCAACCTCAAGTGCAGGATACCTAAGTAATTTGCATCACATACCTAGATCAATGCCTACAACTAATGGGTCTCTGGAATCAATTAACCCACTTTGCTCCAGTCGATGTGGTCACGACCTTATCGCTCGGGCAAAGTGCATTATGTACATTTATAGAGGTTTTACTAACAAGGTTTCTTGAGTATAAATGTGGATGGATGGAGAGGAAGAGGGAGACCAAAGAAAATATGGATGGATTGTGTGAGAAGTGATATGAAAGAAAGAGGAGTTAGTGATAGCGTGACGGGTGACAGGACAGAATGGAAGAAAAAAATATATTGCGCCGACCCCAAATAAATCGGGACAAGGGCAGGAAGATGAGATGATGATGACTAACAAGGTTTCTTAAGTGGAAATCATAACGAAGTTAGGATTGGAATGATGCACACTTGTATTCCCTTTTTTATTGCCTGCTGTCTTTTGTCTGCTGGACAAAATCCTTGTACAACCTCACACCAGAACAGTACAGTATGAGCCTCATAATGCCCCCAATGCTGGGACTTAGGAGAGGGAATGGATCGTAATCCACCACGCAAACTCAGTGCGTGTTGGTGGATGTCTATTGTCTAACGTCTTCCAAGTTTTTGGCTCTAGGACATGCCAGTTTCCTCAAGATGTTTTCCTTCACCGAATTGAGAGCAGTGTTGATGATATAAAGTACAAAAAATAATGCATCTATCTGGGTTTCAACTTGCAACCTACCTGACCTACCTTGTAATTCGGAGCCGTTACCTCTCGACCAGCAATAAGATTAACCTTTCGTATGCCGGAACGCAGATCTACGCGACACATAATAACTTTTTAATTGTATCTCTAATTACGGCAAACGAGAGGTTAAAAAAGAAAGAAAGCCAAATGTTAAACTTGGCTCACACAATCGTATAAACTATAAAAACACAATGAAAAAAGATGAAAAGTTATAATCAGCGCGAGGTCAAAAAGGCACCTAACTCAGCTTAACGCCTCAGCGTATTGCTGCATTATGTAAAACGGTAAATATCGCTGGTATTATGTTTGGGCTCGCTGTGATGGCACAAAATCAAGTAAATATTGAAGAAATAGATTAAATACACTCGCTTTCCGCTGTCTGTCCATATGTATTTAGATCTTTAAAACTACGCAACGGATTTTGTTGCGGTTTTAATAGATAGAGTGATTCAAGAGGAAGGTTTATGTGCATAATACATGCATCATACATTTAACATTTTACGTTTGCACCCGAGTGATGCGGGGGCGGGTCGCTAGGAAACAATAAATAAATCGTGGATCAAAATGTTAATAAATAAATTAGTTCCTGTCTCCTTCTATGTTTAATGTTTAATGCATGCCGTGGCAGCCTTTAGTTAAGGCTACACTATGAAATGTAACAATGTTGAATCTTTAGCTTGTATAATGGTGTATGCTTTGTTGGTAGTCCTAAAAATAGTGCAAACAAGAATAAAAAAATAAACTATTTATCGACTGGCGCCTAACACAATGAACTCAATGTACTAAGGTAGACTTTATTTTCTTTCAAACGGTTTAGTTACCACTGCTTTAGTCAGGCATATGTAATTAATTATTCATGAATAGTTAAAATAATAGAGGACGGGAGTGAATATCTAATGGCATGGAGGTACAGAGGACAAGAATATTGATTCTAGAACAGAACAAATATAAGCCACACATATGTACTCTGAGTAATAAGATTTGAGGGTACATGTGTGACTTTTCAAAGTTTGGCAAACAAAAAGTATTTTCGGTTTGCCAACCGCAAAAAATCTTTTTATAATAGTGACAAATAACTTCAATTTCGGAACTTTATACTACGGTTTTATGCTGTTTAAGTTCTAATATTGTAACTAATGTACCCATTACAAGATTGCATACACATTAAAATATAAAAAAAATCTCTATTTTTCTAGGAACATAGTCAGATCTTGACTTGCCATACAAGGTACCACCTGAAAAGAATAACTTTCAAATAAAAAATTAAACTTATACCTATACTCAGCAATATTATAATTATTAACTACACATGCACAAAACCTTATATATTAACTAAACTACTATATGTACTTATAATATAAGTTAGGAAAAGGATTGATTTTTGAAGATTTTCAAATGGAATTTCTTGCACGTTCTTCTCCATACAGATCTACGCCTTGGGACGTGGCATTTAGCTTCACTTTTTTTGATTTACCGAGATTTTGATAATTTAAAAGTGCCTGCAAATGGTCTATTTGAAATAAACGCTTTTGATTTCATTTTTTGATAACCAAATACGGATAAAAAATATTCCAACAAATTGAGAACCTCTTCCTTTTTTGTAGACGGGTAATTACCAGACTTTAAAAAAATACAGTACGCATACATAAAAATGTTTCCAAATATAATAATAGAATCCAAATTTTATAATACCTTTTCCACATATGTTTTAGGCTTCAACTAACATAGCTTTTTATTTGGTTAGTCTACTGTAAAGGGATTATTTTTGTGACTCGCTACCAGACTTTTGTTAGGGAATTAAAAAAACATGTGGAAAACCTTAAAGTAGATGAAGCCGGGTGTAGGTTCGGTCTTAGTGTAATCCGGGATACATGGTAATCCAGAAACGGGACAAAATGTACTGAAATGGAATGAAAACAGCTTATAAAGAGGATGTAGGTACTCTGTATCATCGTACCTTTATTTTTTTTTAAACTTTAACTCCTGTTAGAGCTTTTTTAACTTCATTCAATGAATTAATCTTTGTTAGAGGTATGCGAAACAGAGAGTAAGGTCTTGCAAACCTCAGCTGGAAAGGAAGGATTCTCCGACCGGTGTTATGATTCCGGGAAGCGGCCCCGATAGATGATTTCAGACTGATGTATATGTTTAAATCAATCCATACATCTTAGCATACACGATTGCATGGTTTTCGAAATTCAATACTTACACGATTTCAAACGTTGAACGGATGCGAGACGTTGTTCAGTTATTTGAGACGCCATTGAAAATAGTGGTGTCATCGAAATGTCATCACACAAACGATCCGCAGGCACGGGTTTGCGGACAGCAAGCAATGGGTACCTCGCCGTCCGGTCGTCTAGTAACCGTCCGCGGACGTCGACGGCGCGCACTGTTCCCAAGTGCCTCAAGGAGTTATCAACAACTGTCGAAGTCAACTAGGACTAAGGGTTCATGCCTGAACGGAAGGCTCTGGCCCTAGTATATATGGCAACGCTGGAACGGGCTAGGTTGTTTAGTCAGTAAGTATCTGACACTGTTTCGCGCTCCGCCCAAGAGCGGGACTCGTCATTGGATGATTTTTACCTACCATAAAAAAAAAATCCCACAAACGATTAAGTGGTTAGCACAGTTTTTTATCACTCAATAGCCGTGTGTAGGTTTTTTTTTTTTTTTTTTTTTTTTTTTTTTTTTTTTTTTTTTATGGTAGGTGAAAATCATCCAATGACGAAACCCGCTCTTGGGCGGAGCGGGAGACCAGTGTCAGACTCTTACTGACTAAAAAACCTACCCCGTACCTTCCTTGCCTTATTTCTGGAGTCGAGGTTACAATTTTCACTTACCCTCTAGGCTCCAGGAGGCTTCGACCCTGAAGGGCCCCTGCAGTTTGCTGACAACTCCTTGAGGCGCGCGGGAACGGTGCGCGCCGTTGACGACTTGGACTCGGTCTTACCAGACGATCGGACGGCGAGCTGCCCATTGCTCACCGTCCGCGAGCCAGTGTCTACGGTGGCCGGATATCGGCAGGATCGCGGCGGCGACGGCTACGGCGAGTACGCCGTTGCCTTTGCCTTATGCGGTCGGCCTCCTCCTTTACGAGCATTACTGCTTCGCAGAAGGAGGCGACCGCCTGCCATTCCTCTTCGCTGCGGACCATGGCCTGAACCAGGGCCCGGCGCGAGAGGTCGCCGCCGCCGATCACCCCCACGAGGACACGGCGATGCTCTTCCCAAGCAGGGCACACCTCCACCGTGTGCTCCACCGTGTCCTCCGGGCTCGCCTCACAGTGGCGACACCCGGACGTCTCTTCCGCACGAATCCGGTGCAGGAATCTCCCGAACTTCCCATGTCCGGTGAGAACCTGCGTCATGCGGAAAGTGAGGACGCCGTGAGGTCTATCCAGCCACGCCTCAAAGAGGGGCACTACCGCTGAGATTACGGTGTGCCCAGCGCTGGGTTGCGACAGTCGCTGTTTCCACTTCACCATGAGATCTCGCCGGAGCTCCTTCCGCCACGCCTCGACATGTTCGGGCAGCGGATCTTCGCCCCGACGTTGCATCTCCACGCGCTGGTCGTGCATGTGTGCAAGGACTGTTGCCTCCAAATCCCATGGTGGTAGGCCAGCAAGGAGGCTCGCCGCCTCGCGGGACACCGTGCGGTATCCCCGCACCATCCGGATGGCCATGACCCTCTGGCAGGCGTTCAGCTGGGCCGCCGGGCGTTTACGCAGCGTCGGCGCCCACACTGGTGCCCCATAAAGGGCCATGGACCGGACGATGCCGGCGTAGAGCCTCCGGCAGAAGGCGTCTGGACCCCCAAGGTTCGGCAGGAGCCGCTTGAGAGCAGCCCCCGTCCGATTGAGTTTGGGGGCCAGACGTCGGAAGTGCTCCTCGAAATTCCATCGGCTGTCGAGGACAAGTCCTAGGTACTTCATCGTCGACCCGACGCCGATGTGAACTCCTTCTACCGTTAGTTGGGAACCCGTTGGTGGCGCGTTCCGAGGGCCGTGAAAGCACATGGCCTCGGACTTGTGCAGTGCCACCTTGAGTCCCAACTGCTGGATCCTCTCAACGACTGTCGCAACCCCGCGTGTCGCTAGTTCGACCGCCGCCTGGTACGACCTTCCCTGCGCTAGGACCAGCGTGTAGCCGTGTGTAGGTAAGGGATGGATATAGGAATTGCGACATTTAGCCAAAAAAAATAAAATAACGCATAAAAACAGCATCATCATCATCAGCCCTTTTACTGTTCCCACTACTGAGACACAGGCCTCCTCTTTAGGAGAGGGAATGGGCCATAATCCACCACGTGGGCTCACTGCGAATTGGTGGATGTCACATGTCTTTGAAAAATAAAAACAGCGTAATAATAAAAATCTAAATACCTTTGAACTAGGTCGTGTTTGACCTCGGCACCAAAGTGATCATTCTACAAATCGACAAGATTTACGCATCGCAAAAAATCGTTTACAAGAAAAAACAATTTAAATATGTAAATGTTGTTCTGTTTAGTGAAAAGTTTTGCCTTTTACAATGAGAAAAATATGCTAATACCACTTCTAAGGTCAGTTTTTATATAAATGTCTAATTTCAAGTTAAAAAAGTTGACTTTGATCTTCAACAATGCATTCAAAGGGAATTTGGTTTTGAATCTAAGTAATTTCCAAGTTGCGTTTGGGTTTTTTTTTAAGGGTGGAAATAATGTAATGATATCTTCCAATCTGGGTGAGAAGAGAGGGAGTGCCAGATTTTTACTGTAAAAAAAAAAAACACTTCTGTTCCTTCTTGGCCTTCGTTCCTGGACCCCAGGCTTCGACCCTGCAGTGCTTCTACAGTTTGCTTGCATCTTTTTGAGGAGCGCGTTGATTATACGCGACGTCGACCAATTGGGTTTGGTTCGGACGGGAAACTACTACAATCAACAGCCTTAAAAATATGGTTATATCACAAAAACAATTTTTTGTTTTTTCGGAAAAATCTCGCGACTTTAGGAAATTAATTATTTACCTGCCATGTTGTTATGGAACCCTCAGTGTGCTAGTCCGATTCGCACTTGCCCAGTTTTTTTATGAGATACAACTTTAAAAATATTTTCTTACTAATCCATAACGAAAGGGTAAAAGGTACGAAAATACAATTACACTCGAAAAACAGTAGATCATTACACGAACATTATGTAAAGCTGTACACCTCGATGTACCAGGAGCGCACATCACCGCGGAGGCTGTGTTAGCAATTAGCGAGCCGGTATCAGATGGAAATTTACATTCGCTCTGTTTATGCAATGTTTGCTTCCCAATGCTGCTTTGCGGTACAATTAATTTTACAGCCAATATACTCTATCAGTATTTCATAATACAACTTCTAATTAAGCTAACTTTGCAATACGCTGCGCATCAAAACTAGTACATTATATTGTGAACAGTTTTGGAACTAGGTTTTGCTGTGAAAATACATGCTTTCAACGGATAATTAGTTTTTGTTTTAAGTGCAAAATGTGACATGATATTTGTCGGTGGGTTGGTACACTTAGCACTTAGTACAGTATGGCTGTTTTAACTTGGAGAGTCTGAAGTTGACTTTGTGAACTTAGAGCCTAACTTCGAACTCGTCGAGTCATGTACTCATATCCTTCAGTCTTTAGTCTACATTATCCTCTCATATATGATCTATTAATATTGTAATATGAAAGTATTGCAGAACATTACATTTTTAAAGAGTAACCATGGAGTTTCTGGCCGGTTCTTCTCTATAGGAAACGCCTAATCAAAATTGTGCGCTAGCTTAAATGCTAATTTTTTTTTATTGTGTTGGAAATCATCTAGTGACATCTCCCGCACATGGGTGAAGCGTGAGGGTGAATCAGACTTTTAATAAAACCCATTTCTATGTTCTTTGTTGCCTTGCATTTTAGAGAAAGAACTAATGGAGGTTTCGATCCTGCTGGGTCCCAACAGTTTTTCTAACAATTAATAACTCTGTGTAATTTGCTACGACTCATTCATCCAGCTGCTCCGTTGTAATAGCTCAATGTCAAACGTTTATCACGACACCAATCCCTCAAAACTCCAGCAATTATCATAACAACGACAAAGACGTCCAACTTTTACTGAAATTCGGCAAAAAAGTAAATTAAAAAGTGCCGAACTTCACCAAGGCCCCGTCGTTAATAAGGATGCTAATCACGTTTTTGTCCAAAATCCTGCCGATATTAAAATCTTGGACTAGTTAAATATCTAAGGGCGGTGACAGACAACACTTTTAAGCCGGTTGCAGATCAAGAATTAAGCTAAATTCGTTTTTCTTTTTGCATGCATAATGCAAACTGTAACTTTTATTGAAACCGAGGATTTTCGGACGTCCGGTAACTGGTCGGATCGAGCACGAGGCCTTGATGGCCCGTAGTATTTTCCACAGGTCTTAAAGAGATGTCAGCAAAATGCCAAGAAAGGCCGAAGCCTTACTGGGACCGTGGGTTGATTTACGAAAGAAAATCCCTTGGTCCTGGAATGCAAAGGATATAGGAAGAACATATTAGGTGTGGTTTTAATCAGTGAAAGTTTGATGCGTCCTTCTCCTCCGCCCTAGAGCAGTACTTTCAATATGACAAATTAAAAAAAAACTCAAACCCTTTAAAAAATTTCAAGATTTTTTTTTAAAATGTAGCATTACTTGCTTCTCCTGAACAATTTGGGTTTGGCCCTTCAGGTCTGTCAGGTAGTCGATAGGGACGAAAAGTTCTGGGGTGTACCGGAAGTACCAAGTACCGGAAGACGCAGCGTTGGAAGGCCTGCATTACTCATGTAAGGGTTATGAAAATTCGATGAATGCAAGACGCACAGGACCGATCACTATAGCGATACTTAGGCTCCCCCAAATTCAACAGTGGTTGAAATGAATGAATTAAGCTTTTGAAAACTGACTAAATCGCTGATCACTCAATCTAAAACTATGTTTGTACTGTCCAGCACAGCTCGATATTATTTCCTGCTCGGACTGGAGACAAAGCTTGGTCCTAACGAGTTTACTACGTTCACAAATCCTATTCGGATGTGCAGGGGGAAGGGGGGTGGTTCCAATGAAAATTGTAAACGTTTGCAATGAAATTCTGATGAGACGTGTTCCTACTGTTTCGAGTCTGCTTCGTTTTTCTGTTCCGTTCTAATTATGTTAATTGTTTGAAACAAATAGTCGTACTTTCTGATTATTTTGGTCCGTAGTTTAGGGTGTAAAGAGAACGTTTAGAAAATGGAATAGTCCTAAGTTCTTTCTAAGTGTAGGCCTTGAGTTTTAACGAGATGGCTTGCTCTTACCAACATCAATAGTCATAAATCCGATTTTTGTAAAGAAAGTCAGAATTTTATAGATTTCGCTCCTTTAGGAGATTGGGATGGCAACAAACCGATTCATATTCAAGAATAAATTTCGCGAGCATGTTCGTAAGAAATTTGCAGTAGATTTGGACTAATTCTTTTAATGTGAGAGTATTTAGTTTACTAATTTGTGAATCTCTCATATGTAAAATTCTTGAGTAGTTAGTCAATGAATTGATTCACAACTCAAAAGATTATTCGTCAAAAATGTTATAAAAGCAGCTTGGAGTCTGAACTTGTACCTTATAGGATTATGTTGAAGTACAAGTCCAGATAATTTCTAGGCTTTAGTAAAGTTTCTTTTGAAGGAACTCGGGCCTCTCAGGAGCGGGAAAGAGCTGTTACGTTTCAGCCGTAGTGCAAGTGGTGGGTGTCTCATGTATTTGTTTTTCTTGGCTCTGAGAAATGCCGGTTTCCTTACGACGTTGTTCTTCACTATTATGAAATTCAGTTTTTGCCTGGAACTAGTCCATTGTTGCTATAATTGTTACTCTATTTATGTAAACAGACTGAGCTCTTATTACGTCGGACATAAACATAGCTGGTAAAGTGTGGTTGCACTTACCTCGGTTCTTGGTTCCAGACGTGATGTGATGTTATGTTCCTAAACGATCCACGTGGTACCAATGAACCACAAGACCTACAAGGAAGCCTTTAAGATTTCCTTGAAAGTCTATTTAGATAGCGGAGTCTCAATTGGTTCACGTTGACTTTTAAGGTAATTTAGCCTTACAAGTGAGTAGGTGGTATAATTTACGCCATTCGTGTTATTTATACAGGATGTACTTAACATAAATGAATGCTCATATTGTAGATACTGCTTCTGCTTATGGAAATAAACAACTTTCTTCAAATAAGTTATGGTCTATTTCCAAAAAAATGGGTCTTTAAGTAAAAATCATCTGATGAGGTGATCGAAATTAGTACCCATGGGAGGTATGTTTTTTTTTTAAGTTTGACTATGACTTCTCAGAAGAAAGTCGTTCATTTGAATGGATAGAAGCAAAATAAAATGGCTTTTATTTCACATAGGCCTACATGGGCACTTATAAAAACGTCAGAAGCTAGTGCACGGTTCCAAATTGGTCGTTTCCTATGGAGAAGAACCGGCAAGAAACTTCCATATTCAATACATGACCACGAATTTCCGTTTCAACCTGTATAATGTTTGTTAGTTGTTATTGACATTTCGCGTGTTTGCAGCGTAAAATATCGGCTCATTACACTTCAACATACGAAAACCGTGACCTGCTGTTTACTGTTCCTGCTTAATTGTATCAAATTACGTTTAGAAACAATCTATTAGCATTATGTGCTGAATACTGAATGGCATTGTTTTGTGGATTTATGCTGTTTTAGGTATTCGAATGGTGGTGAATTGCGTGTTGAAATTCATTGTGAGAGTGCGGAATGGAGTTTGAAAACCATCAAATACAAATATTAAACTGTCTGTCAAATTTCAAATGATACTATGATCATCATTTTGTATTGTCAATAAATAAAACATGTAACATATGACAAACTTCACTTTTATTAATATAACTACTGGGGCCCCGGTCTAGTTTCTGAAAGGAAGGTCCGGCCCCGATGTGAGGGCTAAGAAGGAATGGCGTGGAAACCGGCATATTCTAGAACTAAAAAATCGAAGACATGTGACATTTACCAATCCGCACTAAACCCGCGTGGTTTTTTATGGTAGGTAAAAATCATCCAATGACGAATCCCGCCCTTGGGTGGAGCGGGGAACAGTGTCAAACTCTTACTGACTAAATAATCTACCCCGTACCTTCCTAGCCTTGATCCCAGGGCCTTAGTAATACGCTTTCGCATCAACCCTTAGTTCCAGGAGGCAGCAGGCTGTAGGGTCCCAGTAGGGTCGAACCTACTGGGAAAAAAAAAACTTGAATATGCTATTATTATGTTAAGTAAGATGGGGTGTCACACTTCAACTGACAAAAACCTTTCCACGTTCTTTCCATAATCCTTTGTGTTCCAAGGCTGGTAACTCTTTTGAACCGTCCCGCAGCTCTAGCAGTCACATACATGTCACGTCATAGGGATACAGCGTGCAATATCTGTTTGCCGCGTGATGTGATGAGTATCTTTTGTCCCGCGGTCCACTTAATAATGAACGTATGCGCTACAGTGCGCTCTAACAGATTACATTCTGGCGCACTCCAATCAATCCGCGCCTGCCGTTGCCTAGCCTCGTAGTACACTTCAAGCGACGTATCTTGGAGATAATCATGTCCCATTATATCATGGAATAGTTTGCCTGGTAAAGACCGCGATTCCCGTCCGATAATAATTTAGGCGTCTTCAAGGCTAGAGTGAATAGACTCTTAATAAACTAGTGCGGCTTACTATTACGGATTGCGTCACTGTTTACCATCAAATGGCATTGCAGTCAAGGACTAGTTTTTATATAAAAAAATACTAAATAAAAATACCGTTTTCCCGTCTATGTTGTTTTTTTTTTTCAGTGGTCAGCCGACTATTCAGACAATATAAAAAAACACACAAAGTAGAACTACATACTGTTTAAGTTCATCATTAGTATTATCATCATTTCAGACGAAAGACGTTTATTGCGGTTCTGTGTGTCTTGAATTTATCGTATTGCTGTAACCCTCACATATCATCGATCCATCTTGATGAAACCCTTGCAATGCAGCGTCTTCCAGTCCGGGTTAATTCAGAACTTTTATTCCGACCGACAATTTGGTTCTGCAACCATTGTGCCTTGCTAATAGACGATTTTTCAGATTAGCCAGATAGTATGGTTTTCCTGTGGATATCTGATATTCCTGATTAGATCATGTAAGGAAACTCTATATTACGAGTTTTTTTTTACCTTTATTGAGGAAACTTCAAACCTAGCCCTCTAGTCTGCATTAAAATTATCGTCTTGATGAGAAACGAAAAAGAAGTAAAGAAGATAAGTAACCAAAAACTGTATCTATGTTACGATCTGGTAGAAAAAGCGTATTAATGAGGAGAAATACTTGTAATTCGTATTCTTTTCGTAAGTTTATTAGGATTGTACCTAAATTAGATTTTCATCATTACATTTCATTATCTGTAGCAAAAGAACTACTAAGAAAAGGTTGACTGGTAGAAAATGCCTTAGGCATTAAGTCCGCCTTTGTACTTATTTTGTGCATGAAGTGTTAAATAAATAAATAAACTACGAGTGAAGGCACTTACACTTTTTGTTTTTATTTGTCGACTTTCCACTCCAAAAGAGAGAAGACATCAAATAAGTTTTGGGCTCTGAGTGAAACGAGTAAGAATTTTTATTGACCAAAACCCACGTCCTTTGAAAACCATTGCAGCATTGAAAACTAGCACTATAATATAATATATATATATATATAATATATTCGACAACTATCACACAGCGCCGTCTAGTCTCAAGCTAAGCAGAGCTTGTGTTATGAGTACTGGACAACTGATAAACATACTTATATATTTCTAAATATATACATATTATAGATAAATTACACCCAGACACAGAACAAATGATCGTGCTCATCACACAAACATTTGTCCTGGGTGGGAATCGAACCCACGACCTCCAGCATAGCAGTCAGGGTCACTAACTAATAGACTGACAGGCCAGTCAACTATGGATTCATCGCTTGCTTTATGCTGAGCGTTCGGCCGTTTTCCACGGAAGTGACGCACATTTTATCTATTATATGATTACAATTGTGAGCTAGTCTATTTCCTCTAAATAAATCGTTTTTTCTTTCTTTCTTTGTTTGTAACTCTTTTGATTAATCCCGCAGCTCTTCCGCTTCACCTTGTACACAAGATTAAAGAATTAAGGTTATTAGCAGATTATATTTGTCACTTCAAATGTAAAATGTAGGCCGTCAGCTTGTTGACTGTCTTGTAGGTAGGTACGCTCCCGAGAATATTCCCAAATATGAGTACTTTAATGATAATTAATTTCCTCTTCGACTATAACTCAAATTAATATTCGCTCAAAAGATTAACTCACGTTCGAGAAAATAACTCAGTGTAATTGGAATTTCAATCTTTACTAAATTAAATTCCCATTCCGGAATTGTACCTGTAAAGTTTATTTCGGTATATTGAGGGAATCAGTTCTCTGTAATTATAATAACTTTATGTATGACATCATGCCGATATACTTGAAGAAGGTAGGTAGAGAACTGGATGTAGTTCATGGCTAAAAATAATAGCTGAGCCTGCTTGTGGCTAAGAATATGAAGTCATGTTTAAGAATAAGAATTTGTGGTTAAGAAGAAGAACTCTAAAGAACTTGTGGCTAAGAAAAAGAGGTCGGGGTTTAAGAATAAGAGTTTGTGGTTAAAGAACTGGGGCAAAGAAGAAGAGCTTGCTGGTTAGCTTCTAACAAGTAGGTTTTTTTATGGTGGGGCAAAAACCATCGTGACGAATCCCGCTCTTGGGCGGAGCAGGAAACAGTGTCAGACTCTTACTGACTAAACACCCCACCCCGTTCCTTCTTTGCCCTTCGCACTGGGGCCAAGTCTTTTGAAAGAGACCCTAGACCCCAATTGGCTTCAACTCTTTTACAGAGTCCCTACGGTTGCTGACAGTTCCTTGAGGCGCGCGGGAACAGAGCGCGCCGTTAAGAATAAAGAGGTCATGGCTGAGCAAAAGAGTCCGTGTTTTAGGAGAAAATCTGATAGTAAAGACAAAGAGCCTGTAGATAAGAAGAACCAGTTCTGAGTGTCTAAGAGCTTATCCAAAAAGCGCGAGTTTCGCGCGTGTCCATTCGCGCGTAGGCACTCGCGCGTTCTCGGTTACTAGAGCTAACGCGCGAGAGCATCTGGACGGAATGTATGTAGCTCTAAGTAATTCGAGAACGCGTGAGTGCCTACACGCGTAAATTGCGCTTTCTGGACAGACTCTTAGTGGGTTGCTAGAGATTTTAGTGGTAAAAAAAGATATCGCTTAGCTTGCGTTAAGCACTACAGTAACACCTTTAGCTCCTAGTGAGCGCTTATTGACAAACTGTAGCCGGGATGGTGTTGTATCTGATGCTAAGCGAGGAGGCTCGGCGGGGCGCATGTCTGTGTTTACCTTCATTTACACGATCAACTACACCTGGCGTTGCATTCGACTGTTGACTGAATATAATTAAAACGGTGTTTAGTTAGAATTGGGTGGTAACTAAATGTGTTTTCTACAGCTATACACTCTTAGGTCCCGTAGCTCTACCTAAGTGATTATTTATTAAGACTTAGTGCACTCAGACTGAGTGAGACACCTGCGGCCCGGACTAAGCGTTTTGTCTCGTCATTTATACCGCGTACATCGAGGGACTGGAACAGTTTGCCGTTGCAGTCTTTCCGTCCGAATATAATTTAGGTGTCTTCAAGGCTAGAGTGAATAGGCTCTTAATAAACTAGTGCGCCTTACCATCAACGACTGCACCACTGCTTACCATCAGGTGGGATCGCAGTCAAGCACTAGTTTATTGCAATTAAAAAAAAAAAGACTGGACATGTACTGTTGGCGTGGACTTGCGCATGGTAAGCCATTACGCTACCCATTGGTAGCGACTAGCTGACGGAACCAAGGTCGTCGATGGTGCGTAGTCGTAATAGACGCGCGCCTCAAGATGTCAGCAAAACCGTAGGGGCTCAGCAGGGTCCTAGAACACAAGAACAATCACCAGTGTATTTCAGTTAGTAATAGTCTCACATGCCTTCCTGATCCGCCCTAGAGCGAGAGAAGTCTTTTGGTGATTCTAAACTTAAAATAAAATTCGTTCCCGTGAAAATAGGAAATATAAATTCTATTTGTTTTGGTTAAGAATTGTCACAATTTATATAATACTAGCTTTTGCCCGCGGCTTCGCCCGCGTACATAAAATATAGCCTATATCACTCAGGAGTAAAGCAGCTTTCTATTTTTGCTAATTTTTTTCCAATCGGACCAGTAGTTCCAGAGATTACCTCCTACAAACAAAAAAAAAAACAAAAAATAAAAAAAAAACAAACTTTCCCTCTTTATTATATTAGTGTAGATGTAGACAAGTATTAGTACCTATTTAAAAAGTATTTATTTAATTAAATATTTTAAAGTAATAATATGCCTGCCTGAGTTGGGACCCACCACCCATACCACCATACTACTACAACAATATTACACTCTATTCATAAGTTTCTACTTAATTGATTTAATAATCTGGTTCTCGAAGAGTTGTTGATTAAACATTTTACTGTTAGTCTATCTCACAACACAGCATCAATCACAATTCATTCAATTTCAGACGAAAATCGATATCGTTTGCTCTCCCAGCACAGAAGGCAATATCACAATAATCAGCCTCTCCCATCTGTATTCATCTTCATGCAAATAGATATATACTAATAAAATGAATGCTCGCAAATATTCCCAATTTCTTAGAGCACTAGAAATAACCCGAAATATTATTCTGGCAGTAATCAATTTGGTTCGGGAGAGATATCTTAGATGGGAATTATTATTCTCGCTGCAAATTAGGATGAAACTAGTAAATATATTTTGGCTTTACTCTGACCTTTGCGAGACCTCATGCCAGAAGGTATCCATTAGGACATTGCGTGAGAACTAGCTTGATAGCATTTCCAGATAATGTCCTGCTTGCTTAAGTGGAATTTCTTTATTGTAATTCCGTATTGATTTCTTCACTACACAGTATAAACAAAGCCGCTTTCCGCTGTCTGCCCCTAGGCATTTTGACGGCTCGGCTGGCACAGTGGCTGAGCGATTGACTGCTGTGCTGAGGGTCGCGGGTTCGTTTCCTGCACGGAACAAATATTTGTATGGCCTAGGTGTTCCGGGTCTGGGTATCTTATGTATGTCACTTTACATGTTTGTGAACGCACCCACGACACATGAGTATTTCCTAGTGTGGGGCAACGTTTTAAAAAGAAGAAAAAAAAAAAACAAGAAAAAGAAGAAGAAGGTATGCTTAGATATTTAAAACTGTGCAATTAACTCAACTAAATGCACAATAAACGCAATTAAAACCAAAAAGAGTTTTTATGGTTTGAGTTTATTGTGTAGATTATAATCACTGCTTCAATTCAATCTCATCTGTTAATAAGCAGTGCTGCAGTCGTTGATAGCATTAGTTTATTAGCCTTTCGACTACCGTAGTTACAGACACAATTAAAAGAAAATAGGTATGCGGACACCGGTGTCCTCTTGAGACTTAATGAACTAAGGGCAGTTATACGCTAGCTTCTTCTTCTCTTCGTGTCGATTTGACTCTTATTTTGTTCAACCAATATATAGCCACCTGAACAGCTCTTTTGTTGGCCTCGTACAAGTCATCAAAGGTGCAAGTGGTAGTGCACGTTGGGTAGGAAAGGAGGTGACGCATATCCTGTGAAGGGGCTCCACACTGGCACTGTACTTGCGATGGGTCAAGGAAACCCCGTTTAGCCAGTTTATCTCTGCAGCGACCAACTTGAACCCGCAGTCGGTTCAGGGTTTTCCAGATTAGCCACTGCAGTTCCTGTCCCGGGGGCAGATGTTCTGCCGGGGGGATGACGTTAGGAGGAGTGGGATATCTTTCCCTCCACAGTTCGCGTCTCTGATCCGAACCACTACTCTCTGAAGATCTCGTATATATACGCTAGCGATTTTGAGCGCACAAAAGAGGACCTACCGTCACTTCTGGCGCATCAAAATTATTCGAATAATAATTTGTCCTTTATTTATTAAACACTAGCTTTTGTCAGCGGCTTCGCCCGCGTACATAAAATATAGCCTATGTCACTCAGGAGTAAAGCAGCTTTCTATTGTTGCTAATTTTTTTCCAATCGGACCAGTAGTTGCAGAGATTACCTCCTACAAACAAGAAAACAAACTTTACCTCTTTATTATATTAGTCTAGAACAATATGAATAAAAGCCGTATATGTTTATAAGATTGGTAATTCAATTAACTTTTAGTTTGTAATAGTTAAAAGCCATAAAAATACACTCAATAGTTTTTGCCTGATCTTCGTTTTTCTGTCTTTGTTAGACATAACTTTGAGAATTGAAAATAACAAAGTCAATGAAAAAGAAACGTAACTATTCATACGAGTATATCAAATGATTAGGAAATAGTTTCGTTTTACATATATTTTTTCAAAACATACTGACTAAAGAGACGAGATGCTATGTTGGATTTAAGATCATCAAAAGTCTTTTATTTCGTTCTTAACAGCCTATTTACTTTAGCCTTGAAGACACATTGTAGTCGGGAAAACAAATTATTCGAGTCCTTTGATGTACCTGTGCTTAGTCCGGACGGTAGAGGTGTCTACAATGTACTTAAAAAAAGTAAAGTAATACATAGAAGTAGGTAAGCACTTATGTTATGTCTGAGAATGGTTTCCGCACTTAGTCTTAAGTGGACCATTCTACGTGGAAGTAGGTGCTTATTATTATTTCAAGTTTCCTGAATATTATTGTAAGTTATAAGTCTTAAGCTTCAAAATGAATCCTAAAAATCATATGTGAATATTTTTACCTAGTCATTAAATCTAGGTACTTCAAGATGCAGTAATCTTTTTAACATTGAAGCCTGGTTTTGCTCGAGTTTTCCCATAAATCCGTGCTGAATATACGCTCGCAGGTACCAGGGCGGCAGATGTCTGCGACAGTTAGCTGTTATGTCACAGGTTAATCCTTTTGAATACGGTAATTAGAGACATAATATCTACGAGTAGAAAGATAATGGGTGTGTGCACGCTGGCGTTCGCTTAGGGCTTAATCTTTTGAATGCCGGTGCGCAGATCTACGCGAGACACAATAGCTTCTTAATTGTGTCTCTATTTACGGCATACGAACGGTTAAGAGTTTAATAAGCGGACAGTTGCCATCGTGTGGTAATTTTCAAAATATCTTCATAATGAATCCTAAAAACCATAAGAATAAAGTTAGTATAATTAAAGCATCTTTTACTTCAAGGAGCAATTATCTCGTTATTCCAACCTAGTTTTACCCGAGTTTTCTCATAAATCCGTACAGACTCCACGCTCGCAGGTACCAGGGCGGCAGATGTCTGCGATAGTTAGCTGTTGTATCACCGGTATTAATCAGCGGACCGCGGCCAGATTGAGCTAATTTTAAATGCATACACCTATCCTCTTGGCATGCTGACTGGATGCATGTTACACCGCTTTTAGTCAAAACGTGGTTCGTGTATTGACGATGAAGATTT
Organism: Mythimna loreyi; assembly: GCA_029852875.1. Taxonomy (NCBI): domain Eukaryota; kingdom Metazoa; phylum Arthropoda; class Insecta; order Lepidoptera; family Noctuidae; genus Mythimna; species Mythimna loreyi. The sequence goes on from CM056785.1 coordinate 22,939,120, forward strand.
AGTGTCACTCGTGACCAAAACAGAGGTGTTACTTACAGTAAGTCGACGGATCTTGGTGAGTCTGAAGTTCTGAAGTCCGAAGCTCTGCGAATTTTAACGCTCGAAAACTCGTACAAAAATAAATGGTTTAAACAAATAAATGTAACTTGCAGTTGTTATTGCTGTTAAAAACTGTTATTGGCTGGTAGAAAATGCTTAAGGCATTAAGTCCGCCTTTGTACAGTGTCATGTGCATAAAGTTTTAATAAATAAATAAATAAATATTATTTTTTTAAACCTTTGGCAAGTTTAAGTTATCATACTGACCAAGATTCGACGGCCGTACTCTACTATTTTTTTTACCAGTTGTCATTCACATCATCGTTGATAATCGTAATAGCTATTCAGATGTCATTGATTCTGACCATCTGTCTATCAAAGGAGTATATTTTGGTACCCAATAAGTAAACTGTACAAATACTTAATAGGCAGTCGCTCAGGCGCATCTTAGTTGGAAGCCGACTTATTGTCGTTGCTAGTTGGGAAAGCTAAGGAGACGGCGGTGATGATGATTTGTGTGGTACTTGGATTGTTTGCCTTGCCTTCTTCAATTGAACGTAGTAGTTTTGACACCATAAACCACGCATAGCTGACGAATTGGTGATCGCATTTTGTTAAAATCTCGTTCTTATTACTGTTTGGATTCATTTAGATATTCAATTCTAGCAACAATCTTGGATGTTTTTTTTACAAGCTTGTGCTCGAATCTTGTAAATATTTTTTTTTCCACTTCCCGGTTACGGATTGAGTTGAAATATTGCATGCATGTGTCAATCGGATGACAATGCCAAATTATTATATCGTGGACTTGAACTGATGATATAACCCGAAGGTGGCCATAGGAGCTCTGTAATTAAACGACTCCACCCCATCGAGTTTGGGTTCGTGTGATTCGTCTTGACGAGTTTTAAATATGTAGATAGATAATGCGCTACAAAAGCTTACTATGAAAATAATAACAATTCAAAACTTATTTACGGTTATATATAATTAACATCTAGTAACTACTTTTATCATCCAACATATTTAGACGTCTTTATCTATCCTTGTCTTTGTGTATTTATATAAGGCCATCTTTATTCATAAGCGAAATAATTACAATGTACTTTAATAAAAGACTTAATGAATATAAACAGAGGTGGGGAAGTGACTCGCTCCCGCCCACGCAGACACACCGAACTCTGACGTTTTATTATTTATGAATCTGAGTAAATAATAAATAATGTTTTGTGTTATCAGTCGGTTAATTTTACGAAACGGGGAAAACGTTCGTTGTTGTCGAAATAAAACATTCAACAAGACAGTTGTGTGCTCTAAAAAAATAAATAAATTTGTTATCGTCTTCATTATTATTTCAGTTAAGTCATCCACTATTGAACGTATTTCTTTTACAAGTGTTCTCAAAACGTTCGATCGGACGGTGAGCAATGGGTTTGTTATCCGATCATTTGGGAATCGTCCGGACTGAGCCAAGTCTTCGACGGCGCGCACTGTTCCCGCGTGCATCAAGGTGTTGTCAGCAATTTGAAGAGGACCAGCAGAGTTGAAGCCTCCTGGGGCCAAAGGTTGATGCGAAAGCATGTTATCAGGGCTCTAGGATTAAGGCAAGCATCCTTCCTTGCCTTAATCCGTTCCTACGAGGAAGGTGTTTCTCACTCCGCCCAAGGGGGGGAATCGTCTTTGGATAAATTTTACCAACAATAAAAAAAGCTGGATCGAAGCCATCTGAGGCCATGAACTATTGTGAAAACGCCAGCCGGGGCCCTGGAAAGAAGGCAAAGAAAAACAGGGGTGAGTTTTTTAGCCAATAAAAGTTTGACACTATCTCCCACCCCACCCAAGGGCGCGGAGATGTGATGATGAGAGATGTGGAAGATTTTTACACAAAAAAAAATCTCTCGCAACCCTCAACAGGTGCGCGGTCCACCCTGAGGCTGGAGCCTTTCCAAAATTTCGTCGTCTAGTACGTGATCGCCACTCCAGAATCTTTCACCACATTCACATCTGTTCTGCGAGCAATGTGGCTTGCCAAGTGCCTCTTTAAATTTGCAATTTTTCGGGCAGTCACTTACATACCTTGGTTCTTCGGCGAATATTTTCAGTCCTGTTTCAATCACACAAGGAAACTCCGAGCATTCCGCTCTTCTTTGCCCTAGGGCTTCTAAAGAGGCAAATTGTGACCCACTACAGTGCTATTTGTCATCACTGGCAGGCTAAACATATACCTACATTACTTGATCGTTTTTTTCGAGGTGAATGAAATCATCTTAGATCTTGATAAGAGTGGGTGTTGCGTTGGAAGAAACTATGTTTATTACAGTGGGTGTTACCCTCTCTTTCGGGAGCTCTACTGAGGTCGTCGAACCTTGTATTGAGGACCTACTTTGAAGTTAATGTCTAGTTAGTATACTAGACATTAACATCAGCTGTGAAAAGTCTTTTTTTAGTGTACGTCCCGTAAATAAAAAGGTTTTTCTTTCTTTCTTTACTTTCCTTGGAGAAATTATGCCTTCTTGCTTTATACTTTTTTCAGAAGGATAGTTGATTTATTAATTTAAACTTTAGTGTAGTGGTACTATCGCGATCATTTCTGCCTCATCAATTAAAAAAATCGTTTGAATCCTGCGGCGCGGTGCCAAACCAAATCTTTGAAGTTTTCGTTTAGAGTGCAAAGAAAAATTATTATTTCACTTTTCCAAAACCAAAACTCAAAGCATTTTATTTCAAATAAAAAAAAATACTTGCACTTTTGAAAGGTTAAGGAGGCTGTCTAGTTGAAAAAAAAAGATGCTAGTTGCATCTTCCAAAGAGTAGATGTAGGGAGAAGAACGTGCAAGAAACTCCATGGACACTCTTTTCAATGTTGTGTATTAGGTACAAATATCTCGGTTAACATGTAACCGGAGCCTCCAGGAGTTCGCAGACCTGAGAATTGATATTTATTTCAGCTTAATACATCTACAAGCTCCTGTGAAAAAGGAAGGTAAGACCTGTAAGGACTTCATTTATACCGACTGAGTTATGGAACTTGAGAAATATGTTTTTATTATTATTGTTATGCTCGCGTTTGACAGCTATTACACTTGATAGTAAGCGATGATGTGGTCAATGATAGAGCACGTTTACCTAGAAGTAACGTCCGTGCTTCTTGTGCTTTACCAATAAGAACACTCAATTAACTTTCAACAAATCTGTTCTCCACACACTACTTCCAAAAACCCATTGAACCTAATAAATCGAATCCGATCACCAACTTCCCAAATCGCCTCTCACACCGTCGAGTAACAACTCAGTGATCTATTTACAAGACCAAACCCCACTATTACGGTGTATTCACTTCCGCATTCCATTGACGGCGACAAGATTAATTCGCGGCAATTTTCCGCGTACTTTTATTACGCGTCGGTGTGATGGGCGGCCTGATGTACGGCCGAGTTGGTTCGGAGATAGATTACTTCATTCATTACGTCGCTGTGACGTCACGGGCTAGGAACTAATAACGTACATAGCAGCTCACCAGATTATGTTGGGGAGTCACCGCGGTGGGTTTATGAAGTAAGGGAACTTGGGGTTGAGTTCATGAGCTGTAGGGGCATTACAGAGGATTTTTTTCAGTCCTAAATGATAATCAGTCATTTCACCCTGACTGGTGATTTAACTATCAAAAACAAGTTATAGCATTAGTGCGTAATACCTGCTTGTATGGTTGTCATTATTTATCTAAGTACGGTGCAATTAGAGTTTCTTTCGAGCAAGTATTTTGACAAGTTTATTTAAATATTTATAAAATAGAAACTACCTATATAAAATATTTATAACGTGTCGCGGGGCTATTACGTCGGAGGGGTAACTACGGCGTTATGTGACATTTTTTTGCTGCATTTCTGTAGCCGCCAGGTTGCTGATTATATCACTCAACACGAAGCCACAATTGCAGCAATTTAGCAGTGAACTCCGGTCATATAGTCAAGATATTTTAAACGTATGAAGGAACAAGATTTGTCAGCAATTCAATTGCATCTTCTCTGCAATCTAGCTGAACTGGAATTTTATTGCTATATATTGAGTAATATTAATAATAATACTATTTATTGTCAGACTAGATTCCATACAAAAATCACATAATTAAATTAACAAGATCAAATCAAATTTGAATGATTAAATTATAAATTAATAAAATTAATAAAAATGTCAAGACGTAAATTTTATAACTGCTCAAACATTAAAAAGGCATGTCAAAATATTCAATTTAATAATGTAATAATAATGGAATACTTACAAACTAAAACATTTACAACTCATATCTGAATGAAGGTCTATGTATCGTCATCCAGTGAGACACCATTGAACCATCCACCCTGCCGGCCAAAGTAGCCACGAGGCTATTGTTTAATATTGAGCAACAAAAAGTTATTACAAAATGCATTTTTTATAGCCCGTTTACAGTCTCATCAAGAAAAGTAAAAAAAAAAAAAATAAAATAATTATATAACAGAAACTACCGACATATACGAGTACATATACGTCTATATAAGTATATTTAAGTCCACAACTGCTACGTAAAGTTCCTAATGTAGTAATTGTGATGTCATGTTACTTTATTGATGTTATAGCTTCTATGTTAATTTAGAACGTCCCAACTGGGTCATGCAGCCATTATGTTTAGACTTAGTCAGTCACTACAATTTACATTGTATACAGAAATCTACATCTACACTATCTACACTAATTCTACACTAATATAATAAAGAGGTAAAGTTTGTTTTTTTGTTTGTAGGAGGTAATCTCTGGAACTAATGGTTCGATTGAAAAAATTGAAGCTATAATAGAAAGCTGCTTTACTCCTGACTGACATAGGCTATAAATTATTTATATAACATGGATATTAACCGAGCTATCACAACTTTTGTCTCACAAATTTTCCGCGGACGAAGTCGCGGGCAGAAGCTAGTAAATAATAAACTGTTTGACTCACAGTTTTCATACTGTTTATCGATCTACAGAAACATTGGGCTTGCGGACGGCGAGCTATGAGTTGCTCGCTGTTCGCCCATCTAGTAAATATCTGATAACGGTCCGGACCGAGCCCAAGTCTTCGGCATGCACAGGTCCCGCGCGCCTCAGGGAGTTCTCAGCAACTATATGGCCCAGCACGGTCGAAGCCTTCTGAGGCAAAGGGTTGATGCGAAAGCAGAACACCGGGGCCCTTGAACTTAGACTAGAAGGAACGGTGGGTCGTTTAGTCAGTAGAAGTCTGGCACTGTCTCCCGCTCTGGCCAAGAGCGGGATTCGTCATTCGATGATTTTTCCACAATATAAAAAAAAACCTGTAGAAACATCTGATATTTCTGTTTACAGATTCTGCTTAGTCTGTTGGAAGATACAGGGCTGTTTTTGACAGGCCTGTATGTACCTATACTAATATTTGAAAAAAAGAAAAGAATTTGATTATATGGTAAAGTTAAAACAACTGAACTGTTTACAAAAAAACCGACCAAGTGTGAAATGTACGTACGGTGCTGAATGTAGCAAAAAACGTACTAAATATTTATTTTGTTTTGGTTTTGTTATAGCATCATCTGTGAAAATTTAAACAATTCAATTTGTCTAATTATCAGGGTTTATGAGATACAACGTGATGACATATGAACCGATAAACGTACAGCAGTCTTAGTAATAGTGTCAGTTTTTACATCTTAGGTACGGAACCCCAAAACTTATTTAATCAGTAGAATGCTACTATAATGATATAGGCTATATGTTATCTACTTGTATATCAAAGGTTGCATCACTGCTTACCATCAGGTGAAATCGCAGTCAAACACAAGTTTATAAAAATGAAAAATCAGCTACTGATGACAAAAGATAGACATTACGAAATAAAATAACAAAACACTAACCTCGTCTCCTTGTATCGTTTATCATTAATGCTGAGGGTCGTGACCTCCACAAATTAGAAGAGAAGAGAAACTTATTGATGGACTATATTTCCCCATGTTGCCCTATCTTCGGCGATATGGATGGCGCAGCCGACTGTGGTCTTATAGTACGAATTTGGTAAGACCGATGTATTGGATTCCTGCCCTTAATATTTTCCAATCTACTTTTCCTGTAAGCAGCAACTTTTCCAGATTATCACCTTTTTTCCTGGCAATGTGGCCAAAACACTAAAAAACCTGCGCAAAAACCTCACCCAATATCGGACAGCAACTACAAACTAGAGTTGCTCTAGCCACTAAAAACCTCATACTCGCTATGGAAACGCTTTAATTAAAACTTGAGATTGGATAATAATCGAAGTTTGGCAGCCTCCCGCAACTTCGGCCACAACTTCACAATGACTCGCTAAGATCACGGAGGTCGTACAAGCCGCGACACATAGTTTGCGGTGAGTGTATCGGTTTGATCGTCTAATGAATTACTAACTAGAACTGTTAGATGCTCTAAATTGTTTACTTGTTACCTAAGTCCCTCCATTTCTGGGGACAGGTCAAAACCGGATAGTTGATGTTGCCTAGTTTCGGATCAAAATTGTTCTGAGATAGTAATTAATATCTAGATTGACATTATAAACCTGAATAGTCTAATCTTAGGAGTTTCTAGTTCAAATTGAAGTACTATTTTAGTGATGGATAGCTAATTTATCGAGGAAGTATATACAATGTACTACAACCCACGGGAGCGGAACAGTAACCAACGCAGGAAACTGCTGGTCATGACATAATCAGATCAGAATTTTTGCCTGTGAGAAAAATGGATGAAAACGGATATGTAGTGGATACTGTCGCTAAATATATTTCATTGTTATACTAGGGGTGAAAGTAAGTTATTTAGTTCCGAGAAGTAGGTTTGGCGACGCTAATAGTTCGAGGGACTTAATAACTCTTTAACCCGAGGTAAACACTGTGCTTTTCATTACGAATACGAGGAAAATAAAATTGAAACAAAATGAAAATAAAACCTGAGTCGTTGTCAAAGGTCTTCGTATGTTTTTAGGTAGGTGAGTATATTTCTAGGTATGTTTTTTTTTAGCTTCGCGCATTAATTTTGAATTTTGATATTTGCCTGATTTTTTCAATTATTATGATCTTTAACTGTTCTGATGTATTTTAACTGACTGTTATTGTGATCTTGTTTTAATTTACTTATTACAATTTTTTATTTATTTATTGAGATTTTAATGATAAATTTAATAAAATTTAATAAAATTCTAAGTTTTATTATTATTTTTTTTATTGTTTATAGGTTTGCGCTTGACCGCTATCTTACCTGATGGAAAGCGACGATGCGGTCGACGATGGAGCGCGCTTACCTAGAAGTAACCTATTCACTCTTGACTTAAAGATACCCGGATTGTAGCTATCAGGAAACACCGACTCCGGCAAGGAATTCCACTCTTTGGCTGTACGCATAATGAATGTGTTCCCAAAACGTTTTGTACGTATATGTGGAATTATGGTCTAATGTACTTGGTTTGCTGTGCTATAGTCTCCTGTCTGATAATATTTTTTTTTATTGCAGTCGAGGTCACTAATCACTAATCCAACAAGCGAACCGTAATTAGCAAACTGCCTTCTATTTTCAAGCCAGTTTTAATATATGAGAAAGACAATAGTTTATTCTTGACATAAAACTTCATTTGTCTTAACGTTGTCATCTTATTACTGTTCAATTCCATGTTCCAAGACTCCCTTATCTCTTTATTACAATTCTTCCAATACGTCGAGTATACTACCAATATGTCATGTATATAATACCGATGCATCACAAGTTAATATCCATGTCTTTGTCCGGACCCAATGGCACATGCTCCGCGGCTTCCAATCAGTGTAATCTATAAATGTCACCCATGTATTACGGCGAGTATTATGTACATGGGAGGGTGAGGGACAATCGTAGCTTCTTGTAAATTATATCTTCTGCTTTTTATGTATTTTAATTTGATTTTATATTTATTTGTTTCATGGTAATTTTCAAATTGTAATTTGTTGAGTTTTTGTGAGTTTTGATGTATGTATTGTGTGTTACGTTCTTTTAATCAAGTAGGTAAGTATCAATATTAAGGCAGATTTATATTGAGTAAGTAACTGACGTCAGTCTACTGACGAGTCAGTGCTGACCTGGTACTGCCATAGTGTTAATTGATTTCAAGCCAGCACAGTACTGTCTCGTCAGTACTGACTTCAATATTCGTGCTTAAATATTTTCGGCGTCAGTCCGCACCCCCGCCACCCGCGCCAGCGCTACTGACGTGTAAATTGCCCAAGTCAGTTACTGCCACTCTGTTGTACGGTGACCACGATTCGTCGCATCAGATCACAAAATGACACGAAAATTGAGCGACACGGAAAACTTAAAACTTGTACAACTATACTGTGATAATTAATGCCCATGGGATTTCAAATCACAAAATTAGAAATAAAGAAATGCGTGCAACAGCATTGCAGAATATTGCACAAAATTCTTTGATTCTTTGCAGTTTTTGAGAAATCATTTTTCCGCACTGACTTTACGAACGTGTGTACACCAAAAGAAATATCCTCGACTACTGATGAAACACTGACTGCTTGTAAATAGTACGCGTCAGTTTTCGGCGCCAGCATTGACGACAGCCACTGACTCAATGTAAATCTGCCTTTAGTCTGATGTTGGAAAAAAATATAGTTATAGTAGTTTCGGCTGTGGGTTGCCCACTAACCTAAAGCGGAGATCTGTGTCCCAGCTGTGGGAAAATTATAAAGCTGATGCTATGCTAATATAGCAGTGCAAACAAATACCAGTGTGTAATCTACGTTAGTTTGTACGGTCTTAACTCGCCTTAAGAGGGTTATAAATAAATAATAATTAATCAACAAAACAATCATAAGTACCCAAATTAATCCTTAAGTATTACATTAGAACGATTTGTTACTTTATATGTTCAGCCAATAAAATACGGACACAATTAATATCTCGGACGTTATTCCGGTTACATCCCAAAATAATCCTCTATGGTATAAATCTTTAATTATTTTATTAATGGCGGATCAGCGTGGAGGATCTGACCTGAATATAGCCGTGACCAATGGGTGGGACCATAATCCTGAGGACCTTAAGCCCTTGATGGAGTATGTTAAAAACAAATACCTGTCATACCTACCCTTGTACTGTGGTGGGCGTTAATAAAAGGCTTCTTTGATTTTAAACTCTGGAGAAGTCTAAAAAGATAGACAGACAAGCTCTTTATTATTCGCCATAAAAATTGCAGGAGAGTTTTAAAATTAATAGGGTGTAACAATGGTTTGTCTTATCGCAAACGACGATGTTAACGGGCTATAAAACTACATCTTTACTCAGAGCATATTTTTTCACTAAATGCATTATTAAATGTCGTATAAGTGCATGTCAAGCATATTACACTGTAGTATAATGCCCTTGTGATTAATACTTGACACCTTTGTGAAATTACAGCTTTCTAGTAGCTCACAATAGCAGAATCTTAAGTGAGCGATGATACAATACGATTGTGGTTGCGAAGCGATCCGGTGCAGATCATGCAAGGTGGACGGCGGCGGCTAAAGTCAATGTTAAAACGTTTATTATAAACCAAGTGTACAAAGATTACATTATATTTTAGTGCTTATGACTAAGCAGCTTTTTTCAAGCAAAGCAATTTATTCAATCACCAATTCAGCCGCCATTTATTTAAAACAAGTCACACCACACTGCAAAAGTATACGCAAAAATATTTTACAAACTATATAGGGCCGCACCGCTTCACTCATTGTCGTACCGCACTGACGTGCGGTCAAAAATATCACCGCGATAAAGTGTCATTTGTATGTTCCATTCGCAGTGAATCGGATAGCGTTAGTCATCGCGTAGACGTCACGCTACACAGGTCACCGTATGTCATGTGTTTTTTTTTTGCTCGTCAAGCAATAGGTAGTTCGCCGGCTCGCCGTCCAGTAACCGTCCGAACCGAGTTCGAGTCACTGACAGTGCGTAGTGTTCACACGTGCCTTTAACAAATATCCATAAAATCATAAGGGCACAGTATGGCAAAGAACAAACATAGGAGTAGGTTTTACTCAGTGAAAGTCGGACACGCCCTGAAGGAAGTCATTGGATGATTTCTTACTAAAACAAAACCACGCACAGTCAGACGGAAACTCCCTCTACCTTAATATAGCCCGAACAACTAACATATTAAGTTATATCGGCCGTGGCCGGACGGATAGGCAAACATGATGAAAGTTACTTTTTTGGACGCACCCAAAAAAATTATATTATTTTATCAAATCTTCCCGCCTAGTCGCTTTTCGGAATGGGAGGTGTTGTAAGGCTACTATTTGCCTGACAACACCTCCTATTCCAGACAGACTATTAATTTAACCTTTACTGTAGAAGGCATTCATTGACGTCATCGCGGCGAACAAAAGTATCACCAAACAATAAATATCTGGAAAATTTGAAGGCTATTGACCCCGCTATAAGAACCTACAATACAAAGAGTAATTAAATTGAACAATGCCAAACATTCGTTCGTTTGTTTTTTCTTTTGTCTAAAAATATCGTATTCTTTTATTTATCTCTCAGGTTGTGATTTCTTCGAAGTCTACGTTTGGAAACACTCTTTTCTTATGTTTATCTAATACATACAACATGGCCTATTTTATTTTCTGTAAATAGAGAGAATAGAATAGAGGACTCGTTAATTTCTGAGTACATAAAGATTTTAATGAAATTATAATACACTATTTTGTAGGTGTAGAAATATTAAATGAGTGTCTAATTTGAAATTTCACAAAATTATAGTTCACAATCTATACTAATATAATAAAGAGGTAAAGTCTGTTTTTTTGTTTGTAGGAGGTAATCTCTGGAACTACTGGTCCGATTGGAAAAAAAATATACGAAGTACATGAAACAGCAACAATAGAAAGCTGCTTTACTCCTAAGGGACATAGGCTATATTTTATGTACGCGGGCGAAGCCGCTGACAAAAGCTATTATTAAATAAAATTAAACAAACAAAAAAAAAATTAAAAGTCATAGAACAATGTTATAAGAAATTAAAAAAACATAGGAATGTAAAAAGACATTCATGTGTTTTGTTTTTCACACGTCTATGCAATTATTATACGCTCGAATAGTTAAACGGATTGCGTTGAAACTTAGTGACGGCTAGACGCTTGGTCTATTATTTTAGGAGTAAGTTCCGTGTCAGTGGGACAGCTTTCCACTACCGCTACGCGGGTAAAGCTGCTGGCAACAGTTAGTACATTATACCTACATGTAAAATTAAAATAGATTAATAGGGGAGCCGAAAATGATATGAAGTGGTTCTTGTTGGGTAAGATGGCATACTACGCATGTATAGCAATTTTACTTTGTGAACTTGGATGACATACTGCCGTGTGACTTGGTATTATTTTGTAGTGGAAGTTTTTGCTTCTCTACAAAGATGGAAGACAATGCAATCCTTAACAGGAGTCTTTTCTACTGCAATTTTATTTTCTGCTATCGATATATATGTACTACGCACTAGATTAGACTAACCGTACAGACAATTTACTTCACTTAGGTGTCTGCTAGCCATTTTTACTTTTACATTGATGACATTAGTGTAGTTTTTACGTTCACTCAGCGTGAGCACTATAAGATTTGCAGTTTTGTTAGAGGACATAAAGCTAATGAAACGCTTCTGCGGACTTTTATATTAACTGTTCAGTATTTTAACGAACAGGGTAAAACCGAGATAGATGCCCCAGTGCGATAGGTGCCCCGATTTCGATTACTCTAGTTTTGAGAATGAATAGTATACTATTTCAATTATTAATCAAAAGACTTTCCAGCTACTACTATGTTGACCGTGTCTTACGTCTCCATGTGCGATTAAATTTATTAGGGAATTGTTGCCCGTTTTGTGGGGAGAGCATCTATCCTGTAAGGCATTTATATGGATCAGGCAACTATCCCGTGGGATAGATGTGACAAAACTTAGAGGTCCGATTAAATCGCTAATACAATACAAATATAAAAGAGAATGTTTTTAAATAATTATAAATTGGTCAATGAAAAACCAAAGCACCTGTCGGTTTTACAAATAACGCATTTCACTTTTTTTACTCAGAGATATGGAGTGATTTCAAACAGTGGAGCAACTATCCTTGTTTTATCTTAGTTTTTATGAACGGCTAGTCTATCGCTAGGATACTATAGATCAAAGTCTTCTGCCTAGCACAGGTAAACATCAAACATACGAAATCCACTAATTCGCCAGCCATACACGCCATCAATCAGTGTCTGCAGGTCATTGGGTATGCGAAGAAGTGTGACGGTGATCGATCCTCACAGACCCCACTCAATATTCGGACCACTCTCGTAATGGTGCCTATTGACTGGACGGAATGAATGAGAAGCCGCTGAAGGAGGTGTGACAAATTTTGGGAACTAAGGTTAGCTTGATTGAAGTTTGGTACCTGTGGTGGAATGGACATTTAACTGTGGGTATTCGTGTGGATCGGAGATCATAGAAAAGCTTGTTATCTATATCATTACATAGTATAAAACAAAGTTGCTTACCGCTGTCCCTATGTATGCATAGATCTTTTAAAGTTCGCCACAGATTTTGATGCAGTTTTTTTAATAGATAGAGTGATGCAAGAGGAAGGTTTATGTGTATAATACATGCATGATATTTTCATTATCACTACCCGTGCGAAGCTGGGGCGGGTCGTTAGTAAAATATATAAAAATCAATGCCACTTTTTGTTGTAATAACTCAAGAACGGGCTCACGTATTCAAACCAAATGTTTAGGCTTTGTTCAGACTATTTAGTGAGTAAGTTTGTACTAAATCGATCGATTTTGTCGTATGTCTTGCCGGGAGGGAAGTCGCGGGCAAAAGTCTGTATTATATAATTGATCTGATGATGATGATGATCTGATGATCTTTTTACATATTATTTGCTTTTAAAAAGCAATAATAATAATAAAGCAATAAATAATTATAAGCTGACCTGGCATACTTTGCGCTGACGTATAAATTATCAAAGAAAAAAACCGGGCAATTTAAATAGTCTAGTGCCCAAATCGAGTTTTGAAGATTTTTCTGAATTGATTTTTTTTGTGCCGTAATTATAAATTTGCAGTTTTCACATTTATTTCTATACTAGTGCTATAAGGGCTGGCTTTGTGCCTTTCAAAGTTCTAGGTCAATAGGAGTGCCCCGTGAATTTTTGATTCCTATGAGAGAGTTGAATTATATGTTTTTTGCGACATAAACGGCCGTATTTTTTTTCGTTAACTTAAGTTTGATTTTTTCACAGTTTCAAGGGACAATCGATTTGAGTATATAATTTCAATTTTAAATAATTGATACCACCAATTTGGTCTTATAAGGGTTTCAATTTTTCGTTTTGAGGTACGGAATCCTAAAAGTCCTTCTTTGTACAGGATTTCTTACTATATATATATAAGTTTACATATATATATATGTATATATTTAATAAAGAAACAATCATACCAAGCAAAAATATTCTGTTAAGTAATTTACAGTAGCTCAAATTGTATTTTATTCTACAACATGATACGAACAAGATCTCCTTATTTCATCGTATTGAGATTACCTGTTACTCTGAGTGATGAAGCTTATTGAATGGGAGCCAAATGTTAATTCAATTAGGATTACTGAGAATCTATAAACTCAAAACTGAAATGAAACACAAGGCTTTACGAAAGTGGCTTCGATTCAGGGAACTATATCAGCACTATACTACGAAATTAGCTACTAAAACCTAAATTACTTAGCTCGGTACCTATTATTTTAATAATTCCAACGAAAAAGCCAAAATAAAATGGACAAAATTAATGTAAATTGAAGTAATTCTGTAATGGTGGAGGTTAACAAAACAAATGAACGCTGAAACGGCTCCGAACACAGCTAGCTAGCGCGGGAATACAGCGCTGCATCGGAATTGGTATGACAGCATTCTAATTCAGCATTTGTTTATCGACTTATTAGAAACCTGCAATTTACTTAGTTACGAAATATGTTGTCATACTCGTATAGTAGTCCAGTGCAAATAGCACTGTTAATGATAAAAAGTGGAACAAAATAGTAGTGTCCATAGAACCAGTAGTGTTGCCGGAAATCGAGATAAACCATTTTTTACCCTTAAAACCGCACACCCTTCCACTTACCGACCTCAGATCGACCGTAATTTATTTTTTCTTAAATTTTTGTTATATTATCTTCCTTTTCCAATGGTTTTCATTCTACTACTATTTTGTTCCCTTTCAAAAGCTATATGCACTGGTCTATAGCTAGAATAATAAGATTGACGGTTTGAATGTGGTTCTGGAAAAAGATGCTCGGGGTCTCTTGGACCGATTTGGAACTAACGCTTCCATCTTTGAAAAACTGGGTATCAAGCCTCGACGCTGGTTTAAAGTCGTGTTTTTAAATATTTTGGCCATATGTCTACGTGGAGGTGACTCTATCGAAAGACTACTAGCACGCAAAAGTGGCGGAAACGCTTGCGACGTATTCTGACGGCTTCTAGAGAGCTAACTCTATGATGATTACGACCACTCTGCGTGTGTCAAGAGTGAAAAGACCAAAAAGAGAATAATATACTTCGTGCCAATTTTCGTAGTCACTCGCTCTATCACAAGCTCTAGTTCATAATAATATGTAGGTGCATACTATAGATAAGTTAGACCTAGATATAGAACAAATGATCATGTTCATCACACAAATTGGTCTTGCGTAGGATTCAATCACCTGACCACTAGCACAGCAGTCAGGGCCACCAACCATTGGACTCACAGTGTGATTATTATATATTTTTTTCTGGATATGCTCACGTTTGACCACAACCTCGCTTGATGGTAAACGATGAGGCGGCCTACGATGGAGCTCGCTTGTCTTGGAGTAACCTAGCTATTCACTCTTGACTTTAAGACCCCCTAGGTTCGCGGGCTTGCGGACGGTAAGCCGCGGGCTTGCGGACGGTGAGCAATGGGTAGCTCATTGTCCGGTAGTCTGGTAACAGTCCAGACCAAACCAGTCGTCGACGGCGCGCTCTGTTCCCGCGAGCCTCAACGAGTTGTCAGCATATAGAGAGGCCCAATTGCAGGGCCGAAGCCTACTGGGCCCCGGTCCAGTTTCTGAAAGAAAGGTCTGACCTTAGTATAAAGGCTAAGAAGGAATGGGGTGGGTCGTTTAGTCTGTAAGAGTCTGACACTGTTTCCCACTCCACTCAAAGGCGGGATTCGTCATAAGATGTTTTTTCCCACCACAAAAAAGACCCCTAGGTTAATAAATATAGTTATCAGGAACCACAGACTCCGGCAAGGAATATACTGTTACGTAAGTATTCGATATAAGTGCATCAAGCGCCTCATAAAAGCTAAAGAGTTTTTTCATGTAATTTCCCTTTGATGGCTTCTTACTGAGAGGAAATGTTCACCCTTTCGCTCAGTAAATACTCCGTCGAACTTCACAACTCTCAATTTACACAATCTGCAAAAATGAATAATGCAAATGAATTCCTTTGATGGTTGTTTAATTAAGATTTTTAACAAAAGCTCTCGGCTACCTAATTTGTTCCTACCAGTGTTTGTATCTGTAGTTGTCTGACTTGACATTTATTTTACTGGCTACTGGCAGAGGTTTTACCTGCATAAGAGTTGAATATTATCCCATAGGAACGTAATTTCACGATAAAAGTAGGGTAAAGCAGAGATAGATGCCCCAGTAGGATAGGTGCCCCGATATCGATTACTCTACTTTTGCGAATTAATCGTATACTATTTCAATTATTAATCAAAAGACTTTCCAGTTACTACTATGTTGACCATGTCTTACGTCTCTATTTGATTGTATGAAAAGATAAAATACGATCAAAGTTTTTAGGGTATAGTTGCCCGTTTTGTGGGGAGGGCATCTATCCTGTAAGGCATTTATATGGATCAGGCAACTATCCCACACGTGGGATAGATGTCACAAAATATAGACGTCCGCTAAAATCGCGAATACTCGAAAACTATAAAGGAAATGTTTTTAAATTATTATAGATTTGTGAATGAAAAACGATAGTACCTGCTGGTCTTACAAATAACGCATTTCACTTTTTCTACTCTGAGATATGGAGTGATTTCAAAAAGTTGGGCAACTATCCCAGTTTTACCCTAAAGTAAGTGCAAGATAATATTCCACAACTATCACACAGTACCGTCTAGTCCCTAATAAAGCAGAGTTTTAACATTGAGCACTAGACCACTAATATTATTGTGTACATACAGTACGGCCTTCGGATCTTGGCTAGTTTGTAGTTAGGTTCTGCAAATTTTAGCGCATGAAAACTCGTACAAAAATAAATGTTTAAAAAAATAAACAACAGACGTGCCAAAATCCGTCGGCCGTACATGTTTTCGTTAAATTACAACCCAGACGTTGAACAAATGATCGTGCTCATCACGCAGACATTTCTCCTGGGTAAGAATCGGACCCACGTGCTCCGGCATAGCAGTCAGGGTTGCTAACCACTAAACCAACAAGCCAGTTAAAATTAACACTGCAGTACGTATAATGAGTACCCGGGACCCGGAAAACGAGGAAGGCCTAAGAGGCGTTGCTTCGACGTCGTAAGGGACGATATGCGTGCCAATGGGCTTGAGGCAAGGGCCGCAAAAGACCGAGCGAAGTGGAGGCGACTAGGCAGGAAAGCGGACCCCGGGCACCGAGGTGAAAGCCAATGTAGCAACCGGGACTTACGCTAGGTTGATGATGATGATGCGTATAATGAGTAAAATCGCAAAGTACACTAAAATACATAAAACATTGTATTATCCGTATTATCATTTACCAGTTTCATCTGTACCAATAATAAAATAGCCAATACATTGATATTTCTGCGCTTGCAAAGTTAATCGAATTTGTCCATATTCAGGTCATGGTTTCTGTCATTTAAAAACGTACAGCGATCTTCTTTGTTCATGTCAATGTGGCTCAAATCTTGTTTAAACAATATTTTAGCTACTTGTATAGCTCTATAGTTGACCGTATAAGTTGTGGACGATGTAGAGTGTGTGTGCTGGTCAAAAAGGAGGTGACGCATGCCCTGTGAGGGAGCTCCACACTGGCACACACTTTCAGCAAACTGACACGCATTTTATTTGAAAAAATCTGAGCATTAAGTTCATCAGAGGGTCATGGCTATACGGGTGATCCGGGGGTACCGTACGATTTCCCGTGAAGCGACGAGCCTCCTTGCTGGCCTGCCACCATGGGATCTGGAGGCAACAGTCCTTGCACGCATGCACGATCTGCGCATGGAAGTGCAACGCCGGGGCGAAAGTCCGCTGCCTGAACATGTCAAGGCGTGGCGGAAAGAGCTCCGGCGGGATCTCGTGATGGTGAAATGGCGTCGGCGGCTATCGCAACCTAGTGCTAGGCACGCCAACTCCTTGAGGCGCGCGGGAACAGTGCGCGCCGTCGACGACTGGGCTTGGTCCGGACGATTACCAGACGACCGGACGGCGAGCTACCCATTGCTCACCGTCCGCGAGCCAGTGTCTACGGTGGCCGGATATCGGCAGGATCGCGGCGGCGACGGCTACGGCGAGTACGCCGTTGCCTTTGCCTTATGCGGTCGGCCTCCTCCTTTACGAGCATTACTGCTTCGCAGAAGGAGGCGACCGCCTGCCATTCCTCTTCGCTGCGGACCATGGCCTGAACCAGGGCCCGGCGCGAGAGGTCGCCGCCGCCGATCACCCCCACGAGGACACGGCGATGCTCTTCCCAAGCAGGGCACACCTCCACCGTGTGCTCCACCGTGTCCTCCGGGCTCGCCTCACAGTGGCGACACCCGGACGTCTCTTCCGCACGAATCCGGTGCAGGAATCTCCCGAACTTCCCATGTCCGGTGAGAACCTGCGTCATGCGGAAGGTGAGGACGCCGTGAGGTCTATCCAGCCACGACTCAAAGAGGGGCACTACCGCTGAGATTACGAGCCAGGTGCATTAGGTACTTTGTGTAACTTCTTTCTTTAACACTGCTCTCAAAACGGTGCAAAAAATATCGCGGGGAAACCGGAATGTCATGTGACAGCCACTAATTTGCACTAGACGACTCGCTTGGTGGATTATGGCCCATTCTCCCTCCTGAACCATAATTATCAGTATCGGAACATAGAGCAACACAGGCCACCGGCGGACCGGAGGGGAGTAGCCATACACAAGCCATAGTATAAAGAGAAGGGAAGTAGGTTATCTTCATACAAACGCACCGCGCGCGGCTTGTATGTGTGCGCCATAGTATCTACGCGTCGACGCACGCACACTGTAACAAAATCTCGAACCGTTTTTCAGTGCGCCAGTCGGGGCTAACACTATACGAGTTTCGCGCGTCACTGCTTTTCGGCACCGCTAAATCAAAACAAAATGTCTGATAATCGCAGGAGAACGTATTGCTGTGTGTTTGGGTGTCTTAACAATTCATCGATTCTAGAATTGTCTCTGTTCAGATTACCTATTGAACAAAAAAGGTAAGCTAGTCACTCATTCTAGCATATAATTTTTACTTGATTTTGAGATACCTACTTAGTTTTTTTTTGTATTAGTTTTCTATCACACAGAGGAAGTAGGTAGGTAGACTTAATTTCTACTTTTGATCTGTCAATTGATTTGCTGCTATTGCTTTGTTTACGTTTGGTTATGCCGATTTCTCAGTTACCTACTTTAGTTTTTCACCTACTTTCAGTTAGAAAATTGTACTTAATTCAAAATAAATAATTGACTAATTGTAAATCAGATATACATATAAAGCAAAGTTCGAATCATAACAACAAATTCGATTATAGACTAAGAGATAGGCGTTAGTTTTTAATGTTGTTTTAGTGTTTCTTTTAATTATAATATTTTAGTCACTTTATTCATTTTTAGGGTTCCGTACCTCAAAAGGAAAAAACGGAGCCCTTATTTATTTATTTATTCAGATAGGATCAGTTCGTTGTCCCTTCGTCTATCTGTATGTCTGTCTGTTAAGACCCTTTATCTCGAGAATGCGTGATGTATTTAGTTGAAATTAAAACCATAGATAGTCCCTTCAAGATCTGAAAAAACGAAACTTTTAAGTTAACGAATAAAACAGACACGGCTGTTTATATCGCAAAAAAAACGTATTTTTTTATACCAGTTTTTTATTTTTATTATATAAGTAAAAAATACTACTTCCCGACCCTTGCCAATTTATAGGCACCGAATTAAAATTTTGCTAAAAGTGACAACCTTAGGGTTGTCACTTTTAGCAAAATTTTAGCCTATACTGTACTGTCTTAGGACAGTAGGCAATTATATCGCGGATTGGGCCGGAGATAGCCTACTGCCCTTCTCTTTATACTATGCACAAGCGTTCCCCTCTGTCAAAGTACAAGTCCAAATGGTCCTATGCAAACAATAAAACTAGTTGCAACCGGACTGTTCACTAGACTCAATCTAACTAGATTGAGTCTAGTGAACAGTCTACGAGTCAGTTTTACGACGTCGATTCAGTCACGCAACTGCGTGACTGAATCGACGTCGTAAAAAAATGCCAATTAGTTCTGTTTTTTTGCTGCAAAAAGAGATCTGCTACGTCAAGTTTACAAAAACATGGCTTTACCTTTCATATGTAAGTAATTTTTAATCACATTATTTCTTTTTACTACTTTTAAACTTAAAAACTATAATATTATCAATCGTGTTGTTTCGGATTTGTTTACCAACCGAGGCCGTCCAATTTGCTCGGTTGAGTCGATCGGTCGAGCGACAGATCCGAGTTTTTTTCCTAGAAGTCGCTGTCGCCGAGCGATAGTGTTGTTACTGGTTTGTTTTTAGACAGTTATCGATGAAAATGAAAAAGGAGTCAGAGATTTTTTTGAGATCGTTTTTCGATTTAAATACTTATCATATTGTGGGCTTTATTTTTTATGGACATAGTTGTATACTTAAATTAGATACTATTATTCACGTATTAGCACATTTTATTAAAATGACTTAGTGTGAATGTATTTTTATTTCTTTATTATAGGTTTCCTAAAGATCCACATTTAAGGGATACATGGAAGACTTTTTGTAATAATACACTAACCTGGATTCCAACTCGAAATAGTGTCATTTCCTCAAGTCATTTTAAGACCTCTGACTTTCAAGTTGCTGCTCGGAGTTTCCTTGCGTGATCGTATCAGAAATGAAGATACCCCGCAGGAAAACCAAGGTTGCCGACATAGCCCAGAGAAAAAATCGCCAAACTTAAGTGGCAATGGGCAGGGTATATTGCTCGTAGAACGGATGGCCGTTCGGGTCGAAAGGTCCTGGAGTGGTGACCACGTGTCGGAAGACGCAGTATTGGCACTGTTGGAAGGCCACCAATAAGGTGGACTGATGACCTGGCAAAGGTTGCGAGTATCCGATGGATGCGAGATGCACAGGACAGTTCATTATGGCGACAATTGGGGGAGGCCTATGTCCAACAGTGAACGTCTTTCGGCTGAATTGATGAATGAGGATGATTTATAAAAACATATAAATTTGAATTTGTAATTAATATAGTAAATAAGTACTTAAAATTACCAAAAAACTGTATTTGTTATTTATGGTGATTATTGTGTAGTAGTACATCTATACTAATCTATACTAATATTATAAAGCTGAAGAGTTTGTTTGTTTGTTTGTTTGTTTGAACGCGCTAATCTCAGGAACTACTGGTTCGAATTGAAAAATTCTTTTTGTGTTGAATAGATCATTTATCGAGGAAGGCTTTAGGCTATATAACATCACGCTGTGACTTATAGGTGCGAAGAAACAATGGAAAATGTGGAAAAAACGGGGAAAAATATTCATCTTTGAGGGTTTCCGTTGCGTGCGCTGCGAAAACGGTAGAAGATACCAAAAAAATATGTACGAAAGAATTATTCCTCTTAAAACGATCTAAAAAAATGTCCGCGACAGTATATGTCTATCTTTTAAGATTAACTCACTAGAACCATTTTTATGGAAATCAAATTTGGCCGAAATTAATGCATTATTACCAATTATTTGTTAGAGTTGTATCAACATAGTAATATTAAACTTTATCCAAATGAATGTGTTGTTGATTAAGAGTATGTAATTGTGAACAAAATTGTCTTTGTAATCACTTATTTTCAATAAACATCTTACAAGATATTACAATTTTAAAATACTCCGATATAAAATTCACACGCGCCGCATGATGTGCAAAATATGACGCTGCGCCTGGCCTGGCCGGCGGGCGAGGAGAGGGGTTGCTTGCGGGCGCCGCGGAGGGGTTTTTTTTATGGTAGGTAAAAATCATCCAATGACGAATCCCGCTCTTGGGCGGAGCGGGAAACAGTGTCAGACTCTTACTGACTAAACAACCTACCCTGTTCCTCCCTTGCCTTATTCCCAGAGCCCCGGTATAACGCTTTCGCACCAACCCTCGGCTGCAGGAGGCTTCGACCCTGAAGAGCCCCACAGTTTGCTGACACCTTGAGGCGCACGGGAGCAGTACAGGCCGTCGACGACTTGGTCTTGGTCTGGACTGCTACCAAACAACCGGATGGCGAGCTACCCATTGCTCACCGTCCGCAAGCCAGCGTCTACGGTGGCCGGATATCGGCGGGATCGCTGCGGCGACGGCTACGGCGAGGGCGCTTTTGCCCTTGCGTTGTGCGGTTGGCCTCCTCCTTTACGAGCATTACTGCTTCGCAGAGGGTGGCGACCGCTTGCCATTCTTCTTCGCTGCGGGCCATGGCCTGAACCAAGGCCCGGCGCGAGAGGCCACCGCCGCCGATCACCCCCACGAGGACACGGCGATTCTCTTCTCAAGCGGGGCACACCTCCACTGTGTCCTCCGTGCTGGCCACACAGTGGCGACACCCGGACGTCTCTTCCGCACGAATCCTGCGCAGGAATCTCCTGAACTTCCCATGTCCGGTGAGAACCTGCGTCATGTCCTGCGTAATGTCTATCCAACCCGCCTCAAAGAGGGCACTTACCGCCGAGATTATGGCGTGCCCAAGTGGAGGTTGTAGCTCTATGAAATACTTTTAGATAATTATGTTCTTTAAAAACTAAATTGTCTAAATTAATAACAGAAATTGACATGGGCAAAGTCGTGGGTAACAGCTTTAACTTATAAAGCTGAGGTTGTTTGCAAAAATAAATATGATGCCCAAAATAACTATTCCACGCGGACGAAGTCGCGGGCTCAGCTAGTAATAAATAAAGTTCATTAATAATAATGTCTGACCATTGCAAATTTTGAGCAGTGGTGGCCGAGTGGTAACGGCCTCGACTTACGAATTGTAGATCGCGGGTTCGAACCCAGCCAGGCGCATTACTTTGTGTAATTTATTTCATCACCACTGCTCTCAAAACGGTGAAGGAAAACATCGTGAGGAAACCGGCATGTCTTAGAACCAAAAATTCGAAGACATGTGACATCCACCAACCCGCACTGGGTCCGCGTGGTGGATTATGGCCCATTCCCTCTCCTAGAGAGGAGGCCTGTGTCTCAGCAGTGGGAACATTGAAAGGCTGATGATGATGATGATGATTGGAAATTAGGTTCAAAAAGTCATATTTTTGAACCTAATTTCCCTCACAAAATTCTTGAATTTATCGATAATGCATATCGACAGTTGTTACAACTACGGCTGTAAGGACTTGTCAGTGTAGTTGCATCATATTATTATACTGTTATGACACGGATTGTTTAAATGTGTGTGTGTAATTGTTAGTGTATTTTTCAATTGTCATGATGTGAGTTTCGTAGTGACAGACAATTGTTTTTGTGTGAATTTTGAGAATGTGTGATTTTCCCCCCGCAAAAAATGACAGACAGTTTTGTATCGGTAAAAAACTCAATGGCTACTCCCCTCCGGTCTGTGTTGCTCTATGGCATCGGAAGCATTACAAGAGTGATTATACCGTGGATTATACTCATAACGTTGATAGGATTGCTGAAAAATGTTAACAAAATCTGAAACCAGCAAAAAAAAAACCAGAACAAAATGACTCTCAATTATCACAGGCTATAAATCTAACAATTAGCAACAACGCACATGACGCTAATGTCAGTACTTATTCCGCGCACGTCATCAGCCTGAGCGCCTCCCCAAGCGACTGTTAATTGAAAATAATAATACCATACACACATTCCTACCTCCTCTGTACGGTAATTCCGTCTAAGTAAAGGTATTTAAATAAAACATCAGGTAACTCAGTCCTCCGGCAACTCTCATACATTATCCTACAGCCAAGGCCCAAGCTTAACATTACGTGCTTCGCGTAAAACTCCTCTGCTACAGTAACGACCTGAAGGAAAAATGATGCGTTAAGCGAGATACATGTGTCTATGAATAATTTAACACCCGTCTTTTGCCGACTCTAAGTGGGACTTTCACCCTATAATCTTGTGGTAACTTTGACTAATTTGACGTACATTGCTCGTTATAGTCGACACCAACTTCTTAAGCTATCCAACTGACGCAGTAATGTATATGAAACAGTAATGTACTTACTGTATAAATAAGGTAGATGGTTCAAATATTGACCATCGGAGTGTGAGACGCATCTGAAACTTTTTTACGATTTGACTTCGCTTGGTCTTTCTCGGGTTGTGCTTAAGGCTCAAAGCAAATCGTCTAAATAAAAACACGTCTTAAATATTTTCGTGTGGAATGAGCCGAATAACGCCCTTTATGGGGCTCTGGGAGTTTTTACGATGTTCTTAAGGCAATTCGCAGGTGAACTTAAAATTTGGTGTCTTTTTTGTTTGACATCTGCATTGAGGGCTTTTTTTAAATGTTTTTTGTTTTGTACAGGAGTAGTTATTTCCTGATATATGTACTCTTTTTATGTAGATTATGTTTTTAGTTAAACTGTTTTAGAATTAACGACTTTTTAGTGTACTCGATTTTGATTTGACTTTAAGGCTGTATAGCTTTGGCTGCATTTCTTGTGTGTGTTAGTTTACATGTTTGCGGGGCACCCCAATACAGGGGTAATTTCTAGTGTAGGACAACTTTTTAACTGTACCACTTCAAGCCTCCTATCTTCGTCTTTTAAGACAATCTGCTCCAAACCGTCTTAAGCCAGTCATAAATAGTCAGTTTTCATAAAATAAAAATATACTTACGTGTTTTTTTTATGACGTAAGCGCAGACTGTATATTTTAAATGAAAACAACCATTGGTATTACTTTACAATTTCATTATAAACGATAATTATTTCAATTTTAATTCAATCTCATTTTAATATCGGATTTATAAAACTGAAATTCATTTTAATACACACTAAAACTAGGTACATACTGCAGTAACGTAGTACGAATATAGTTCTTTTTATTATCTTTTTTGTTTAATGAGGCTTGTTATTGTTTATTATTTTTTTATTTGGAAACAGTAGCATTGTATGTGTACCATGGAGTTTCTTGCACATTCTTCTGCATAGAGATCTACGCTTTAAAACGTGCCATTTACCTTCACTTTTTTTTACTGACCCACATCTACACTAATATAATAAAGAGATAAAGTTTGTTTTTTTATTTTTTTGTTTGTAGGAGGTAATCTCTGGAACTACTGGTCCGATTGGAGAAATTTTAGCAATAATAGAAAGCAGCTTTACTCCTGAGTGACATAGGCTATATTTTATGTACGCGGGCGAAGCCGCTGACAAAAGCTAGTTTTGAATATTCAAAAGTGCCTGTGAATGGTTTGCTTGAAATAAATGATCTGAGTTTGAATTCATGCAAGGTTACATGAAAGAAGCTTTTTATAATGAGTGGATGTAGCGCATGCACGAACAGAGCATCCTACTCACATATTACAATATGGCCGCGGATCTTGGCGAGTCTGAAGATAGGCTATGCGAATTTTAGCGCTTGTGCACCTAAAAAATAAATGGATTAAACAAATAAAAGCAATTTGCAGTTGTTATTGATGTGAAAAACTGTTATTGGCATTTTTTTTAAACCTTTATTTTTGTGCGAGTGCAAAAACAGAAAGCGCTTAAGTTTGCAAAGCCTAACTTCAGACTACCTACGTTAAAATGCTTTTCACGCGTAAGTGGTTTCACACTATGAACATTCTGTTACGTTACGCACGATACGTTGCGACAATGTGAACGACAAATTCTTTACAGTGCATTTTTTAAATAAATTGATAGGCTAACGTTTTACCACCAGGGGCCCTAGACAAGTGGCAATCGCTCCGTGTCGAATCCATTTCTAAGTACGATTTCGCCTTAACGATGTCAACCACAAAATGGTAGACAAAGTGACATCGACGTTGGTTCGATAAAATAATAACTTCTTGGCTATGGTTATCGAATTAAAACGTCCAATTTGACGTATTAACAACTAATAACAATTAGCGAATCGAAAACGTTTGACCACGTGACTTTTCGAAGGCATATGTCAGTTCCATACATTTGGAGTTTCGAATTTCGTTATCGTTAGTGAGAATGTGACTGTCTAAGCCCCCAGGCCATCTGATGGTAGGTTACGATGTGGTCGAAGAAGACTATGGACCTTTGACTCCACAAGTGCATCATCACAGAAGATCTTCATGTCTTGCTTCTCAATTGATACCAGGGCATCAAGTTGATATTTAGCGGACCCATTCAAAGATGGGAGCAGCTCATCATCATCATCAACCTAGCGTCCGTCCCGGTTGCTACCTTGGCTTTCACCTCGGGTACGCTTTCCTGCCTAGACGCCTCCACTTCGCTCGGTCTTTTGCGTCCCTTGCCTCAAGACCATTAGCACGCATATCGTCCCTTACGACGTCGATCCAACGCCTCTTAGGCCTTCCTCGTTTTCCGGGTCCCGGCGGGATGGAAGCAGCTCTCCATACTTAATCAAACATGCAATGCCAACTTAGGCTAAAACCTAGGCGCGTCTTTCCTAAGTCCCAAGTTGGCATTGCATGTTACGTTACATCGCATGTTATGTTACATCGCATTTTACGTTACAAAGTCTATACCCGGCTTTATGACTAAAATATCCACTGTTGAAAAGTTATTATGTCAATCAAAATTAGGGAATTCATAAAATGCACTAGTTTATTTCATTTTAGCTATTTTAAAAATGAAGTTCTTTGTGGCTGGATGATAAAAGATTGTTTGCGATTTACCTTTTAATCTCAAAAGGAAAAAAGGGGTCCCTTAAAATCACTTTATTGTCAGTCTGCCGGTGACCCTTTATCTCGTGAATGAAATTTAAATTAAAACCATAAGTTCTGCAGTCCATTGAAGCTGTGAAAAAAAATCTTCAAAGAAAAATAAATTCCGCCCGTTTATGTCACAAATATTTTCAAGGGAATCAAAATTCATAAGGTTCTAAGAATTCTAAAATTTGGCTTAAGCAAGATCTTGTGGCAAATAAATAAATCTGAAAACAAAAACTAAGTTGGCTGTACGTTACAAAAAAATAACTTATTTTGGGATACGGTGAAAGGTTTAGCACTTAATTCGGGAATTGTATTTATTTGTATTTACAAAGGTAAGTTTATATGAAACCCTCAGTACGCGAATCCGATTCGAACTTGCCCGGTTTTTTATGTAAGTAAACCCATGACTTCTCCCGGTCTAGAGTGGAACGACTGTCAGACATTTACTGACAAAAATACAACTGCGTCTTTCAGTATGTCTTTGCGTTCGTGAACCGGGGGTTTGCTTTTCAGAAACTGTCGGCAGCCGGGTGGCCCTTGGAGACAGAAAATTGTGACATGTTCATTTTATTTGGATTCTTGTAGATAGCTAGACAACCATTATTATTATTAGCAAGATAAGACCGAGCGAAGTGGAGGCGTGTTTGTTGGAAAGCGGACCCCAGGCACCGAGTTGAAAGCCAAGGGTAGCAACCGGGACTGGCGCTAAGTTGATGAGCAAGACAACCATTACATATTCCAATTAATGGTATTTCTAGTCATGCCTTCACCATCGGCACCCGACAATGCCGACCATTCATTATAAACATTATGTAAATAATAATAATAATGAGCTTTATTGATACAATTCCTTACAGCTTACTTAATATCTAAGTGTGGTTCTTAATAAACTAAAGGCGAACAAAAATTGTAACCCTGCCTCCTAAACTAGGAATCCCTGTGTCTTAGGAGGCAGTGTTCTACTGAATGAGAAATTATTTGCGTAATTTCAAAACCAAAACGGATGCTCATATTTATATAGTGTGACTGGTAATATAATTAGTGACCGATACTTAAACATGTGATCGAAGTCACGTTAACAAACAACTTTTACTATGTGACGAAGCCTGAAATCGAGAAAAAATCAGCAAGCAAACATTTTTAATAGTTAGGCGAACGTCAAATGAAACCAGCAGATCTTTTTTTGCGATTTCAGGTTTCGTCACATAGTAAAAGTTGTTAACGTGACTTCAATCACGTGTTTCAGTATCGGTCACTAATTATATTACCAGTTACCCTATAATAATATCATTGTTTCTAATAAAATAATTCAATACCTTTCATCCCCTCAAAACACATCGGACGCCAGGGTATTTTCAATAATATTTTGTGGGTAGCAACACAAAATGTCCCTTAAAAATTTCTGTTGTATTAGTAAATAAAAACATTAAAATGACTTCGTTGTTTTATGCTTCCCTGGTCCATCGTACATCAGGATTAGTGCTCTTTCACGTTGGCGGGCCCCAGCACTAAAATCATAAGTACTGCATATATTTCAGAAAGATCCTCTTAGCCAGCTCCCTCAGGGAATGCGATAAAAAATCTTACATACTTTCTTTAAGATTTGCTCAAAGGGAGGTGAACAAAGAAAGAAAATAATTTATTTTGTTCTACACAGCGAGAATGGTAAAAAAGTTTATATTGTCTTGTTTTAAGCTAAAAAAGTATGTTTTTCAGTTGAATTTTAGATGCTTTGTAGCTGGAGTGATGTTGAAGTATCTCGTTGACTGGATCTGTCTTTTGATGGGCGAAAACAAAGCAAGTCAAGTTCCTACTATAAAGAGTGTATCAATTTATTTATCTAAAAACAACTTCTTAAGACGCACTGCACAACACAAGTGTTGTAAAGAACTCCTTTTGTATTAATCTACGTTAGTACGTAGATACACCACCCCTAGTCAAATTACGATCGTTTCGTTAACGGCTAAATCTTTGAGTTGGCCTAGCCTTCAATTCCTTTGTTCTGACGTCTCAGTCACGTGGACAGAATAAAGTTACGTTAACGAAACGATCGTAACTTGGCTAAGGGGCTCGGCTGGTATATTTCTTTAAGACTGAAGTCATCAAATACCGTCTCCCACTCTAGGTAAACCGAGCGAGAGGGCCAGACATTTATTGATTAAACCCCACCTGTGCTCTTTAAGTTGTTATTTGCGTTCTATGCAGTGGCGTAGCTATATGAACAACTGCTAAGGGGCAAGGGACCCATTTTTATGTGGGAAATTATCTTGAATATTCGAGTAGAGCGGTCGGACTTTTACTAGCAGTCACGAGTTGCAATAATTACTGTTGCAACCTATTTTATTTAGATTTTGGCTGTGGGAGAATTTTTCGTTTGTTCAATAAGCCGCTTTCAGGATGCTGTAGCGGTTGCCGCAGCGTTGTAATGCCTGTTTGCTACGGCTCATCAGGATAGGACCGCTTTCACGCCCTTATTCGTAGGAAAGCGGCTTCCTTACTGCAATGCTTTTGCAAAAATCGTAACAGCATTCTGAAAATGTTTGCATACAGGCCGTATTGCCCCATCCAGAGACACTGGCATTAGATTACTAATAATACTAATATTGTATATAAATATTTTGTGTTACTGACACATAAACAACGTTAAACGTTAACGTTATTGAGTATGAATTAAACTTCGTTTTTTCTTTAAGAGGTTTATTAATTAGATTTGGGGCACCTCCTAGCCTTTCGGTAGCTACGCCACTAGTTACAGGAGCACGTAACCCTTTCGAACAATTGCGAACCTGCCACAGCCCTGGCAGGTATACCTAGTAAAACATAAATTACAAGGCAAAATTAATCAACCAATAGTTCAAACAAGCCGATCCCTCACTAACAGCCACAAGAACCGATTACCCTCCTGTCACTCACAAAATTGTTTCCCAAACTGTCTACATCTCTTAACCTTGAACTCTCTCCTAGATTACCTCAGATCATTCCTTTTTAAACAACAAAGTTATGAACTGAGGGACGAAGGGTACGAACATAAGCTTTGCGCGTAAATTATAATTTGGCAAAATTTATGGCTCCCGAGATCCCGAACGTTTGTGTATATATTTATATTTTACTAGCTCACAAACTTAGTCAAATAGTAGTTCAGCTAGCTTAGTTCTGTTTATTCTTCAAGGCTAGTTCGTGATTGGTGTCTGTTAGGGTTTATTACGAACTGAGGCTGGAGGAAAATAGAAAGATTTAATATTGTGTTCCTCTGTCGTTTCTGTTCGCTTGTGTTAGTCTTCTAGCTGGGCTTTGCTTACCATTACCGTAATGAACGAACTGGGAGGATTAATGAACTCGCCAGTTACTAAGACGAGATAAAATCTATCACCATTACTGTCATGGATTGATGATGGATGATGTTTCAATACTAAGTTTTTTTTTTTGTGTGAAGTGTGGCATTACGCGCTTAGTTCCTAGCTATATCAATCGTTGCCCTACAGGGTCGAAGCTTCCCGGAGCTGAGGGTTGTTGCGAAAGCGTTATACCGGGGCTCTGGGAATTAGGCAAGAAAGGCACGGGATAGGTTGTTTAGTCAGTAAGAGTCTGACACTGTTTCCTGCTCCGCCTACGAGCGGGATTCGTCATTGGATGACTTTTACCTACCATAAAAAAAAACTATATCAATCTTTATAAGATCTTTGACTCCTTCGAAAAATAAACTATACAAACTTAGTAAGGGATCTTCGTGGATATTATTTATCTTCTGCACACATTACCCCAAATATACAAAATGGTTTATAGTGGTATGTATGTGTGTGTTGGTATGCCTGTTACTGCTTCACGCTCAAAAGGCTGAAGGAGTTTATACGAAATTTGGCACGTAGGTAGCCCATATCCTAGAATAGTACATAGGATAACTTTTGTTCCAGAGTCTGACACTGGTCTCCCGCTCCGCCCAAGAGCGGGTTTCGTCATTGGATGATTTTCACCTACCATAAAAAAAAAACATGTATTATATTCTTGGTATAAAGTAAGGTACGAAAGACAAACAAGGAAATATTTCCTTCGTTCAGATAATTTTCTACGCGGGCGAAATCGCTGACAGGAGCTAATTAGTCAAGAAGTATTTTATTGAATTACTGTTTCGTTCAAACGTTGTCAAAATACATAACCTAATTATTTATATGAAGACTAATTAGATACTAAGGTAATTCATATCGAGCTTTTTTATGAAAAACATCAAAAACGGGAGTGAAGGCAAATCTCGAAACAAGCAGGTTTTATTGAGTATACGAGGTGTTTTATGGTAGGTAAAAATCATCCAATGACGAATCTCGCTTTTAGGCGGGGCGGGAAACAGTGTCAGACTCTTACTAACTAAACAACCTACCCCATTCCTACGTTGCTGTATATGCTAAGGCCAGAGCTTTCCTTTCAGACGCGAACCCTTGGCCCCAGTTGGCTTCGACCTCTCTGCAGGGTCCCTACGGTTTGCTGACAACTCATCGAGGCGCGCAGGAACAGTGCGCGCCGTCGACAACTTGGCTTTTATCCCATTTCCAGGTGAAGTCAATCAAATTTTGATATGACCTTTGGCGTTTTTGGATGACTGGTGTGTTTTTCCAAATACAGTTTTGAGCGCAATGACTGATTTGCGAATGTATTAGCGTAAGGATTGATCTGCATAGCTCCAAGATAATCTGTGTAAACAGACCCATCTCCCACCTGGCCTGGACCTGGTGCCATGGACAGATTTCTGTAAGAAAGGCTCGACCGTATATAGAGCAAAAAGGAACCGGGCGGGTTTTTAGTCAGTAAAAGTTTGAAACTATCTCCCACTCCACCCAAGGGTAGACGTTTTCACGGGGTTATTTTTGCTCACGATAAAAAAAAAACCAAAGTGATCTCTGTTGGAAGGCTAGATTGCATTCGTGTGGACCAAGTTTTATAAGGCAGTACTAAGAGCAGCTCTCAAAGTCAATGGTACGGACCGGTACATTGGTCATGGGACATTAATTCCGCGATTACTCCATGACCCTCTTGGTCCAAACAAGGGCTTTTTCCTGTTCCAGTATCCTGTAACATTATATTTATTATTGAACGTAAATTCAGAGAAAACGTGATTTGTTTTTTATCATGGCATTAAAAGACATACGATGGGGGGTCTTACTTCGCGATCTCTTCTTGATAACTTGGAAGGATAGTAAGTTTTGAGTAAGGGCCTGTTGGTTTTCTACAGGAAGCATTTTGGAGAGTGTGCACGGAAATTGCATGATTTGGTTCTGCCATCTCAATTTTATCATCGGACATCCTGGCGTACGGCAAATATCCACCCTTACGTTGTTGAGACATCTACGGTTTGGCCTAAGTTTTGTCTCGTCACACACACGTCACACGACAAATCGAGAGACTGGAACAGTTTGCCGGCTGCAGTCTTTCCGTCCGATTATAATTTTAGGTTCAAGGCTAGAGTGAATAGGCTCTTAATAAACTAGTGCGCCTCACCATCAACGATTGCATCACTGCTTACCGTCAGGTGGGATCGCAGTCAAGGACTAGTTTATAGCAATTAAAAAAAAAGGTTTTGTCAGTATCCATATAGCTCAACGCAGGTCTATTGAGGAGCTCAACGACTTGACAAAATACACCTAAAGAACATTTAGGTAGACCGCAGAAAATACTCTAACTAACCAGACATACTTTAAAATTACTGATCACAAAAAATCCATAGTTCTCACATTCTGATTATTCTTGGAGAAGAAGACAGAAAGGGGAAGATAACCTACCCACAAGTGTGACCTACGTCTTTGCGGTGTTGACCATAAGTCCACAGTGAATGCTTACTCCCATCGTATACTGAGGGCAAATACAGGACGAAATTAGACCATTGGAGATTGAATGGAAACTTTCCGTTTGTTGTTTATTTTGAAAAGGGATAATTAATGACAAACTTCTTGACAGAAGGTTCCACGTGTATTTAATTTAAATGTAATTGATATAAATGCGTCAAGTTTTCTACTGAATCCTGCTGAACTTTAATCTTAATAAATAAATAAATGCTCAGCGAGAAGAACAAAAGGTAATATATTATTAATTTTATAAAAAATAATTCGACTTTTTTCTAGGAAGAATGACGTAAGCGCCAGTTAGTGTTTTTACACTGTGTTTATTTCCTTTCCTAATTAGAAATGTATTAAAAAAACCATTCAAAAAAGATATACTGACAACCACTACGTTTTCTTACAATTAGAACTTTTTAGCACTTGTAAACAAATATAGAAAAATACACAACGAACTTATGAAGATCCTAACCTACAATTAGGTAAGAGAAGTGGCATCCGTAAGGCCGCCGTAGAAAACGGCGTCTTGACAAAAGAGAAAGATCAGATCTTGTATATTAGTATTCTTTATGTACATGCATTTTCCCTATTACATATATTAGAAAAACCCAACATTATTATATTAGAATAGTTCCTATAAACATATAGGTAAACAATCTTTAATTAGAAAAGTTAAAATCCCTTCTGGCATAAAACGCAAACTGTCGCTTACGTCTTTCTTCCTGGAAAGATGGTGGTGATTTACTGCGCTTCTCATTTCAGAGTTACCACTATTATGATTGCTGTGCCAAGAATATACCCACCAAATCTCAGAAGGGGGAAAGTTTTTGTTACTACATAAAACAGTTGTAACTTAAGGAAGTATTACATTAATCTAGAACTTTAAACATTTCATAGCTAAGGCGGTGTTAAGCGCCATCTCTCACTGCAGACAAAGGACCTTTGAACTCTGTCGTTACAAATTTTGTTTAAGAATAAAACATTTTATTGGCAACCCCGCCTTGGAGCAGTAGTTGTAAATTCAGCAGCTTTATTAAAATGTTCAGCGTTTATTGGTTACGGTCTATTTTTAGACGATTTTAATGTTTCAGCGGTGGATAGCGCCTTTTCTGCAATTTTGCAAGTTTGTTGCCAGATGCGGAAGAAATGTTTATTTGGGAGTCTGGCTTTTAATATGTTATTCTTTATTATACAATAAAACATATTATAATTGAGTTTCTACCTGAGAGATAGTAATGCTAGCGAAAAAGAATGGACAACCTCACGCCACAGAAGCCGGGACCCCAACCACAATTTCCAGCCACCACAGGCGTGATGAAGGGTAATAAAGAACCATGGTAGCTGGGTGGTAAAAACTCTAACTTAAGAGTCATAGGTCGCGGGTTCAAACCCAGCCAGGCGTATATTAACTTTGTGTAACTTATCCCATCACCACTGCCCTCAAAACAGTAAACGAAAACATCGTGAGGAAACCGGCATGTTCTAGAACTAAAGATACGAAGACATGTGACATCCACCAGCTCGTACTCGTACGTCGACATCGGGGCTGATCGGACGTTCTTGAACTTTATTATACACCGTGAAATTTAAATGGTTGTTTTCCCTCAGCGAAATGGTTGTGTCTTGGTAATACAAACGTTTGATAAAGAAATAAAATATTAAAAACAAAAAAATGGACCTGTAGAGTGCAAGCTAATTATGACGTATCACAACGTGCGACAGCTTATTTTGGTTTAAATATTTAATAAATCGGTTTCCTTTGACGGCGGGCTGCTCATGCGACTCTAGTAGTACCTACAAATTACGTCTAATGTTACTATTGTTTTCGCTTTTTTGAGTTG
Source organism: Mythimna loreyi (assembly GCA_029852875.1). Taxonomy (NCBI): domain Eukaryota; kingdom Metazoa; phylum Arthropoda; class Insecta; order Lepidoptera; family Noctuidae; genus Mythimna; species Mythimna loreyi. The sequence continues at coordinate 22,973,027 of CM056785.1, forward strand.
ATAAATATTTTTAATAATTATTTATAAAAAAATACTTTTTAATTTTTTATTTTTTCAGTATGCTTCAAAAGTACTCCTTATGGCAAGTCATTCTGCCGCGGGAAAACAACCATTTAAATTTCACGGTGTATAGTTATATTATTTTTGCAATTATTGTGATTACATTTAGTGTGAGCAATGGAGATGCTTTTATTCATGAATACACTACTCCTCTTACGTGTTTATAAATAATAGACTTTGCTTTTTTAAAACCAACGCCAATTTAAGACTCAAGTCAAGGTCATACCTACACCCACACTCAGTCGACAAAAAAAAACCTGTAACTCGACATCAGTTTATACGAGAAAGGTCCTTATAAATATTTCAGAAGTAAGTCGACTGAAAACTTTGTTCAGAGAGAAATTACAGCTTGTATATGGTGTATAAAGCTGAGTTGACCCGCTAGACCGGTTTACGCTAGATTGAAACATTGAATGGATACGCGGAATTGAGTGCTTTAGAGTGTAAGGAGGGACATACTTGTAGTTGTACCCTTTTTTTAGATAGAGGATCTGATATAACTTCTGATATGTCTTGGCAGGAAACATCGCTTACTGGCTGTTAACTTCTGGTACCGTTGCGCATTCGATGTCGCCTATTCCTCGGACATTAGCCGCTATTAAGGCCCTCCTGAATTCAAATTAATACAGGTCTGGTACTATCTACCTGATCTATATCAGGTGTATGTTTGCGGATGAATGATGATGTTTGGTGATGATAATGTCAGAATATTTGTGAGAAATTCTTCTCACAAATATTCTGGCATGACTGAGTTAAATAAATTAGATATAAGCTGCCTTCGGCCGTTCTATTTAAAACAAATAAATAAATTCCAGGCTCTTGTTTGACCGTTATCTCACCTGATGGTAAGCGAAGATGTGGTGAGGTAACTTATTCACTCTTGACCTATAGAACTCCTGGGTTGTAGCATCAGGAAACCGATTCTAACAGGGAACTCTATTCTTTAGCTGTACGAATATATTTTTATAGCCGCTACAACAAAAAATAATAAAAAATAAAGTTTAAAAACTAACACCCGACTACTTAAAAACACGCTCTAAAAAGTACGAAACAAGAAAACAAGAAAGCCGTGGTCGTATACCACTTTTTTTAATTTATTATTCTTATGGCATACGACCACGGCTTTCTTGTTTTCTTGTTTCGTACTTTTTAGAGCGTGTTTTTAAGTTACCGGGTGTTAGTTTTTATTAAACTTTATTTTTATTTAACATATTTTGGAGTTCTAAATAGGTTAATCTTGGGTTCATTGATTTCTCAGCCCATGAATACAGGTAAAGTCACAAGCAAATGCTAGTAATATATATTTATATATTCAAAATGTACAAGTAAAGCGCTTTCAAATGATACCAAACACGGCATATTTATCTTAACTTTATTTTTTTACTTCGTATGTTTTGTCCGCTAGAGGGCGCCACATTAGATTTTGTGAAATCCCATATAGCCTATAACCAGCGGACAATTAAGACGCTTCTAATGATATGTCATTTGTCGAATTCTGATAAGTAGTTTAGAAGTTACGAGGGAACAGATGAACATCCATACCCACATACATACATACATACAGGTCAAAATCGTAACCCTCCTTTTGCTTCGCCGTAGTCGGGTAAAAATTAAAATAAAGTCAGAGATTAAAAGCTGTTTGGTCTACGTTTTTTACCAGATTTTTTTATTGTAGTACGAAACCCTTTGTGTGTGGGCCCGAGTTGCACTTGGTTAGTTTTTACCGATTTCACAAAAAGGAGGAGGATGTTTTTGGTTTTTGTGTGTTTGTTCGTTCATCGAATACTCCCCACATTATCGACAGATTTTCAAAATTCTTTTTTTGTTCGAAAGTAGATAGTTCTGAGGGGGTCCCATTGTCACCAAGTTAAGATCTGATGATGGGATCCACGAGGAAACGAGGGAACTCCTCAATTTCGGAAGTCGATGTTAAATAAGAAACAAAATTACCAGTATCAGTTTACCGGCATTTATTTCCTCGGTTCACGGCACGGAGAAATTAATCAGGAATATTCTAATTTCCACACTGATTAATTTTGATGTGCCGTGCTTAACTGAGGCTGTAAATGCCTGGAAAGTCGCTTGCCCGAATTCAAAAATACCCGGCAACCCCTCTTCCCAAAGGCAGTGGGATGAGCCGCTCTGCAAAGTAGTTCAGCAAAACCTGTTTTCTACATCTTCCTCTACTGCAGAGCGTGCACGCCTGCTGGCTGTGGAGAAGTGGGAGTCTGGTCTCTGGCTTCACGCACTACCGTCGTCGAGCATAGGCACCTTGTTCGACGATACTACTTTCCGCCTCGCTGCTTCTCTACGTCTAGGCGCTCCTTGTTGTTCTCCTCATCGCTGCCACTGTGGCGAAGTTGTCAACAGCCTCGGGCACCACGGTCTGTCATGCAGCCGAAGTGCGGGTCGCATAGCTCGGCATGCGAATATCAACGACATCATCCGACGTGCTCTTGTTTCCGTCGGCGTTCCAGCTGTATTGGAACCTCATGGCCTGGTACGCGACGATGGCAAGAGACCGGACGGTATGTCTTTATTTCCTTGGAAGATGGGTAGGCCTTTAGTGTGGGACGCAACTTGTGTCGATACTCTCGCGCCATCTCATCTTCCTAGCTCATCATGCTGTGCCGGTGCTGCCGCTGCGGCTGCGGAGAACCTCAAGCGGCGGAAATATACTAATCTTGTTGGTAGTTATATTTTCGAGCCGTTTGGGGTTGAAACTCTCGGATCGTGGGGTCCGAGTGCCCACAAGTTGTTTAATGAACTTTCTAAACGACTTGTTGACACTTCGCGTGACCCAAGGGCTGGCTTTTACCTTGGGCAAAGAATAAGTATTGCCATACAGCGTGGCAATGCGGCCAGCCTTTTGGGCACTTTACCGGTCGACAGCGATGCGGAAGAGTTTTTTGACGCTTTATTAGATTAGGTATTGTTAGTTAAGTTAATTAGGGTTATGTAGTTTTAAGGTTAGATATCTAATTATTTGTACAGTTTACTAAATAAATTAACAAGTTCTGGTGAAAAAAAAAAAAAGAAACAAATAATACCGAGAAACACCGACTTCCGAAATTAAAGTTATTTTTAGATTTTTAGTGAAGGCGGTATATTTTTTTGTAAAAATTATTTTTGTTAAACTGGTCCTACGATGAGTCAGGCAGTTAAAATACTCAATAGTTTAGATATTTTTTGTTTGCTCTTCGGCGGAATTCTAGAGGGTGACACTCAGCGTGATATTTCCTGTATAATAAATTACAGCCATAAATGGCTGTTCTTTGAAATGTTTCTTAGGTCTTATTAGTCTTACACGCTATCGCTACGCTATACGTGATCGGTCTTTGAGTGAGGCTTTTTGTGACCACTTTGTAAGTTTGGTTTGGTTAAAAAATAAATACTTATGGCTAAAATAAAAGATAAGCACAAGGTATTGCTTATTATATATATTATTATATATATATTATATATTATTATATGATATTGCTTGCGTAATAATATTTCTCTCAATTAGAAGAAACTTTGAATTAATATATTATTGGAATAAGTATTGTAAAATCTAACTAAAAATATTATATACAGAATGTCAGGGTACAGATAGTAATGTTATATACACTCTTTTACTTGAATTTTGAAGAGTGAAATTTCACTTTTTACTCACAGATTTTATAACTCGAATTGTGGGCGGAAGTGATACAATTCATAGAATACGAGTGTTTCTGTGAACTTGTGTCACTTGAGTTTTTTGTGAGGACAGGGGATGTATATACATAAGCATGAAAAAGAATGAATCAATTTCCCAAATGCCAGACCAGATATGTTTCCCGTTTGAATGCTGCAGTTTGGGTGAACTTTTTTTATTTTGTATACTCTTTATAAGTAGTGCTAGACCAAGATCTCAACTGACGGTAAGAAGTGATACTATTATTGATGATGACTCACACTAGTTTTACCTTTCGACTACCGTAATTACAGATATAATTAAATGACAATACGTGTACGAACGCCAGCGTTCGCCTGGACCTTAATGAATTAAAATTATTCTAACCTAAAGCTTTAAAAAAAAATCAAATGAATAATGATAATACATATTATTTATTTATGGAATTAAGCTCTATATTTCCCCAGACAAATGATCTGAAATTGTGAGCACACCCATCTTAATTTAAGTCGCATTACACTGGTAAAGATCGTTCACCTCTAGACCGGTTCAGACTTGGTTCAGACGGAGAATAGATGTCGTGTCTTTGACAGATTAACTTCAGACATTATTTAGCTGTTGTCACTTCTACTGGCTTTATAGCTTACTGAAGTTAGGAGGTGTTTTTGATTATATTGTTTATTATTGTTTGTTTAGTTTTAGGAGACAATCTGCCAGACTGAAGTGGGAAAGGGATGGCTACGTTGCATGAATAAAAATATATATACTCGGAGAGATGAGAGAAAATTATCGCCAGAGAGAAGATTGTACCGTCGAATGATGATCTGATTATGTTTGCAGGGCAAACTTGGAAAAAGAAATCGTCAAAAACTAAGAGGTTATTTTTAAATTGATTATAGGTTCACGCTTAACCGTTATCTCTCCTGATAGAAAGCGAAAACGCGGTCGACGATGGAGTACGCTTATCTAGAAGTAACCTATTCACTCTTGACTTAAAGATTCCCAGATTGTAACCATCAGAAAACACAGACTCCAGCAAGGAATTTTAAGTTCAATTAATTAATTATTATTTATTCTCCTTTCCTTTTCAGGCTGTATGAATCACAAAATATAACCCTTTTATACTACTATTGTCTTTAGGAGTCCATTACTTTAAAAGTAGTTGATTTGCAGCAACATTTAACAGCAAACGTTTCCAAGTCCTCACAGTAACGCTCAAATGATAAAGAAACCACACAAAAACCCGGAATCCAACAAACGTGCGTAATATAATAAAATATACATAAAAATAAAGGAATGGCCGCACGCACGCCGTTTCGAACAATTTTATTGTAATGACGTTCTATCTCGCGTAAAAATATGAGCGGGTAATACGGAGTTACCCCGGCGCGTAAACAGAGTAACGGCTTTATCGCCGGACGATATTAACCGGAACCGACGGCTACTATCGGCGGGTACATGGACCTATGACCTATGTGTACCTACGTGGTTGACCTAGCAGAATGGGTTCGCTAAATTTGGAATAGATGATTTATGAATGGTAAACTAGGTTTTTGAAGTATGCCTGATGCTTTTGCAGGTAATAGAGATGAGATTCTGTTTTTTTTTTCTACCCAGTTACCTTTAGAACTTTTATAGGAAAAACGTTTTAAATAACAAATAAACCGAAACCAGAAACATCGTTTTTCCAAATTAAAGTTATTTTGATCATTTAGTGTTTTTTGTAAAAAGCGCATGCAAACGAAATTCCATTAATTAGTATGTTTTAACAAAACGATGGTGGTGTGTATGGCAGTTGTGACGAAATAAATACCCGCGACCTACAGCCAATTGATTGAGACTATTACCACAAGGCCATCACTACTTCTTCTTCATGGTCGTGCACTCTTGACAGAGTAGTCGTGGTCATGTGTCACCGCCTCTCTCGCGATGCGACGCCATGCAGTTCTGAGTTTGGCGGCTTGGCAGTTTTATTTGACGCTGCAATCTGTCACCGATTTGATGAGGTCCGTCCACCGTGTTAAAGAGCGTCCACGTGATCTTTTGCCCTCAACTTTCCCTTGCACTACCAATCGCTCCATTGAGTCCTCGTTACGGGTGATATGCCCGAAGAACTTGAGGGTTCGTATAATTTTGAGTCCTCGTATTTGATGACATGCCTGAAGAATTTGAGGATTCATAAGCACAGACGACGATAATCTCTTTTTGATATTGATTTATAATCCATTACTACTATATCTAGATATATATCCATTAGTAACCCCATTTTCCTGCTAAAATGATATCTTTCTTATGTACAGATGTGTATACAGGAACAAGCATTCCAACGGTAAAGATTTTCTAACGCACCAAACCAGTGTATCGAACGGCTGCAAAACACATATAGATTAGATAGCTTTTGCCCGCGGCTTCGCCCGCGTGGTATTGGGGTTGGGGTTGGGGTTTCTGGGATGAAAAGTAGCCTATGTCCTATTCCGGAGTGTACCCTATGCCTGTGCCAAATTTCATCCAGATCCGTCCAGCCGTTTTGGCGTGATTGAGTAACAAACATCCAAACATCGTAACTTTCGCATTTATAATATTAGTAAGATATATAACATGCGGTCATCGACCTCTGAAACTTGGAAATGTTTGTAGGGTTAGTTTACAAGGACTTTAATAATCATGGTCAAGGTTGAGTTGATGTATAAAGTTTTATTACGCTTTGATTGGATAACTTCGATAATTTTATTTGGGTACGCCTTAAAGTGGAATAACATGCTGCACTATTAAATTGGCATAATAGAGGTGAACAAAAAGGCTGTTAGGTTCTAATAGGGTTGGGTGAGTCACGCACAATGGTCACCTCTGGCATAGTGGTGCCATGTAGTGGAAAGTGCCGCCTGCAGAAAATAATCTAGATGTGCAGTTTTAAGATCCTGTGGAAGAAGAATGTCTGGAAGGATTTGAAGAAGGCCTTTGTTCAGCTAGGGAGAGTAATTCACCATCGTCATCGTCAGCCTTTTTAACGGTCCCATTGCTGAGTTACTGGTCTTCTCTTCTTTTTCTTGAGATGGATGAGGTGTCAACTTCTTTATTACACATCTATAAAAACTACGTATGGAATACAGTTCGGCACCATTTTAGATGTGGTGATGGATAACCTCGAATCCCAATGGATTTCCCCTCCTTTATGGCTGGGGAGGGCCACCTAGTGACTAACGGCAGAGCACTAGTTATCTCCCTTTTTCTGATCCTCAGCCTCTTGTTGAGAGATGATCAGTCTCGCCTATCTGGCCTCCAAAACCTAGTTACAAAGTAATGCGATGACCCAGTTCTGTTAGACAGACACTAATCTTACTTACATGAATAATGAACCTTAAGGTGGCACTAGTCGGTGGCATGAAATCGTTGATGGGCGACATTACCGTAACATAATAATATAATCTACACTAATATAATAAAGAGGTAAAGTTTGATTTTTTATTTTTTTGTTTGTAAGAGGTAATCAGGACAGAGTGGAAGAAAAAAACATGTTGAACCGACCCCAAATAAAATGGGATAAGGGTAGGATGATGATGATGAGGTAATCTCTGGAACTAATGGTTCGATTGGAAAAATTGAAGCTATAATAGAAAGCTGCTTTACTCCTGAGTGACATAGGCTATAAATTATTTATATAACATGGATATTAACCGACGCTGAAGGGGAGACTATCCTCCAAACGTGTGCGGCTGCCGGCCTTGCCATCGTGAACACGTATTTCAAAAAGAAATCCGAACACCTGATTACCTACAAGAGCGGGAGGTACGCTACCCAAATCGATTTCTTACTCACACGGAGGCACCATATCAGTAGGGTGGCCAACTGCAAGGTCATACCCGGTGAGAGTCTCACTGCACAACACCGTCTCCTTGTCATGGACTTGCGCGTCAAGCCTAGGGTCAAGGTTGTTGAGCGCCAATAACGCCGAATACGGTAGTGGCGACTGAATGAAGCCACGTCCCAGTCGTTTGCGTCGGCCATCGGCGATAAGTGCGATGGTACCGATGGCGAACCTGTGCAAAGCCACTGGGACAGGATTCAGGTTAGCATCACTGAAGCGGCAAAGTCGGTGCTCGGCTTGTCCAGGGGCGGCCGCAGGTGTGACAAGGAGACTTGGTGGTGGGATGACATAGTCCAGAGGGAGATCAGAGAGAAGAAAGCCCTCTTCAAAACGTGGCAAGCTTCCAAATCTCCCGAAGACCGCGACGCATACAGAACCGCAAAACGTGCCGCCAAGAGGGCCGTAGCTAGAGCCAGACGAGACCACTTACAGCCACTTTATGATAAGTTGGAATCGTCTGAGGGGCAAAAGCTCATTTATAAGTTGGCACGTTCCAGGGTCAAAGCGGCACTGGATATCTCTAAGTGCCGCTGTGTAAGAGACCCTGACGGCAATCTGTTATGCGAGGACCTCGCGGTGAAGGAGAGATGGCGCTCGTACTTCCACGAGCTGCTGAACAAGCAGCACAAAGAGGTGCTGTCTCCGGTTCTCCCTCCAAATCAGGGACTTGTGCCCCCGGTTACGCCTGAAGAAGTGCATGTGGCTCTTCGCCGCATGAAGAACTGGAAAGCTGTCGGTGCCGATGGAGTCCCCATTGAAGCCTGGAAGGCGATGGGTCCTCATGGTGTGGGCATCTTAACCCACCTATTTAACCGCATGCTCCTCACCGGAAAGATCCCGAGTCAATGGAGACTGAGTATTATCACTCCAGTCTTCAAAGGCAAGGGATCGGTGCAGGAGTGTGGCGACTACCGTGGGATTAAGGTTATGTCCCACACCATGAAGCTCTTCGAGCGGGTGATTGACTCTCGGATCCGGCAGGAGTGCACCGTCTCGGGATGTCAATATGGGTTTCGACCAGGCCATGGCGCCATGGATCCCATCTTTGCCCTAAGGGTTACCATGGAGGGATACAGATCGAAAAATACGCCTCTGCACCTCTTGTTCCTAGACATGCAGAAGGCCTTCGACTGTGTCCCCCGTGATGTGATCTGGTGGGCGCTGAGATCCAAAGGAGTGCCCGAGACCTATGTTGACATCATCCGAGATATGTACCGAGACTCCGGTTCTGTGATACGAAACCCTTCCCCATCACCGTCGGAGTTCACCAGGGCTCTGTCCTTAGTCTGTTTCTGTTCAGCGTGGTGCTGGACGTGCTGTCCTCCACCATCAGGGACTTACATGAGCAGCCGCCATGGCTGCTCATGTATGCAGACGACATCGCGCTGGCGGACTCGGACAGTGGGCGCTTGGTTCGACGTGTGACAGCGTGGAAGGAATCGCTGGAAAACGGCGGTCTGAAGTTTAATGCGGCGAAGACCGAGTACTTGGCCTGTAACATAACTAACGCTGCTCCTGTTCGCATTGGCGAAGACACAGTTGAGCGCACGGAACAGGTCAGGTACTTGGGATCGGTGCTCCACGAGTCCGGGGACGTCGATTGCGACGCCGAGTCACGTATCTCGGCGGTCTGGGCAAAATAGCGTGAGGTGGCGGGGGTTATCTGTGACCCCAAAATGCCGGTTAGGCTCAAAAGACAGGTCTATAAGACCATCATTAGGCCTGTCCTTTTGTATGGCAGTGAAGCGTGGCCTGTACCTGAGCGACATAAGCAAAGCCTGCGTGTCACGGAAATGAATATGCTGCGCTGGATGTCTGGAGTTTCGCGGAAAGACCGCATTAAGAACTCCCGCATCCGGGGCTGCCTTCAGGTCCGTGACATAGCGGATAAACTGCAGGAGGGTCGCCTACGCTGGTATGGCCACGTATTACGAAAACCGGCAGACTACGTTGGTAACAGATGCTTCGCCATGCCGCCTCCGCCGGGACCCGGAAAACGAGGTAGGCCTAAGAGGCGTTGGATCGACGTCGTAAGGGACGATATGCGTGCTAATGGGCTTAAGGCAGAGGACGCAAAAGACCGAGCGAAGTGGAGACGACTAGGCAGGAAAGCGGACCCCGGGCACCGAGGTGAAAGCCAAGGTAGCAACCGGGACTTACGCTAGGCTGATGATGATGATCATGGATATTAACCGAGCTATCACACCTATTGTCTCCCAAATTTTCCGCGGACGAAGTCGCGGGCAGAAGCTAGTATTCTATAACTTTCTAATATTCTAATGCTTCAATTTTCTCTTCCTTCTTTTAATTTTCATTTTTTTTTTAATTTCTCATACACACGATTACATAGATACTTGTATAGTACATACTATGGTTTATAAACAAGAAAGCGCGTAAAATTATGAACAGACTTTTGAGCATCTAGGTACTAGGTATAAAAAAGTTTTTGAAATTATCTTCCAATTCAATTAATTGTTTTTTTTTTTACAAATGACGCATATCTTTAAGGTAATTGTTTGGCCATATTCCAATTCCATAAATTATGTTATTAATTAACGCCTAAAGAATCTATGTTTTGGCGCTCATAACTTCACAATTGATATTTTTTTACTGTTTTCACGCAGGGCCAGACAATGACAAATTAAATAGAAATTAGTTTTGTTTTGATATTATACCGTGAAACAATGATTTTATCTTTGTACCAAGTTTGTTTTTTAACGATATGAATTAGTGTTCTACTGTAATCTTATTTGATAATAAGCAGTAATGCTGTCCTTGATAGTGAAGCGCACTTATTTGTTAAGGGCCAAATCATGCCAGCAAAGAAAACACCTCAATTAGAAGCGGACGTCAATACTTCTGCAGGCAAATTGTATCAGACTTCCGATGTACGCCATGAAATCCTTAATCTGAACACTAGAAATCTGTGCGGAAAATGACTAGGGCACCCTTAATTTCAAAATAAAATAAAAATTATATCTCGGTGTAAAGAAGACGATCTCTCATCTAGTCCGCCTACGTAAAAAACTTCGAAGCAAAAATTCTACTTTTCAGACATTGAAAAAGTATGTGCCAACTTATTTTATTTACTCCAATTTGATCAGCCATAACTAACGGTAACATCGCGTAAGTCAAGGTCAACTGCGGCGTATGCCTGTAAACGCGAGTCATTTGTCGGGCAAAGTGGCGCGGGCAAAGTGACGCGGGCAAAGTGAAGCGGGCAAAGTGACGCGGGCAAAGGTCGCAAGACCAACCCTTGCTAAGCTCCATAATCCTGAATGACATACTAGACAAAAAGTAACCCTATATTTCTATTTTTTATTATTTTGAGATCTGGTATGCTTAGGATATTGGAGAGTTGGCGTCCTGTTCTGAAGCTGCCGATCAAACAATATTATATAATTAGGTATTTAGCTGTGAAGTTGCCATTCTGTAAAAAAAGTTATTTTTGACTTGTCATAATTTGGCCACCAATAACCGGAGTGAAATGAGATTTATGTTTGCTGTAAATCTTAGTGTAGGCCAGATAATGACCCAATTATTATTATAGTGTTAACCCTGTTTTGAACACTTGCCGTTGAAAAGCTGAAGGGGTAAAAAATAATAAAAATAATACCGAAATCGTGAGTTTCTTATTATTTAATCAGAAATTACTCCTGTATCATAGTTAGGTTCACAACCATTTAAACTCAAACACATGATACCCAGATCGGAAACAACTATTTAAGCATCATACAAATATTTGCTTCGTGTGGGAATCGAACCCGCGACAGACAGCGCATCATACAATCGCTGAACTACTGTGCGTCTTCAAGTAAAAAATATGGTTGTGAACTTTGAAAACTATAATTAAGAAGGTTTTAATACTATTTGGTGTCGGAAAGGTGCATCATTTCTCCATCCGGTACATAATGACTCGAGTAGTCTTCCGGATTTTTGGTTTCATAATATTCCTCAAATTCGGAAGAGATAAAACTCGGTTAAAATCTTAATTATAAGTATTTACGACGTTGTGTCAGTACACAACGTCAAAATCAAAATCAAAATCAAAAAGGTTTTTATTTCATATAAGCCTACAAGGGCACTTATAAAACGTCAGAAGCTAGTGCACGGTTCCAAATTGGTCGTTTCCTATGGAGAAGAACAGGCAAGAAACTCCATGGTTACTCTTTTAAAAAAAATGATTTCTTACAATATTTCGTTGTTACAGTACTTATATCATTATGTAAGAACAGTGTAGACCAGTCAATATTGCACTTAAAAGCACAATAAAAATAATCATAATAATAAAAAATAAAAGGTGAATCGTAATAGGATTTACTAAGTCTACAGTGTTCTTACTTTACAACGTGAATTGTAAACAAATATTATATATATAAAAAAAATTTAAAAATGTATGAGAAAAAAAAATACATCAATCACTACAACAGTTACACTGCGGGATGCTAACACAATAAATTATTATTTAATTAAAAAAAAAATACGTCGTAAATACTTATAATTAAGATTTTAGACAACACAGTTGTTGTATTGTAATTAAACCGTTTTCGCATAAGCTAGGTCTCTCTAGGTATATATGGAATTTTTTAAAGGAAATAGGTACTGTGGCCTGAAACGGAAATGGCTCTTCAAAGATATAATAATAATATTTATTTATTAGCAGAAATAAAAATTTGCCACATGTAAAGTACATAAAACTGTCGCACAGAAAGTATTTTTTTTAATTTGAGCCCTGACTCCTAAACTAGGAAGAGATCCTGTATCTTAGGAGATATGTCAGCAAACCGTAGGGGCCTAGCAAAGTCGATGGCTGCTAGGGCTGAGGAGATTACCTGAAAAAGAAACACCTTATAATTCTAAATTCAAGAGGCCGCTGAAAGAAACAGATTACAGTTTATTCGGTAAAAGTGACACACCCTTCTTAGAGCTTCAATCTATCCTAGAGTGGGAAAAGTCATTGAATGATTTCATAAAAAAATGAGGTAAAGGAGGAAATAGAGTCACCACGGCCTTGAAATGAAAAAGGCAACTTTGAGAATACACCTGTATTCAGTGAAGTCGGACACTCTCTCTCGGATTGAGAGAGAGTATTCTGCGAAGTTCTCCAAAGCACTCAAACTCACGTATTCATTCGATATTTCAATTCAGTCTAAGCTTATACGATTCCACATTAAAAAAAACCGTTTAAGCACAACCAATCTATCTGGCACATCACTCCAAAAAACTGCGCGAAAGAATTCTTACAAGCAATAACTTCTTAATATTATGAACGGAAATTAAGGTTCAGAACTTGGGCCGAACTGTCTAAACTTCCATCAACATCCTGCCTACTTCTTGCCTACCAACTTGTCTAAAACATTTATTCGTATAAAACTGACTATATCGATCAATGTCACAAACAGACACTTTTATTCCCAGTACAACGTATTCTGCACATTTGTGAAGGCAAATATGATTTCCTATCTTATTTTCTGTCGCTATTACACAAAAAGGCACCGTTGATGTTTTCATGTTATTTCGATCTATCAATGCTTGTCTTTTGTTTATTTTTGAAATGTAAGTGACCTTTTATCTTAACTTTTCTTTAATGTTATGCTCTTTGTAATGTTAGGAATGATAAGTGTGAAGCTGATTTATTATATTGTTTGTTTATTTACGTGTACATAAGTAAGCGGTAATAGATAGCGTATAGTTTAGCTAGAGGCGTAGAGCGGACTAGCTTAGATGTGGGCGAAGGAACATCAGTGAAGCCTTTTTTCCATCAATTCGAGGATGAGACAGCCTCTGTCCCTACGCAGCGTTCGACCACATCGTCTCTTACGGCCATAGCTGCGACGGATTATTTCCTGCACAGTATCGCTAATTTAACTTTATCACTAAATGACTACATGCACAGTCATATTGATGGAGAATTTCAACATATGTATTGAACGTAGCAAAACAGGCGTTTTTTTTTCTCGTAATGACAATGAAATAATAATAATAATAAATAATTTATTTGAACCAAAATATTTTTAAATGTTTTGTACTCTATCTGGTAATACATTATTTTTATTGTCGTACTTTATTAATTACTGTAACTAAAACATAGATGTGATGAAAAAAAAAAGAACTAGCAAAAAGTGGAAACTGCCACATTTTTTAAATCACATTTAGCCACATTAATTAAACGCTAAAATGTTTCACGCAATCAACTGAAAAGCCGCCAACTCAAAGTTACACCTACCTACCCACTTACCGTTGATAAACACACACATCGACAAATTAACTCCACCAAACCCGCCGACATGACTTTGCAACGTCGGCATCGCTGTCAAGAGTGTCGCGACATAAACCGGCCGCGATCCTTTCAACGTAATGATACTGCCGTAAAAAGCGACACCAGACAACCACTCAACTTCGAGCAAATTACGGAAATTGTGACCGTAATTACGTTCTAAAAATTTAATGATTGAAGGATGTATGGGCAAAGTTGTACCATCACGGTGTACTGCAGTCCGTGTTCACTAGGTAAACGAAGTTATTTTTAATGAAAATGGTTCCCTGAAATGTGTAATTACTTTTTAGTATAATGGTCTAAAAGCCTGCTTAACACGGCAATGGGTAAGTGTAATGAAGTTTTCGTTACATAACAAGGGTAATAATTAAATAGCTAATCACCACATTTTGGGGAACCTTGAACTCATATTGAGTAGCATGGATACAATGTTACCCAAAAAATGTATGTGAAAAATTCTCCCTGTTTTTGGGGTTCGTCTCTAGCATACAGGTGACAGCAATGTCGAGGTGAACTTCAAAGTGTTTATACATATACATAGTTAGGTTATATATATTCATAGTTATTAGTATGTCATTTATGTGAGCAGTAGTGGTCGAGTGGTAAGGGTGTAGGCCGCGGGTACAAACAGCTCATTATTTTGTGTAATTTATTTCATTTCCACTGTCCTCAAAGCGGTGAAGGAAAACGTCGTAAGGAAACCGGTATATCCTAGAATCAAAAATTCTCTTCTTTTATTCATTCATTCAGTAGTAATTCATTTTATTAACATTTGATAGTATTATTGTTGCAGTGTTAGTTGTATTTATTTACTTTTTCTTGCTTTGCAATAACATGAAAAACACAATAGCACTAATAACAATTTCACCCTAACAAACCCCAATTCCTATACAAATCGCTCTAGAAAAGCACAACGACAAAATTTCAAAAGCAAACGAGCAGCGAAGCTTCAAAAAGACCTATCATCAAGGCGGGAACAGTTCTCCAAGCAACATGGCGACGGAAATTATTCTTTTGAAGCAAATTCGTCACCTCTATTCACTGCAATCGCATTCGTGCGCTGCAAACTGCGACGATTTAATTACCACTAATTGGCAAAGGTGTTTGTACTTCTGTAGATGCAGAAATGTATGATATCAATCAATTAAACCTGCTTAAAGCTGAATAGGCTGTCTTGGTAACAGATATGGCTCGTGTAAGATGGATTTGGTTTTGACGTTTGAAATGTTGATTGAATATCAATAGTTACTTGGTCCATGTTAGATTTACAGACAGATGGGTATTCCTAGAATTTCTAGAACGCTAACTTAGTTAATGCTTGTCTGTATTAAACATGAACAATGTGTCTGATCTGTTAGCCTCAGGACAATAGACAACTAGCCTGTGTACATAGTGGGTTTAGGTAGGATTCTCAATATAAAGTTTGACCCCTGTTTCATCCCCTTAGGGGGTGAATTTTAGGACAATTTTGTCAAAAACACTCGCTGTTAAATGCACCTGACTGCTAAACCATAAGTAGTGGTTTGGATTCCCACCCAGGACAGATGTTTTTGTGGTTAGCGTGACCATTCGTTCTGTGTCTGGGTGTAACTTGTCTATAATATGTTTTTTAAAATTGTTTGCCGCTGTGGTTTGTTAGATTCGGGACCGGTCGTTGGGTCGTTGTGACCCTTGGGGAAGGCCTATGTCCAACAATGGACGACTTTCAGCTGAAATGATGAGGATGATGATGTATAAGTATGTTTATCAGTTGTCTAACAGGTACTCATAGCACAAGCTCTGCTTAGTTTGAGACTAGATGCCGTTGTGGAATATAATTTTATTATTAATAATTACATATCGTTAAAAATATTGCTTAGTAGGTCAAACCACCCATTTGTATTTGCACACGTCTATAGAAACTTCCAAGGATCATCTATAAACGTCCTCGACAACTAATTAAGAAGCAATCTTAAACAAAACCAAGAAAAATAGCGGCCGCCTCGTCGTAATTAAATTACTCGGATCAGAAACCGACGTTACTCGGAATTACCCGGAGTTCCGAGTTTGTTTGCTGCGAGTTGTTGAGTCGAGTTCATATTGATTTAGTGAAGATGCGGTATCCTTATAAACAATTGCTTCGTGAGCATTTCCTGAGATGTCCGTGAGATGCTCATGAGAGGTCATGATGTCGTGATTTAAGAGCGGCCAACCTGACGTACATTTTCATACAACCGCTCTTACGTAATTATGATGTTATTACACATCTTTTTTAAGATATTTTGGATACACAAATATCTTGTGGATATTATCTAGGCTTCTATAGAAGCCTAGTTTTTTTCAAAAATTCTTAAGGGTTTAAAAAAAACACGTATTTCCTAGAACAAGTTTTGTGAAACATTCGATAAAATCATAGAATTACTAAATGCCAACAGGGTTTTCAGGTGTTATCTCTCTTTTAGGGCATTATTTTTGTATCAAACATCACATTAGATTACTTTAGATGAAGCAAAAAGCTTTTAAGGGGGCGTTCAAGTATTACGTAACGCGATTTGGGGGGGAGGGCACCCCCTCCCCCCCAAATCGCGTTACGCAATTGCGTTACGCGCAATACGAGACACCTCTCGTAAAACGTTACGATGCGTTACAGGGACGGGGGGGGTCTTTCTTACTACACGTTACGTAACATTGTTTTTTTTTTTTAAATAAAAAATTAGGAAATCAAAACTCCCAAAATGGCAACCTTTTTCATATACGTGGTACTTTTTATAGGAATCCCTCGATTGCATTAGTCTGGTCTTAGACAACGGCTAAAAAAAGCTGAAAAATAAAGAAAAGTTTAGGTAAAAATGCTCACTTTGAATGTTACGTAACGTTTAGAGAGGGGGAGGGGGGGTACAGAAAAAAGTTACGGTGCGTTACAAGGGGGGGAGGGGGGGTCAAAAATCTTCCAAAATTGCGTTACGTAATACTTGAACGCTCCCTAAACCATACTCGACGTAGACGATAGGCGAGTCGGGAAGGCCCACCTTAAGGCAACACCTTCTCAAACGAAAGGTTACTGATGGTTTGTATTTTTATACTAGCTTTTGCCCGCGGTTTCACCCGCGTGGTATTGGGGTTGGGGTTTCCGGGATAAAAAGTAGCCTATGTCCTATTCCGGAGTGTGTCCTATGCCTGTGCCAAATTTCATCCAGATCCGTCCAGCCGTTTTGGCGTGATTGAGTAACAAACATCGAAACATCGTAACTTTCGCATTTATAATATTAGTAAGATACAACGCAAACACACAACCTTGGTTTGCACGTGCGTACGATCGATCACTGTTTGATATTTTTGTATTCGGTATATTCGTGTTCATATAAGTACCTACATGGCTAAATAAAATACAATGATAAATATTTAGACAAATGACAAAAAAAAATCAAAATAAAAAAATATAGTAGACTGATTTCTTTCATCCAGTACTTCGCTTAATCATCTTCACAGATTGCGCTCTATGTCTCCTGTACATGTAGGTACATACGCATGTTATAGTTAAAGTGTCAAACACGTCTGCCCTTCAAACGCCCTGACACACTAAACAAGCGTCATGATTTATATTGATGTCACTGTAAAAGAGCGAACTAAGGACATCTTCAATTTTGCCGTAACGTGTCACACAAGGGCAGCGCGGTTGCAGCACTGCTGACGCGAATTGTTCTCATAAATAAAACGTGAAGTTTACGGTAAATTCCAGATTTTGTAATAAAAAAAAGTTATAAAAGTCTGTTCTTGAAAATTGTTGATTTAGGACTTTTATAATCCCAGTGACTCTTTGATCTTATCCGACACGTAAAAGCTATCGCTGAAGTAAATATATAGACATTAAATAGAGGTGCTGTACGAATTTTAAGGTCAGTTTTCATTTAAAGAACTATCACGGAAAAGAACGTTTGATTAAAAAAATTTGAATGTGAATTTAATTTAAATTTCTCAAGTAATAGTATAAAGAGGGAAGATTATATATTTTGTTTGTATGTTACGATGTAACTCATGAACTACTGGAGTGATTTCTAAGCTTCGTTAAAAAGGCTACGTCTTGATCAAGTAACATGGGCTATGTACATATTTTGCATTTTTGTGCAAAGTTGCTGGCAGAAGCAAATATGTGATATACAAGGTGTCACTGACATGTTAACGCAAACGAATACCACAGATCCAGTACATAACTCTGGACACCCCAGTGGTGGAATTTTTCGTCAGTTTTTTTTTCAAATTTTTGAAAAAAAAGTTTTGTTTTTTTATTTTTTACCTATATAAAATCGTTATTCTAACCAATCCTAATGATATTTTTAGAAAAAAAAAGAAAAAAAATATTTTTTACTGAAAAAAAAATTTACAAAAAAATCATCGAAGCAAATAAAGTCGTTATTCTAATCAAACCCGATGACATTTTTAATTTGGAATGTAATACACTCGTTTTTTTCGCAAAAAATGTTAAAATGACGTTTTTATACAGTATAATTTAAAAAACGTAAAAAAATAAAATAAGAAAAAACCGACAAAAAATTCCACCACTGAGGGGTTTAGAATCATGTACTGGATCTATGGTATTCGTTTGCGTTAACATGTCAATGACACCCTGTATACACAAAATACTGTTAAAATTATAGTCGCAGGCGTATAGTTTCCTTAAATCATGGAGTATACGTTAAAAAAACTCTTACAACATGATTACGCATGAAATAAAAATCCGTAAGCGGTTTATCCTAACTGTGGAAACAATGTCAAAATCCAATAAAAAACATTTTTTCTCTCTCGTAAAGACACTACTTCCATGATGGCGTTGTATACTTTTACGTTAAAGTTCATGTCGGGCTCCTCTTTCTTAATACCAGGTTTGAAGCTTTATATCTTGGTTGTTTAAGATGGTATTTTAAATATTCTTGTATATTTCTTTACCAGAGCTAGGGGGTAAGTTTTGGAAAATCCTTTCTTAGTGTTCGCCTACGTAATAAAAGGAAGCCTCGTGCAAAATTTTACGCTCCTAGTCCCAGTAGTTTCGGCTGTGCGTTGATATCTCAGTCAGTCAGTTTCTCCTTCTATGTATATATACATATAGATAACTCTACAAAGAGTAAATCAATTTTAGGTTATACCGGAAAATCTGAGGATTTACTCGAGGTAATACTTTTACAGTAACACATACCTCTTAAATGAGGTCCAAGACCTGGACATAGCTTCATAATGCCAAATGGAGGGTAGTATTACTCAGGGCCGTAAACTAGCCGGCAGTGAGTGCTCATTTTATTAGTCCACGTTCCGCATGTTATGGAGTCTAGCGGACTCCAGCAAATGGTCTGTGTACCTATGTTGGTATATAGTTTAGTATGCATACAGAATAGACATGTTTACGCGCAGATGGAAGTAAGGATTTCTCTTTTGGTATTTATTTTAAACGGAGTTTGGTATGTTTTCTAGAAGTTTTGTAGAGATTTATATCATGCTTGCTTATCCGACGTAAAATTCAATAATATGTTAGTATTGAGATTTTTTCTGTGGAAAAATCATCTAAAGACAAATCCTGCCTTAGAACGGAGCGAGAAACAGTGTCAGAGTCTTACTGAGTAAACGACCAACCCCTTTCCTTCTTAGCTTACATACCGGGGTCGGACCTTCCTTTCAGAGACTGGACCGGGGCCCCAGTAGACTTCGGCCCTGCAGTTGGGATTTGCTGATAACTCCTTAAGGCGCGCGGGAACAGAGCACGTCTTCGACGGCTTGAGTTGGTCCGGATTGTTATCAGAAAACTAGAAGGCGATCTACCCATTGCTCGTCTTATTTAGAATTTTGCGTGGAGCACTATACGCTGTTGACGACTCGGGCTCGTCTCACACAATTTCCAGTTGGGCGGACGGCGTGCTACCCTTTCCTCGTTTACTAGCCCAATCTTTCTAATTTATATTTGTAACGTTATAAATATTTAGTTGAAGATTCCCCTAAGTCTAATTTCACGTTGCGTCCGTAACTTGAGTCGTGTCCAATATCAGCAGCAATTTTATTTTAGTTTTGCTTGAGATAGTTTCGACTTTTATCCTTACATAAGCTAGCAGGCCAGCACGCCCCTCTGCGCAGGCGTACAATGACAAACAAACTTGTCAGGACGCACTAAACAGGGGTGGAAGGGGTGGAAACTGTGATATTAAACAAAGTTTTAACACACAAGTTGCAAATTGCAAAACCTAGCGCAGAGCATATGCAAGGATTCTGTTTAACTTTGCATATTAATTTTATATAGACTGCTTGGACTACCATCTCATCAGGTTTATGTTTCTCCAAGGAGGTTGCGGAATTAGGGCTTTGGCAAATTTCGAAGGGGTACTATGGCCCTGGAAAGTAAATGGCAAATGAAAAACTCAAAGGGCATTTTTTTTCCGTGTGTAAAATTCATCCAATGACAACTCTCGTCCTTGGGTGGATCAGGAGATAGTATCACAATTTGCTGACTAGGAAAGCCACACCGTTCCTGTGTTGCCTTTCAAACCAGGGCCGAGCATTCCTTTCAGAAACGAACCCTTGGCCCCAATACGCTTCGACCCTTCTGCAGGACTTCGACTCTATGATGGTGGGTACAACTAAGAAGTACAATTCTCTGTCCGAGTCCTGCCCTTTGCATATTTTGTTTTTTATACTGCTACTAACAAAATATGGAACTTGATTCTGAATTAAATGTTTATTATTATAATATTATAAATATTTTCTTAAAAAACACATACAAAAAAAAAACATTTAAAAATATAAACAAGGGAGCAGGGTCCAAGCTACCGGTGGTTAGGGCTCCAGAGACAGGAACCTCCTCACAATACGAGACGTGTCGAGGAGTACTGAGTATTATTATTATTATTTGCATTTGTCATTTTAGGGTTTTAGCCAGTCAAAGCCGACAAAAAAATTCACCACTGGGGGTCTAGAATCATGTACTGGATCCATGGTATTTGTGGTACGATTAAAATTCCCAGTCCAAACCCTGTATAATATTTTGAAAAAATCCACTTTAGGTTACTCCCTTACAAAACGACAATTTCATATGTAAGGACGTAATATAAGATCAAAATATAGAAGAATATGAAATATATATTAGAACAAAGCCCATGAAACTGCTGACAAAGAAAGAATCGTCTACAAAGCCCTGTGTTTGTTATCTAAAAGAAAGTAATTTATAGACTTGTGTTAGTCTGTGAGCATTCGACACGATATTGAGCGCTTTGTCTGCGGTACGTGTGTGTTGTTTCATTAATATCTTTGGAAAAATATAAATCATTTTTATTTTCTTGGTTAGTTACTGCAGAGCATCTTTCATTAGAGCCATTTTAAAGAATTTCGTACTAAAAGAACATTTTTAGATCCTATATGATGCGAGTACGTACTCGTATTTACCATCGGAAATAATGTTAACCATACGTTTTAAAAAAACTTATTTCCGATGGTAAATACTAAACAAATCAAGTTTGTACTGAACTGATTTGTTAAAAATAAAAATAAATTTTGTATAAAAAAATAGTATGCTGTTTTATTTTGTAAATTAATAATAAAATAGTATCTCATAGTGTAATAAATATATCTGTTTATACGAGTACCTATATAAGATGTATTTCGTTTTAGTTTTTTTTTTTTTTTTTTTTTTTTTTATTGATTATAGGTTCGCGCTTGACCACTATCTCACCTGATGTTACATTATATATATGTATATATATACATTGTACAGTGATATAAGTATTTATTAATTTAATTTTAGATTTAAAATTCTCTTTATTTCTTATTGTAAATCAATATAGAATACTAATGTCTACTTTTCATCCAATTACTCCTTTCACAGGTCTGCTGGAAAAATGCATTTTTTGAAATAAGCTGTACCGTTGCATGGTCTTTATTACAATGTATTTTCTGTAAACATATATGTATATAAATAATAATAATATGCCACAACTATCACACATCACCATCTAATCCCTAACTAAGCTGAGCGTGTGTTTTGAGTATTAGACAAGTGATAAACGTTCTTATGTACTTCTGCATACATACATATTTTAGATAAATTACACCCAGACACAGAGCAAACGATAGTGCTCGTCACACAAACATTTGTCTTGGGTGAGAATTGAACCTACGACCTCCGGCATAGCAGTCAGGGTCACTAACTACTAGACTATATATTTTTGTCTGTTTGTCTAGACTGTCAAGGATATCAAAACTCCATTAGGGGCAGAGTACTACCCATTCACCTGAAATTTAGGGTCTCATAATATAAGTGACACAAAGACCCACTATTCGACCATCGAAAATCACATGAAAAAATATTATTTTTTTCAAAAGCTAAGAAAACTAAAGCAACTTTTTCTTTACATATCGTGAGAATTCCCGAATTTTCAAGAAAACCAAAGAAAGGATTTCGCCTCAAAAATTGAATAAAAAATTGTTTGACCTTGATTTTTACTCATCACCTAATTTATCAGATACTAGCTTTTGGCTGCGGCTTCGCCCGCGTGATGTTGGCATTATATATGCTACCAGCGGCTTCGACCGTGTCTGTGGTAGGTGCTCCGCCTCCATAGGTCATAGCGTGATGTTAAATAGCCTATTATAACCATCCTCAAAAAATGGACTATCCAACACAAAAATATTTTTTTTATTCGAAACTGTAGTTCCAGAGATTACCTCCTACATAAAAAAGTACAAATGTTACCTCTTTATAATATTAGTATAGATAATGTTTTACGTAAGGTTTACTTAATTAAATAATAATAATAATAATAATAATAATAAACGTTTATTCACAAGAAATACAGATAGTAGGTACGTACTTGTTATACAAAAACAATTATTTTTTAACCTGTACAAATCAGTTTATTACCCTGCCTCTTAAACTAGGATAAACCTGTATTCTAAGAGACAGTGTTCGGCCAGTCAATACATCTCATATAAGACAACAAGTGAACAGTGCTGAAATTATTTGTACTATTAATCTGTTTTTTTTTTGTTTCCCAGTGAAAAAAAAAGAAAACAAAACTAGTAAGCTATCAATTTTAAGTGAATTTTTAAGTGAGTGAGTGAGTGTGTTGGGAATGTGAAGTGTGAGTGTGAGTTTATGTGTGAAGAATATGAAAGCGTGTTTTCGAGTACTTTTTGTATGTTTGGGTAATGAGTGAGTAATGAAAGCGTGTGATTGTGAGTAGAAGCAGTGTAAGTATGTAAAACAAGAAAATGAGCAAATGAGTTGTCGTTATGTGATGAATGTGAGCAAAGATTCAGTGTAGGCATAGTCCTTTTGGAGTAGCCACTCTGTTACTACGGATTTCACTTTGTGTGAATTTAATTTTAAAATATGTAATTGTTTGTCAATTTTATGATAAATATGTTTACCTAGAATGTAGAATTGGTGCTTTGCGAAAGCGGTTTTGTGTTGGGTTCTTGGAAGGAGATTAATTCTCTTATTTGGCTTTGGTGGAGGCAGACCAACATGTGTTCTAAGGATGGATCGAAGCACAAAGAGTTGCCGTACTGTAAGAACCCCACAGCCGGAGTAAAGTTCTGTAGTGGGGTGCCTGTAGGGCTTTTTACATAGGACTTTAAGTATGGCCCTTTGCGCTCTTTCCACTCTCAGAAAACTGGTTTTTGTAGCGCCCCCCCATACAGTTATACAGTAGCTCAAGACCGATTGGCACAAAGCAAAATATACCACCTTCAGTGTGTCTGGGCTTGCTGAGTCTCTAAGGGACTTAAATATATGGATAAGGCGCATTGTTCTTGTAGTAATGGCTTCGATCTGTTTGTCCCATCTCAGTCCACTATCAATCTGTACTCCAAGATACTTAGCACTATCAGCTCTAGTTAGTGCTGGGCATGTACAGCTACTGTGCAAATTAGAGCATGAGTGAGCCACTACAGAAAAGGTATGAGGAGGTGCTGTGTTTTTCCGGATTGAGAAAGGAATGAATGATGTTTTGTTCAAGTTAAGTGTTAGGAGATTTAGTTTAAGCCATTTCATTACCCTGAACAAAGCTTCCTCTGCAGTAGCCTTGACCATATTCCACGTAGGTCCGCAAACGAGTATCGCAGTATCATCAGCATATGCATAGATATTACAGTTAGCGAGGCTTAATCTGCATAGGCCGTTCAGGTAAATTTGGAAGAGAGTTGGTCCAAGGATACTTCCTTGAGGGACGCCATAAGTTACTGATTCCTCATCGCTGCAGTAGGTGTCAATTTTAACAAGTTGTGTTCGATTGCTGAGATAACTTTTGAATATCTCAAGCGGTATTCCACGTACACCGGCGAGTTCCAGTTTGGCGATAAGTTTGGGAACAGAAACTGTGTCGAATGCTTTGGCAAGATCCAAAAAAATAGCCATACATTTTGATCCAGCATAAATAAACATTATGTCTACTCACATTATTCTAATTGTCTTAAAGCGCCAAAAGTTAAGCTAGGATACATTTCTCATCTAGGATATTATTACATGTACAACTTTTTCATAACATATAAACACATCAACATATAAATTAATGAGCAGCATACTGAGGACTAGCTCACGTTTGTAATCAAAGAGGAATATTTAATGTATTTTATATAACGCGTACAACTTTAGTAATGAGCCCAGACAAAGTAATAAATAAGTATGTACACTGAACTGCACAAGCGTTAGAGATTGATACAAATCAGCAATAAAGAAAACTTAAGCGGTCACGCCGTATTTATAGCGGTAAGCCTCCCATTTTGAGGAGAGGCTAGAGAAGTGTCACAGCATGATCCTCATCTTTCGCAAGCTGGACACAGCAAGTTTGGGATCGTTCTGGGAAGCAGTGATCCCAGCGAAGTTGACGCCCGCACGCGTAATGAAACAGATATCCTTACACTCTAGCGACTGCATCGGCGGCGACCTCTCGCGCTGGGCTTTGGTTCAGGCCATGGCCCGCGAGAAGGAGTGGCAGGAGGTCGCATCCTTCTTCGAAGCAGTAAAGCTAGCAAAGAAGGAGATCTACCGAATCAGGTAAAGGCCACGGCGCTCTCGCCACAGCCGACGCCGCCGCCGCGATTCCGATCCTGATTTCCGGCCACCTTAGGCGCGGGCTTGCGGACGGCGAGCATTCAGTAGCTCGCCGTCCGGTCGTCTGGTAATCGACCGGATCAAGCCCAGTCGTCGACGTCGCGCACTGTTCCCGCGCACCTCAAGGAGTTGTTAGCTATGGTTGACAACTGTCTGACAACTATTATCGCTGCTGTCCAGGCGCATTACTTTGTGTAATTTATTTCATCACTACTCCTCTCAAAATGGTCAAAAAAGAAACATCGTGAGGAAACCAGCATGCTTCTTCGATTATGTAAACTTAATTAAATGTTTTCATATGCACAATATACTCAAATCCATACCAAACAACAAGGGATAATATTGATTTTAAAACAGAATCTATACATACAATTCATCTTGGTATGATCTTTGAACTTTAGGTCATAAACTGAATAACCTTATAACAATGAGCGTTCAAAAAAGCATGAAAATCCTGCGTCAGCAAAACTGATGGATACAAATTATTAATGAATATCGTGTGGCAAGCATTCGTAGAGATGATTGAAACTGATTAACTCAATTATTTTACAACGCAGCCTTTATTTCATTAAGAATTATTGATGAGTACGGCACAATATGCTTTTGTGAGCGGTATGTCAATATGCATATTGAAGTGCTTTTAAAAAATGTTAACAGTGTTGTTTGTTTACTTTTAGGGTTCCGCACGGTAGCCACAGGGTAAAAACGGTACTACTACGGTACTGTGGTGACTGTAAAGAGATCACATGCGTTGCGATCTTCGAATGTTTGGTTCCTTCACCATATTTACAGCAGTGGTGATGAAATAAATACACAAAGTAATGCACCTAGCTGGATTTGATCACACGACTTAAAACTCGTAAGTAGCTAGAGTCTATACCATTTGGTCACCCCTGCTCTCATTGATTTATTCAACTCCCCCCCCTATCATTGCTCCCCCTGCTCTCATTGATTTTTTCAACAATGAAACACCAGGACAACAAAAATCGAATAATAGTGTCTAATGTTGATAATGGTACGGAACTCTTCATGCGTAATACCGATTCGCACTTGGCCAGTTTGTTAGTTGTTTAATAATCTTTCGTTTGACCCCTGTCTCATAAAATCTGGTCACTTGATTTATGATCGATAGATGGATATAGGTTTTAAAGAGAGTTTTTAGATCTTTTCAATTCATTGCCTGTGTCATTTTTAATCACCTCACGTTGACATGTTTTTTTTACAAAATTACAAATTCATTCAGGAGTAAGTAATTTATTTATTTGTTAACATAGGTAAAACAATTCAGATCTTATTTATAATGAACAGAGCGATACAGTATTTAATGTTACCTTTGGTTATTGGACTTGGACCCAGTTGGCTTCGACCCTTCTGCAGGTTTGCTGACAACTCCTTGAGGCGCGCGGGAACAGTGTGCGCTGTCGACGACCGGACGTGGTCTGGACAGTTACTAGGCGATTGGACGGCGAGCTAATGGTAGAGTAGGGCTGTAGGCCGATAGGGCTTAGAGTCGTAGGCCTGTTAGGTCTACAAGCCTAACAGGCCTACGACTCTAAGCCTTAATAGGTTCCTTTAGCTTATCATATTTATATGTACTGTCGTATCCTTACAGTATTGCGGCCTTACGTCACGTAGTTAAGGGTGACTGTACAAGGGGGAAATCGTAGAAGTAGATGTAGGAGGGGAACAGCTGCAGTAGTAGTAGTAGTAGTAGTTTTCGAGGGTTGTTGTGTTGTGGAATTCCACAAAAAAACAATACATTTTCATTTCGTTTGTGTGCTCGACTGTACTCTGTCTCAACTCTAAGAGACGGATACTTATATTACGTACATTTATGATAAAACTTTTGTAATAATTGTATTCTTTCTTTGTTTCATAATGTTATAATATTTATTCCGTTCAGGATTGCAAAGGCATTTTTATTGCTATTTTTTGCTAAAGTAAAAACAATAAAAAGATGAAATACGCCCGAAATTTACAGTTAGTAGAGGCCATTAAACAAAGGTTATAATATTACCTGAATTGTCCTTGGATTATATCCTGAACATTGGAGCTAAGATGGCCCTATCTGCCGTGCAGTAATAGTACATTTTGATCAACCAATCAATAATTTCAGCCGAAAGAGGTCCACTGTTGGATATAAGCCTAACGACTGGTCCCGAGGGTCTCGCATCCATTGAATTCCAACAACCCTGATCAGATCATCGGTCCACCTTGTGGGATGCCTTCCAACGCTGTGTCTTCCGGTACGCGGTCGCCACTCCAGAACTTTTCGGCCCCAGCGGCCATCTGTTCTGCGTGATTCTGAAACATTTCTCCGACATTCGTTTCGCCGTCGATCGATTCACCGTCAGAACGATTCACTTTTCATTTTTTCTCCGACAGAACTTTTCAACGACGAACGATTCGCCGACAGAACGATTCACTTTTCATTTTTTCTCCGTCAGAACTTTTCAATGACGAACGATTCGCCGACAGAACGATTCACTTTTGAAAATTACATCGACAGAACCATTCACCGGCGAGCGATTCGCCGACACAACTGTTCATCTGCTCCTGGGTTATAAAACATAGGTATTCGACATGTAGACCTGTTTCCGTTTGTTGTTTACACCTGAATCCAGTTTTGAGACGGAAAAATGTTTCAGAATCCTGCGTTGCGTGCAATGTGCCCTGCCCATTGCCACTTAAGTTTAGCGATTCTTTTCGCTATGTCGGCAACCTTGGTTCTCTTGCGGATATCTTCATTTCTGATTCGATCACGCAAGGAATGAGAAAGTTTGTCACTGTGGCCGAGTCGGTATCCGCCCGAGCCACAAGCGAGGGTGCTATGAAGCCGAGTGCTCTAGCGACAAATTTCCACTAAAAACGTCCACTGCTGGACGTAAGCCTCTAAGTGTCACTACAACAACCAGTCCTGCGCGTCTTGCATCCAATGTATTTTTGCGACCCTCACTTAATCGACGATCCAGTTTGGAATGTTCCTCTTCCAACGCTACGTCTTCCAGTACGCGGTCGCTACTCGAACGTTCCGGAGTTATCGACCATCTGTTCTGTAAGCAATGCAGCCTCGGGAATCACGAGATCTCCTCTGTCATCCCGCCACATGACTTGACGGGACTCGTCTAGAACTCTGAAGTTCTACGTCGGAGCGTACGTATTAGTAAAATAACTATCCTATAGATTCTTCATACTGTCAAAATCAAATTTAAAAATTAAAATGGTATTTATTTCACATAGGCCCATATGGTTACTTATAAAACGTCAGAAGCTAGTGCACGGTTTGGAATTGGTCGTTTCCTACGGAGAAGAACCGGCAAGATACTCCATGGTACACACACCATGGTACACACTTTTTAAAAAAATGTTTTTTTTTTACCAAATTTTGAAATTACAGTATTGATATGATTATGTAAGGACAGTGTCCAGTCAATATTTTACCCAAAAGCACAATAAAAAATACCTAATCATAATAATAAAAAATAAAATAAAATGTGAGTCGTAATAGGAATTTCCGGTGTTCATACGTTACAATGTGAATTGTAAAGAAAAGTTATACGAAATAAAAATGTTTGAGAAAAAAAAAATACCTACATCTATCACTACAACAGTTACATTATGAGATACTTTGACTGGCCTGTCAGTCTAGTAGTTAGTGACCCTGACTGCTATGCGTGAGGTCGTGGGTTCGATTCCCACCCAGGAAAAATGTTTGTGTGATGAGCACGATCATTTGTTCTGTGTCTGGGTGTAATTTATCTATACTAATATTATAAAGCTGAAGAGTTTGTTTGTTTGTTTGTTTGAACGCGCTAATCTCAGGAACTACTGGTTCGAATCGAAAAATTCTTTTTGTGTTGAATAGATCATATATTGAGGAAGGCTTTAGGCTATATTACATCACGCTGCGACTAATAGAAGCGAAGAAACAACGGAAAATGTGGAAAAAACGGGGAAAAATATTCATCTTTGAGGGCTTCCGTTGTGTGCGCTGCCAAAACGGTTTAAGATACCAAAAAAATATGTATGAAAAAATTATTCCTCTTAAAATTATCTAAAAAAATGTCCGCGACAGTATATGTCTATCTTTTAAGATTAATTTACTAGAACCGTTTTTATACGAAACAAATTTAGCCAATTTTTACCGATTATTTGTGAGAGTTCTATCAACATAATAATATAATCTTTATCCAAATAAATGTTGTTGTTGATTAAGAGTATGTAATTGTAAACAAAATTGTCATTGACATCATTTAATTTCAACGAACATCTTAGAAGATATTACAATTTTAAAATAACTCCGATATAAAATTCACACGCGATGCATGATGTGCTAAACTTGACGCTGCGCCTGGCCGGCGGGCGAGGAGAGGGGTTGCTTGCGGGCGGCGCGGATGGGTTTTTTTTTTATGGTAGGTAAAAATCATCCAATGACGAATCCTGCTCTTGGGCGGAGCGGGAAACAGTGTCAGACTCTTACTGATTATCAACCTACCCCGTTCCTCCCTTGCCATATTCCCAGAGCCCCGTTATAACGCTTTCGCACCAACCCTCAGTTGCAAGAGGTTTCGCCCCTGAAGGGCCCCACAGTTTGCTGACAACACCTTGAGGCGCGCGGGAGCAGTGCACGCCGTCGACGACTTGGTCTCGGTCTGGACTGTTACCAGACAACCGGACGGCGAGCTACCCATTGCTCCCGTCCACAAGCCAGCGTCTAAGGAGACCGGATATCGGCGGGATCGCGGCGGTGACGGCTACGGCGAGGGCGCTGTTGCCTTTGTCTTATGCGGTCGGCCTCCTCCTTTACGAGCATTACTGCTTTGCAGAAGGAGGCGACCGCTTGCCATTCTTCTTCGCTGCGAACTATGGCCTGAACCAAGGCCCGGCGCGAGAGGTCGCCGCCGCTGATCACCCCCACGAGGACACGGCAATGCTCTTCTCAAGCGGGGCACACCTCCACCGTGTGCTCCACCGTATCCTCCGGGCTGACCATACAGTGGCGACACCCGGGCGTCTCTTCCTTCTTCCCATGTCCGGTGAGAACCTACGTCATGCGGAAGGTGAGGATGCCGTGATAGATATCACGCCTCAAAGAGGGGACTTACCGCCGAGATTATGGCGTGCCCAAGTTGGGGTGTAGCTCTATGAAGTACTTTTAGATAATCTATTAATTATATGTGTGTACATAAATAGTTAAATAAATAAATTGTCTAAAATAATAACAGAAATTGACACCGGCAAAGTCGTGGGTAACAGCTATAATTTATAAAGCTGAGGAGGTTGTTTGCAAAAATAAATATGATGCCCAAAATAACTATTCCACGCGGACGAAGTCGCGGGCACAGCTAGTCTATAATATGTATGTATTTAGAAATATATAAGTATGTTTATCAGTTGTCTAGTACCTATAACACAAGCTCTGCTTAGCTTGGGACTAGATGGCGTTGTGTGATAGTTGTGGACATATTATTATTATTATATATAGATACACTGTGTAGGTGTCCTTGGTTCTCTGCAGATTACACAGACACGTGCCTCCACATATTGGTATAAAGTGATAATCACATTAATTTTGAGCGTTCAATTTACATCGCCACCACACTTACTGCTACATTTAATTAGTCAAATTCCCATAAAACGTACCTTTCCTACTCCCTGTTCCCACACCCGTACAGTAGCCTAATTCTCGTAATCAAAACCGTAGCGATATCGTAGCGACTTTGACAGTTTCGTATTCACATCCAATACGTCGACACCCAAGCGAGCGCCGGCGCTCTCGCACGATTTCGCGCCATCCGGTTGTCAAATTTTCAAAAATAGAATATACATCACATTTGAGCATTTTTTTTTATAGGGTATTTTGATACTTATCCAAGAAAGTTAATATTTTTTTTTTTAGACAAATAACTTTCCTTGTTGATTTTGAACGACACTGATTTTAAACTCGTTCGAGAGTCGTTGAAGCGTATTCAGCTATTTCAATCGTCTTTCTATCGTTGTCGGACAGGACGTCAACGGCTAAACATCAAATATTGTGGTTCAAATATCGTTAATACCGATTTTGGATAGGACTACGATCGAACGACAATGGAACGACAATGGAATTGGGATTGTTTAATTTTACGTGAATTAGGGCACAGGTACCTCGCGTCCCTTATTCCCATAACCGAATAAACGACAGGACCAATGTTCAGCTTGTTCCTAACGATTATTGCGCGACAACGTTGCAAGGATAATTAAAATTGAACGAGCGACGCCGCGGTATCTCGCTCTATTTGCCCAATTTATAGCTCGCTAGGGCTGTCGAATTGGAATGTTAATTTATCATAACCGGGAATGGCTTGTGTAGCTATGTAAGGCTATGAAATGATAAGCTAAGAAAATGTTTAGGAGAATAGCTGGGTCTATCACTTAATCCTGTACATACAGACATACTGTCCCTATGTATGTTTAGATCTTTAAAACTACGCAATGGATTTTGATGAGTTTTTTTTTTAATAGATAGAGAATTTGTAGAGGAAGGTTTATTTGTATAAAACGTGCAAAACCATTGAACCCGTGCGAAACTGGGGTGGGTCGCTAGTATTACATCATTACAAAATTCAAAGTCTTGAGGTTAAACTTCGAATCAGTTTACTATAGATTATATTCATTGTGTATCGAAAACGCATAAGGTAATATATTTGTTGAACAATTTATAGGTAGTAAAAAATACTCTGCGACGTACATTTTTTCGTCAATTCAAACTAGATGAGGCTAGCGTTTCTTAGTTGACAACCCTGAGAAGGAATACCGAAACAGACTAAGGGAATACATAATTAGTAATGTTGCCAAACCCGTTCCATCATCAGATCACTAGATGTATGGCGATGCGCTACTAGTAAATTATGGAATCTGAAAATCCCACCCATTCGCACAAAATTTTTCGGTGCGTACAGCTAAGGAGTGGAATTTTCAGTAAATTTTTGTCAGAGTCTGTGTTTCTTGATAACTATAATCCAGGTCTTTAAGTCAGTAGCGAATAGGTTACTTGTAAGTAAGCGTGCTCCAGCCGGTCACATCATCACATAGCATCAGATGAGATAGTTTTGAAACGCGAACCTGTCAAAGAGATTTTTAAGGAACGATTTGTAATTTAACATATTTTCTCCCGTGACATGATAAATAGTATGTCTTACAATTATTATTAACTAGCTTTTGTTAGCGGCGTCGCCCGTGTACATAAAATATAGCCTATGTCACTCAGGAGTAAAGCAACTTTCTATTGTTGCTAAAATTTTTCCAATCGGACCAGTAGTTCCAGAGATTACCTCCTACAAACAAAAAAACAAAAAAAAAACAAACTTTACCTCTTTATTATATTAGTGTAGATGACTATTATGTTCCATGTAGCCTATAATAAAAGTAAATAAATAGGAGTCAAGAAATTTCAAACTTTACGTATTTTATGATTTTATTTGATTTTTGATTTTTATCAGTTAAATACCTAACTATAAATAATACATCAGACTTTCCTGTCTAACATATATGTATATATATTTAGAATCGTTTTCATAAACATATGGCGGTCCTTTAGTGCAGGTGTCGTACTTAGCATCACATCAGCCTCATAATGTTCCCACTGTTGGGACAAAGGCCTCCTCTCAAGGAGAGGCAATGGGCCTTAATTCACCACGCGAGTACCGTGCGTGTTGGTGGATGTCACATATCTTCCAATTTTTAGTTCTAGGACATGCCAGTTTCCTCACGATGTTATACGTCACCGTTTTGAGACCAGTGGTGATGTAATAAATTACACAAAGTAATTTAATGCGCCTGGCTGTGTTAGAACACTGCTGTTATATCTAGATATACTCGTATATGCTCTGAGTGTTGTATTTACCTCGTTTGAAACGAAACACGTTTTTGATTCACTAACTGGTACCTTTTGAATTGCTCCAGCAATTCCTGGCGACAGAAATATTTATAAGACAGGAAGTAGGCACTTCCACGGACGACACTGACATTTCCGTGACTTCTCACGAAGGTTCGCTCCGGAAATGTGACAAAATTATTACGTAATGATATGTATTTTTCAAGCTTTATTCGTACAATGAGCCCTGACACGGTATTCTTTTATGACGGTGAAAAATTCCGTGAAATAATTAAGAATTTATGATCAAACGGAAAAAGTATGTCAATCCTATTATGCATTTTGTGGTACCGGCCCCGTAGCTCGATTTTTGTAATCAAAACCTTAGCGATATCGTAGCGATTTTGACGTTATTAACATTGTCGTATTCACATCCGTCAATCGAGTTTGAACGACACCGATTTTGGATAAGACAATGAGACGTTGACAGGTCGTTTAGTTCCGATCTATAAAATCCCGATCAAGAAACACGTGAATACCGATTTTGGATAGGACAACGATCGAACAACAATAGAACTTCAACGACATTTGGATTGTTTGCTTTTACGTGAATCAGGGCACAATTTGTTACGAGTTGCAAGCCGTGAGTTCAAAGCCAATCCAAACAATTAATACCATCACTATGGCTCTTAAAAGAGTTAAGGAAAACATTGTGAGGAAGCTGTCATATGCTTCCTATGGTTTTTTCTTATTTATTTTACAATTTAAATTAATCTAGTTTTAAGGAACTACCGATAATTATTATCAATCTGTCTGACACAATTATGTTGTTATAAACAAAGATATTGCTTTTTATACCACCGCACTAAGTCTACTTAGTGGATTATGGCTTATTCCTTCTTCTAGAGATGAGACCTGAGAGTCCCAGCAGTGGGAAAATTATAAAGCTAACATGCTATGACTCACAGTTCGATCGTTAACAACTTATTAAAACTACATAAACTAGACTTAGCTGTTTCTATGGGATCAGCAGAATTGTCGGAGTTCAAATAG
Organism: Mythimna loreyi; assembly: GCA_029852875.1. Taxonomy (NCBI): domain Eukaryota; kingdom Metazoa; phylum Arthropoda; class Insecta; order Lepidoptera; family Noctuidae; genus Mythimna; species Mythimna loreyi. The sequence goes on from CM056785.1 coordinate 23,006,854, forward strand.
TTATTGGATCCCGTCTTAAGCTCCATCGAGTTCACTTAGCCTATTAGGGCTTATGAATTTGCGATATTAGTATCTGGATATTGATCAAGATTGAACAGATCAGCCTGAACTATGGTCTTTTTAGGGTTTCGTAGCCGAATGGCAAAAAACAGAACCTTTATAGATTCGTCATGTCTGTCTGTCTGTCCGTCCGGATGTCACAGTCGCTTTTTTCCAAAACTATTAGAACTATATTGTTAAAGCTTGGTAAGTATATGTATTCTGTGAACCGCATTATTATTTTCGAAATATCAAAAATTTTTTGGTGTTCCTCAGAACAGTTTTTCCCCATTTTTTTTCATCAAAGCCGTACTTGTGTGGTATCTATGGATGGGTCTTTAAAATGATATTGAAGTTTCTAATATTATATTTTTCTAAACTGAATATTTTGCCCCAGAAAGTGACTCTCCAAAGCGGTAAAATGTGTACCCCTACGTAACTTCTAAAATAAGAGAATGATAAAACGATAATATACTTACATGTACATTACCATGCATATTTCCACCAAAAATTTGTTTAAACGAAATCTAGTGAGTAGTTTTTTGTATACTTCTTAAATCGTAAACCGCTATTAGTACGGAACCTTCAGTGTGAGACTTCGACTCGCATTTGTCCACATTTTTGAAAATTGATATCATTTTCTTTTTATTACGTAATAGTCTTATGTAATAATCTTATAGGCTTATGGAAATTGTGCGATGTTATGGAAAGTTACTCGGCTTAAGAGTTGCAGGTTGTGGGTTCAAAAGAACATAATTATTGCATTGTGAAATTACCAACTTTACTTCTTTTTAACGCATGACAACATTGCGGTTGTAGCGCATCAGTCGCGCTGCCTTTGCGTTTTTTGTTTATATAGCAGCGTTGCAGCCGCGGCATCGGCAGCTTGGAACCTTTTGGAAGACAAGGTGGAGCATACGGTGGGGCCTCGCTTCCTTCTGCGAAACAGTGATGTTAGCGAAGGAGGTGGCCGCTCACGTGAGGGAACGGATATTCTCACGCCCCAACCACTGAGGGCGTGGGCTTGTGGACGACAAGCATTAGGTAGCTTACCGTCTGGCCGTCTCGTAACCGTCTCGAGCGAGCCCAAGTAGCCGCCAGAGCGTAGAGTTCCCCGCGCGCAGAGAGATGTCAGCAAAACCGTAGGGGCCCAAATAAGGCCAAAGCCTAATTGGTTTATGGGCTGACTTTTGAAATAGAAACCTGTGGTGCTAAAAACCAAGGCAAAGAAAGAACACAGAGTGGTAAGTCAATAAAAGTCTGGCATGCTCTACTGCTGCGTTTTAGAGCGAAAAGAAATTTGAGGACAAAAAAAAACCACCAAATTTCAGAAGGACGACTAGAAGTAAAAGTATGATAGGTAATAATTTATTTCAAAAACTTTAAAATATATTTTATCAATTCGGTTTCAACACCTGACCTAGAACAGCCTGTATAACTAGTATAACCGCAGATATTGTGATTTTAGTCTAGTTCAATCAAAACCCTTGCGTAGGTTTGTCTGTTTAAATAGTAGCGTTCACAGTAAATATAAATTAACAATTCTAATACCGCGTGTTTGCTTATATTCCGATCAGTCATAGAACTGTCGGCAAGCTGTCGCGTGGTAATTAGCATAGCTCATCACAGCCATGTTTGGATAACTAAATAGATATCTGTTATGTTTTGCTCTCATTAGGAAATTACTAGAGACTGACTCAAATATGATTTGCTGCCGAAACCGAAATTGCAACATTTTGTTCCTCTACTAGTGTCGGCCGAAGCCGAAACTGAAACAGCTGACGTGGTAACAAAAAAATAAAACATAAAGTCGATACTAGTTATTACTTAACTATTTTTCAATATAGTTATGCTTAAATGTATATAACTTTCATAAAATACTAATAATACATATCTATTCAATATCTTATTGCATTCCATATGTATTAAAATCAATATGGACCCTGTCGGGCACAGCAAACTTAGGAGAGAGGACGAAAACTAAGTAACTGCGATAATTTACGTCATTGATGATTAGATTTATTTTAATTATTTGGGAAAATATCGGTTTAGAGTAAAAACGTTACCCACAACATTGTCCACGAAACTGCGTACGAAAAAGGACAATGAAATAGTGTCAAACTAATATAATATTTATATCTCTTACTTATTCCAAGAAAAGTCGATACATGCCTTCATTTTAAAGTAAATTTATTAATAGACGAACAAATTCAGTCAGTTCTTAGGTATCTGTCACTACCGTCAACTCAAAAACGTTAGTTTCAGTCAAGCGGAATGTTCAGCCTCATTTTGGCCGAATCCAAAACTTCTGCCGAAACTACTTTTTTAGCCGAAAACCGAACCCGAACCTTCAGTTAGTCTCTAGAAATCGCTATCTATTTAGTTATTTTCATACTGTGTTGGGATTGGTTTCTAGTTATACTATAGTACATTGTTATACGAGGGATGAAAGTTAGTTATTTAGTCCAGAGAAATTTCTTGGCGACCGAGCGACAGCGAGGTCGCTAATAGTTCGAGAGACTAAATAACTCTTTAACCCGAGGTTTACCTCGGGTTAAAGAGTCGTCAAAATTTTTCTCAAATATAATATTAGTTTTAATGAAATAAATGAAAGTAAATTAAAATAAAGTCATTTAAAAAAGTATTCTTATATTATTTCTATCTCTATGTCATTTTAATTGTACTGGCAGTATAAAAAATCGGGTCACGGTTCAATAGAAATGTCAAAATAGAACTTGTTTTATTTTTTAATATTTGCTGTCTAAATATTAAAAAAACAACTGTCAGTTGTAAAGTAAAACTGCCTAGGGAGTAAAAGCACTTCTTCCAACCCTGTCCGCAGGCAACTTTACACCTACTTTCAGAGTATGAGTAATGAAAAATATTTAACATTATCTGCTTCTCGCGGTTTCACCCATGTTTTTGGTTACTGCTTTACTCATATGGGTTGTAGCGGACGGGACGGTTAGGGATATGTTTTACTCCTTGTTGTTTGATTTTCCGTCTGTCAAAACTGAAATTAATATCAATAACTCAGGTCTTCTATCTCTTAAAATAATGACCAAATCAAACACTCAGCAGTTTGATTTGATCATTACTTTATGGGATAGTCGTACAGCAAATAAACAACGCAATCTAAAGATATAGTCGTTTATATTCTCTGCATATTGTGACGCTTGCAAACGAATTCAAACACAAGTATATTTTCGTAACTTATTTGTAGTTCTAAAGGTAAAAAATTCTCCAAAAACCATAAAGATCATCCATTTTGGTCTAAAACTTGAAAGTCACATATGATAATTTTTTAGAAACTATAATACATTTTTGGAAAAATGAATTGTAAAAACAAAGGACTCAAAGCTTATTTGGCAATCGAATTAATCACGTAAATTTTTATGAAAGTTCCTGAGCCCGACTCACACTTGGCAGATTTTTTTCTATAATTTGAAACGATAAACTCAATTTTGTTGCGCTTGTTATTTTTTACTTAGAGAAATTAGTTTTGTAAAGACTTATTTATACTCTCCAGATAAAAAAGCACCAAAAAAATAAAATATTAATGTCTACGAATTCAGACGAATACCCGATAAACGAATGAACGCAAAAGAAAAATGACTGATATTAGTAAGGGCGGCTCTTCCTACCCATTTGTTAGATCCAGGCTGTATTTTAACGGTACTTAGTCTAACCTAAATCCTAGGCTGGCGGTTCGCCGCTATCGTAAGTCTTTCGACCAATCAATAACGTTGGAGCTTGTCTTCAGGGGATCATAAACAAAAACCGTCACATTTTATGACATTCACAGACTTTATCCCAGCCTTTATCTTCTCTGTCACCCCAGAGACACACAACGGAGCTCTAGTTCATAAAAAAAATCTTCGAAAATGTTATCTCAAACTGAAAAGCTAAAGAAATCTTTATTCGTAATTGAATTGGAGGTTTAGATGAATAAGACTGAGAATTCTTTTCATTAAGTAATCAAAAAGTCTTGAAGATTTAAATATAATGGCCCCTTTCTGTGCTGGAATTTTGAGCCTTTTAGTCCATTAATATTGTATGGAATTAGGTCCTTAATCAGAATACGCGAAGGGTCTTATAAGTGTACAAAGGTACATGTGTTAGCTGTACATAATTAAGTATTTACTTAGTTTCAGTTATGTATTCACAAAGGTACAATCAGTTCGATTGAATTTATAGTATGGCGTAGACATTCATGCATTGCATTGTGTTGAGTTTCTGTAGATTGCTGTTTATTTATTCATGATACAGCTGTATCTAATGAACTATTCCATAGCGTTAAGTTGTTTTCATACAAGTACTTTTAATATTTACATACAAACCATGTAAAGAAATAACCTTACTTAACTTAAATTCTGTTGTCAAAGGTTTTTTTAAGGTGAGAAAAATCATCAAATGACGAATCCCGCCCTTGGGCGGAGCGGCAGACAGTGTCAGACTTCTACTGACTAAACAACCCACCGTTCCTCTTCGCCTTAGTTTCAGTGCCCCGTGTTACGCTTTCGCATCAACCCATGGCACCAGAAGGTTTCGACCCTGCTGGGCCGAAGTTGCTGTCAACTCCTTCAGGCACACGGAACAGTGCGCGCCATCAACAACTTGGGCGCGGTCCGGAAGGTTGCCGGACGGGCGGACAACAAACTCACATTATTGTAAGAATATTTGATCCGTGCAGCTATCGAAACCGCGTCACGTAGCTTAGCAGCCAATCACTCACTCACAATGCCAACCCTGCTATCAAAAATGTTAGTGTAATACTTTTTACGGCTTCTTAGAGTAATAATAATAATAAATCATTTATTTTCAGGCATCTTGGCCCATAGATATATACCTTATAGACTAACATATATAAAGTAAATACAGTTTATCGTTAGTAAAAAAAAACTTATGACTATGTTAGTAGCACTTTCACTGCACTGAGTCATTTTGTGCTGTTCGGTGGCACAGTTCCGCGGAAGCGACGAAACACCACGCCCTGCGGCCAAAAGTCTTCCTTCAACACGACGGGCAGAAAACTGTTCGGGACTCGCACTACGAACGCCTTGAAATTGACGTTGCGGTGCGACTCCAGTAGTTGCACCCTCAGTGCGAACTTCGTTTTATGGCACACGTACTCCACGATATCTTCCACCCTTGTGGTGTAGTGCAGGCGGGAGATGTAAATTGGAGTGTTCGGTGCAGCGGCACGCAGACTCACACTAGGAGTTGCAGGTGCTATGCCGCAGCGATTCCTATTGGTTTGCGTTCGATGCTTCCTCCTTTGCACCGTAACGAAACCATCGTTATTTTCGACCTTGTTCTTGGCCTTGTCTGGCACAGGTCTCGGATTGGTAGCGCCAGGAGTGCTTGCGGTGACGCTAGCGAAATCCCTACATATGGGACTCGCTGGGGCTGCAAGGACAGGCAGCTGGACGGGGCGAGGGGCTCGTGCGGCGCTGCATGGAGGAGCCGCGGTAACCGGCACGGAGCTGCGGAGTACATAATTGCGGCACTCTGCAACCTCAGCAAACGACGTATGCGCTGGCGACGAAACTGCTGACGCGGAGTTCGGCGACAATATATCAAGGCCGGTTCCATGACGCATGTTTATGTTCGATGCATCGACTGATGACCTAGTTGCCGCCGCGTTATTGCGAAATTCATCAAATTCCTTGCGCAAATCGGCGACGGTTTTCTGAGATGCATCCAACTTTTCCAGCACATCTGTGAGACTGGCCCTCAGAAAGACTATGTCTTTCAGAAGGCTCGTTACATCGACGTGATCGAAGGTGACTGGAGGGAGCTTGTGCAGCTCCTTTGCCACAAACGTCGGCACGTCGTCAGGATCGGTCTCCTTGAACAGCGTGATTATGTCCTGCAGGCTCTTCTTTGTCCCGTCACGCCGGCGGGACGGCATCTGGTCGCGCTTATTCAGCACGCTGAACAGCAACAGCTTCGCAGCAGCTATGTCCTCCTCGCTGAAGTTCGTTGCGCAGATCTGGACTGCGGACACCTCGTCCATAACATCCAGCTTCTGCTGCAGGAACGCCAACAGCTCGTTCGCCACAAGATTATCCGTCATGACGAGTTATTACTAGCGACAGCTTGCGCTGCGCTAATCGGTATTATAAATAAAACAATAACACGTCTGCATTGGAGCGCAGTACAAGCGAGACTCCTACTTAATACTTCTTACGGATAATAATAATAATGTAATTCATCCTTTCCACGACCGATAACCACTGATGGACATAGGTCTCTTCCAAGTGTCGCCATAACGACCAGTCCTGTATGTTTCCTATTCATCAGATTCGTGACCTTCAACAGGTGATTTCAGGGATGTTGGTCTAGTGGTTAGCTGTAGCTCTGACTACTATGTCGGAGGTTTTATGTTCGATTAGCAATCAGGACAAATGTTTGTGTGATGAGCACGACCATTTGTTTTGTGTCTGGGTGTAATTTATTCATAACTAGCTTTTGCCCGCGGCTTCGCTCCCGGCAACAAATTATTCTACTCCTCTCCACTCTACTTTACTTTACCCAAACACACCCTATTTTTTTTTTCATAAGTACCTTCTCCCGACAGTAAAACACAACAAAAAAGAATTAGCGAAATCGGTTCAGCCATTCTCGAGTTTTGCGCTTACCAACACATTTTGCGATTCAGTTTTATATATAAGATATGTACGTATTTAGAAATATGATAAGTAAGTTTACCAGTTGTCTAGTACTCATAACACAAGCTCTGCTTAGTTTGGGACTAGACGTCGTTGTGTGATAGTTGTGGAATATATTATATTGTATTATATTATACTAGCTTCTGCCAGCGGCTTCACCCGCGTGAAAATAGGGTTCTCTATACAAATTTTGGGTCTCCGTTTATCTCCTCCGTATGAGGATACGGAGAAGGTAAACGGAGACCCAGCATTTTGGGAAATCTTTTCTTAGTGCTCACCGACTCATAAAAGGAGCTTTGTACAATATTTCACACTAGTCCCAGTAGTTTCGACTAGGCGTTGATTTGTCAGTCAGTCAGTTTCTCTTTATTTATATAGATTGGTCTACTTTGTGGGAGGCCTTCCAACACTTCATCTTCCTCTACATGGTAACCACTCCAAAACATTTTGTCCCCATCTGTTCAGCGACTAATATCTCAAAGTTACTTATCAGAGCCAAATTTTACAGAATCTAATAATAGTCGCTACCGAAAATGGTTCTAGATTAAAATAAGATTTATTGCTCAAATTGTATGTCTGTGATCCCTGGAGAGTCGACAGGTGTAAAGCCATTATTATTATTAAACCCCGGAGAGGGTTCTCATTGTTTTAATCTGGTACATTTTAGTCTTTAGATATTTTATTTCAGAAATGTTAATTTGTTTCTGAGGTCGATTTGGAGATTCAGCAAATATATATATTTTAATTATTATAAAGTAGATTTTTTTTTTAATTTTTTTAAAGTAAAATAAATTACAGGTTTCTCTTATTTCTAAAAACTCAACTACTACTAACTCAACTAGTTGAGTTGAATTAGTAGTACTCTACACTACTCTCTCTGTCTCTCTACTCTAGTGTTTGACTGCTATCCCACCTGATGGTAAGCAATGATGCAATCGTTGATGGTGAGGCGCACTAGTTTATACGGAAAGACTGCAGCTGGCAAACTGTTCCAGTCCCGAGGGACTGGAACAGTTTGCCAGCTGCAGTTTATACTGCGTACATCGAGATGTACGCAGTATAAACGACGTGGCAAAATGCTCAGTCCGGACCGTAGATGTCTCAAAAATGTAAGGGTGAATATTGCCGTACGCCGGGATATCCGATGGTAAAATTGAGATGGAGGAATCAAATCATGCAATGTCCGCGCACACTCTCCAATATTTTTTTTTGAGTTGGGAAATCATCCAATGACTTTACAGCTTTAGGGTAGAGCGGGTGGGCGTGTCAGAAATTTTACTGACTAAAACCATACATACCTATATGTATTTTAGTTATCTTAGGATCTAGTTATATCTAAGATCACGCTTTTCCTTTCAAACTTAGCATAAGCATAATCTGCATTTAAATCTTCCTACTGGTGGGATTCAGACCTGTCTAGGCGAGGCTAGAGAGTGGGCCGTAATCCACCACGCAGGCACAGTATCACATGTTTACGAATTTTTGGTTCTAGAACATGCTGGTTTCCTCACCATAGTTTCCTTCACCGTTTCAAGAGCAGTGGTTATGAAATAAATTACGCGCCTGGCTTAAACTTCACGACTTACAATCGTAAATAGGTGCCATCACTTAAAATCATTTATTTTACAAAGGTTTATAGAATAGAATAGAATAGAATAATACTTTATTGTACACCAAAAAAAGCAACAATTTTACAGAAACTTATATGGGCATTTATAAAATCGTCAGAACTAATGCACGATTAAAATTGGTCGTTTCTTACGGAGATGAATTAGCACATTGTTGCACATTAAATATTAAAAATAAACCAAACTTTTCAGAAATCCGCTATAACCCTAGAATAATATGTGGTCTAAGCCTAACTCAATTAAATTATCTTTAGTAACATATGGTGCCTCCACTTACTAGATTACTGTAGTTAATACTAGATAGAATAATTAGATCTAAAATAGTTTCCTGAATGACAGCAGTAGCAGCCGAGTGGTAACAGCCCCGACTTCCAGTTGTAGGTCACGGGTTCAAATCCAGCCAGGCGCATTAATTTGTGTAGTTTATTTCATCACCACTGCTCTCAAAACGGCGAAGGTAAACATCACGAGGAAACCGGCATGTTAAAACTAAAAAATCGAAGACATGTGACAGCCACCAATCCGCTCTGGGCCCACGTGGTGGATTACAGCCCATTCCCTCTCCTAAAGAGGAGGCCTGTGTCCCAACAGTGAAAAACATAAAAAAAGGTTGATGGGTTTCCTGAATATATTAATGATATAAGGAATCCCTGAATGATCTTATGATCACTTTGATGTTTGCCTGTCTGTCTAAACTGTCAAGGATATCAAAACTTCTCTAGGTACTACCAATTGACTTACACCCGTATTCACAAACGTTACTATGCGGTCTCACAGTGCTCGCGAGCGCACAGGGCAGGGTTTGTGAACTACGCAACACAAACGAACCAATCACAGAGCTCTATTTCAACGCTGTGCGTTTGCTTAGTCAAGGGTCTTTTGAGTATTGTTTGTGAATACGGGTGTTAGGATCCTGAAATTTGGGGTCTCATAACACAAGTGACAGAAAGACCCGCTATTTGACCGAGTGCGATAAGGCCGCCGATTATATTTTTTATTATAAGTTTTCCTTTAGGCATTTAAGTTTTGGTGTACATAACAATAAAGTGAATAATAAATAAATAAATAAAATCGCATGAAAATCTGCTTAGTACTTTTTGAGGATATCCCTAAAAGCGTGGTGGAACCTTTATAATATATATATAAAAGGGGAAACTGACTGACTGACATATCAACGCACAGCCGAAACTACTGGGACTAGGAGAGTGAAATTTTGCACAAGGCTTGTTTTTATGACGTAGGCGAACACTAAGAAAGGATTTTCCAAAATTCTCCCCCTAAAGGGTTGAAACGCGTCCAAAGTTAAACCGCGCAAACCTATTTTGACGCGGGCGAATCCGCTGGCAGAAAGCTAGTATATAGATAAAAGGCTATTTTCCAGGACGAGCTTCTTTAGGAAGAAAGCTCGTGTATGAAAGATATGATAATCCAAGCCATATTTCGCAAAGCACTCAAACTTTTAAATATAATAGGTTCTCCTTAACTGTATTTTGTGAAGTTAAAAGTTAGGCGATGTCGGGGGAAAAGTTAGTGGTATTACAATAACTATGCTACTACTGGCGTTGTTGAGATAGGTAACTAATATTGCTGTCATTGAGATATTACATACTACTCGTCTGCGCATGATTATGTGTCAAGAAAAGTTATACAATATGTTCATAGATTAGGTTATATGGATTCATTTCATTCATCATCATTTTTAGCCCAAAGTCGTCCACTGTTGGACATAGACAACACTTAAATGACGGCTCGTGTGTCTTGCGTTCATTATATTCTCACAAGCTTTACGTATAGTTTATCTGTAGCATGTATGTATTTAGAATTTTATCAGTTACCTAGTACTTACACTACAAACCCTGCTTAGCTTGAAACTAGATGGTGTTGATAGATTAAAAAAAAATGTTTTTACAAAAATAATTTTGTAACAGGGTTAAACCTATTTCACTTAAACAGCAATCAATATTCAAAAGAAATGTTAGTTTTAGTGATATTGGCGTATATTTTTAGTAGCTATTAATTAATATAAAAATTAAAGTAATTTGTGTTCCGACAATATTTTAAAAAATATCCTAATTTATTAATGTATCCTGGTACTGATAGCTCACTTAAATCGTCAACATGTCTATGGTAATCGTATGCGATAGTAGCCATTATCATTTATAGCCATAGAGAAGCTTTTACTTTTTTATGAGCACTCAAAGGAAATTGAATTTATCGGGTTAAAATATAGCTGTAACGAAAACTACATAAATAAGTTGAGATCTTCATCAGCTAAGAGGATAAGGCTATATTTTTGGATACGTTACCGAAACTTTCTAAAACAACAGTTGTCTACAATGGTACATACAGCCTCGCTTCCACACAAATTTACGGCTGCCATAATATATATGATGTACTAATGGAATAATGTCTCCAAGTTTAGATCCTGGTGAGATTGCTCTACGTAAAAGGCTAAATGTTGATCGTTTTAATCCTGTGGACGGTCAATCCCTACGTGAAACACTATCGATTTGTAAAGAGAAAATTAAAAAAGTACTTTTTTGTCTAAAATTCAAATGACTAAATGGATGAAGTCAATTTCTTTAAATAAACATCAGCTGAGCGAATCCAATAACTTGGAGGTAGGTACTACGCGACGAACAATTACATATTTACTCGAACTTGTAATTATAAAATGCGTATATCTACTTATTTTATAAAATCTGATCTGCTGGGAGAATTTTCGATGGTAATAAGTGTAGGGGAGACCGGGTACAAAAGTAACGGCGGGTCGAAAGTAACAAATGCTCTGTAGGTATATCCAATGGTCAAACACCGCATCGATGTAGTAAGTTCAAAGCGGGGCGGTACCCCCCTAGTTTGTGTTTAGTCACTACGCGCGCCTCGTGCTGTTTAGTTATGTGAGGAGACGTTTTGTGATTTCGCAAACCAAAAGTAAGTATTTTGTCGTTTTCTTATTTAGTGTTTTCATAGTCTTTTAAAAATGATACCAATCTGAATATTTGCATGTTAATTCTTGATTAGATTGATTACACAGTATTTTAATTCATTTTTGTCTAGCACATTTCATTTTAAGATTATCTTTTATATTTTAACAGAAATGTGGTCGGGTACAAAAGTAACATAGCCCTATGGGTACACAAGTAACATGTTACTTTTGTCCCCGTAATGAGTTGTTAATTTTTTTTTGCTAATCATTGTTATGTGTGTATTTATTTTAATAGGATGCTGCGACAATGCATTAGAACTACCACACGAGGAGCGAGGAAAAGCGGCTGAAGAGCATTCAAGAGATGGTACAAAAATTATAGCCTTGGCAAAAAAATATAATGTTTGTCATGTAACATTGTACAAATATATAAAAAAATGAAGCAGGAAATATTACTGCCGTAGTGGGTTATCATTGCGTAAATATAGTTTTCAGAAAAATATCTACGGGATTACTTTATCGAGTGCTCTGGAGTTTATTTCGGGTTACCTCCACCTGGAGTTCGCAAACTGGCGTATGAGTTGGTTTTTTTAAGTATTTTGCATTTAAAATGCAACTTCTTTAAATAAAATGTCTTAAAATAAATAATATGTTGATTTAGTATGTCATATTGTTTTCTTTACGAACCCTTTTGGCCTGTTACTTTTGACCCACAATGTGTTACTTTCGTCCTGCCTACGTGGTCGGAAGTAACAACTTCTCATTTTTTTTCAAATCTCTGTGAATCATATCAAATGAATAATAAAAAGCGAAATTGAGGTGCCGATGTAAAGACCATTAATGAAATGTTTAAATGGTAATATTCATTTCTATAAAATAATCACACCTAACAAGAAATCTAAGTAAAAGTACAAAATGTTACTTTTGTACCTCTGTAGACACCTCTGACACCCATAACACAAGTTCAATCTTAGCTTGGGTGTCAGAGGTGTCTATTTCTGTGATATTTTACAATTTACTACAATTTGTGTTTTTATGGAAATGCCTAATTCTTGTTAAATTGTATGTTGGAAATAAAGATTTTTATTATTATTATTATTATTATTTTGTACCCGGTCTCCCCTACTTTGTACTCCTTTATCTGTATTTGTTTTCTTTTTTTAACTATTTGTGTGTACATAAATAATTAACATTTATGTTAATAGATTACTTTTAATATAAATGTCAATTATAACGAAGACTGAGCTATAACGTTGCAAGAACTTCATGTACCTAGTAGTTCTAAGTTTTACGCTTGGAGGAAAATTTACTTTTTGGATGTCAAGATGAAAACACATTCCAGAGTTGAGTTTGATTTGTTTTGAGTTAAAAAAACTGTGTTACGTATAAACCAAGAAAAAAAATCAAGAACGCCCTAGGTATAAAATAGAATGATGTTGACAACAAACCCGTAATTTCTAGCATTTAACAGAAACCTACGATTCTAGTCCATTCCCCAGCTTTGTTAGAACGGAAATACAGAACAGATGTCGCCCACCTCGAATCGTTTACAATGACTTCACCGCAACGTTCTCTGTGACTCGTTGACACCGAGATACCTCCAAATATCCGGAGTACGGGCACCGAGCACGCAGCACAGGCGGGCTCTGAATGCGTTATGATATTGTTTCTCTCCCTCCGCCATGAATTTATTATTGTTTGGAAACTGTATTATTCTATAGCTCGATAACGGGCGTGTCCACGGTTTTCATGCTTAAAATAAACTATTTTATGCATTGGTTTAGAGGCTTTACCATATCAAGCGTGAGAGAGGAAAAGATAGAGCTTTACACTCTATTTACCTTAACTCTACCGTCCGGATTAAGCGTTTTGCCTCGTCGTTTGTACCGCGTACATCGAGGGACTGGAACAGTATGCCGGCTGCAGTGTTTCAATTTAATTTTGGTGTCTTCAAGGCTAGAGTGAATAGGCTCTTAACCTATTAATCGCCGCAGTTGTATATAAGCAACTTAACATTTTTGAGCCCCTGGCACCACAGTTGTAAATTCGCAACTAAAGTCTACGAAGTGATTTTCAAGCATATTTTTATTTATGTAGCAGCAATTTCATAATAATTATAAAGACCATCTTTGCCATTCAAGGAATTTCTCGCATTTTCCCTAAAATCACTGATTCTGAGCGCCAAATTGGCGGTGAAAAAAACGAATAAAACCCATCGCAAAATGCAAGTGTAACCTTAACTTGTACCGCCAGAGTTGTATAAATACAACAGTAGTGATGTAACACATACGTTTATTTATTGTTCATTAATGCCAACTTTAGTTTATTCAAATAACATACAAATAAGTTAGCCATTCAGAATTAGAAAGTAATTCAATGCTTGTTGCTGTTTGATTCTATTTCTAACTATAACATCTAAAACTTCACATGATTTCAGGTTGATTCATATTACAATTGTAGCGAAGGTTTTTACTAAATCCTATTTTAGTAACAACCCTAGCACTTTAATATTATCAAAAGAGTCCAGCGCCGGAGTTGTATATATGTAACCGCTTGTGACGTCATAAGCGAACTCATAATGATAATAGTGAGGGGGTACATCTGTTTAATTTGTTAAAAAAAATAATGAATTAGTGGGTACCTAATTTATTTCAATGGGTATTGAGGCTGTGTTTGTATCGCAAAATGTCGAGTGTCTGTAAAAATATTGCTAATTAGTAAAAATTTACTACACAATATAATATTTTAAGTATTTAGGTTTAGATGGCATAAAGCAAATTCATATTTAATTAAAATTTAAATAAGAAAATTAACACAATTCATTAACTTTAACAAATTTTAAATAATTAAATTTTAAATAGGAAAATTAAGGTACCTGTATTTGCCATTTCGGAGACTCGCAAAGCAATGTCCGTTAAAGCAGTGACAATTAAATGCCCTATCATTGACCATAAATTAAGATTTTTTTTTAAACAGGAAAACTTAAAACTTTCTACTACCCTTTGTCATACACAAATTGAACATATTCCTAGTTTGAGTATTAAAATCGATAACCGGAAATAATTTCACTTGTCCCCGCACTATCTACGCTCTTGTATATCTCTAATGTTAGCGCCGGAGTTGTATAAATGCAACAATAGGGATTCCGAATTTTTCCGAATTTTTCCGAAAGGAAAAGTCGAATTTTTTAGAATTATGAACTAAACTTTATCTTGGCTTTGTTAGTGTCTATGTACATGGTTATAGGTTTTTGATGTGGGTAATTTTAATCGTATTGTTGTTTGAGGGTAATGAATTAAAAAAAACATAAGATTTTCTTAAAAACGTGTAATTTTACCTTACAAATCTTGTTTGCTGTAGGGATTGGTGCACATCACTATAGTTGACTTTGAAAATACGTGATTGGCGCTAGGGGCACATTTGTTTTTAGGATTGTCTGGCGGTTAAAAGGTTAATAAACTAATGCGCCTCACCATCAACGATTGCATCACTGCTTTCCATCATGTGGAATCGCAGTCAAGCACTAGTTTATAGCAATTAAAAATATATATTTAAACAGTAAAGCCGAAGCCGATTACATCATTTAATTTTCATTATTTACAGAAGTAGAAAGAAAACAATAAAATGTAAAATAATAATAAAAATTAACAACAGACTATTGACAAGTCACGCTGGACTTTCAGAAGTCATTTAATAGGTAATACACACAGTCATACATTCATCTCATAGAGTTTCATACATTCTGATTGTATCGTGTTGCATTCTTCAGCAGAGCAAGGTCGAAGCCTCCTAGGACCAAGGGTTGATGCGCAAGCGTATTACCGGGGAACTGGGATCAAGGCACGGAAGGAACGTCTGACGCTGTCCCCCGCTTCGCCCAAGTGCGGGATTCGTCATTGGGTGATTTGAAATACCATAAAAAAAACATAGGCTTTAGTCAGTAAAAATCTGCCAATGATGATTTTCACCCCAAAAAAACGGTATCCGCGAAAGTTACCCTGCAAACGCGACGGTTTTAAAACTCGCTATCAGAAAGCCAGCGGCGGGTTGGCCGGTCCAACCCGTAGATCACACGACAATGCCAAGATCCGCTCGCTCGGCCCAACAGACCCGCATCTGTTATTTCTGTGATTAATCTCGTGACATTCATTGTGCTTTTTGGCTATTTGAATGTCAGCGGGTTTTGCTGGGAAGATTTTGATGAAAGATTAAGGTTCGGGTAGAGTTCAACTGTTACTAGTGCGTATTCTGAAGCATTACCGCGGTTTTAACACAATCCATTTAACAAGCTAAACTAGAAAGTATTTCGTTTTTGTTAGGCGACGTAGTTAACGTAACGTAATGTAGTTATTTTTCGTTTAAGGTGGGTCTTCCCGATTCGCCTATCGTCATTGGTTTAAAAGTTTGTTGCTTCATCTAAAGCAATCCAATGTGATGTTTGATGCAAAAGTAATGCCAAATAAGAGAACAAATAAAAACTCTAATTCTACGATTTACTCGAATGTTTCACAAAACTTGTTCCAGGAAATACATGTTTTATCGACTTCATTTATTAAACCATCCATTTTTTCTTCTTCCTTCCTATTCCTATTCCTTCCTATTCCTCTCCATTGGGGGCCTTCCTATTCCTCTCCATTCATCCAATTTTTACATAACAATAACTTATTAAAAATCTATTGAATAATTGAATGAACAGAAAAAAAGCTCTTAAAAATGGCACACGAGCTCGTCATTGTTATAAAATATTCACTGTTGTTTTTTATAAAATATTTTCTGTTGTTTAAAAATTGAACATTATGTTTTTATTTTCTGTTTTTATTTTTTGGTGGCTACCATTTTTGTCACTTATTAATAACTTGTTTATTTTGATACAAATACAGAAAGTTTGTTATTGTGAGCGAGGCGGAATTCGCACGAGTCATAGGCGAGTATGTTATAGAGCCGAGAGCTGCAATGACATATTTGCACGTGTGTCAAAGACGTTTTTTCAAAACACTTCTCATGGTGGTTGACCCACGCCTCGTAGGGATCGACGCGCGTCCAGCCTGGTACAATAAAATAATGTGGAAAACAGTCCATTGCCTGCCTGTAAGCGGTGGAATAATGGGTTTACGAGTTAGTATATTAAAAAATATTTGTTTTCATACGTTGTTTCCTTCACAACCATTACTCTAATAAGTTAACGATTTCTCGTCACTAATTATAAACAGCGCTAATGAAGATCGGGTAGAACTTAATAAGTACATTCAGATTAGATCACTTTAATCTAGATAATCCTGTTACCATAATTGATGATACTTGAGACCAATTTAGTGAATACTAAGCGTTGGCGCCTGTTGGCATTTGAAGCGTAAGTTAATTTTAATTACGACGCGTGGTAATACATGTCAACATAGTTTATATATTTTAAGTAATGAAACCTTTTTATTAAAGTTCGTTAAAAATAAATAATCGGAACCCGTATAGGATCACTTAGTTGTCCGTCTGTCTGTCTGTCTGTCAAAACGCTTTATTGCAGGAACGCATGAAGGTATTGAGTTGGAATTTAAACCATATAACGACTCGTAGGTCTGTGATCCCTTAAAGCTGTGAAAAATCAAACTTCTAAGTAAAAAGAGACGCCCGTGTGTTGCCATTGAGTGGACTGCCTGGAGGACACGGGACACAAGTCCTCGTGAGGGCTATCGGCGGTGGCGGAACGCCGCCGCGATTCCGATCCCGATTTTCGGGCACCGTCCGAAATCATTCCAGATTTTTTTTTATTGTTGACAAATTTTCGTTTCAATGCTAAATCACCTGATGGAAAGTGACTATACAGTCGACAATGGATCGCGCTTTCCTAGTGGTTCGACGCGATTAGGTGTGCAGGGTTTCATGGAATTTCTTATGACATATGCTAAAATTCTATTCTTTCTGTTCGTTCGACGCGGATAAATGTGCATTGACTTTATACACTCCTACAAAATAAACATAATATAAGGGTTCCATTTTTATTGACAAAGCGGAACTAAAAAAATAAAATAAAGAAATTAAAGAGCCTTTTTACAGCTGACATAATATTTGTATTTACTGGTATTTGCTTATATTATACTAGCTTTTGTCAGCGGCTTCGCCCGCGTACATAAAACATGAGTAGATTAGAGATACAGTGTAGATTATTAGACTTATTTATGTACGTTTAAAAGGGTATATATAGGTTTATATTTAATTCTACACTTGTTTCTACCCTTGATTGTTGTCTGTGTGACTCAAAGGTATGCTGGAAGAAAACTTATTGTTGAGTTAAGCTCGCCTTTGTACATGAATTGTCTAACTAATGTGTACTTTTTATTTTACACAAAACATTCAATGTTTTGTGTACAATCTACACCAATAAAATAAAGAGGTAAAGTTTGCTTTTTTGTTTATTTTTTTTGTTTTTGTTTGTATTAGGTAATCTCTGGAACTACTGGTCCGATTGGAAAAAAAATTTGCAACAATAGAAAGCTGCTTTACTCCTGAGTGACATAGGCTATATTTTATGTACGCGGGCGAAGCCAACAGAAAAAAGCTAGTAAAGAATAAAGAAGAATAAAAAAATTCAAAAACACAAGTTTAAGTATTGTTCCGAACACCTAGTTTGTCTACGAATATGTTCTACAATTAGCAACAGCAGCTAATTACTTAATAAGGTTCAAGACTCTAAGTACACTGCTGACCAGATGTTTCGCCAAATTGCCAAAGTTTTCACGCGATTTTCTTCCTTATCATCTCTGTTTTAAAGTGTGTTCTACTGTGAGAATATTGGGTAGTGTTATCATTAGGTGAGAGTGTACGTTACTGTCTTTAACTACTGAAGATAATCTTTAGGACAGTTGTAGCTTCCTTTGAGTTGATTATGATTGCTTTAGTAATCTTAATGTACGATAATCTATATATACAAAAGGAGAAACTAACTGGCTGACATATCAACGCACAGCCAAAACTACTGGGACTAGGAGCGTGAAATTTTGCACAGTGCTTCTTTTTACGACGTAGGCGAACACTAAGAAAGAATTTTCCATAATTCACCTCCCTAAGGGGAGGAAGATTCCTGCACCGGATTCGTGCGGAAGAGACGTCCGGGTGTCGCCACTGTGAGGCGAGCCCGGAGGACACGGTGGAGCACACGGTGGAGGTGTGCCCTGCTTGGGAAGAGCATCGCCGTGTCCTCGTGGGGGTGATCGGCGGCGGCAACCTCTCGCGCCGGGCCCTGGTTCAGGCCATGGTCCGCAGCGAAGAGGAATGGCAGGCGGTCGCCTCCTTCTGCGAAGCAGTAATGCTCGTAAAGGAGGAGGCCGACCGCATAAGGCAAAGGCAACGGCGTACTCGCCGTAGCCGTCGCCGCCGCGATGCTGCCGATATCCGGCCACCGTAGACACTGGCTCGCGGACGGTGAGCAATGGGTAGCTCGCCGTCCGGTCGTCTGGTAAGACCGAGTCCAAGTCGTCAACGGCGCGCACCGTTCCCGCGCGCCTCAAGGAGTTGTCAGCAAACTGCAGGGGCCCTTCAGGGTCGAAGCCTCCTGGAGCCTAGAGGGTGGTGGAAAACTGTTACCTCGACTCCAGGAATAAGGCAAGGAAGGTACGGGGTAGGTTTTTTAGTCAGTAAGAGTCTGACACTGGTCTCCCGCTCCGCCCAAGAGCGGGTTTCGTCATTGGATGATTTTCACCTACCATAAAAAAAAACCTCCCTAAGGGGAGAAACGAGTGTCCAAAATTTGTGCGAAAACCTATTTTCTAGCGGGAAAGCCGCAGGCAGAATGTTAGTTTTAAATGAAAATTCAATTCCATTATTTTCAAACTAAAAAAAAATAGGTAGGTTGATCGATTACAGGTTTTCATACGTAACCTCAGGTACGCTATGCAAATATACAAGTTGAAAGCCCGTTCCAATTTAAGGTTCCCCATTACGCAAAGTAATCTTATTCATCAAGAATATGTCGTGAAGGAGGTCAAGCGAGAACCCTTCACTCTATGAATTACTTTCGAACCCTTAAAAATCGGAAGAAGTACAGAGGTCACAAACCTTTGGGGCGAAAAAAGGTACGCGAGAGATTTATTTGGATCCTAAAATCCAAGACATGAAGAAGGGTAACATTTGACTGTGATTAACAATGGAGAAACTTTCTTTCGTCGTGAGTTATGCTTTTATAGCATATATAATTTTAATTTATATAATAATATATATAAATTAGTAATATAATAAATTAGTGTTAAATAACCTCACGATATATATTTTATTAGCTAGTTCATTCATCATTACTGCAAACTCTGATATGATAAACAAAAAACTCAGATAGTAGTTTTTTGTACCTACAGTAAATTTGAATAAAATTGATTAAATTTGATTTTAGTAGTTTTTTGTTTTGTTCATTACATTTTAATATAGATTGTTCAGAACATATAAGAAAATATTATATGGCTTGATATTTAGAGTTTTCTATAGAAGAAAGTGCCAAACAGACCGAAATTAGATGACCTGCAGGTTTAGACAAATTTATTTATTTATTTAATCTTCTTGTACAGTAGTTGAAGTCTGCTGTCCAGTTAAAAAGAAAAAAACATCTGAATTAACGATGAATTAAAGTACCCTCAGATTTCAAGTTTTTCTATCCACTACCTTAAGGTGTACAACCCCTGCATTTTACTTTCTTCCTCGACGGATCGAAAGTCACGGTTGCCACAACTTTCAATACACATAGAGATCTTAATGTTGGGAAAGCGGAAAAGGCGACATTTGTACGTCCATTACTGAAATTGCTCACAATTTTCTCTGTAGAAGTATATTTATATAAAAATTTCATAAAACTATTTTTATAATTCTATAAAATTTCTTATGACTATTAATAAAATATTATATTTTTATCGTGATATTAATTTCTGCCACAAGTTACTAGGTAAAGGTGACGGTAAATTTAGTTCAATATTAATAATGAAGTGTCTTATTTAATTATGTTGGTCCTATTTCCATCGCAAAGTTGATCTAAGCTAGATGTTATTCATTATGTTGTAAGTGGAGGCGATCGGTTGTGGCAAACACTCGCACCGGGCCCTGGTTCAGGAGGAAAAGGGAATGGGATGGCTTTGCGTCTTCCTGCGAAGTGACAATCCCTGCGAAAGACGCGATTGTATGAGTGAGCGATCTAAGCGAGTGATAAAGCCGCAGTATGACAAAACTTTGCAAGTTTATCTATAGTTGCAGTACTAATTATAAGATCCTTAATAATAGCTACCCACGTTGGTTAAAGGTCAGGTTAGAATAATTACCTAAATAAGTATCATTATTTTAATTTTTTAATATTAAATAAGTCTAATTATAATCCATCCATTGGCAATGTGTTCTTAGTACGGAAACTTTGAACTTGGCTTCAACAAATAGCAACAGGTTGATAATATCTTACCTTGGAGTAGCAAAATGGCAGGCGATTGTTGTGATGTCAAAATATAAGAGCTAGATAAAGATGTCAAAAATAATTTATTTATTAACACACATAAGTTTATATATAAGGAACCAAAAGAATAACAGAATTAGGAAGACTAAAACAGAGAACACAATAGAAGCTACCGTGGGCTTCAAGCTAGGCGCAGCCTACCTCGGTGATTCCTGGATCAATCAGTATAGGATGCTTATTAGACCTGATTAAACTATTGAGCTCCAAGCGAACACCGGCGTTTAACACCCATTGTCTTTCTATTATGTCTCTAATATCAATACTAAGGTTAGATATGTAAGCGTAATAGGTTAAAATTTACAAAACTAATAAAAATAACTAATAAAAAACTGGCCAAAAGCGAGTCGGACCCCAACACTAAGTCCGCACTTTTACATCAAAATTGAGAAAAAAGGTCAACAAAATAATTTATTTAAGTAAAAATAAAAAATAGGGTTCTTTAATTTTTTAAATTGAAATAAAGTTTTTTTTTTTTATAGCGGCATCGACAGTAAAAATACATACTTTGTGAAGTTTCATCTTATTTTTCTTACGGTTGGCGAACGATTTATAAATTCCGCTGACTGACGGATGGACAGACAAACAGACAGATGGACGGACAGACAGCTGAGGCTTAGTAAATAGACCCGAGAGCACTAATTGTGCTTGGAATCCTAAAATCCATATTACATATTATTATCTAACTAGCGACCCGCCCCAGCTTTGCACGAGTGCAATGCTGATATTAAATATATGATGTATGAATTACACACATAAAACTTCCTCTTGAATCACTCTATACATTTAAAAAAACTGCATCAAAATCCGTTGCGTAGTTTTAAAGATTTAAGCATACATTGGGACAGACAGCGGGAAGCGACTTCATTTTATACTATGTAAAGATTATCACCTATAGAACATCACTCTGTCTAGACCCAAGGTGTACCAACAGCTAAGCCCAATATATCTGTCACCACTTCACAAACACACCCCACAAATCACCATTCAGTCAGCATCATACCAACCTTCGTAACTCACGTCCCATTATGTTGGCAACATAAATTTTTGGCACACATCAGAACAATGCCGCCATTATGACGAACAATGCCGTATCTAAGTTCGGCTCACATTTAGCGGAAAATTTAGACGCGTATCGTGGGCGGTACGGTGATTTACTTGTTATGGGTCGTGTTGGTAGGATGTCAGGAAAACATATTGAGGAGTGAAAGAAATGGATTTGTAGGTGAAATGTCAACGTTTTGGTGCTTTACACGATTATTTAATGATAGAATGTAGAGATGTAATGGTAGTTGTTATATCGGAATCGAATCTCCGGTTCCGAATTCGATTTAAATTTCTTTTCATCGAAAATGGAAGTCAGAACCGTTAAATTAAATTGCTAAAACTAATAAAAAACTCAGATAATGAAGAGCATATTCACAATGTTGCAATTAGGAAACAAAACAAAAAGTGAAAGAGTAATCAATAGAAAGCACGGGGCAGTTCAGAAATCCTAGTAATCCTAATTACTTTTTATTTTCAAGATCGGTGTCCCTGTTACTAAAATATTTCTTTCACCGAAAATTATTTAACAACGCTTCCCACCCTATGGTGGAGCGAGACGGTGTGTCAGGCTTGTACTCACTAAAACTACACCTGTATTTTTCGGTTGCCTTTTGCGTTCCAGAAACACTGGTTTTTCTTTTGAAAAAGATCTTATGACTCTAGAGGTAGAAACCCCATTAAAGAAAACATTACTAGAATTGAAAATTGAATAGAATTTCCTTTTTCAAAAGCAGAAAACTTACCTAGCTAAGAAAAAGCCATCTTACCTCGTAGATGTTATCAACCACGTTTTGCATTTAACGCTTTTCTGTGATTTTCCGCAAGCGAGCAAGAAATCGAGATAAATATACGAGTGTTGTGTAAGTTATCTGCTTGCAGTAACCTTGGCAACGCGCCCGTTGATAACACAGTCAAAGAATGGCGAGGACAGGAATGCGAAATGAAGAGAGATAAGAGAATGTATGCAGCGGTGAAATGATGCGGTTGGAAAAAATGAAGGTGAATTTGAAAGGATTTTTTCAGTCTACGGATGTTTTTAAGATCATGCGAATTTCATCACGCATGCAGAATTGCCCTGCATGCGTAACTGTTTTCTTGCATGTGTTTATTTTATTGTAATGTGTGGTATACGTTCGTGGGATGGGGGATCCTGAACAGTAGCTCCGCATGCGGAACAATCCGCATGTGTGATGAAATCTGCACGATATTGAATACACCCTTAAGTGAATGTTTTGAAATTCAGTGTGTGTTTGATACTTTATCACGCTGGAAGGACTGAACGGATTTTTCTTGGGCAGATCATCCTGGAATAGCACATCTTCTTCTTGCACACACTGATAGACAAACACACAAACTGACAGACAGGTGAGTTCTGCGCCATCACCTCTTTCGCGATACGACGCCATGCACCTCTGTGTTTGGCGGCTTGGGAGTTTTCACTAACGCTGCAGTGTGTCTTAGATTTGATGAGGTAGTATAACCAGCTTTTTAATGTTCCCACTGGCAAGCCTCAGGCCATAAATCCACCACACGGTTCCAGAGCTGGTTTGGTGTATGTCACATACCTATATTTAAATTTTTAATTCTGGAACATCCTGGTCTCCTCACGACATTTTCCTTTACAGCTTTAAGAACAGAGGTGAAGAAATAAATAACATAAAATGCATCTAAATCATTAAAAAAATCTAAATGCATCTGCCTGGAAATTAACTCACAACATGTTGTTGAACATGTATTGGAAATAACCCAAGTCTGGGCCATTACTGCCATGCCCTTATATATTTTAGAATAATAATTTAAACAATCCTTATTGCTATTGCAGCATGTCACTTAATGAAGAGCTTAATTTAGTCAAAAAATAAACAAATTAAATAACATTTCAAACAAAACAAGTCAAAATAGGTAAGTTTCAAATAACTCTAAAGAATAAGTTCATGACCTTTTAAAAACATTAAACCTCAAAATAAACTCGTTCGTCAAAGCGAACGTACCTTTAAATAGCAAACGTTTGAATGGCAACATCTTTTCAGTAGCAACAATACGCTGTTCCAACCTACCTATGTACGAACCTACCCCTGTACTCGTACAAACGTCGACTACCCGCAGTATCGCACAATGGCCGTGTGTAATTGTTTTGCTAAAACGCAAAACGTGTTAATTTCCCGGCAGCGCACAAAAGAGCGAGATAGCATTCATCTGGCGTCGCGATAACGCGGACAAAGTGGTTCACGAGGGGCCAACTCGGTGTAGTGACGGGGGAACAAAGGGACAAGTTCGTTGGGTATTCAGATTTTTGTCATTTTCTAGAGAGAGATTTTTGTCAAAATATTGTAGTAAGTTAGCGTATTTAGACTTGGTAGAGTTGTAAAAAGACATTTAGGTCTTTTTTCTTCGAAGCCGTATGTAGATTAATCAAGTGAAAAATCTTTGAAGATTTTTTATTTGATCAGTCATTTTTTCCAGATGAATACTAGGCGAGAAAAAAAAATACCTAGTTTTGACATCGACACGCTAAAAGATATAAAATACTGTGTAAAACTACTACTGTGTAAATACTGTGTAAAATACTGTGTACTGTGTAAAATTAAACATTTGGAAAAAAAATACAGTTGATTTTCCTTTTAGCCAAATCTGGCCAGGGATGATGCAATGGTTAAGCAATTGATTGCAGCGCATAACGTATCGTAAGTTTGATTTCCGCACGGAACAAATGAAGTGAAATGTAGAACATACAGATGGCTATACAGATAGTTTTCGGTCAGGATGTTTCATGAGTCTATAAATATGTTTATGAACGCACTTACTGTTCAGGGAGCATTATTATAATAAACAAATAACAATAATGCCTTTCATACTAAAAATAGATACAGAATTTTGAAATTCAATTTCGTTGTTTTTCCTTATGGATTGATACCCTCTGTGTTTTGTTTATATTTAAATTTGCATAACTTATTGTGTTTAAGAATATTTTATCCGAAAGTAAAAATCTCATTCGCTCATTCATTCGGATAATTATTTCCATGTGCAAAACAACAAACAACAACAACCAACACTACAACAAACAAACAACAACTACAACAAAAAATAATAACAACAATTCTCCCTTTCAACAGCTCTAATTAGCCGCAACGTGTTGCGCTGCTGACGCGCGGCACGTTGCGACTAATTTGAAGGCGCTCTAACACACAAAGTTATCCTACTGTACATTGCCTTACTACACAAAGTACACAGAGGTAAATAACGTCGGACATCGCTTTGCTTACAGTTCAGAACACTTGGAGCCGTTTTTAGACATTACACGTTTAACGTCGCTCTGATAGCGCACACAATGTTAGACCCACTTACCTGATGAGTTCACCCCACAATCATTGCTATACCACTGATAAGGGATGCAAATTGATGGGGCTGGAGTATCTGGTCTATGGTTGAAGTTTTGTCAATATATAATACTAGCTTTTGTCAGCGGCTTCGCCCGCGTACATAAAATATAGCCTATGTCACTCAGGAGTAAAGTAGCTTTCTATTGTTGCTAAATTTTTTCCAATCGGACCATTAGTTCCAGAGATTACCCCCTACAAACAAAAAAACATAAAAACAAAAAAACAAACTTTACCTCTTTATTATATTAGTGTAGATGTAAGGGCCCCAGTTTTAGTAAGATATGATTGGGTATTTTCCTTTCCTGCCTCTCGTTTCAGTAATATTTTATATTACTAGACCAATAAAATGTTTGTGAATGAAATCCACTTTTAAATTCTCGTTTGGTTCAATACTAGTTCAGCACCTAATCCACTTTAAAATCTTGTATCATTTCATCCTGCTTTGGTGCTTATTCTACTATTATAGAATCTACTATTATATTTATAAAATCTTATTTGGTTCTAATAAAGTAAATTAATCAAGGCTAGAGTGAATAGGTTCTTAATAAACTAGTGCGCCTCACCATCAGGTAGGATCGCAGTCGAACATTAAGTTATATTAAATAAAATAAATATTATTTTCAAGAAATAACAAAATGAGCTAAAATTGCATACCCGAAACATAGGCTCTAAGCCATCGATGGACGAAGTGGGTATATCTTTTGGCCACCGCATTAAGAAGACTGATCTAAATTGATAGCCTATGAGTCTCCATAAAAAAACCGTTCTTGTAAAAAGAATGCAAACTTAGTTGCTTACTACTTTTCTTGCTAAAAAAGTATACTGACACTTTTTTAGCAAGAAAAGTGGTAAGCAACAGCTCTTCTGTGTAGATTTCACAGTTTAAATGAACGTGGTTGCTCGGCAAAGTAAGAAGTAAATAATTGAAACTGACGGTGCCCAGTTCTCTTCAGTTCATTAACAATCACCTGCAGACGCCTGGGTGAGCAGATCAATTAATTGATAACTTTGTGACCTATTTTTGTCTAGATTCTCAATTCAGTTTTGACCTTTATTCTATACTAGCGACCCGTCCCAGCTTCGCACGGGGGCAATGCTTATATCGAATATATTATGCATGTAAAAATAAAAATATAAACCTTCCTCTTGAATCACTCTATCTATTAAGAAAAGCCGCATCATCATTATATTTGTATGCCGATTATTGGCCGAACATACAGATCAGCTAACATGTATAAATAACACATTTTTGTACGTATGTTCACAAATAAAGATTGATTTGATTTGATTTGATCAAAATCCGTTGCGTAGTTTTAAAGATCATACAAAGGGAGGAAGCGACTTTGTTTTATACTATGTAATGATAGTCAGTAGTAGTCGTTGGTGTCCGTGGCATCACCAGGCCCTATCAGAAAACCAGCGCTGCGTTATTTTACATTCTTCTTAAATATCGCAGTATATACTGAGGTAGGAGCATTTTGGCCTCGCACAGAGCATAGTTGATTTTTCCTATTTTAATTTTAGTTTTCTGATTTGTTGTAAGTTTAAGTATAAGTTACATATAGATTAAGTAGTTATTTTTTATTTGTCCTGTGCGTTTCAAAATAAATGTTTTTCTTTCTTTCTTTCTTTCTTCAGTATAGTGTGTTGCGTATTATTTTAGTGTTAATGTGGCTCTAGAACACAAAGAGCAACTGGAGGTTAACGGTGGGTTTTATTAAGTAAAAGTTTGACAGTTCAATCCATCATTGGTCGTCGAGTCGAAGCTTCAAAGTCTTGAGCATCGACGCCGAGTTGCTAACCTGTCGGTCTTCTACCGGTAGATTAGAAACTTTGAGTATCACTGTACAAAGGTACAGCTAAGAAGTGGAATTTCCTGGAGAAGATAGTGTTTCCTTCTGGACATAGTCTTCTTTCTGGATATTTTCAGACATGAGAGAATTGGAGACTTCTAGGCAAGCAGTTTTCATCAGGTGTTCTGGTGTAGTTATTCATTCATTGGTAAAGTGCGTAAATGTAGAAAAAATCTTCTTGCTCCATCCAGTGCGGGAGGACCTATTGGGAGAAAAATTTATGATGGCATACCGTCTGGGTGTGTTGTGTACATAAGTTAAAATTATTAAAGTATGGAGAGATGAGTTGATAAGTTTCGAAATATTCGTCAATTAATCTCTATATTAGCAGTATTATTTATAGTTGTACTACCATGTATTATTACTGTACCACTGTAGCACCATAATTATGTGTATCAATGGGAAATAGCATTAATAGAGGTCGTAATTAATCATCATTATTACATAGTATAAAACAAAGTTGCTTAGTCCCTATGTATGCTTATACCTATCTTTAAAAGTACGCCACGGATTCTGATGCGGTTTTTTTAATAGATAGAGTGATTCAAGAGGAAGGTTTATGTGATTGTGTATAATACATGCTAATATATTCAATATCAGTACCCGTGCGAAGCTGGGGCGGGTCGATAGTATACAACAAGAGAAAGTTTGATTTTCAAATGCTCCATTTCCTTCACAGAACCATAACCCGTATTTTTTTGAAAGCCAATAACAATGATAAAAAGACAAACGATCAGTATTTGAACATAAAGGCGGCCTATAATTCTTCAATAATACTATAAACTGTCAGGTCGGCTCACTGGGATCGAAGTGGTAAGCCATAACGTCGTCGAATAAGTTCGGGGTCGAATCGACCCCGTATGCCGCCATTCTCGATAAGTCACGGTCAAGGGCAAAAGCCCCTAAAGCTGTTCGGGTTCCGATTTAGAACAAGGAACTTGAAAGCCTTCTGTACCTTTAAATTTGATGTTTCAAAATATTCAACATGTAAATGAAATTGTGTATTATATATTACCCTTCCTTATACACCCCAATTAGAAAGTTGCTTTTCACAATTCAAATAGGTAATGGTATTTTAGATTTTGTTTTAAAGAAACTAATTAATAACATTGTGTTATTTATTTTGCAAATAGGTTTAAAAAAATTCTTATACATTTAGATTTGAAATAGATGAGGCGGCCGTTTTTTTGAGAGACACCTAAGTTTTAAAAAGGTGTCTCTTTTAGACACTCATTGTTAGTTTTCTTATTGTCTCATTTTTTGTATAATCTTAAGTGTCTATTCGGACTTTCTATATTTTTTGTGGATGGTGTGTGCTGAATAAAATATGTTTTTTGCTTTCTTTTAAAGTCCGTACTGCAAACATTTAATTCTAAAATCATATGAGAACCTTGCGGATTAGTGTCTGAGATGGTCTTTTGAAGAATGAATTCTTTTTCATGAATAACTATGACTGTTGGTAAAAGTCATATAAAACTTTCAGTAGTTTTTGGGTTTATCGCAAACAGAAAGATAGACACATGGTTTATTGGAAGTAAGGATTCGTATTTTTAGTTGTTGGGAGTAGAAAAGTTAATGCTGATTATGGAATTGGCAAGATTATTATTGCCAACTGGCAATAAAATTCATCCCTAAATCAGTAACTATATTGTAGGGAAAACATTTTTTCAAGCCTGCTAAATTATCCCCTATTCGTATGTACGAAGAAATCTTGTATGAAATTGTTATATAAATATAAGCATCTTGTACTTCACTAATTGGCCCAAAATGTTTGTCTAACATTTGTCCCAACATCATCTGCGACCAACAATGATGTTACTTACACTGCGTGTCAAAATGCCGAGCAGGCGTGCTAAGCAGGAACAATGAAAAGCGTGTCTACGTGTCAGAGGAACACGCAAGCTGTTATCAACTTTATCGTGTTGTAATAAGGTGAAAAATATGTTGTTTTTGTATAAGATGGTTTAACTGTGGGGATTTTAGGCTCACCGTGCCTTCATTAGCCCCATTACGGATAAAGGGAAAAATTGAAGGAAATCCATTAGCATTATCAGAGGAACAAAATTTTGTAAGATCCCTGTGGTGATACGTGTACTGGAAGGCACCTGCTTTTATTTTCGGATCGGTTTTGTGTATTTAATTTGTCAATGTCTGTACAATAAATCTTTGGAAATTTGCGTTTTGGGAACACTTTCATTATGCGTACATCAAGCGTGCTCCATCGTCGACCACATCATCGGTTACCATCAGGTGAGATTATGGTCAAACGAAAGCCAATCTAGAATTTTAAAAAAATTATCCATGTTAAGGCAAGTTCTTATGCATCCTCATCCATCAGATTCCCGCCGCCTTCATCAGGTCAGTAGTCCACCTTCTAGGAGGCCCTCCAACGCTGCATCTTCCAATCGTTGTGGCGATATTTGGGGGAGGCCTATGTCCAACAGTGGACGTCTTTGGGCTGAAATGATGATGATCAGTCCAAGTTTTTTATAGCTGTTATAAGAAGAATTAGATACTAAATACCAGTCTAATTTAATCTTTTGAGTACATAATAGAAATACAATAGGTGTGCGAACGCTGGCGTTCGATCAGGGCTCAAGAATTTAATGTTGTTTTTTCATACTTTTCTCAACCCATCTCTATATTAGCATTATTATTTAAAGCTGTACTACTGTACCATTGTAGCACCATAATTATATGTTTTAGTGAGAAATAGCATTAATCGAGGCCGTAAATAATATAAAACAAGAGAAAGTTTGATTTTCAAATGCTCCATTTCCTTCACAGAACCATAACCCCTATTTTTTGGAAAGCCAATAACAATGATAAAAAGACAAGCGATCAGTATTGGAACATAAAGGCGGCCTATAATTCTTCAATAATACTATAAACTGTCAGGTCGGCTCACTGGGATCGAAGTGGTAAGCCATAACGTCGTCGAATAAGTTCGGGGTCGAATCGACCCCGTATGCCGCCATTCTCGATAAGTCACGGTCAAGGGCAAAAGCCCCTAAAGCTGTTCGGGTTCCGATTTAGAACAAGGAACTTGAAAGCCTTCTGTACCTTTAAATTTGATGTTTCAAAATATTCAACATGTACATGGAATTGTGTATATTGTATACCCTTCCTTATACACCCCAATTAGAAAGTTGTTTTTCACAATTCAAGTAGGTAATGGTATTTTAGATTTTGTTTTAAAGAAACTAATTAATAACATTGTGTTATTTATTTTGCAAATAGGTTTAAAAAAATTCTTATACCTACATGTAGATTTGAAATAGATGAGGCGGCCGTTTTTTTGAGAGACACCTAAGTTTTAAAAAAACTTAGGTGTCTCTTTTAGACACTCATTGTTAGTTTTCTTATTGTCTCATTTTTTGTATAATCTTAAGTGTCTATTCGGACTTTCTATATTTTTTGTGGATGGTGTGTGCCGAATAAAATATGATTTTTGCTTTCTTTTAAAGTCCGTACTGCAAACATGTAATTCTAAAATCATATGAGAACCTTGCAGATTAGTGTCTGAGATGGTCTTTTGAAGAATGAATTCTTTTTCATGAATAACTATGACTGTTGGTAAAAGTCATATAAAACTTTAAGTAGTTTTTGGGTTTATCGCAAACAGAAAGATAGACACATGGTTTATTGGAAGTAAGGATTCGTATTTTTAGTTGTTGGGAGTAGAAAAGTTAATGCTGATTATGGAATTGGCAAGATTATTATTGCCAACTGGCAATAAAATTCATCCCCAAATCAGTAACTATATTGTAGGGAAAACATTTTTTCAAGCCTGCTAAATTATCCCCTATTCGTATGTACGAAGAAATCTTGTATGAAATTGTTATATAAATATAAGCATCTTGTACTTCACTAATTGGCCCAAAATGTTTGTCTAACATTTGTCCCAACATCATCTGCGACCAACAATGATGTTACTTACACTGCGTGTCAAAATGCCGAGCAGGCGTGCTAAGCAGGAAAAATGAAAAGCGTGTCTACGTGTCAGAGAAACACGCAAGCGGTTATCAACTTTAACATGTAATAAGGTAAAAAATATGTTGTTTTTGTATAAGATGGTTTAACTGTGGGGATTTTAGGCTCACCGTGCCTTCATTAGCCCCATTACGGATAAAGGGAAAAATTGAAGGAAATCCATTAGCATTATCAGAGGAACAAAATTTTATAAGATCCCTGTGGTGATACGTGTACTGGAAGGCACCTGCTTTTATTTTCGGATAGGTTTTGTGTATTTAATTTGTCAATGTCTGTACAATAAGTATCTTAGGAAATTTGTGTTTTGGGAACACTTTCATTATGCGTACTGCAAGCGTGCTCCATCGTCGACCACATCATCGGTTACCATCAGGTGAGATTATGGTCAAACGAAAGCCAATCTAGAATTAAAAAAAAAATATCCATGATAAGGTAAGTTCTTATGCATCCTCATCCATCAGATTCCCGCCACCTTCATCAGGTCAGTAGTCCACCTTCTAGGAGGCTCTCCAACGCTGCGTCTTCTTATGTGTTTAATTAAAATGAGAAAATGTTCTTATGTGTTTAATTAAAATAATTATTCTAGATAGAAAAGTCTTGAAAAGATTTTTACAATATTGATACCAATCAAAAGGTTTTTTATTTTTCAATATGTTCATTATAATTATTTATTTTACGTAACGTAACGGTAACGGCTCGACTTACCCACCTTAACCCAGCCAGGCGCATTACTTTGTGTAATTTAATTCATTACCACTGCTCTCCAAACGGTGAGGGCCATCATCGTGCGGAAACCGGCATGTCCTAGAACAAAAAAAAAAAACCGAAGACATGTGACATCAACCAATCCGCACTGGGCTCGCGTGGTGGATTATAGCTCATTTCCTCTCGTAGAGAGGAGGCTTGTGTCCCAGCGGTGGGAAAATGTTTCACACTTTCCAACTGTTTATCGTTTGTGAAATCGGTTCAGTATTAATTAAAAAAAATATATCTTAAAGTGCGCAATTGTATGTTGAGTCGATATCATTGCTCGCGAGTGTATGTCTCTTTACCACTGTATTACTAAAAGTTTCATCATGACCTGGATAAACTAACCGTGACATTGTCTATGAGTGACAGGTAGAAGATTGCTCCAGGTCCTCAGCCCTCTGACGCGATATCTAAAAGGCTTTGACTATAGGTACATGGAACTTTACTCGTCTAAAATCTATCCTACTTGATACTATAAAAGTGAAAGTTCATCTTTACATATTAGTTTTTATTATTAATAGGCTCACGCTTGGCTGTTAATATACTCAGCTGATTGCAACTTTTTTTTTTAAATAAATTTTGCCTCATCCTAGGAATTACTCCTGTATCGTGAGTGCGTTCACAAACATTTAAAGTCAAAAAACTAGATTCCCAGACCGGAACACCTATCTGTAGGCCATACAAATGTGTGCGCCTAGCCCGTTCCATCATCGGACCACCAGATGTACGGCATTGCGCCACCGGTACATGGTGGATATCCCACACATAGGTACGAAACATTTTGGGAACACATTCATTATGCGTACAGTCAAGGAGTGTGAAATTCCTTGCCGGAGTTAGTATTTCCTGAGGGCTACAAATCGGGAATCTTCAAAAAAAAAAAAAAAAGAAAAAATCAAGAGTGAATAGATTACTTCTAGATAAGCGCGCTCCATCGTCGAATGCATCGTCGCTTTTCATCAGGTGAGATAGCGGTCAAGCGCGAACCTATAATCAGTCCGTGCGGGAATCGAAACCGCGATCCTCAGAGCAGCAGTCAATCGCTCAACCACTGCGCCAACCAGCTGCGTCAACGGCTAGCCGGATTTAAGCCATAGGTAGATAACAAAATAGAAAATAGGATATTTCATATTTTGACTGGATATATTTGTAATTCAGTAGTACGTTTATACTACTACTATAATAGTAATAGTAAATATAATAAATAATACGTGTAATAGTACTAAAAAAGTCTAGGAAATTAATGGTTGAGAAATAGATAAGAAGGGTTCAGGATATAATTTGTTACTACAATGAAGATTGGACCGGATCTCCTCCAGTCAATAAGCTTTGTTCGGGAAAGCTATGATGATTAATAGATTTAACAATGGGTTTACGAGTAGCAGCTGATCGGTTTTTATATCTGTTAAGCGTTTCTAGTGATTTGGTTTTTCTTTCGGTGGGTAAAAATCATCCATTTTCTAGATGATCCAGTGACAGTGTTTCTTGCTTAACCAGTGCCAGAGGCTTTCTTTTAGGAGCAAACCCTTGGCCCCAGTAACCTTCGACCCGTCCCTTTGTGAAGAATATTGAAGAAAAAAAAATATTAACCATCTAAATATAAAATCTTTTACTCTACTCTTTTTCTACTCTTTTTTTGTTACCAAAAATATTATTTAATATACATCGTATCACTGACATCGCCGCACAAACAAATACCATGCGTTCAGTAAATGATTCTGGACCCCTCATTGGTGGAATATTTCGTCAGTTTTTTTCCTATTTCTTTTTATCCTTAGCTTACCTCCTCTTTCATTTCAAACGTTTGTCAGTTAAAAACATACTAAGTCCTAATAGTATCTACTTAAAGTTCACTTTAATATTAAAACTGTATTAAGTTGTTATTCTAATAAACTTGGACGATATTTATCTCTCTCGTCATGACACCTGAACCTATTGCATCACACCTAACAACGTCAAAAAAAAAAACACAAATTCAATGAGTCTCTGGCTCTCCCTGTTGATCTGCAAAAACATGTACCATACATTGAAAGAAAATGTACTTATGACATTTCTGTCTTTCTACAAAAACCAGCACCCAAGTCCTCAAACTAAATGAGGCCTCACCATCCCAAAAACAAACGTTTTTGCCTCCACCAGCAATCGACCCACTCCTCAAGTCCACACAGATTCGTCACGTCACGTTACTTTAAGCCTAGTCACGCTTAACTTATTTCTCATTTATTTTTCCAAGGGATCATAGCGGGACATAGGATTAAGGGTCGTTTTTCACATGCAGTGCTATGCTATTTAGCTATGGATGCGTTTTATCATATTATTATTATCAGCCTTTTTAATATTCCCACAACTGGGAGACAGGCCCCCTATGTGAGAAAGGAAATGGACCATAATCCACCATGCGGGTCCAGTTCGACGACGGCGCGAACTGTTCCCGCGCGCCTCAAGGAGTTGTCAGCAAATATAGGGGCCCAGGAGGGTCGAAGCCTTCTGGGGCTAAGGGTTGATGCGTAAGCGGACACCGGTATCCTGAAACCAAGGCAAGAAGGAACGGTGGGTCGTTTAGTCAGTAGAAGTCAGACACTGTCTCCCGCTCCGTCCAAGGACGGGATTCGATTGATGAAATTAATTACACAAATTAATGTACTTGGCTGAGTTTGAATCCGCCACCTACAACTTTTAAGGACATGTATGTGTACTTGTATAGATGCGTTTGATATCTACCAATCATATTCTTGACTGGCCTGTGGGTCTAGTGGTTAGTGACCCTGACTGCTGCTGTAAGTCGATTATCACCAAAGACAAATGTTCCTATGATGAGCATGATCATTTGTTCTGCGCCTGGGTGTAATTTATCTAATTTATCAGTTGTCTAGGACTTAGTTGAAGTACAAGTTCTACTTAGTTTGGGGTTAGATAGCGTTGTGTGAAAGTTGAGGAATGTTATTATAATTCATTGGCCTATATGGCTTAGTGAAAACCATTTCAACTAAACTATGTTGTTATATGGATGGATGTGTGCCTGTTTTGTATGTGTGTATTTTTTTGAGATAGTAAATCATCCGATTACTTCTCCTACTCTAGGGTTAAGCAGGAAGGCGTGTCATATTTTTTCCGTTTAAAACTACATAGTATCCTAGCGTACTAGAATTAGTTTTTTATTTGGAAAATCCTCATGGCCATGACAGATATCAGCTCAATACAGTCCTACGCTTTTGCTGACGGTTCTTTGTGGCACGCGTGGAATATTGCGCGCTCTCGACGACTAAGGCTTGGTCTGGACAGTCACCATGTCACTGGACGGTGCGCTACCCATTACTACCGCAAGCCCACACCTACGGTGGCTAGGGTTTGAACTGCGACTTCCGATGCCCGAGTGACTCCTACTGTGGCTATTATGAATTATCGTGACTGGTGTAGATATAGGTATGTAAAAAGCAGTGTATCTACAGTAAGCATGCCATTATTACTGAAACTAGACTTTTATTTTGTCATCTTCATTGGTCACGGAAATAATTGTAACATAGTTCTTGGTTTGTTCCGGACAATTACTGCCGCGGTAAAAAGCATAGGATATTTGGTGTGTTTTAGTGTCACACTGCTGCCCGTGCTCATTCTCAAGTAACTCGCACTTTGACTATTCTAAATAGTCTCTTGGATTTCAATCCAACTGAATATCTGCGATCCGACCTGATGGTAAGCAGGGATGCAATCATTGATGGTGTTGATGTACGTGTACATGTTATTTACAATTTTATTATATTTTTGTTTAGTTACCGTAATATTGATTGTTACAATGTTGAAATTAATTAAATCTCTAATATAATAAAGAGGTAAAGTTTGTTTTTTTTGTTTGTAGGGGGTAATCTCTAGAAATACTGGTCCGATTGGAAAAAAAATAGTAACAATAGAAAGCTGCTTTACTCCTGAGTGACATAGGCTATATTTTATGTACGCGGGCGAAGCCGCTGACAAAAGCTAGTAATAAATATTTGCGTAGCTTAGCTTTTACATTCTAGCTTAGCTGCGTAGCGTATCTCTGGTAGTAGTAAAGCACCCTAAGGGCAATGTCACACGTGCCGTCAAGCGCCGTCAGTGGCCGTCAAGCGGTGTGTAAGTCAATGTATGTTTTAAAAGAACAAAGGTCTTTGTGAGAGAGAGCCGTCAGTCTACTGTAATGGTTTAAAGGCTTTGCTTATGATAAAAGGTGTTTTGAACTTGACTTCGTGTGTTTTGTTTATCATGTCCTAGCTCAAGTCCCTTGTGAAGTTCTGTTGAATATAACGAAGGTTGTTTGTATTTGATTTATAAATAGATTCCACTCGGGCTTGAAAATAACCTATGCCTTACTGGGAATTAAACCCAGCCAAACGCATTACTTTGGGTAATTTATTTCATCACTTCTGCTCTCAAAGCTCTCTTTAGCGGACCCCGGGCACCGAGGTGAAAGCCAAGGTAGCAACCGGGACGGGCGCTAGATTGATGATGATGACTTCTGCTCTCAAAATGGTGAAGAAAAACATCGCGAGAAAGTCATCACGGTATGTCGTAGAACCAAGAATTCTAAGACATAAGATATCCACCAATCTGCACTGGGTCCTCGTTGTGGACTATAATCCATTCACTCTCCTAGCGAGGAGGCTTCAGTTTTAACGGTGGGAAATATTATAATGCTATGGTATGCTCAAAACGGTGAAGGAAAACATCGTGAGGAAACCGGCATATCCTAGAACCAAAAATTCGAAGACATGTGACATCCACCAATCCGCACTGGGCCCGCGTGGTGGATTATGGCCCATTCCCTCTCCTAGAGATAGGAGGCCTGTGTCCCTGCAGTGGGAACATTAAAAGGCTGATGATGATGATGATGATGGTATGCTATGCTTACTGGGAATGAGCTTGTTAACACGCAAGACAAATCATGTGGGCAATGAACGAGACAAATAAATGGAACGTATTATTTGGTACACACACTGCAGATACAAGCAATGCAGAAACTAGGAATGAAACGAAACAAGATATGTAGAAAATTGACTTAGAAGTACTCTTAAGGGTACTCCACAAATATTCATTCATGAGAAATCGATTTCTCATAAAAGCCAATCTTTCAAATAAACAAAGAAATTCCCAAATCGGTTCCCAAATGGTGGAGAAGAGATAAAATTTAAAAAGAAATCCAACCAAATTGAGAAAAAAAAATCGAATTGAGAAAATCTTTTTTTGAAGTCAGTCGATTTAAACATTTCGACATAAATCTGTTTAAAATTCTGTGACGAAGAATATTTTGATTAAATCATACAGGGAGCTTAATTTAATCCAGTCTCAATTTTCCTTTCGATCGCTGCCTCTACAAATAAATAATGAATCCGATCGTTCGCTTTATATCTGACTCCTGCAGCTGAATGGCGTATTTCTCATTTTTTCGTAATGATCGGAATACGTCGGTACTTCAATTCGAATTCCTCATTATTTATTGGAGTACTCCGATTTTGTATGTAAAGGATATGGACGTTTTTTGAATGAGTATTATTGGTAGCGGTGGCATCTGAGGGATCAGGTATGGCTTTTAGGTTGTACGCTTGCCTTTTTGGGACAGATTTTTAATTATTTTTATTTTCTTACTTGATAATAAACATACTTCCAATAGAGATATAAATCTCCACACATTTTTGGATCTTTTATGAAAGAAAAGGTATGTATATATTTGGGGTCTTATATATTCTTTTATTACAGATATACATAGGATAATATTAAAAAAAATATAAACTAAACTAAAATAAATACAACTAAAAGTACATTATTACGTATATTTAAAACTAAAAGTAGACCGATGACCTGGTCAGGGTTGCTGGAATCCGATGGATACAAGACGCACAGTACCGGTCTTTGTGGCGGAGCTTGGGGGAGGCCTATGTCCAGCAGTGCACCGTCTGAAATGATGATGATGTTTAAAACTATAGTCACTTTCAGAAACAGCTCAATAACATAATCTTATTACATAACGATGATGTTCGAGGACCTTTGAGGAATAACAGCTGCATGGGTTGATTTGGTAAAGGTGCACCAAAGACTTGGTGAGGGTTTCAAAAATACGATGGATGTGAGACTCATAGAATCGTTCAGTGTAAAGATGCATAGGAACTTGCGAATGCCTTATTTCGAAAAGTGAATGTCTTTCAGTTGAAAATATGATGATGAAAGTCATGTCAGACATCTATCTACACCTTTAGAAATAAAACGGGTACTCAAATAAACTGTGAGTTGGGTAGATTTATAAGGTTAAGTCATGCTATCCAAGCTAAAAAATGTGGCAACGTTGTTATCTATACATAGTTCAAAATACATAATTAAAAATGACTGCTTCATAA
Organism: Mythimna loreyi; assembly: GCA_029852875.1. Classification (NCBI taxonomy): domain Eukaryota; kingdom Metazoa; phylum Arthropoda; class Insecta; order Lepidoptera; family Noctuidae; genus Mythimna; species Mythimna loreyi. The sequence continues at coordinate 23,044,981 of CM056785.1, forward strand.
AAAAAAAAATAAGGAAAGTTATCGCTCCGCACTGAACTCATACCTAGTGTGAGTCCACCGCCGTGAACTCGCACTAGGTACGAGTATGTCCTCGGCTTTATGCTGAGTATTGCGCGGACGTAGCGCACTAGAATTAAGTTTTAGTTTATGGTTTTAACTTTTTTTCCTTGTTATTAATTCTTTTTTTATTTTAATTATTTTTTAAATTACTGTTTTAGTGCGTCATTTCCCGCAAATAAAAAGTTTATTTTTCTTTTCTTCTATATACAAAATTAATGTCCTGCGACAATGGTAATAATCAGACTATGAGATACTACACTAATATAATAAAGAGGTAAACTTTGTTTTTTTGTTTGTGGAGAATCTCTGGAACTACTGGTCCGATTGGAAAAAAAATAGCAACAATAGAAAGCTGCTTTACTCCTGAGTGACATAGGCTATATTTTATGTACGCGGGCGAAGCCGCTGACAAAAGGTAGTCTTAATTATAACAGCATTGTTTTGTAACTTTTGTAAATAGGAAATAATTAAATATGGTGAGGGAGATAAAAAAAAATGTGTATGGAGTACTCCAGCCCATGAGTCCAAAGTTGGCATTTGGCAGCTCCAGCCAAATGCCAGCTTTGGACTCAGTGGAAAGGCGTGCGAAGAGTGCATCTGATTGGTGATCTAGATTTGGTTAAGTCCAATCTTCAAAATCATGAGCTAGGGTACCCAGCCTTTCGATATTATACAGGATGCATTTTGTAGAGTGTGCGCGGGAACCGTCTCATTTCCACCAACACAACCTGACGTACGGTGAGTAGATCCCTTACGTTATTGAAATCTCTACAGTCCGGCCTAAACGTTTTGCTTAGTCTTAAATATCGTATTCATCGAAGGATTGTAAAAATTTGCCAACTGCTAAATGATAATTTGGCTGTCATCAAGGCTCGAGTGAATAATTCAACAGGCTCCTTAATATACTAGTGCGCTTCATCATCAAAGATCGCATTTTGCATCACTGCTTACCATCAGGTATGACTGCAGTCAAGAACTAGTATATATCAAAATAAAATTGATAGGTACGGGCATTCTAGACTATCATTCTATAAGGTAACAGAGAAGAACAGTAGTTCTTCTTCTTCTTAGGAATCTGTCTTTTCCATTAGGAATTTCTTAGTAGCTTCTTCTGGTTGGACAACATTTAAAAACTGTCAACTTTGGTCTTTTAGTCACCTTTTCTTTACCCTTCAGAGCCATGATCACTTTTAGTTTGCTGGATCCTGATTTCCGGCCACCTTAGGCGCGGGCTTGCGGGCCGCGAGCAATGTGTAGCCCGCCGTCCGGTCGTCTGGTAAGAAGAACAGTAGTTCTTCTCTGTTATGTTCGTTGCGGTTTTGTGCAGCCCGTGTCAAATAAACAAATTTTCTATTTCGTTTTACTGAACGTCAACAATTTATTTCCCCCTGTTGCCCCCTTTCAACTGCGGAATCCGATGACAATCAAATAAATGCTATCCAACCATTTTGTAAACCGCACTGTAGCCATATCCTAATACTGTAGTCATAGTCCGCAACGCCAATTTACTTTTTCATAAGATACAGCCCAAGAGGGCAGTTCTGTTTATATTTGTACAAAATATGATAATATCTCCGCGCCTCTGGGAGAAAAGATGTCTTTTATCAAACACGTTTTTGTTAAGCTTCCTTTTGTTCAATTTATAAAGATGATTCTGTATGTATGAATGTACCTATAGATACACTTATCGCATTGTATTGTTCCTCCTTATAAATATTTTAAAATAACTTCTAGGCTTTGTCAGCTTTTACAAAAGTAATATTTTCAATCTACTATCAGCTGGTACGGGTATTGTCCCTTATAAAAAAAAAAAAAATGTTAGAAATATTTAAAATAAGCTGATGACAATGAGTAACTGTTTTGTCGTCTTAGAGACGCGAGGGATCAATCTTTTCCGTCAGGAATTCCTTAGTAGCTGCCTTTTTGTGGTCGGACAACATTATTTTAATGACTGTCAACTTGTGTGTTTTACCAAACTAGCGGACCACTAGCTACCTATTGTTCGTCATCCACAAGGCCATGCCTATGGTCTCAGTAGTAAGCTTGGGGTTTTGAAATTGAAGTTGTAATCACATTCCAGTGCCAAGAACGGCTTGCTTGGCAGAAAAATATCAAGAGAGATGGAAAGAAAGGAAAACGAAGGAAGAATGAAAAAGAAGAAGGAAAGAAAGAAAAGCGTAAAATAGAAAAAAAGAAAGAAAGAAAGAAAGTAACCTACCAGTCTTATATCCCCTATGTAGCTGACGCCTGCCGCTTATGGAGCCTATAATGTAACGTAATAAGTAAGCCGACAGGTAACGCCAGGGCTCCCTGCCTATAATTAATACTAAGTATCAGCACTTAAGCTGTTGGAGTGCTTGTTTGTTTCCACTTGATTCTTATCTTTTAATTATAATTTGATAAACTGACATAATGTGGGTACAATATCGTTAGGGAGAAACTAATTGACATTATAATTATGTTCATAAACTTACGCCTATCTTCCTTGGGGAAAAGCTTAAGCGACTAGTCGATACATTCTATTCTTATTGACTTCTTTGGTTTTCTTTCTTTATTTACGTTCGTAAATCGGAAAATACTCAGGTAGTCAGAATAAATTTATGCTAAATTGGAGGCCACAGTTTTTTCTTTCTAACTGATCTTTAAACTTAGTAACTGGCACCAGGCATATACAAAAAAAATCATCACATTAGTTAGAGGTAAAAGTAATAATAACACTAATAAAAACAATAATAACTATGATATTATTGTTTTTATTAGTACAGGGATAATCACCTGCTAACAGGCGATTCCACGTTCCATTAAAAGCGTCTAAAAGGGCCTTTGCGAGTTGGTGTCGACCCCTGGTACGCTTCCTAAAGGTCCAGGTCCTCAGGGTCCTGAAATAAATAAATGAATTAACAATAACATTTTTTAGGTTAGGTTCGGATGTGAAGTACTTTAAGGCAAGACCTCGTATGGATAAGGTACTTAAAGTGCCATTAGAATGCAGATGTAATACATACTAATATTTTCGCTGTATTTGGCAGCTTTGTTGAGTTACCTAATCAATGCTAAAATTTCCATTTCTGTTTCACCAAAATTGCGAATCTTCATATTGTGTATAAACATTAGAGATACTTTACACTTTTACATCACAATAAGCACTAGAAACCAATAACAATTAAAACAGCCACACAAATCCTACTCAAAAAAATTCCGCTAAGCCCACTAAACAATTATGTCGTCAACAATACAAAATTCGAACAATCCAGCCATTCACTGAAGCGCCATCGAATAATGCGCTTGAATAGCGTCTAGCGTTCATTGCGCTTTAGTCCGCTGCAGCGCTGCAGAGCACTCGTAATATATTCCAGCGGAACACACTAATGCCAGTATTTAGAGACGGGATAGAAACATTCAGGGAATTAAGCCTGTATGTTTGTTGTATAAGAGGATATTAAACGCATATTCGTGCCACTGCGCTAACAGGAAATACAAGATTCTGGATATTGGAGAAGGAAAAAATCTGATAGAGTTTTGTTTAGTCGTGCCGTATATTCTTCTTTGCTTGACTTAAGTGTTCTGCCTGCCACCTTTACAATGATGACTTGATGACATTAGTGCAGTTTTGACGGCTCTATAAGTTATTTACCGCTGTATGATTTAATAGTTTTGTAAGACGACATAATGATGACATAGGTTGATTAGTCAATAAGAGTCTGACACTGTTTTCCCCTCCGCCCAAGGTCGGGATTTCTCATTGGATGATGTTTACCCAACATAATATAAAACCCAAGAATCAACCGTAATATGAGTGCTCATAAAATTTCGATACGTATTGCTCATAATATTTTTATGAGCTACAGACAATTGTTTCTGGTCTAGGTGTCTGGTATATGTCAGTTCACATGGATTCACGGCTAAGAGTCATTTCGAGAGTGAGGCATTATTTTAACACTAGCCTTTGCCCGCGGCTTCGCCCGCGTGGTGGGGTGGGGGTTGGGGTTTCCGGAATAAAAAGTAGCCTATATTCTATTCCGGAGTGTATCCTATGCCTGTGTCAAATTTCATCCAGATCCGTCCAGCCGTTTTGGCGTGATTGAGTAACAAACATCTAAACACCGTAACTTTCGCATTTATAATATTAGTAAGATTTAAATAAAAGGATAGTTTTGAAAGAGAAAATTTTGTTAGGACTTTATTTTAAAGGAAAAACAAACAAAAAAAATCTAATGAACTACAACTGGAAACAAAAGCGCATTCTATCGAGCGTGAACCACACAAAGTTGTATTTGAGAGCTAAGTGAATTGTGTGACCAAACACGACACACTGCCACTAAGGCACTGAGGCTAACACTAACGGTGATTGCACTATACTAGAAACTGCAGAAGACCAATTTTGTGCATGAGATACACTGACCTGTAGCCTAATTCTCGTAATGAAAACCGTAGCGATATCGTAGCGACTTTGACATTTTCGTATTCCCATCCATCAATCGAGTTTGAACGACACCGATTTTGAACTCGTTCGATCGAAGAGAGGTCGTTTAGAAGTCGTTCGATTGTCATTCTATCGAATCCCCATCAAGGAACACGTCAATACCGATTTTGGATAGAACTACGATCGCACGACAATGGAACGACAATGGAATTGGGATTGTTTGATTTTACGTGAATTAGGGCACTGTACCATTTACCACTGAACAGGTTATCTCGTTTGACAGCTCATTTTTGTGCCTATTTGAAGGGCCACTAGCGAGCGTCCAGAGAACTAATTTGACTCTTATAGTATGCAGCACGATATGAGCAGTTTTAGTACCGTAGACACTCGCTACAGTCACCGTGGCCGACAGCGCCAATATGGCGAATATCAAACGGGGATAAAAGCACTTTGACGACCAGTCCTGAGTTATAAATAATAGGGGTCTGTGATGAGATAGGAATCAATTTAGTTGCAACCTCATCGAAAATACCTTTTCATTACTCATACTCTGAAAGTAGGTGTAAAGTTGCCTGCGGACAGGGTTGGAAGAAGTACTTTTACTCCCTAAGGAGTTTTACTTTACAACTGACAGTTGTTTTTTAATATTTAGACAGCAAATATTAAAAAAAAAACTAGTTCTATTTTGACATTTCTATTGAACCGTGACCCAAATTTTTATACTGCCAGTACAATTAAAATGACATAGAGATAGAAATAATTTAAGAATACTTTTTTTAATGACTTTATTTTCATTTACTTTCAACTATTTCATTAAAACTAATATTATAATTGAGAAAAATGTAGACCTGACCTATTTTTACAATGATAAAATGAAAAATATTGACTGAATAGCCAGACGACGTCTAAAAAAAAAAAATAGCGGGTAAAGTCTCTCTAAAATCTGTGGCCGATTTGGTCTTTCTTGATTTTTTTTTCGAGATGTAGAGTTTTGTTTACATTTTGCTAAATCTCTGTTATAAGAAATTTGTATTAACACGATAAGTTCATCAGCTTCAGTTATAAATTTAATTCAAGATTCTTTGAGGAGGAAACCGCTTACCGCCTAAATCTAAAGAAATATACGTACCTAAATCCATACGAAGACATTTGACGACGACTCAGGTTTTTATTATTATTTTTATTTTCCTCGTATTCGTAATGAAAAGCACAATGTTTACCTCGGGTTAAAGAGTTATTTTACTTTCATCCCTCGTATAACAATGTACTATTCCTGCCCTTCTTCCATGTTACTTGGGGTCGATGCATCATATTTTTTTCTTCCAGTCTATCTCGTCACTTTTACCAATAATCCTCTAGACGCGTATCTTAATTGCCTGTAGAGCGTAAATCACAAATCCATGAAAAAAACCGAATGCAGTACATCAAAATTATACGATTGAACTTGCGCAGCTTTTCGGATATGAAGTACTGTCTTTTACCTTTGCTAGGATTCCTTTTTTTTTGCAGCCAATTCTTTTTGTGTCTGCTTCATATTCTGACCAACTTTCTTAAACAAACTGGAACTTCTGCTTCACCTGCTTCCTAGACCAGGACGCTAACAAAGACACGTTCCAGATACAATCAGGGTGAGTGCTCCCACGGCAGTCTTTGTGCCTTCAGAGCTCCAGGGTAAGGCCATCAAAAGGCGAATACACCGGGATGGTCGAGAAAAGGTGGTGGAGTACTGGGCCTGGAGCAAATAAACAAAGCCTGCATTTGTTGGTGAGTGCATTTGTGCTAATGAAGTGTTCGGATATGCTTTTTGTGGGTATGTATGGCCGATTGTTGCAGAGTTATCTGGTTTGAAAGAATATAAAAGTTTTGAAGTACGTGTTTTATGACGGTCATCGCTTCCTGTTTGCGGTTATTTTATTTTGTATCCATGGTAGATTTTAAAATGAGTGTTAAAATTATGAAAGGTCTATAATTTTATTTTTATCTTGTGTTCAGAGTTAGCGGGACGACCTGGTTGTCTTAAAAAAAGTGAAAAATCCTAATCATTAGCAGGAATAGAGAGCGGCCTTTGCCCAGCTGTGAAAAAATACGAGATATTTATAATATTTTACAGAGTTAGTAAAGTCATCAAGCCGAACCAGTACTTCAAAAACTAGGTTCACTGACTACCCCAAATCTATTTTCTTTCATTCAGTCACGTTCAGTCCATCTTAAGGTTGTCTATAAGAGATTGCCCTGTACGTTAAGACCGCCCATTGTACACTTAGTATTTTGCAAATGTTTATCCTGTCATTATTATGAGGTGTATAAAGTATGTAATAAATAAAGAAATGAAATTGTAATAAAAAAAGGAATTTGACTGGTCTGTCAGTCTAGTAGTTAGTGACCCTGACTGCAATGCGGGAGGTCGTGGGTTCGATTCCCACCCAGGACAAATGTTTGTGTGATGAGCACGATCATTTGTTCTGTGTCTGGATGTAATTTATCTATAATATGTATGTATTTAGAAATATATAAGTATGTTTATCAGTTGTCTAGTACCCATAACACAAGCTCTGCTTAGCTTGGGACTAGATGGCGTTGTGTGATAGTTGTGGACATATATATATATATAAAAAATATTCGTTTTATTCCAAAACAAAACCTAACCTTCGGTATTTCATAAAGTTTTAAAAGTATTACACAATAACAGAGCTTCAGTCTGTCTCAATATGTTTGCCGTGCCAATTTGCAACTTTCCGGGGAAAATTCTTCAATATTGCCACTATGACATTTTACGGTTCTTATAAAATCTAGATTTGTAGAAATAGCATGTCGGGTCCTCTTGAAAGCTGTAAACTTTGCAGTAAAATCCAAAATTTAAAAAGAAGCGAGGGATTCTACGAAAGCGAGCATTTATTGGATGGACGTATTTCTTTGAATTCTTTGCCTGAATTTTCAGAACATAGTTTTTCTTCGTATTTCGTTGTTGGTGAAATAGTTTTGGCTTGTAGTACTTTGGTCTATAAAAAGTTGTCTCGCGTATGAGAAAATATATCTCTGGTTTGTTTTCTCAGAATTTTGTTTTGGCTTCTAGAGCTAATTTTTTTCTCAACATTGTACATCAACTTATGGAAAGTTTGTATGTATTCGAGTGTATAAATAGGGATGATACAGTGGTGGCCGATTGGCAAAGACCCCGACTTACAAATCGTAGGTCGCGGGTTCAAACCCAGCCAGGCACTTTTACTTTGTGTTACTTTGTGTTATTTATTTCATCATCACTTCTCTCAAAACAGTGAAGGAAAACATCATGAGGAAACCGGCATGTCCTAAAATCAAAAAATCAAAGACATATGACACCCACCAACACACACCGGGCCCGTATGGTGGATTACGGTCTATACCACCTCCTAGAGAGAGGAAGCCTTAGTCCCAGCAGTGGGAACATTATAAGGCTGATAACAAATAGGGATTTATTTATTACTCGTTTATGCTTAAGAAATTTAGCTCACAGATTGACCAAGTCTTTTATCCAGGATCTATGTTCACTAGGGATATTTTTTACTACCACGCGGGACCAACTGCAGCAACAGCTAGAAAAATATAAGAACAAAACAACACAACGCTAGCTTATAATGACATTGAGAACCGCCAACAACCGTTTAGTTTTTTAAGTTTATATTTAACTAGTGCTTAACTGCCATAATAACCTGATGGTAAGCAGTGACGCAATCTTTGATGGTAAATCGCGATAATTTATTAAAAACCTGTTTACTGGTGTCACTGACACACGCACACGAACCTTAGGCACACCGAACTCCCTTATTGACGCCCTGAAAAATCTGAACGGCCTAACCAGCTTTTGGGAGAAGTGGGCTGGTTGGAATAAACCCACCAAAGTTTATGGCCGCTATGGCTTACGTACAATGGTCTACATAGGACTAAGTGCCGAGTGCAAGTTCTCAGACATAACGTATAACCTTCCCGACCACACAGCTTAAAATGCCGCCTGTAGAATATGGAAAGACTCTCCGCCGCCTTACGCTTGTGTTCCAGGCTATAATAATTTTTTTTCCTCCAAAAAAGATACCTACTTACTGGATTTGACTGTAAGTATACAACACAGAACAGAATTCAAAAACATTTAAGCATAGAATGAACTAACCGCACCAATCGCAGATATATTTGAGAAAGGATTTTACTATGGAAGGCGTTATTCGTGAGGAGTCTCCGGGGTGGGTCACGTATCGCCCCCAATATCCGGCTTCTCCTAATGGAAGCCGGCGGAAACACCCGCCGAAGTCGAATGACTTGCATCTCGAAGCCGGTTTTAATAAAAGATTCGGAAGACAAGTGCAGTACTGGGTTTTCACCAGGTTCAACTTGGGACAGTTTTTTCTCGAGATTGGATTTTAGTTTAGGTTTGTTTTAAATCGCCGATCTCAATGCTTGCAAGTGATTGCGTACAGTTCAAGTAAAATTTATATTTATATGAATGGAATGGAATGAAGCAGCGAAGCTGTACCGCTGCCATCTAGCTGCTATTTTACTTTATGTAAATAAAATACACGCAGCTGTAGCGCGGGTGAAGCGCTGCAGCCGCGCGGTATTTAGCGGCTAATTTGAAGGCCAGAAGAAGGATATGATGACCTCTGATATAAATAATAAAATATTGCATTTTTACGTCAAGGTATAGCTTAATATTATTAACATGTAGAATTGAGAAGACTTTTAAACGCTTATTATTAAAACTTAGCCTTAAAAAATCCTTCACGATGGTTTTTTTTTTTATGGTGGGCGAAAATCATCCAATGACGAATCCCGGTCTTGGGCGAACCGGGAAACAGTGTCAGACTCTTACTGACTAAACACCTCACCACGTTCCTTCTTTGCCCTTCTCACTGGGGCCAAGCCTTCGTATCAAAGGAAGGCTAGGTGGCTTTGACCCTTTTGCAGAGTCCCTACGATCCCCCACGATGATGTAAATCAGTCGAATGCAGGGGTTGCCTGGGGACCGCGGACTACTTTTGGTCCGTAAGAGTTAAAATGTAGTCCAGGACAGGAATAACAATTTTAAACTTTCCAACAAAAAAATAATAGATTTTAATTTTCTATCGCAAATTTTGTGTTTTCTATGACTATACCTGTTCCTGATTTTAAAGAGTCAGTATTCTAAAAGTTTAAAAAAAATATTATTTCAATTAAAAAAAAAAAACTTTGTCCCGCACTAGGAATTGCTTCTGTGTCGTGGGTGCGTTCACAAACATTTTAAATCACTTACACAATCTGTAGGCCATACAAATTGTTCCGTGCGGGAATCAAACCCGCGGCCCTCAGTTCATCAGTCAATCGCTCAACCACTGCGCCAGTTGGGCCGTCCGTTATTAGGATAGTAAAGTTTTTTCGAGGACTTTTTGTCCGTGCTAACAGCAAATAAAACTAAAGCGGTCCCAGGTCAAAAAAAAGTTAGGAACTACTGGTTAACAAATTAAATAACGACGCTTACGTAAAGCAGAGCAACACAGTAACATCGGTCAGGCATGCAAATGGAAACAGAGCTGACTCTTCACTAAGGACATGTGGACGTGAACTAATCCCATGCTCCAAGCGGAGATCCCTTCATTTCAGTCAGAGATTTGTTCGGATGACATGGGTTGGTAATACGGCCCATTGTGTCAGCTAGTCTGGATGCTGTTTTGAAAGTAAAATGCAATGTGACCATTAGAAATCTACCCTGATCGGAAAAAAAAGAGAAATCGGATGCTTATTCTGCTGTGTAGATGTGTTTTAACCATAAATATAACAAACTAGTGTAAAAAACAATGCGTTATAAACTATAGATGAAGTAGTAGAAACAGATTTAGGCCTGTAAGTACCACGCACTAGTGCCAGTATACGAACCCAGAAGGGTGCGCAGAAGGGAAGGGGTTGATGCGTAGTCAGTAGAAGTCTGACGCTGTTTCCAGCTCCGCCCAAGGGCGAGATTTGTCATTCGATATTTTTCCTACAATGAAAAAAATTAACACAGGTCTCCCACAAAGACTCAGTGTTTTGTGTCTCGCATCCATCAGATTCCCGCGATCTTCATCAGATTATCGCTCCACATTATGAGATGCCTTCTGGTACGCGGTCGCCACTCGAAACTCTCCATCGACCTCATTCTGCTCTGCCTACTGCAACTTCAATTTAGCGATTATTGTTATTTTTTTTTAATAATTATCATTTAATAATTATCATTTAATTTAATTATGATTTATTTGCTAATATGGATACTTACATAAAGTTATTGAAAATATAGCACAGTCCAAATATTACATCTTGAGGCATGCAAATACAAGCTATATTATTGTATCATACTTTCTAACACATAAATATTTGAAATAATACAATTTCATTATTTTTCAAATAACAAAGGTAACTAATCTCTTGAAGAATTAAAGTTTATTATCATTATAATTATGCAAATAATATTTGTGAATAAATGTCAAAGTAAAAATGATAAATAAAAATTAAATTCGTGCATCATTACGAAATTCAGTATGAAAATAATAATGTCAATAGTTTAATTAAAATTTGGAATGTCAAGTACTTATTAAATGAGAATGTCATGTCACATTAAAAATAAAAAATGAAAATGTCAAAAAAAATAAAATGTCATAGTATTAAAATTAAATTAGTGCTCTATAATTACATCAGTATGTCCGTACATCCTCTATTAAAAAAAATCCTCAGCACTACAGTAACATTCACATAGCAGGAATCTTTTTAATTTCTTTTTGAATACATCAATTGATGAAGTTTCTAGTGTGGCTAAGACTTTGGCAAGTGATTGCTATACGCGCCGCCATGTTAAAAATGATTTTGGAATATAAGGCAGCCTAGATTTGCAATAAATTTTGTCACTATGCCGCTTACTCCGGTATTTATCAATAAAATTTTCTTTGCGCTATGTCGATAACGTAGTTTCAGCAGATGTCTTCATTCCTGTTGCGATTACGTAAAGAAACTCCGAGCATAGTTCTTTCCATGATCAACCATGGAAAAGAAAACACCACTGCCTTTGGGTTGGAAAGGTATATAAAATTTAATATGAATTCAAACTAACCCACGATCATGACAAGATTTATTTTTAACACTCTGTTCTTTTTTAAAATTCAGTTTAAATTTAAACTGACCAATGACTTTTGAACTTTGACCCTAATTTTTAACTCTAATTTAATATAATTTATAGGACTGTGTTTTTTTTTCTATTTTTTTTGGTATTTTGACTGTGATTGTTAACGTTTATATATTTCACCTAGCTATATATGCACGCTATGGTCTGAAGGCGCACAAAGAATAGGGTTCTTTGTGCGCCTTCACCTTCACCTTGCAATTTTTGCAGTATCTGTGTGACCTTTGTTAGAGATTCAAATAAAAAAAAACACAAATTTAATCCTGATCGTTTATATTTCTACGAGTCTGAATCCAAAATTAAACGTTATCTTAAAACCGCCTATAAAACTAAAACTCGTACAAATAAACAAACTGTAAAAGTAAATTCAGCTCACAGGAGGAAATAATACTTTTTATTTGATTTACAGCCGAAGTTGCAGATAAAAAATAATGTTCCAAGGCCGGTGTTACGTCACAGTGCGATCGTGTAACTTCGGCAAGTTACGGCCCTCAATACGTCATGTTCGGCTATCATCGGAATTACGAACATTATCGAAGTTGGAACGCGGAATTTATTTTTGAAATATAATATTGGAATGGGACCGTTTGGATTTAATGGTGGGTACCTACTTTTTTGTTTGTGTATTTAGGATCCTATTTCTTGAGTGTTGGCAATAATCTTAGATTTGATCCATAGAGCTCAGAACGCAAAGACTAGATACGATTCTGTTGATAATAATTTTCGTAATCGGACAATCGTGCAATGCACTCAAATTCAAAGCATTTATTTGAAATAAACCTTTACAGGCACTTTTGAAATGTCATAAAGTCGGTCTGTCAGGAAAAAAATGACGCTAATTGCACTGGTATCGCATTTCGTTGCCATATTAATGTCATCACGAAACGTCAAGTTCAGAATAAATAGTGACACCCTGTAACACGCCTCATTAGTAAAAGAAAGTCGGACATCTCGGCAGTGGTTGTCCGGCTCTGAAGTTTCAGATCATGATTAATAAGCCTTTTTTACGTGGAAAGTTTTCTAATAATTTTTCTTTTTTTAATAAATTACCTAGTGTCAGAACACTACCTTCTGTCCCACCCAATCTGGGTCAAAGTCTGCTTTTACTGACTGAAGCTAGAACTACATTGCGCGGACCTCCGCCAGACACGCCGTTCTGGGGAACTACACTTGACGGACACCTCAGGCGTCCCGGGGCGAGTTCTAAGTTGTAATTTCCGTATCAAATGTATTGAGACACTAGCAGAACGGCGACTGTGGCGGACGACCCCGGGCAATTCAGTTCTAGCTGAAAATTACAGAGTTTCTTTAGATGCCCGTAAAGGTTACGGTAACTCCTTCGAATAATAGCTCATGCACGCGTCAGCATTAATTTGCCCCGTCAATTTTGCTAACCTCTCTTTGAGGCGTCCAAAGAAAACAACGCACCCTCGACTCAGATTTAGTCCTTAATAAGCTTTCTTCTTTTTTAAGCGGCCTCGCCCGCGTGGTATTGGGGTTAGGTTTGGAGTTTCCAGGATAAAAAGTAGCCTATGTCCTATTCTGTATCCTATGCCTGTGCCAAATTTCATCCAGATCCGTTCAGCCGTTTTGGCGTGATTGAGTAACAAACATCCAAACATCGTAACTATCGCATTTATAATATTAGTAAGATAAACGGCCGAAGTTCGAGCTATCTATTGCTCACCGTCCGCAAACCTGTGCCAACCGTGCCCGGAAACATCCTGCACCTCCCGACGCCTGGGGATGATTGATTGAGTCTAACTTCGAGCCTTAGTTTATCAACTATTGTTTGTTCTAAGGTACCTGGCTCAAACGTTAAATATGTTTGTCGAGGGTTTAGTAAGAGGGCTTTCAGGAATAGTAATGAGTATTTCGTCCAATATTTGTGTATTTAGGAGCACATTTCCTGTATTGGTGATGGACAAATATACTCGTATACTTTAACCCACAGATTTATACTTCAAATAGAAAATGGGTATTGAATAAAAAAAAAGTACTATATATAGTTTTGTGACAATCGGATTGGTTTCTCTCTGAAGCGATTTCTTTTCCTCGGAAATCTCGCAATATGTTTGATTTATTTTCTTGTACTTATGTTGTGTATACTTATGTTTGGGATTTCGCTCTAACATCAAAATTAAACTTAATCCGATAGAATGTTTGAAATGCCAAAATCCACTCTATTTAAGTGGAATTTCGATATAACACACGAATTACGAGAACATGAATTTCTCGTATAAATATAACAGTGTAAGGATATTTTGTCTGTCTTGTGACATTTCAATATCGAGAAAGGTTGTCGTGAATTGGTTGGAAGCCTCTTGGAGCGTCATGCGTCACCCACTGACTCCTACAGTGGATTTGTGAAGCTATGTTCTCTTTGACGATAGGAATATTTCCGCACAATATTTTAAATTGATCGGGATATATGGAGACAGTGTCTTGTTGCTTGCTATTTGCGTGTCTCGGGTTTTCGAACATTAAATGCACAATCTGATAAAGGTATCACTCCCCGCACAATTCCCTCCTTCGCGAATATATTATACGTCTTTTTTTATACATAATATAAATGAAACTATTTCTAGCACTTTTTTTTGTTTTTTGTTCCCTCAAAGGTCTTTTAGTGTCACATATTCTGACACACACAGTTTAGAAATATGAATTTTCTAGAAGAAGAACTAAAACTGAATTCAGATCACAAAACGCAACGAAAGATCAAATCAAAAAACAAATGAAGTGACAGTTCCCCCACAAATGACAGTTGTGTACTTGTCACAGCTCACGAAGCCGGGCTTCATGGCTATTGGCACGATAACAACACAAATTACTCAGTAATTTAGATACCAGTAAATGTAACATACGGTCCACAAAACGTTGTGGACTGTTGTTTAACTACACAATAGTGCGTTATATCATTGGTTTGTGACGGTTTAGTGAGGATAAAGTAATTACTAACTCAATTGGTGTCAATGGATGACTGATTTGTGTTTGGTTAAATTTGAATAAGCCTTTTGTTCACTTTTTAGGCGAAAATTTGTGTTTGTGTGTGAGTGTATGTTTGTTTCGGTTTGGCGAATGGATTTTGATGAAACCTAATAGTATATAAAATGACCAATACGTGGCCAATTATGTAATACCTAATTTTTAAAATGTTTTGTATCGGTGACCTTAGAATAAGCTTATTAGATTATCTTGTATTCTCATGTAAGTGGCTTTTTTGTCTTTATGAGGATAAATTATTTTTCAATACACTTACTCGAAAACTGCTACTTATCGCACTATAATTAGGTTCAAAATAACATGTATATCACACGCGTGCTTTTGTTTCATTTATCATACCAAGGGCTTTTTTTTTCCTCCTTATCGTCACGGTCAAGGGTGATAATTTTTTTTTTTAAGCAAAAAGGCGCAAATTTTTAAGGTAAACACGATTTAAATTTTCATTAAATATTAAAATATTTAATGAAAATTTAAATCGTGTTTTCTAACAGAATATAATAAATAATCATGATTATTATGCAATAATTTGGTATTACATGGTTATTACCAACAAATTAACATTTATCTGTGATCTAAATTCAAAAATATAGGATGTATAACGGTTTGATGCCTTTGCTTCTTTTTCATCCAGCAAAGGTTAAGCGCGGGAAAAAGTCTATTAAATAATGAAATGTGTTGTGAAAAAAGTGTTAAATGTAAGATATAAGAGAATTAATAATTCATATTCACAACTCGAAAAAAAAAACGCCATATTATCTCGTTGTTATTTTCCGTCGCCATGGCAACTATCCACATAACACTAAACTAAATTGTACGACAACTTGTCGTACCTAAGATTTCTTACTGAAGAATATTGTCCTAAGATGCCGTAACAATAAATGCGTCGTAATTTTTAAAGAAAGGGCTTGTTAGTAAGTGTATTGAAAAACGTCGTTTGACACACGTGCAGGATTGTCATTGCAGCCCTCGGCTCCATAACACACTCGCCTACGGCTCGTGCAAATTTCGCCTCGGTCGCAATGACAAACTTCCTGCACTTGTATCAAAATGTACTATAAACCTATATAGGTAGTATTTTTTATCCTGAAGAGTACATTTATTTGAGATATATTTTTACTATAACGCCAGTGAATCCTTTAGCAGCAGTTTATTTTTATTTATGTATGGGGACTGGTAATTAGTGAGTGATATTTAGACAAATGATTGTTGATAGTCATGACACAAACAACTTTTACTACGGGACCAATCCTGAAATCGCAAAAAAAAAAACTGGCGTCTAAAGACAACTTAGAAGTTTGACTTTCTTAAAACTCCAAAGAGTAGATAGCACACTTGAATATTTGTAGTAATTTCAGCCGAAATGCGTGCAGTGAAAAAAGGGAACAACAAACAGCCGGACACGTGGACAACAAAGTTATTATTTAAGGGCTTTAATCAATCACTTTATTTTAGGCTCCTAATTAATCTTTTAAGCGTAATAAAGTCCCAGCACAGCAAAAAAAAGTTATTGTCGACCAGCATTTTAAGTACCAACCCCAACACCGAGAGACGGTTATTTATTCATTTTCAAGTTGGCGGCACTCCAGATGAAAGCCTCGATCCAAAGATAAAAGACAAAGAAAAACCTTTTGTAAATCATTACACCTTTTATTACCCCTTCTCCTCTCTGTTTATTGACTTGTCGTTGCGAACGAACTTCCTAATTGCACCCCCAGAGTGTTTGGGATCGACGACACAGAGCTAGCAATTACAGAAGGTTAATCCATCAACTAGCAATTCCTTTTCCATGCATGTTTTAGTTTTATTTATTTTTTAGTACTTGTAGCCGTTTGGGGGAGGCCTATGTCCAGCAGGGGACGTCTTTCGGCAGAATTGATGATGTGTTGAGTATAGCCAAATTAGTACGAATCCTCGAAAAATTCGGTCACGTTGTTCACAGTGAGCAATCCATAGAGCCACTCTTCTGTTATTAGCGTAGGCTTACAGACGACGAGTAATGGGTAGCTTGCCGTATAGTGCCCCGGACTAGACCCGAGTCGTCGAAGACGCGAAGTGTTCCACGCGCGTCTCAAAGATAATTATGTCAAAACCGCATGGCCTCAGTAGAGGCCAGTAAGGCCAATGCCCGCTAAGGTCAGCCGTGGCAGCCTTTAATTAAGGCTACACTAGGAAATATAATAATGGTTGAATCTTTAGCTTGTATAATGGTGTAAGCTTTGTTGGTTGTCCTAAAATAAAATAAATAAATAAGGTCATGGAAATTTCTGTAAAGAAAACCCATGGTCTTAGAACGCAAATGGGTAACGGATGTTTGCTCTGTAGCTTGACTGTGGAGTGAAAGAGTGCATACAGTAGTATGGATGAATTGTCATATCTAAAAAAATAAATAAACAGGTGCTCGCTTGTGCGAGTACTCTTGTATTCACATATTGTGTGGAATTGACCTTCTGTCCCTATTCAACTTCTGTTGCCAAATTTAGAACTACCCCGTTTACATAGGATTGAACTTTGTATAGGCATTGATCGTAAAAATTGCGAGTAACGGCTCCCATATCGAATGAGTTTAGAATAATTTTGGTGTTATTGTAATTGCTGAGTTTTGATTAATAAAATAGCTGTTTGTTTGTGTTAAGTTTTTATTTATACGGTTACAGTTGCGTAAAATTATGAACATAGGTAGGTAATGGATATTTTATTAATGTTTTTCGCTTGTTTATTTGTAGACATAACACAGAGGTCGATTTTGACTGACATAATATGTAACTTTTGAAGGCTTTTTTTTTGTGTTGGTAAATGGTCATGTTACAACTTCTTCGGCTCTAGGTAGAGACGGGGTGTTAGGTACTGATTAAAACTCGCCTGTTTTTTTCAGTTGCCAATATCGTTCCAGTGCTATGGTAACTCTTTCTGTTAATTAGCTTCAATTTTGACATTTCAAAAGTGCCTGTAAATGGTCTATTTGAAATAAACGAGTTTGAGTTTGAGTCTGGCACGTTCATTTATTTATTTAATTCTTTATACACATAAGAGTACAGGACTTTTCTACCAATCTCTTGGGTGATATTTTTGGGTGATGCAGAGACAAATTGTGGTAGGTCCATCTTTTGTGGTTTGTTCTATTTCAGTTCTAGCTCTTACACTCCATTCTAAGTTTGTCTGGTAGATATCGCTATCAGCGATAAGACTGCCTTTCTACCCATTCATAAAACTTTAACTAAACTGTTACTTTTTTGGTGTACCTACAACAAAGTATTATTCTATTCTAAATGCAATATTAAGCATTACTTACATATTATATTTACATTACATCCATGTTATTTCTTTTGTAAAACATGACACTGATCTAATCCAGACGGATAAACTAATATATTAAATGCTCAATCTAAACTAATATTATAAAGAGAAAAAGTTTGTTTTTATTTGTAGCAGATAATCTTTGAAAGCATGACTGATTCGATTGCTATTTTTTTTTTCACCAATAGCAAGCAGCTTTATTCCTGAGTGGCATAGTCAATATTTTATTTCAACGAACAAAGCCGCGGGTAAAATCTACAATAAAATGAAATAACACTTTTCCTTTAAAGAAGATTAAGACATCTACACTAATATAATAAAGTTTTTTTTTATGAGGTACGATTGAAAAAGTTTAGCAACAATCGAAAGCTGCTTTACTCCTGAGTGACATAGGCTATATTTTATGTACGCGGGCGAAGCCACTGACAAAAGCTAGTCTACAACAAAATAAAACTTCATTTTTAGATTAAAGAAAATTGAGACAATATAAAATGCACATGAAATGTACCTACTTGCGCAAATGAAACACATAGTATATTTAAAATTATTTACCGACACCTTGTAATATGTACAATACGTTTCAAATGAGAATAGGATCGATTATCACGTTGTCACGTCACGATTTACCGTCAAATCGAGGCAAGATATTTTTAAAATTCAGTTATTTACGGAACATTTAATTTATTTACGAACTGTGAACGAAAAAAGTTTAATCAGAATCCAGTTTTTCAATTTTACTCTTCTCCGAGTTCTTTAATTTGGCAAAAATATATTCGATTTGACAGTACGATTTATCGATCCTATTCTTATTTGGAACGCATAGTACTCAAGGTATGCGTAGACTTAGTATAAAGGTGTACCAAGTTTCGATTCCAATTTCGAAAGACAGAACTTTCAATCAGTTTTGCACATTCGGTTCTGTTAATTTTAAATGGAACTTATATCGGAAGTTCAAACAATTTCGCACTTGTCGCGCGGGAAGTTAAACCTTTTCTGTATGTTTTCTGTCGATTAGTAATTCACTTGTTTTGATTTGAATTTGGAATATTAAGTTCCGAGATTTTTATTACATTCTTTTTTTTATTACTGTTGGATTTGACGCTTCTGCCTCCATAGTATCTGCCTCCACCTCGTCTTTACCTTTTTTTATAGTGGTTAAAAATCATCCAATGAAAAAGTGTCAAATTCTTACTAACTAAATAACTTACCCCGTTCCTACGTTACCTCATATACCAGGGCTTTCAGATCCAAATCCTTGGCCCCAGTTGGCTTCAGTTAACTCCCCAACAGTGCGAGTCGTCGACGACTGGTCTTGGTCCGGCTGGTTACTAGACGATCAGACGGCGAGCTACCCATTGCTCTCCATCCACAAGCCCGCGCCTACGGAAGCTGGAAATCGGTATCCTAATCCCGGCGTCGGCTTATGCGGTCAGCATCCTTCTACCTCGTCTCTACCTCCGATGTTTTTTTTTACTTGCAATAAACTAGTGCTTGACTGCGATCCCACCTGATGGTAAGCAGTGATGCAATCGTTGATGGTAAGGCGCACTAGTTTATTAAGAGCCTATTCACTCTAGCCTTGAAGACACCCAAATTATATTCGGACGGAAAGACTGCAGTCGGCAAACTGTTCCAATCCCTCGATGTACGCGGTATAAATGACGAGGCAAAACGCTTAGTCCGGGCCGCAGGTGTCTCAACAACGTAAGGGTGGATACTTGCCGTACGCCGGGACGTCCGAAGGTGAAATTGGGATGGCGGAATCAAATCATGCATTTCCTGCGCACACTCTCCAAAATGCATCCTGTAGAAAACCGCAAGGCTGGCTGGATTTCGGTTAAGATTCCGAAAAGCCAAACAGAAAAACTCTACGTCTGATTTCTTTTTCGATTAAACCAATATCGTTACATCCCTAGTTGTTACCTACCGCAGTTTTACGACCATCCTTTTTACATTCTAATCTTTAACACGTACAACACACTCAAGAACAAAAGGCTATAACCTTAAAAAGCCACTTTCACACATGACACCTCCCATTTTTCTCACTTCAAGATACCACATCTACATTTTATAACCTTAAAATGTTTATGCCGAAAACCAACATGGTAAGTTACTTAAAACATTTTATCCTGATAACACCTAAAGGCAAGCGGGGCTCCCGACACGGCTTATGCATTTACTCTTTAGTTCACATACTACCGCAATTGGAGTTAATTTAGCTTGCTGTCACTCTGTCGGGCGCAGTTATGAAGAAAGATTATTGGTTTTAAAAGTTTCTGCTTTGTTGTAGAGAAAAGTGACTTGGGAGTAGATGTTGCTTTGTTATGATGTAGTTTTCAAAGTTGAGCAGCCGAAAGACGTTTACTACTGAAAATTGAGCCCTGTCGTCGACGGCGCGCACTGTTCCCGCGTGCCTCAAGGAGTTGTCTGCAAACCGTAGGGACCCTGCAGAAGGGTCGAACCCAACTAGGGCTGGGTTCGCATCTGAAAGGAAGGCTCTGGCTTTGGTATATATGGCGACGTAGGAATGGGGTAGGTTGTTTAGTCAGTAAGAGTCTGACACTGTATCCCACACCACCCAAGGTCGGTATTCGTCATCGGATGATTAGCGTACCTGTGAACATCTATCGGCTGAAACAATGATGATGACGATGAAAGC
Organism: Mythimna loreyi; assembly: GCA_029852875.1. NCBI lineage: Eukaryota > Metazoa > Arthropoda > Insecta > Lepidoptera > Noctuidae > Mythimna > Mythimna loreyi. The sequence continues at coordinate 23,065,573 of CM056785.1, forward strand.
GGTTTGGTCTTGGATCTGTGTCTATAAAGTCACGTAGGTACATTTTTATTTGTTTGTGAGGTCGGAACACTCACGTTTCATAAAAAAGTAGCTAAAGCTCATAGAAACAATTTAAACAAGAATCTACGCAGACTGAAGGCCAACCCGCCTTGTATAGTATTCGTAACTAAATATATAAGGTCCTCAATATGATGAATGATCTCGAACGGGTGCAGACTTTTAATGATAACGTAGTAAGAGAGGTTAGGGACTGTCCATAAATTATGCCTCAGGAATATCTCGAATTTTAACTCGCAACTTCGACTTTGTCATAGCTGGTAAAATTGGTGATACTTCCTCTTCCTAGTGTAATGCAAAATTAGATTTAAGAACTCTAACTACTCCTACGTTAATGGTTTTAAAAAAATCACGTTTTAATTAACTAAGAAGTCGATTTTGAATTGTAACGTCACGATACATGGTATCATCGTAAAAATCTGGTATCATCGTATTTGCTATCGAACGCTGTACTGATTTTAATTTTTTTGGGACATTAGTTTGTCGCTATTCCCCTCCCCCTCATCCCTTTACCCTCATCTTTGTTTTTGATATTATGTAGCAGAACAACGTTTGCTGGATCAAAAATTAACTTCCTCCTACCTCTTGTTCTGTATAATGTCACACTTATAAATGATATTTATTTTGTAAATAGGTTTTAAAAGAACACTTTTACACGTCATTTTTTTTTCCTTACGATAGTTTAAACTATCATCTAGTTCAGTGTTTCCTAGCTGACTACCCTGAGAAGAAATACCGAAACAAACTCAGGCGTCAAAATCTCTTTTAAAGTCCATAAAGTAAACATGTAATGGCCAAATCATATAATATGATCATGAAGATTAGTGTCTCAGGTGCTCTTTTGAAGAAAAAACCACCTATACTGTGACTTGGCCAGTCAGTGCAAGAATTTGTCAGTATTCATGTAGCACAAACTTAAGACTATTAAGGAGCTCAACGATTTGACCATAAAAAACCCCCTTCATCCCCTTAACGCGTGCATAATTAATAGAAGATCCCCAATTAACCGTGTTAGTAATTTTAGCCAATCTAAAGGAACCTAGAAGCTTGAAACTATCAAACTTCCGATCCTTTGTCCAGTGTTCATTGGAGACGAGGCCTAGGAAATTCTAATCTGTTAGGAATTTTCTTTGTAGTGTGCAGTATTGGCTTCCATAGCCACTTCTCGTCGGATAAAGGCATTCCTTTAAGAGAACACCACTCGATAACTAACGTGATAAATACTCCCTAAACAGTGTGGCGTGTGATGGTAAAGATAATTAACAAGGATTTTCGCTACAGTGACCTGCTTTTATTAATATACTGCGAAATGAAATACAAAAAACGGTTGCGAATGAGACCCCAGTGAATGAATTTTTGTGAATATAATATTTTATTAAAGTTTGCGATATTTTTCATTTGGGACGTACGGTGTGACACGAATGGCTATTGTATAATTAAAAAACCGGCTAAGAGCGTGTCGGGTCACGTTCAGTGTAGGGTTTCGTAGTTTCCCGTCCGTCACAAACTACTCACAATGTAACAGAACCCATACTGGGGTTTGTTACATTGTGTACATGTATAAATTAGTAACCCAATTTCCCGAGAAATGACTCTAAAGGTTCAATGTTGACTACGGAATCCTAAAGATATGTAAAAGGAAATTTGGTGGTACAAACAGTGACTGAAATCTTCTATGTCAGCCAAATCGTAGGTACCCAGCAATGCCCGGTAGGACTACACAAACTGACATGAAGAATAGAATAATTAATTGGATAATCAGATTTGTTGAGGTCTCTTTAAGGCGCGTGGAAATCTACTCTATTAGAGACTTACCATGACGTGTTTTAACATCCGAGGTACGAGCGAAACAGGGAGACAGGGCTATACACCATGTATACACCTCATAAAGCACTATCTCTTCAACAGTTCAATTTAGGTGATCAAATGGATTGCTAGCTTTTACTGAGATCTGATGTTTACCGGACGGGTGGACGACAAGTTACCCATAGCTCGTCATACAATACATGCTGCGCTGACCCTTAATTGCTTGAGATTAGGGCAGGAAGATGTTGACCCGCCGTAGCTAAGAAAGTACATTGATCCGTTGGTCCCGGCTGTCGTTTATTTAGTTTATAATAATATAGTTTATTATAGTTTAGTTATTTGACAATCGATAAGGACAGTCAGAACCCTGGAAATTTTACATTAGTCTTTGAAATGAAATGAAATTTATTTGCTACGAATGCAGGTTAAATATGATGTTAAGTAAATTATAGATCCAATACATTCTACCGTCAGGCATGCAAACATTTTGTAATTTAGTTAATAATGAAATAGTTTCAAAATTACCAATTATTTTAACTGATGTGAAATGATAAAAATGTTAAATTAAATATAAAATCACTGAATTTGCCAATTAATTTAGTGTTATACAATGTCAAATATGAGATAATATTTAGTCAATAGTACAATGTCAATAACAAGTTAATAAATCATTCAAAAATACAATGTCAATAATAAGTTAATAAATCATTCAAAAATAGGATGTCAAAAATAAATTAATAAATCATTCCCAAATACAATGTTAATAATATGTTTTAATTAGTCAATAATACGACGTAATAAATTTAAAAAATCATTGAATAGGTAATACAATGTCAAAAATATGTAAAGTTAGTCAAAAATACAATGTCGATATAATAAGTTAAGTATTAATCAGTCTAAAAGTACAATATCATTTAAATTAAAAACATAGTCTATAAATAATCATAAGTATGGATTTGTCATTTAAAAATTCATCTATTGAACCAGCAATTTATTTAATCTCTTTTTAAACATTTGTAATGTACAATTTTTGATATCATCAGGTATTTTATTGAATATTACCGGATCCATATGCATAATATTATTTTTTAGAAGTGCTGTTTTAAATTTACCAGTATGTAAAAGATTTTTATATTGAGATCGTAATAGTGTTGGCCTTTCCAAGGCAAGGCAAGTCTTGCCCAGCTAAATCAAAACATTCTATCATTCTATAGTATAAAACAAAGTCGCTTCCCACTGTCCCTATGTATGCTTAAATCTTTAAAACTACGCAACAGATTTTGATGGGGTTTTTTGAATAGATACAGTGATTCAACAGGAAGGTTTATATTAAAAGTACATGCATAATATATTTAATATTACCATTGCTTCCGTGCGAAGCTGGGGCGGGTCGCTAGTTTTGAAAAAATAATTTACAAGCACTTTTAAATTGTCTACAAGTCTATTAATAAAAAAAATAAGCACACTTAATGAATTGAATATTTTAAAGAGTAGATCCCAAAAGAAGAACGTGAAGGAAACTGACTACATGGGCATTCTTTAAAATCATATTACCTACACAAGATGTGAGACAAATGTTTCTACTTTTTTCTCCTATTAGGTAAGAATTATTTATTTAAATTATGTAATGTATTTGTAAAGAAACCGTTTTTTATTTTAATTATCTTGCTCTACAATAGAATTTTCTTCTGTATCGTGACTGCGTAGGTAGTTAAAACTACCTGTAGGCAGGCAAAACAAAAAAATATTAAATTGATAGTTTGATTCAGCTTCACAAATTGGATATTACGTAGTATTATAATTAAGAAAGAGCCGTTCCAAGTTGTAATGAAAATATTTTATGTTTAAAAGTAGCACACAAGAGCTTATCCGTACTAACAGTAATTAATCCTCATATTGATCACGAATCCCGGACAGATATCGGATCACGATAAATACTGAGCGTGACTTTGCTCCGGATCACCCCGAATAAACTCCCAAACCCGAGATTACTATAGATTTAAACGTAACTACCCTTTCCGGTTTATTTACGGCACGACAAATGCCGATTGCGGCGTGTGCGTGTGTCATCCGGCCGATTGTAAATCAAACGGGTGTTAGAGCCGTGATACATGGCGCGGTCCGGCGGAATCCGGCGCGGTCCGTGCCGGGCCGGGGCCGCTGCACCGGACTCGGCGGCGGTTTCCGGAGTGACGTCACAGTGCAGCTACGGAATGGACTGGCAGTTGATTACGTTTAGGATAGTGTATGGGAGGGTAGTTTGAAGAAGTTGGTGGACAATGTAATTGGACATTGGTTATTTTGATTGAAAAAGTTATTATCACTTTATTGTACACGTACAAGAAAAAAGAAATAAAACATATTTGTATAGAGAAAGTGTGCCTGCTAAAAACCTTATACGGGGCACGCAAACAGTGGAGGTGCGCTCCACTTGGGTGGGAAGTCACCGTTTCCTCGTGAAGGCGATCGCCACTTCTAGCGCGCAGTGAGGAAGAATGACAGGCGGACGCCTTCTCCTACGAAGCAGCAATGCTGGAAGCCATGTGATATGTGTGATGAGGAAAGTTTTCAATCACTGCAGGCACGTGGTCTTGCAGATTCGCCGTCTAGCTGTTTGTTAACCGTCCGGACCGAGCTCAAGTCGCCAACGGTTCGTAGTGTTTCACGCGCACTTCGAAGATGCAGTTTACCTGCCTACTGGAGCCAACTGTTAGCTTCCGAAAGGGAAATACAGGGTCCGGGGCTAGAACGGAGAAAAGAATAGGAAAGAACGATAAAGAAGGTACGGGTAGGTGTTTTTTTTTTTTTTTTTAGGTAGGTAAAAATCATCCAATGACGAGTCCCACCCTTGGGCGGAGCGGGAAACAAGTGTCAGACTCTTACTGACTAAACAACCTACCCCATTCCAACGTTGCCATGTACACCAGGACCAGAGCCTTCCTTTCAGACGCGAACCCATGGCCCCAGTTGGCTTCGACCCTTTTGCAGGGTCGCCTACGGTTTGCTGACAACTCCTTGAGGCGCGCGGGAACAGTGCGCGCCGTTGACGACTGGGCTTGGTCCGGATGGTTATCAGACGATTGGACGGCGAGCCACCCATTGCTCGCCATCCACAAGCCCGCGCCTACGGTGGCCGGAAATCGGGATCGGAATCTCGGTGGCGTCTCGGGCGTGAGCGCCGTTGCCTTAAGCAGTCGGCTTCCTCCTTTGCTAGCATTACTGCTTCGCAAAAGGAGGCGACCGCCTGCCACTCCTCCTCGCTCCGGACCATGGCCTCGACCAAGGCCCGGCGCGAGAGATCGCCGCCGCCGATCGCCCCCACGAGGACACGGCGATGCTCTGCCCAAGCGGGGCATACCTCGACCGTGTGCTCCACCGTGTCCTCCGGGCGGTCCACACAGTGGCGACACCCGGGCGTCTCTTCCGCACGAATCCGATGCAGGTACCTCCCGAACTTACCATGTCCGGTGAGGACCTGCGTCATGCGGAAAGTAAGAACGCCGTGAGTTCTTTCCAGCCACGCCTCAAGGACGGGCATTACCGCCATAATTATGGCATGCCCAGCACTGGGTTGCGATAGCCGCTGTCGCCATTTCACCATCACGAGATCCCGCCGGAGCTCTTTCCGCCACGCCTTGACATGTTCAGGCAGCGGAGTTTCGCCCCGGCGTTGCACTTCCATGCGCAGATCGTGCATGCGTGCAAGGACTGTTGCCTCCAGATCCCATGGTGGCAGGCCAGCAAGAAGGCTCGCCGCTTCACGGGAAATCGTTCGGTACCCCCGGATCACGCGTATTGCCATGACCCTCTGGGATGCGTTCAGCTGGGCCCTCGGTTGCTGCTGCAACGACGGCGCCCACACTGGCGCCCCGTAAAGGGCCATGGACCGAACGATTCCTGCGTAGAGCTTCCGGCAGGGGGCGTCTGGACCCCCAAGGTTCGGCAGGAGCCGCTTGAGGGCAGCCCCAGTACGATTCAGCTTGGGAGCCAGACGACGGAAATGTTCCTTGAAATTCCACCGGCTGTCGAGGACGAGTCCTAGGTACTTCATCGTCGACCCGACGCCGATGTGAACCCCCCAGGTACGGGTAGGTGTTAGGATTTAGTTAGTAAAACTCACAAGGTAAAAAAAAAAGAAAAAACAGCTTTTGGGTCAAATGCTGTTTTTTTACGAAATTCATAGGACCAAAAATAATTTACATGTCAAAATAGGACTGTCGAATTTTTTTTTAAACAGCACTTAGTCAAGCCAATACCTAAAAATAATTTTAATTTATCTTTTGATTGATAATACGTCTACAAAGCCCATAATATTAGTGATAGTGACTATTAATGAGAAGATAACTACTTCCCATCAGGCAATCAATTTGTTGCCCAACCAGTTATATACAAATTCCCCATAAATGACAGCAAATTGGCCATACTAAGTGCGGTTCGCAATCTTTAGGCCTATATTTTCATAGACAGTAACATAGCAAGCTTAATAAAATAAAATATGTTCTTCTTCTTTTCGTGTTAATTTGACTCAAATTCTGTTCGACCAATATTTAGCCACCTGGACAACTTTTTCGTTGGCCTCGTACAAGCTATTAAAGGTGCAGGTAGGTAGTGCACGCTGAGCAGGAAAGGAGGTAACGCATATCCTGTCAAGGGGCTTCACACTGGCCCTGCATTTGCAAAATAATTGTTTAAAACTGTAATAATGCTGGAAAAAATGGCCGCTATATTTTTACTGACATTTTTTGAGGCGCGTTTGATACATCACAAGCAGGAGACGATTAGGGTTTGACCCGAACGGCTATCAGAGAGCTGGACGGCGACCTAGTCATTATTCGGCAGCTGCAAGCCTGTGCCTATCCTAGCCCTAGTGCGGTAATGGCAGCTGGAGTGTTAAACTGTCCGTTTTCTCGCGTTTGGTCGTCTTCTTCGCTTCTAATAGCACTTCACAGAAGAGCGCGATCACTTCGCATTGCCTGTCGTTCTGGATCATGGCTCGAACTAGGCCCTGACGTGAGAGGGTACTGTCACTAACCACTTCTACGAGTGTACGGCTGTGCTCCACGTAAACAAAACATACTCACTGCTTCGTTTACAATGGTTGGCTAGCCAGGTGGTTTCCACCATAATCAAATTGAAAACTTTAACTATTTGATCAATACGTATGTTAATTATTAATTCGAAATTTAAAGATTTTAAACTTTTAGCTGGCTCTGATTTTCCTTTCCAGGGCACCGGAGGAAATGCCATCCTCATCTACTTTAAACTGATGTAGCCTTAATCACACACGCACGTAGAACTGGCTGAAACCTTATGTGCAACGTTCTCATTTTCGACGCAATTCAATCGCTCCATATAGGCCTGAAACAAGAAAGACACTCAATAGAGCATACACAGAAGGCTTTTCTTCTATATTGCCATAATGGTTTTCGAGTTATAATTAATAATAGACCTAATGGTTTACTGACTACGGACGCGTATTAAATATTTTAACTTTAATATTTTGAATAACTTGGTTGTTTCTTATGAAAAAATAAACTGCTTTCTTATATAGATAATTTTTGTAATGAATATTTATCACTTTATTGCATGCCTTAGTTAATCATAGGAGAAAAAAAAATAACATTTCCATAAAATATTTATAGGAATAAATAAGAGCAGTGTGTGAACTAGTCAACTTGAGTTCATTACTTGTCAAGTTGTGATCAGCAATATCGGTAGATCCATGTAAAATTTTTTATATTCAGGTTAAACTGACCGAACCCAAAATCATCAGCCATAAGACATTAATGATAATGTTCCCACTGCTTGGACTTAAGCTCTAGAAGTGGCAATGGGCCATAAAGGCAGATTTACATTGGGTCAGTGGCTGTCGTCAGTACTGGCGCCGGAAACTGACGCGTGCTATTTACAAGCAGTCAGTATTTCGTCAGTAGTCGAGGATATTTCTTTTAGTGTACACACGTCCGTAAAGTCAGTGCGGAAAAATGATTTCTCAAAAACAAGAAGAATCAAAGAATTTTGCGCAATATTCTGCAATACTGTTGCACGCATTTCTTTATTTCTATAATTTTGTGATTTGAAATACCATAGGCATTAATTATCACGTATAGTTGTACAAGTTTTAAGTTTTCCGTGTCGCTCAATTTTCGCGTCATCACCGGTGACCACGATTCTTCGCACCGGATCACAATCCGGTGCGACGAATCGTGGTCACCGTACAACAAAGCGGCAGCAACTGACTTGGGCAATTAACACGTTGTCAGTAGCGCTGGCGCGGGTGGCGGGGGAGCGGTCTGACGCCGTAAATATTGAAGCACGTATATTGAAGTCAGTACTGACGTGACAGTACTGTGCTGACTTGAAATCAATTTACACTATGGCAGTGCCAGGTCAGCACTGACTCGTCAGTGGACTGACGTCAGTTACTTACTCAATATAAATCTGCCTTAATCCACCACACGGGCCCAGTGCGGATTGGTGAATGTCACATGTCTTCGAATGTTAGGTTCTAGAACATGCCAGTTTCCTCACGATGTTTTCCTTCGCCGTTTTGAGAGCAGTGGTGATGAAATAAATTACACAAAGTAATGTGCCTGACTGGGTTGGGCGCATTACTTTGTGTAACCCAGCATAGTTGAAAAAGGCGAGGCAGGTTTATTGATTGTGTGGAACCGGCCTTCTGTGTCGATCTATTCTAGTGTAGTGCCGATAGACGAATCGAGTCTAACCCCTAATACTGGGCGATTAACTGTTCCGATTAGTGATACACATTGTTTAGACCACTTGTTTAGCCCCAGTCATTTGTTAGTTAACTCCAGTGTTTGTTCATCAATTACGGTCGTAATTGGATTAATTGCTGTGAAACGTTTGGATCTGAAATATTGAGCGTGTTACTATTAGGCTTACTGTCAATAAACAAAGTTTTTATTTTATTGATCTTTTTTTTTAAATTGATAATAACCCCTTGAGCGCCGATTGTACATACGTCTGTATAACTTTCTGACCTTGAAAAATTCTTAATTCTCTATTTCTGACCTTGAAAAATTCTTAATTCTCTAGAAAAAATTTGTGAAAGTTTTTTTAGATATTTTTTTGTTAATTTTAAGAAAGGGGGCCAACACACCCCGTAGTTCGAAGGGATAAACTCGTGCTTGACTGATCCTACTTGATGGTAAACAGTGCTGTAACCGTTGATGGTGAAACATTGTCATACAGCGTGGCAATACTGCCAGTCTTTTGAATAGGTTACCTGTCGACAGAGCGATGTGGAAAAGTTTTTTTTAATGCCATATTTGTACTTTATTTTGTTTAAATTAATAAAAGATAAATAAATAAAATGTTAATTATTAAATGTCATTGTCATTAAAAAACCCGTTGCCTCTTCGAGCCTACAGTCTAAATCCCCCATAAAACACTTTGCCTCCGTACTCCAACTGCCCAGAGGTTCGGTAGACTCTGGGCAGCGACTTTACCATTCTGTGCACTGGCACAAAGTCGCTGCCCAGGAAGCATACTTGAGCCTCTTTTTAGAGCAGGCGTCTTCAGCAGCGGCAGAGGCAGTGTTCATGGTGCGACTTAGGTGACTGGCGGCGAAAGTGCTGACACATGTTTCGTCCCAGATCAGATCTTCTGATCATCTGGGGCTATAATCTGCTATTTTCAAAATATTGTCATTCCAACACTATTCCATTGTCATTTTGTAAAAAGTTCGTAATCTGTTAATTCATAATGACTGATCATTGGGCGGTCAGTGGTGTCGTAATAGTATTGTGGTACGAGCCGTTTTGTAACAAAACAATAACTGCACGACAACATTATAATTGTAAGTCACTGATTAAAATAACTATCAAAATTTTATTAATTTACCGCACATGGCAAATATTCATTTGTCATTTTGTACAAAATTACCATTCTAAAAAAATCTTTCAATGAAGTGTCAGTGGTTGATCATTGGAAAGTCATAATGACGCTATCATATTAGTAAATTACCAAACTTGTCAAAATCAACAATTTTGAAATCAATGATCGACTATTCTGACACTATTGTATTGCTATGTAATAGTAGACTTGAGGCCCTGGAGGCTTAAGCACGCAGGGGATGTTTAAATTAGTATAGGGATTTTGTAATTTTTTTTATTTATTTTTTTAAAATTGCAATAAACTAGTGCTTGACTGCAATCCCACCTGATGGTAAGCAGTGATGCAATCGTTGATGGTAAAGCGCACTAGTTTATTAAGAGCCTATTTACTCTAGCCTTGAAGACACCTAAATTATAATCGGACGGAAAGACTGCAGCCGGCAAACTGTTCCAGTCCCTCGAAGTACGCGGTATAAACGACGAGTTAGCTATTTTATTATCATCATCATCATCAGCCTTTTTAATGTTCCCACTGCAGGGACACAGGCCTCCTCTCTCTACGAGAGGGAATGGGCCATGATCCACCACGCGGGCCCAGTGCGGATTGGTGGATGTCACATATCTTCGAATTTTTGGTTCTAGGACATGCCGGTTTCCTCACGATGTTTTCCTTCACCGTTTTGAGAGCAGTGGTGATGAAATAAATTACACAAAGTAATGTGCCTGGCTGGGTTTGAACCTGTGACCTACAGCTTGTAAGTCGGGGTCTTTACCACTCGGCCACCACTGCTCTCAGGTATTTTATTATAATTATAGTTAATTAAGTATTTTTCAAATAAAAGAGACTTGCCTTGCCTTGTTTTTATGTATGTAGGTACCAATTTTGCTGTTCAACTACACAGCTCAGTATTTCCCGAGCCCATCCCCGATGGGAGTAATCGACACTACCTGGCAGCAATCTGCTACATCGTGTTGATTACTCCCCGTATGTTTAGATAAGAGAAAGGAACACATTGCTTCCATTTCTTTAGTCCCAGTAATTTGTTAGTTAGCTTCCATTATTTATATATCAATTACTTACGTAATTTAGTTAATTGACGTTGATGGATAAGCTTTTGTTTAGGAAATAATAAAGTTATGAGTCCTTTGTCATGATTAATGTCATAATTTCAATTATATATTTTTTGTGTTTGTGTCAGCAAGAAAAGACACACCATGTTACTTAAGTCACACTAAAGACATCTTAAAAACTAGCCAAGTGTGAGTCAGTCTCGTGCACGAAGGTACTGTTGCAGCAACAAACGGCGAAAAAAACATATGTTTGTTATAAGGGAGCTTTTTTAAATATTATTTTATTCTGTTTATTTATTTTAGACAATACTACAAAGGTACTGCAAATAAATTTCTTCAAGTCGACCTGTGAAAGAAGAAATCAAAAGTAGTAGACGTACTATCAGAAGTAATTGTTTTAGAATTGTATAAATTACGTTTGAAAAAACCTTTTTTTTTAATCTTCGAGACTCGATTCGGGAATTGAATTGTTTTCATAAGTAGGTTTGTACGGAACCCCAGTGCACGAGTACGACTCGCACTTGTCTATTTTTTCACTAGTAGACCATATCTTGGAATAGCACGTTTCATCAAGTTAAGATTTAGAATTCTGACTACTAATAACTTACCGTACGCAAAATACGCGCTTTAGTCGTGTTGTTGCGGATAAGAGCCCGAGATACAAGAGATACAACAGTAGTAATATATTTAATTTTATTTTATTTATTCGGGAATAAACATCAGTTATACATTAAAATCTTACACTAAGCTATTAAGGTGAACAAAAGTTATAAATATATAACCTACGATACTTTACACAACATACTTAAGAGACTAACAGTGCGCTATTAAAACAGAAAAGTAAACATTAACATAGACATTGCAGACAAGCTTGCAAGTAAGAAAAAAAAAATAGAAGAAGAGAGAATTATATAAATGTTGAAGTAACTACTTTTTTTTTTTAATACTATAAACTAAATGCTTGACTGCGATCCCACCTGATGGTAAGCAGTGATGCAATCGTTGATGGTAAGGCGCACTAGTTTATTAAGAGCCTATTCACTCTAGCCTTGAAGACACCTAAATTATAATCGGACGGAAAGACTGCAGCCGGCAAACTGTTCCAGTCCCTCGATGTACGCGGTATAAACGACGAGGCAAAACGCTTAGTCCGGGCCGCAGGTGTCTCAACAACGTAAGGGTGGATACTTGCCGTACGCCGGGATGTCCGAAGGTAAAATTGGGATGGCGGAATCAAATAGTTCGATTCCTGCGCACACTCTCCAAAATGCATCCTGTAGAAAACCGCAAGGCTGGCTACTCTGCGCCTGTGCTCGAGGCTTTGAAGATTGGACTTAGTTTATAGTTTCGCAAATAAGCCTTTTGAATTTTTGAGTAGGAACAAAGAAGTCAATGTCTTTACAGATCTTATTATATAGACTAGTAAAGCGGCAAAGAGGTGCACGCAAGCCTGTGTTAGTACGACAAAACTTACTGCAAATAAGACTGGCCTGTTACAGTTGGTCTAGTAGTTAGTGACCCTGACTGCTATGGCGGAGGTTGTGGGTTCGATTCTCACCCAGGAAAAATGCTTGTGTGATGAGCACGATCATTTGTTCTGTGTCTGAGTGTAATTTATCTATAATATGTATGTATTTAGAAATATATAAGTATGTTTATTAGTTGTCTAATACCCATAATACAAGCTCTGCTTAGCTTGGGACTAGACGGCGTTGTGTGATATTTGTGGAATATATTATAAAAAAAATAAAGGTCTTGCGCGCACCTCCGAATTACAAATATTAATAACACAGATTCATACTTTGTAAATTTTGTGGTAATTAGATTCTTTTTTATATTTTGAGATTGGTAGAGCTGTTCAGTTTCTAAAGGAAAGTACAATCCGTTCCAAATGAGAATAGGATCGATGCCAATGTTGTGACGTCACGTCGAACTGTCAAATCGAAGAAATTAGGTAGAGTGAACAAAAAAAAAATGTTTAAAAAAATAATTTACGTACGAATCGTGAATGAAAAAAGTTTAATCAGAATACAGTTTTTCAATTTTGTTTATCTCTATTTCACTGTGTGATGTGTCCGAGTAGTGATGTGATGTGTCCGAGTAGTGGTAAATAGAAGAAAAAGGCGAATTGTTTCTAACAATTAAAATAAAAAAGAAAATAGTTTTTCTTGTAAACTATTTATGACTTAAAACAATATATTTGGCAAATTTATATTAAACTCTAACGTTTTTACTTCAACTAGAATTAACTAATTTTTAGTAATAAAAAGCAAAAAAAACTTTTTATTAATACGCAAATAAGATTTTTTTGCAAACCGTACATTTCACTCAAAATTTGACAGATCGAGGTTATTGACTTTCCTGTTCTTATTTGGAACGCATAATATGTTGTGACCAGTTTCATTTCATGAGTTTGTACATACATAGGTCGATTTACAGTAATCGTGTATGTAATACATCATGTGAAGTCCCCATGTGCGGTAATACACATTTTTATTTTTACCAGAGCAATATTTCATTTCCATTCGGCTGACCAGCCCCGGAAAAATGCAATTTTCCGGCTGTATAAAAGTTGGTCCTAAATATTTAGCCATATTTTATTAGAAACATTTTTTCTAGGCCCATTTGTTTGGGATTTTCGTTATTCTAACACAAGTAAAAAATATTAATACTATAAAGGTGTGTACAATATATCACTACATAGTGTAAAACAAAGTCGCTTCCCGCTCTCTGTCCCTATGTAGGCTTAGATCTTTAAAATTACGCAATGGTTTTGATGCAAATTTTTTTATAGATAGAGTGATTCAAGGGGAAGAGTTGGGATGTTTAAGACATCAAATATTATTTTCTTGTCTTTTACATACAATTTTTTCAAATATATTTCTTTTAGACAGCCTGCTGAAAGAAAGTACTATATTTTCATCTACAATTCTTTTTATGATTGAGTGTATAAAAATAATAAAATAAGTAATTTGGAAGGAATGGAGGGAGGCCAGCAGTGGGACAGTATGGGCTAGAAATAATAATAATAAGTAATTAAAAAGTAGGCTCTGAAATGCCAAACATTTCAGATAAAAACAAAGAAAGAAAGATGAAACACAAGAAAGAAAGATGGTAAACTAAAATCTTTTTAAAATAACTTCTTTACCTGAAGTACTAGGCTACCATAAACCACAAAGGGTATTTAGCATCGCGCCAAATCATTAGACTAACGAACTTATAACAAGCAATATAATTCCAACCACTTGTTTATGCTGTCTCGATTCTCCAAGTCATTAGTTGGCACCGGCTCTGGTTTTGATTGCAATACCCATTATGTGGAACTTCATTAACTCGATTATCTATCAGGAAACTTTCTGGGCTCTACGAAAATTGCTTGGGCAATTTGTATAGAGAAATTAGTTAGTATTGATGTTTTACTGTTGGCACTTTTAGCCCTGCCCGGGTTAACAAACCGACCTACATAATAGATGGGGTAGCTGTCCTAGCATAACGAATATTTAAACAACTTAAGAAGTAAGTTTCGTTTGTTTTTACAAGTTTTTATTTAACTTGTAAAGATTGTACGTGCGCTTGTTTGCGGCAATTCTTGGAAGCTGAATTAGAACCATTTCCTTTTTATCTCACGGAGATAACATTTTACATGTTTCTTTAGTTGCAATGACAAAGCTAGTTTATCGAAAAGATTTGCTGTAAATAAAATATTTCTTCAGCACATATATCAATATGGTGGTACGCATATAAGTATGAAAGCCATTACGAACATGAGCGTCGTCCTCTTACTAGAATTAAGACAGAGCAAATGACATATCACTTACCTTATCAGCTATGCTAGCGCCCTAGTAGATAACAAAAAATATATAATGCTTTCTCACTGGAATACGAAGTAAGTAGGCTTGTTGTCAAGAACGTAGTGTTCTTGACAACCTCTTGTTACCTCCTCAGCAACGCTATCGCCCTAGTAGCTAATAAAAATAAACTCAATCTCCGATTCGTAAGCCCCGGAAATTATGACATGAAAAGCACGTGTGACGAAAATCAAATAAGACCATACGTACCATGTAAGACTAAACATATTTAATGAAGAGCGCGTAAATACATGGTTTGATGGATGTGTTCGGTCTTCCGCGCCTAATGGCTGAGGGGAAATGATCGAGCTGTAACAGGCTCAAGGACTTACAATCTGCCAACCGAGCGAAAATACTTAAATTAAAGATCACGACCTCTCGGTTAAAAATAAGATTTAAAAGGATTGCATGACCCGGCAGATTTTATAAGAAGAATTATATTATTGATGGAGACATCTCTCTTGTAGAATATGCAATCTCAGTCATTGCATTCAACTAAAGAACTGTCTTTTAACTTTATAAACGATCATCTGCAAAGCTCATAAAAGAATATCTTTATTTGAATCTCTCCCATATTGCTGGGTATAATAACAGCACGTTTTTCCTTAACACACAAATCGCTCCATAAATGTCCATTATTTGCCGTTGTCCTCAAAATGAAATGTCATCGGAACTCCTCTAATCTGTCCAATAAATGTGGTTTTATACTTTTATCACCAGTCATAGCTACTGCCAGCGGCTTTTCCCATGATAGTAGAGATAGTAGTTTCACGAGATAGTAGATATCTAAAAAACAAAACTTATTCCTGGGATGGTCTACTAATTCCAGGACATAATCTAACCGTGTAACATGTTTCTTCGAAATCGATTCAGACCTCCAAACATGACGAAGAAAATCTCACACACATTCATTATATTCCTAAACATTAACCTTTATAATACTAAGAGCAACTTGTTTACAGCTTTGCCATCCAGCGTGACAATGCTCCCAGCGTCCTGGGCATATTTCCCATATACCTCGATGTGAATGAATTTTTTGATGGCCTAAAAAATTTGTTGACAAATTCAAACCGCAAAACGTAAAAAAATCCTTTCAAGACCATTCCTTTGACGCATTTATCTCACAGACTTTATTTATTTACGGTACTCATGAGGCAGCCCATTTTTTTTTTGTAGGAAACCACAAGTAACCCACAAATTACCCATAAACATATGATAAAGACTGCCTTCTTCACTTCTTTATTCAGCTCTCACGACACCTACGGGAAATCACTGCTGAGTCTATTATTCATAGCCGATACTCGAGCCAACGCTCTCCTCATACTAAGTTAATATATTCTGCTTATACTCACATTTATCAAAATTAGCTCTAATTCCCCGACCACAGAGTTCCGCGCATACAAAGACAGTACTATGTTCTAAATGTAATACAAAACTGCAGCGCACAAGAAATATTGCCACTAACTAGTGACAGAAGTACATAACAACGGTTTGTAGGAAATGCAGAAGTTTCATTTTGTTTAATACCTTGGACTCATAGGAGCTTAAAATCTTGAGCCCCAAGCAAACGCCGGCATTCGCATACCTATTGTCTTTTTAATATGTCTTTAATTACGGCCCTCGAAAGGTTAAGAGGATCAATATCATATCAGCCAAAAACTGTCCACTGTAGGACACTGGCCTACCCAAAGTTTCGCCACAACGACCGGTCTTGGGCGTCGCACATCCATTGGCTTCCCTCGACTATCACTAGGTTATCGATCCTTTTTATGAGAGACCTTCCAATATTGTAACTCCAGAATTTTTCTGCAAGCAATCTGCCCTGCCTACAATTGCTGCTAGGAAGATACCTACGAGTAAAGGTGGCCCATTAGTACGGTCCTGGCTTACTAGCAGTAGCAGTTGGTTTCATTGCAATTTATTTTATCACTATTGCTCTCAAAATGGGGGTCGATGACTTAGTGAGGGTCACAGACTCACAGTATTCCGACAGATGCGAGACAAATAAGACCTGTCATGGTGGTGAGATTTTTTCCTATGTCTAACAGTGAATGTCTTTTAGCTGAAATAATTGTGATGAGGCAAATTTCAGTACCTCTAAAGAATTTGACGAGAGTGAAGTGTATTGTTTATGAGTCTGTCTCCCGCTCTGAGTGTACCATGAGAATACCTCTCGGTCCACTCAACTTTTATCTGACTAAAATACACTTGTGTTCAGTTGCTCTTTGAGTTCAAATAATTTCCACTGCGTATCACTTTGGTAAGACATACTTTAAGAAACCGATGTAGGATACTCTTTTTAAAAAAGGAAATAATATGGCTGTGAAAACAAATAGTCTTTATTTAGGTTTTTACAAGAATTATCGCGAGTGCAGCTCACGAGTACACTGGATGAAGGGCGGAAGATAATTAACTGGATAAGTAAGATGGGTGGGGATGAAGTGTAAAAGTGATATGAAGCCGTTAGGTAAGCCAAAAGGGGTACTTTGGATGGGTATAACAGTACGTTTCAAGTAGAAATAACATGTCACGTTTAATGAACCTTCTCCACTTATCTGTTTAGTATCTTCAGTTAATTAAAGTGCACATTATATCAACTTAATTATCAAGTGGTATTTTTTGGTGTCCTGCCAAGTGCTGGCGCATTTCCTCCCGAGCTTGTTATTTGAGTGAGAGATTGTTCCAGCTCGTTTGAACTTCCGAATAATACTAGTATGGGAATAATAATAATAATAATAGTAGTCTTGTATTGTTTCTGCTGATAGCTTCGCTGATAGATTGGGGTTTCGGCTTGTTGGCTACAGACGTTGATGAAGCTGCTTGAAGGGTTTGAGATATCTTTGATTGATTATGAATGATTGTTGCGAATGTGTTATGTTCTGTATGATATTTGGTTTAATGGATACAGATATTATATTCACGAAATTGGTCTTCTGTGTGTGTGTAAGTTCACATACTTTATTACGTTTCTGTGTGCGTAAATTATTTCGAGATTACGGATATAGAAAAAAACCGGCCCAGTGCAATTTTTCAAAGGAAATAAGTAGATACCTTTTTATTTTTTAATATAACTTTTAAACTTTTTCCAGTACTTATGCTATGAGACTTCTTGCCAAATTTCAGTTTTGTAGATCTATGGGAAGTTCTCTGTAGATTTGGATTTTCTTAAACGAATAACAAAAAAAAATGTGTACAAACCGAATTACTTATGCTTACCGTAGGGACTCTACAAAAGGGTCAAAACCTACTGGTGCCCAGGATCTCTTTCTGAAAGGAAGGCTTGACCCCAGTGCGAAAGGCAAGGAAGGAAAGGGATGGGGTGTTTAGTCAGTAAGAATCTGACACTGTTACAAGAGCGGGATTCGTAATGGGATTATTTTTGCCCACCATAAAAAAATAATACTTATGCGTTGATTTAGAATTTTAATTAATTCACAGCACCAAAATGCAGATTTAATTTTAATTTTAACTTAATACCTTACATTTCAAAAAAATAGGGTCTTTACAGATATTATTATTATTATTATTTAATTTTTTACACAGATGGACAACAAAGGGATCTTATAAAAGTTCAGTTGAGGTGAATTCAGGTACGTACCTCTAAAAATGTAGATACAAATGTGCCTACCTACTCGTACAATTTAGGCGATCTTATCATGCCTACAAAGCGAACGCTGTCAGCCTTACTGAAATGAAATGAAAGGTAGACGAAAGATTTACTTTCCTAAAAGCTGACAAATTCATCTCACAAGTCAGACTAAGCGCTAAACTAAAACGTTTGCTCTCATCTAATCCAGACTAACAAATTAGCCCTTAAAATTAACACAAAACTCAGAGCTCAGGGCAAACTTGAAAACTGTCCAGTTCTAGCGAATCTGATATTTAATATCTTTGAAACAAATCCTCTTTATAAAAGACCTCTTTCAAACAGAAAATTTTCCAACTTTTCAAGTACCTTCCTACGCACAAAATTACGAGGGAAACTATATCTTTGAATGGTCTTAGTTGTGCCTAAATGTGGCCGTATCGTCACGAGTTAGGCGCTATTTACGTCCCTCATACATCTCGGCTGAAATCCCGCACGGTTTACCCAGAAATGTTGTTTTCTTTGCTATTAAGAAATAAATAAGATGGCATTATGTCGACGATCGCTGCCTAGTTATGGGCATTTTTTCCTTTGGCACGCTTTCCCAGCCTCTTATTACGTCGCTACCCTTTCTGTGGGTCACATATACATTACTCCTTATTTTACGCTACTTAAAAGCTATTGTTTGGGGAGCGAGCAATGTATTTCGATAGTCACAATGCGGTTTTTGTTTAACATATTGGTTGGGAGTAGGGGGTCGGATTCGTGGTCAAGATAAGGCCCAATGAGTTGTGACAAAATTGGCTGTCGTGTTATTGTGGCCGTTGCCAGATATAAAATGCTTTTGGCGGAGCATTCAGTCGTTTGATCGTGGCCATTGTAGGGCGGGCCATTGTCGGCCAGTCTATTGTACTAGTAAGGGGTCGCTCGCAACTTACGTGACTGCGGATGAAAGTGCATTTTTCGAACTTCATCAACAAGTAGTTCCTATAACTTTTTGTTGCTTGCTCAGTTTTACTCAATTTCCACAGAGTTTTTGGAGCTTTTGTCTCTTTTGATATACGCCCGTGTAAATCATGATCGAATTGGGGTTTTCTCGTAGAATAGGATCATTTGTAACTTTTTCAAATAAATTGTTCCAATCGATTACAATTGTTTTCTTGAAACGAATAGGCCATTGTACGTTTTGTATGCAAAGTTTTCGAGATTTTTGTGTGATTACAAATCATTTGAACAGTAATGTTCTAGTGTACCTTAGTATTTAATCATTATCTTTAAAGAAAGAAATTCTAATAAGTCTGATTCAGTAGGTAAAAACTTAAACTAAAGTCACCTTCAAGTTTTTATAAAACATTTTAAAATTTTCTTTGTACGAAATAAAACGATGAAAGTTTAGAATAGAAAGTCTCTCGTTTCTTGATTGAAAGTGAAGTGAAAAGGCACACACTGTGAAGAAAGCGGATTTCATTCTTTTCAATTCGGAGCCAACTCTTTGCTATATCTGAAGTCCTGGTATTTGCCAAAGCGATGGGAGCTCATGACCCTGGAAAATTTAAATAAAATGCTGTCATGCGCAACAACAAGTACCTACCTGAGTTATAACAATACAAAGACTATTTTAGTTATATTTTCTATTATCCAAACTCAAGTATTTTGTGTGCTTGTCTATCTGTTTTTTTTTTTTTTTTTTTTTTTATGGTAGGTGAAAATCATCCAATGACGAAACCCGCTCTTGGGTGGAGCGGGAGACTAGTGTCAGACTCTTACTGACTAAAAAACCTACCCCGTACCTTCCTTGCCCTATTCCTGGAGTCGAGGTAACAGTTTCCCACCACCCTCTAGACTCCGGGAGGCTTCGACCCTGAAGGGCCCCTGCAGTTTGCTGACAACTCCTTGAGGCGCGCGGGAACGGTGCGCGCCGTTGACGACTAGGACTCGGTCTTACAGACGACCGGACGGCGAGCTACCCATTGCTCACCGTCCGCGAGCCAGTGTCTACGGTGGCCGGATATCGGCAGGATCGCGGCGGCGACGGCTACGGCGAGTACGCCGTTGCCTTTGCCTTATGCGGTCGGCCTCCTCCTTTACGAGCATTACTGCTTCGCAGAAGGAGGCGACCGCCTGCCATTCCTCTTCGCTGCGGACCATGGCCTGAACCAGGGCCCGGCGCGAGAGGTCGCCGCCGCCGATCACCCCCACGAGGACACGGCGATGCTCTTCCCAAGCAGGGCACACCTCCACCGTGTGCTCCACCGTGTCCTCCGGGCTCGCCTCACAGTGGCGACACCCGGACGTCTCTTCCGCACGAATCCGGTGCAGGAATCTCCCGAACTTCCCATGTCCGGTGAGAACCTGCGTCATGCGGAAGGTGAGGACGCCGTGAGGTCTATCCAGCCACGCCTCAAAGAGGGGCACTACCGCTGAGATTACGGTGTGCCCAGCGCTGGGTTGCGACAGTCGCTGTTTCCACTTCACCATGAGATCTCGCCGGAGCTCCTTCCGCCACGCCTCGACATGTTCGGGCAGCGGATCTTCGCCCCGGCGTTGCACCTCCACGCGCTGGTCGTGCATGCGTGCAAGGACTGTTGCCTCCAGATCCCACGGTGGTAGGCCAGCAAGGAGGCTCGCCGCCTCGCGGGACACCGTGCGGTATCCCCGCACCATCCGGATGGCCATGACCCTCTGGCAGGCGTTCAGCTGGGCCGCCGGGCGTTTACGCAGCGTCGGCGCCCACACTGGTGCCCCATAAAGGGCCATGGACCGGACGATGCCGGCGTAGAGCCTCCGGCAGAAGGCGTCTGGACCCCCAAGGTTCGGCAGGAGCCGCTTGAGAGCAGCCCCCGTCCGATTGAGTTTGGGGGCCAGACGTCGGAAGTGCTCCTCGAAATTCCACCGGCTGTCGAGGACAAGTCCTAGGTACTTCATCGTCGACCCGACGCCGATGTGAACTCCTTCTACCGTTAGTTGGGAACCCGTTGGTGGCGCGTTCCGAGGGCCGTGAAAGCACATGGCCTCGGACTTGTGCAGTGCCACCTTGAGTCCCAACTGCTGGATCCTCTCAACGACTGTCGCAACCCCACGTGTCGCTAGTTCGACCGCCGCCTGGTACGACCTTCCCTGCGCTAGGACCAGCGTGTCGTCTGCGTAGCAGACCACGCTGACCCCTACGGGGAGGTCGGCGCGCAGCACGTAGTCGTACCCGATGTTCCACAAGGGCGGTCCTAGTACCGATCCCTGTGGGACACCGCACGACATCTCTCGCCGTTTCCAATCTCCTTGGTGACCGGGGTATACTATGTACCTGTCGGACAGGTAGGCCTCGATTGTACGACAGAGGTAGTCGGGCACCCGGTGATACCGGAGTGCCGTCCTAATGCAACTCCAGGGCAGGGAATTAAAGGCGTTGGCAATGTCCAACGACACCGCCAAGACACACCTGCCCCGGGACACCGCATCCCCCGTCGTGAGGGCTCGCACGCGCATGATGGCGTCCACCGTGGAGCGCCTCCTGCGAAACCCGAACTGGTCGTCCGCGAGATCGGGCCCCTTCAGTGTTAGGTGCTTGACGAGGCGGTCTGCAATGACTCTTTCAAAGAGCTTGCCCACCTCGTCAAGCAGCACAATGGGCCGATACGCGGACGGAGAGTCCGCAGGGCGCCCCGGTTTCGCGACGAGGACCAGTTTTCCCGTCTTCCAGGGAAGTGGGAACTGGCCCCTCTCCAAGCATGCGCTAAAGAGCCCCCCCAATCGAGACCCGAGAGCCTCCATGGCCAGGACCCAAGCCTTTCCAGGCAAACCGTCGGGTCCTGGGGCGGTATTCTTCGCACCCATCCTGCGTACCGCCACTCTCATCTCTACCTCGGTCACTTCCGGAGCATTGGAACCGTCGTCGCTGACGTGGTCCACATCAGACACCGCTGGTGGCGGAGCCATGGGCGGGGGGGAGTGGTCCCCCCGCTCAGGGAACAGAGCGCTCACCACACCCTCCACGATAGATAGATAGATAGATAGATAGATAGATATACTCTTTATTGTAGGTACACCATAAACAAAACTTGGTACATAAGGACACTTAAAAATCGATCGCCACGATCTGTGGCCGGAGACTCTGCGTCAACGGGGGAGCCCATGGGCGGAGTTTCTCCCGCACCAACTTGTATGGGCGTCCCCACGGATCAGCGTTGAGCGTCCCCAGCCACGCTTTGCAGGCCTCATCCTTGGCCCGCTTTATCTCCGATCGGAGGGTGCGCTTTGCCACCCTGTATCCCTCATACAGCTCCGCCTCTACGGCCTCCGCATCCGGCGGGCGGAAGCGGCGCCTGCGGTGTCTGGTATACCGGTGCCGCGCAGCATTGCATGCGGCGCGCAGCGTCGCAAGCTCTGGCGACCACCAGTACACCTGGCGTCGGGCGCGTCCTGGGCGGAGACGGGGCATTGCCGCGTCGCAAATTTGCGACAAGGCCTCCCGGAACCACTCCGCCTCGACGTCGATGTCGGCAGGCCTGACCGGTGCTTGCACCCAGGCCTGCACCGCCGCGGCTTCCAGGAAGAGCTCCCGTTCCAGCTGCCTCAGCGCCCAACGCGGACCACATGGGGTCTGTCGGACCGGCGCGGTCGAGGTCTGGGCGGAGACGTCAAACCGGATATACCGGTGGTCCGAGTATGTCTCCACCCCCTCCATGACGCGCCAGTCAACTACACGCGGTGTCAGAGCGGGGCTGGCGAACGAAATGTCCACCACGGACTCACCCTGCACCCGCACACACGTGGGGACAGAACCCCGGTTTAGGACGACCAGGCCTGTTTCCAGAGCCCAGTCCTCCACCAACCGACCCCGCTGGTTCGTGAGCCGGGAACCCCAAGCCATGTTCCAGGCGTTGAAGTCCCCGCAAACGACCACGGGGAGGGTACCATACCCAGCGACGACGGTCTTCAGCTCCCTGAGGGAGTCGTGAAGATCGGTTGTCTATCTGTGCTTCTTGATGTTAACAACCTAAGGGTCTTTGTACATTTAAAATTCTTACTTCTCGCATAATTACCATTGTAATTTTTCTTTTTGCTTTGTAATTTAAAATCTGTATTTACTACAGACCTAAAGTGGTCCCTAGTTTCAAAAATAGGTTAATTTAGACCACTGATTTGATGAACCAACAAACTCTTAAATCCTTTTCAAATAGACTTTAGACAAGTAGCAAAGAGCCCTTTTGTAATTTTTTAAGAACATTTGTCTTAGATAGCATGCCAATTATGTAACGTACAGAAAGAGTGTCCAAAAAACTGAACAACTCTATGAAACGCCAGTTGATCGTTAACCACATGTATGCGCTCTCCTAAACTTGTGTCATGTACGAACATTTGCATATGTCTGGGATAGGCTTGATTAATACAACAAGCGGCTGTGGAGGCTTCCTCGGTGCCATGAACAAAGAGG
Organism: Mythimna loreyi; assembly: GCA_029852875.1. NCBI lineage: Eukaryota > Metazoa > Arthropoda > Insecta > Lepidoptera > Noctuidae > Mythimna > Mythimna loreyi. The sequence continues at coordinate 23,089,231 of CM056785.1, forward strand.
ATGTATTTCTAGCATTAAGCACCCAAGTTACAAATTAAATACCTACTCTATTTCCTTATTCATCTATATATATAAAAGGAGAAACGGGACTGACTGACATATCAACGCACGGCCAAAACTACTGAGCCTAGAAGCGTGAAATTTTGCACAAGGCTTACTTTTATGACGTAGGCGAACACTAAAAAAGCATTTTTCAAAATTCGCCTCTTCAAGGGATATAATGGGGGTCTAAATTTTGTATGGGGATCCCTACTTTCACGCGGGCGAAGCCGCTGGCAGGAGGCTGGTTTAGTATTTATTTATATCCAAAAAAACATATGAACTGTGTATCTTACCGTATACTATGTATATTTTTGTGTACAATAAAGAATTAGTGTCAGATTTTTACTGACTAAAAACAACTTGTCTCTTTCAGTTGTTTTATTCGTTTCTGGATCACGGCAACTCTTTCGAAAATTTCCGAGACCTCAGCGGGCATCGACGTAGTAGTATCTCCTATAGTTTTGCTGACATTTTGACAGTTTGAGCCGAGGCTTTAACTCTGGACAGCGATATACCAATTGCTTGTCTTCCGCAAGACTGCCCTTTGCATACCAGGCCCACAGAACAGAACAGGCCCATTGAACAATAAAAAAGTAGCCCACCGTGAGGGCTAATTCGAAGTGACTAAAAAATATAGCCGTATGAACTCGACCAAGCATGCAGTGGGACAGGGTAACCCACAGTGAAACCTAAAGAAAAGAAATTGTTGATTATATTATTTCCTACTCCAGTCCTTCCATTATTCCTTAACCCCACATGTAATAACTCCACGCTAATACTATTACAGTCTTTTTTGTGTTTGTTTCTCTAAACTACTAAAGAACATGTGTTGTAGAGCAGTTGTGGCCGAATTGTAAAGGCTCCGACTTACGAGTTGTAGGTCGCGGGTTCAAACCCAGCCAGGCGCATTACTTTATGTAATTTATTTCATCACCACTGCTCTCAAAACGGTGAAGGAAAATATCGTGAAGAAACCGCTACGTCCTAGAACCAAAAATTCGAAGACATGACATCCACAGATCCGCACTAGGCCCGCGTGGTGGATTATGGCCCATTCCCTCTCCTAGAGAGGAGGCCTGTGTCCCAGCAAAGAGAACATTAAAAAATGCTGAATGAATACTATTAGTCTTTTTCGTGTTAGTTTCCCTAAACTACTAAAGAAATTATCTTGTTCATCTTAATAAATGCATGACTCAAGGTAGCTGTTCTAGATAACTAGGGGGTAGTTTATTAATATTTATCACTGTCTTGAAGCAAGGGTTAGTAATTATTCAGCCATCTATCACCAGGAGGGAAGAAATGGAAGGAGATTGCGTCAAAGAATATTATATGCTAGAGAATATATTACTTATTATGAATGGCTTGTTCCAGTTCTTGTTATGATTTAATGTGCTAGCTAATTTGAGACGATAACCTACTTAGAGAAATTATTGAAACAGAACGACGTTGCGTGAAGATATAAAAAAGCTAGGATTTTTTTTATTGATATGTGGAACTGTGGGACTGGGCTGGACATGTCTGCCGCATGCCGGTCGAGCGGTGGGCCAGTAAAACACAAAGTTGGTGCCCTGAAATCGCACGAAGGGGTCGCAGCAGACCAAGAAGGAGATGGCGAGACGACTTGGATGCTTTTCTTGGGAATTGGCAAGAAGTGGCTCAAAACCGAAAACACTGAAAAAAATGGAGGGTGGCCTTTGCCCAGCAGTGGGGCAGTATGGGCTAGAAATAATGATAATAACAAAGTGGAACTGAATGTAAAATCCCGCCAACCTCCGTAAAAAAAGAAGGATTCTCCAACAAGATGTCAAAGTCAAAAAATTTTATTTCACATGGGCCTACATGGGCACTTATAAAACGTCAGATGCTAGTGCACGGTTCCAAATTGGTCGTTTCCGATGGAGAAGAACCGGCAAGAAACTCCATGGTTACTCTTTTTAAAAAAATTGTTATCTTTTTAAAAAAATTGTTATCTTTTTAAAAAAATTGTTATCTTTGTTGATGGATATCGTGTTTGTCAATACAACTGCCCAATGGCTAATATTGGGCTGTTTATATAAAAAAAAGAATTTCAAAGGTGCGCTTTCACCGATTTGGAGCTGGATAGTGTAGAGAGAAGTGGACTGTAAATTTGGCAATCAGACAGCATAAATTCTCCATGATATGTAAGTATAAGTTATGCTGAGTGGACTTTCAAATAAAACAAATGACAAAAAGTAGAAGGAGAAAGCACACAGTGAAGGCTACCATCCACTCCTCCTCAACACAACTCCAGCCTGATCTACCTCAAGGAAAAACTGACCACTCTTCTTTGCTCCATTCTGATGGAGCAAAGAAGAGTGGTCCCCTTCCATCAATCCATTACTGCGATGCAGGCTTTTTTGCAGGACTCTTAACTTCTATGTAGTGTCAAAGATGTCGCTACAAACTACAGAATTTATTGTTTGTGTCAAAAAGTAAGTTTATCCAAAATCGCAAATAGAAAGAAATTTTCGAATCCATTCAATATAAATGAAATCAGTAACTTTTTTTAATATGGTGGAAGGGAAAACTGAAAAATAACAATATGAATATATAAATGTGACGTCACCGCTATTAGGTCAAGTGTTGAAAAGAGATAGCGAGATGTTTTCATCACGCCCCCACTGTTCTTCAAACTAATATTTGAAATCCTGCTTAATTTAAAGATAATAGAGATGTGGTTTTCTGAAAAAGATTTATTTGTTGTTTAGTACAAAAATATTCTACAAAAATAAGCACAAACAAATACCCAATTAGAGTTTGAATTTATCAGTGGTCTATTTAAAAACGTGTAGTCTGCAAACACACACAAACTCTTATCAAAGTAAAACTTCCAATCGATGCAAGTTCTTTAAGCAAAGTTAGAGTAACAAGTTAATTTTCACTACGCACATAGAAAGTTGGAAGTAGATAAAACTGCAGTATATCACTGCCAAGTGTCCAACCCTTTCACTGGTGCTGGTTCAACGGGAAAACTTTCCCCCTATGAGAAATTTTATGTTTTCTCGTATCGACTGAGAAATCTATATCACTGTAATGAACGGAAAAGTATTTGATGCTGTACAAAAACAATAAAAAGGTTTTTTTTTTCGCAATTTTAAGAAATCTTACAAATTACTAAACAGGCTTCCACAGATAATATACCAACTAAGATTATTATTTCCAGTGTAGCCCCAATCTGACACAATAAATAATACATACGATCAAATGCATGTCTAGTTGCTGCCCTTTATGTAAAGAATGAGAGCAGTGGTGGCCGAGTGGTAACGGCCCCGGCTTACGAGTTGTAGGTCGCGGGTTCAAACCCAGCCAGGCGTGTTACTTTGTGTAATTTAATTCATCATCACTACTCTCAAAACGGTGAAGGAAGACATCGTGAGGAAACTTGCATGTCCTAGAACCAAAAATTTAAAGACATGTGACATCCACCAATCCGCACTGGGCCCGCGTTGTGGATTATGGCCCATTGGTGCAAAAAAAGGTAAAGGTTTACTTGCAACCAATGTATTTTAATATAACAATAATGTGTATTGTAACTAGTATAGCGCGTACAGGGATAATCAACGGTTTTGACTCTTCGTATCTCCGTCGCCTTTCAAAGGAATGGTAGTTTTTTTTTTTTTTTTTTTTTACTTGCAATAAACTAGTGCTTGACTGCGATCCCACTTGATGGTAAGCAGTGATGCAATCGTTGATGGTAAGGCGCACTAGTTTATTAAGAGCCTATTCACTCTAGCCTTGAAGACACCCAAATTATATTCGGACGGAAAGACTGCAGTCGGCAAACTGTTCCAATCCCTCGATGTACGCGGTATAAATGACGAGGCAAAACGCTTAGTCCGGGCCGCAGGTGTAGTAGTAAATAAAAAAAAATTAAAGAGTATCTGTGGAATTTTCATTTCCATAGGAAATAACTAATTAAAACCGCTCACTAGCTTCTGACGTTAATAAGGCCTTTACGAAATAAAATATTTTTTATTAAATTGGACCACAGAGACACACTTTTCATTATTTCCAGTAACCAAAACTCATGTTATTTTCACCAATACATCTCTCACTATTTCTAACGTTGTACAAAGCAAATTTCAGTGAATCCCAAAATCAAACCAGATTCAATTCCTCCCCTAATTCCGAACAGATTGCCATTGACAAATACTTGTGCATACGGCAAAACTGTCAAAGAACACGGCCATTTAATTACGGAAGGCTTACGGGATCCCAACATGAAGGCACCACAGTACCGATGTAATAAGCAGTAGGTCAACTATGAACATGGTTATGGTCGTGGAGAGTCAGGGCGCTGCTTGATCTATGAGGTAATTTTGATAATGTAAATGAAAATTATCTTATGATTGATTGAAGTCTACGATCGATGTTTACAACTATTTACATGGTTGACAACTGTAATGCTTGCATAAAGTAGTTTATTTTATAATTAGCTAGCGCACGCCCTAGCTTAGTACAGCTGCAAATTATGTAAATAAACTTTTCCTTTAAATTTGCCATACGAGTAAACCATGTTCTGGAGTAGTGCATATGAAATTTTTGTCATGATTGGATTCTCCGACGATAAGTTTCTACACAAGTATTAAGCCACTGGCGCTTGCTGGTAAATAAGCCAAGCGCCAGTCGAAAATATTTTTAGATTTTTCGCACTCCTGGACGCAGTTTGAAGCCGTGTCAGACTTTTACTGACTAAACTCCACTCCTATGTTTCTTCTTTGCCTTGCAATCTGGTTTTTTTCGGGTTTATCTTTTAGAAAGAAACCCATGGCCCGCATGGACACACAGTACAGCTACAGCTACGTATTGCATATCTTTCGTAAGTTCACATTTATGCCAACATCACTGCTTCGCAGAGACTGGACTAAATTATACAGATGTGACTGAAATTACACATGGTGAATAACACAGTAAAAATGGTTTCGGAATGCAAGCGTGATAGTATGTGATGTTATGTTTTTAAGATGATCTTGTTGGTATACTGTTTTTTCCATTTTCTGTGACAGAACGTTCACTCCCGATTGAGCTCTTTGACTCATTTCCAATCGTAGATTTGCTTAGCAAGGAAATAAAGTTCGAGGGATTGAGATCCTATTGAGGTGTTTGATGTAATGATTTGAGTCTGCAGGTTATTTCGTAAATGATGGAAATTGTGGTGTTGTTTCGAGGAACCTCAAAAGTATTTTTTATAACATTCCTTATAGAGAGATACTTTTCTTAAATTATAAGTTAGAGTGTTTTTTTATATTGTTAGAGGATTACAACCAAAAAAATAGATTTATAGGTCCTGTTTGCTCTAGAATACTTCAAGTTACACCTCCGTATAAGTTAGTCGTCGTTGGCGTGCACTGTTCCCGCGCGCCTCAAGGAGATGTCAGCAATTGTAGGGACACAGCAGGGTCGAAGCCTTCTGAGGACAGGGGTTGATGTGAAAGTGGAACACCGGGGCCCTGGAAAGGCAAAAAGGAACGGCGGGTTGTTTAGTCAATAGAAGTCTGACACTTGATTGTCTCCCGATCAGCCCAAGGACGTATTCGTCATTCGATAATTTGAAAAAAAAATCCGATTAGAAAATGTGTCAGCGACGCGACAACATATTTATTTTCATAGTAACTGTTCTAAAATTTCAGATCGAATAATTTCTACGAAATTCCGTCATATCTGTGTAAAAGGGACTTCAAAGCGATTCAATATTTATACAGCTCAAACGTAACTAACTCATGTTATACTTATTTGACGTGTGCTGGCTGGTTCTGGGTAGAGCGGCTATTTATGCAAGTTCACTAGGGCAGCAGGAATGTTCCAATGAGTTACCATGACTCCGAAATACAAAGTTCAACTAAAGGATCACGCGTAGATTTTAACTAGTACAAATCTCATTAGGTAATGTGAAAATATTGTAAAAACCAACATTTTTTAAACAGTGAATTTTTGGTCGGTTCTTCTCTATAATGAATTTAGAACAATGCACTAGTAGACGTTATCTTTGTACACATATCAATCTATAGGTAAATAAAAATCTCAATGCCACTTTTTGGGCTCACTTATCCAAACCAATTGCTTAGGCTTTGTTTGGACTATTTAGTAGATGGTTTATGTGAAGTTTGCACAAAATCGGTCGAGCGGTTCTTCGTTTATCGCATTTTTCTGTTGCCGGTAGCGAAGCCGCGGGCAAAAGCTAGTATAATATAATTCTTCTGTACATGTGTTTGACGCCTATCTCTTTCCAAATGACTTTAACGATATGGATGAGACCTTATGTGTATATTTGAGTCAGGGTTTAAACGGTTTGAAAATAAAATTGGACCTTGCAATTAAATGGCTCTGCAATAGGCATTTTTCGGAAAGAACTGTGTAAAGTGTACATTTTTATGTCGCACAGACCCATAAAATAATTTAATTTTTTTGGAAAATCGAAAGCCAATCAGGGCCACGGGTTTGTGTCTGAAAGACAGGACTCTGGCCCTGGTATGTATGGTGATGTAGGAACGGGGTAGGTTGTTTAGTCAGTAAGAGTCTGACACTTGTTTTCCGCTCCGCCCAAGAGCGGGACTCGTCATTGGGTGATTTTTACCTATCATAAAAAAAAAATCATCATACGAATAGCTGCTCTAATTCCCAACTATTAAACAGTACAAACTATTAAACTCAAATCCCATAACTAACTCTCAGATAATCCAACTATATAAAGAGACGTTTGCGAGCGTTACGTCTCAAGACAGTATAACAAACCCTCAGGCAATAGAAACTAAGCAGCCACGCTCCAGCTTTGATTTGTGACTGTACTACAACTAGAAAGCTTAGTATAGTACTGTGTAAGCAGATCTGAGCTTTAAGGCTTCAACTACACGAAGCTAAGATGCCATCAGCGGAGAAGAAAGAGAATCTTTAGCAGCTGAGCTGAATCTATTGAAACTGCGTGGATGTATGCTTGGCCTGAACGGAGCTAGGATGTGTATTCCATTACCGTTTACTAATCAAACCTTAGTCTATATTATATTAATATTATAAAGCTTGTTTGATTAAACGTGTTAATCTCAGGATTTAAAATAAAAATTGTGGTAGTTAGAGGAAGATTATTATAGTCATCACCGATACTAGTATTAATAAGAGAGGAACTTCAAGGACAAATAATCAATAATAAAAAAATCTACTGACTAGGGGTAAGCGCGCTCCATCGTCGACCGCATCGTCGCTTTCCATCAGGTGAGATAACGGTCAAGCGCGAACCTATAACATATAATATAAAAAAAGGGGACCAGCGACCAGCACAATCTGGTGTGAGAAAAAGAGGTAACTACTAGGTATACGGTTTGTACAGTTCCATTAGTTTATTACTGCAAAAATTATGCTGATTGTAAGAAGTGATAAGTTGAGCCTGAGTTGCGCGAGGGAAGCGTAAGATGTTAAAATGGATGAACTTTATGTTCTCGTACAGCTTAGCTTGATATTACCTACTAATTGCTCTTCGTATGTCATTCGCACACACACACTTGCAAACATCTCTTTTTTATCAATAGATCTGTGAATGTAATTTTCTTTCTTTCACTGATCTGCTCCAGTGGGCATCGCAAAGCTCACCGTCTTTGTCTTGTTCAGCCTAAAAAAACATCTCCTGTTCTCTCATAAAGAAGTTCTATTGAGTATTTACTACACAGGAAATGTATTATAAATAATCAATAGAACTTCTTCTCATCTCCGTTTCAGTGAAGTCCGAACTAAACACCCTGAAGCTGCACAAAGGAATAAATGAAACAAATGTAAAATAAAAAAGCTAATAGTGAGAAACAGTGCACAAGAAAGAAATAGAAGTAAATAGACAACTGTCTGTTTCTTTGTGTTTTGAATTCTTCGTCTCGTCTTATTTACTATGTTTAATTCAACTCTTTGATAGACTCTCACAAAAAGATAGACGAGTATTTTATTGTTACTTATACTTACTATATTATACTATTACTTACTATCTTATCAAAATACTTAGTCTTCTTTTGTCAAAAATACACTTAAAAATAATCTCCAGAATCTTTCGGCCCCATCAACCATTGTGTTTCAATCCATGTAGGGACATGGGTTGGGCATGCCCAAAGAATTGCCAAGTGAAAAGGGAAGGGACTCTATTCACTTGGCAATTCTTTGGGCTATATTCATAACATCCGTTCTCCTGCGGATATCTCCACGTATCGTCCACTCTATGAAGAGTGGCTGTAGAGGAATCATGGCATCTGTACTTTCCGCATGACGCAAGTCCTTACTCGACATCTTAATTCGGAAGGCTCTCGCAGATGAATCTACCGGAAGAAACGCCTGGATGTCACCATTGCCGACTGGTGGACCACCCGGAGGATATATTAGTAGTTACGGTACAGATCTGCCCTTCTTGGGGGGCCATCTCTGTCTGGCGGCAGCGACATCTCTCACGGGGCTTTGGTACTGGCCACGGTCCGGAACGAGAAGAATCTCAACTTCCAGCCTCCGTGAGCGTGGGCTTGAGGACGACGAGCAATAGGTAGCTTAGTTAGCTCTGACCATGCGGTCGTCCGGTAGTCGTCCAGACCGAGCCCGAATCGTCGACGGTGTGTAGCGTTCGTCTCTTAATCTAGCAGGGCTGAAGCCTTAAAGGGATATGGACTAATTTCCGAAAGAGAAACCCGTGGTCCCGGAACGTAAACGCAAAGACTTCTTCTTTCTAACATAAGTGTTTTAATCAGTAAAAGTTGAAAACGCCCCCCTGAGTCGTCATTTGAATTCCAAACTTAAAAATATCTTGAGTTATACTTTAAGATATGACCTAAAAAAAAAGGCGAGCTTAAAAACCCATGAGAAAAGTAAAAACTTCATCAAGGCTGGGTTAACAATATAAAATCGCAGGTCTCGCGTCACCCGACCGCAATCGAACCAACGTTACAAAGCTGAGCGTGACGGTTCAATTTTTCTTTACATACCCACAAAATAAAATGCTCAACGTGTCTAAAGAAGTTTTCACTTGAAAATGATCAATGACTTCATATCTTGATACATCTATCATCAATTTTATGCTTACAAAATAGTTTTATAGTGGAAAGAAACAAAAAGATTTAAACAATTTGCCTGCAGCTAGTTGGATTATAATTCGGTCAAAGCTAGAGTAAATAGGCTTCTGACAAACTACGTGTTCAACGTCAACAATTTCATCATTGATTGCCATCCCGTGGGGATTGCAATCTCAAGTTTATACTATTAAAGAATGTAGATTGTTTCTATTCTATATATAGCTATTGCGAAAACTATAAAAAAGGTAACCAACTTCTGTCCGCGGCGATGCCTGCATAGTAGTCGTGAGGTATGCCAAATGCAAAAACACGTTTCTGGTTCATTTCTTAAGCCGTCGGGTTAAAATCATCTAATTCTTTCTTCAACTCTCACTATTTCTCAATACTATTTATGTTGACTAATATCTATTCTGCTCCTGAACATTATTTGAGGCCTGAATTATTTTAAAATTTTAAAAAATTCGGACCGTAAAATCCTAGACTGCCTAATTACCAGGCTCACTGAATATCTTGCTGATTTTTAACACAACCTGATTTATTACTTGGAAGTCCTCGTTAAAAAAGGAGGTTTCCAATTTTGTTGTATTTTATTTTAATTCAGTCTTAGAACTTATCCAACTGATTATTATGTATGTGTGGATTGAGTTGAGGGCTTACAGCATAACAAATTACAGCAGCTTTATATTTGCGTTTCAGTTTTTTAAACATTTCTTTTAAGATTATCGAGAACATTGAGTGAGAGGTTTAGTTATATATCTATACTATACTCTCTTTGAGGTGCTTTACATAATTTTTATGTAAAGTGGTCAATGTAATATTAGCATTTTGTCGTTCTAATAAAATAAATAAATACAAGTTAACATTTCAAACCGTTAAAATTAGTAAGCCATAACTTCGAAATTACCCATTGTAAAACGGAAAGCAAGTCTTAATTAAATTCGCATTTACCACCCGGGCTGAAGAATTAGCACTCTTTCGGTCCGGGTTATACCGCATAAATAACTCACAAAACGAATTTTATTTCAAGTCCAACTTTAAATTCGTTGCTCGTTCTCTATGAGTTATGGCGTGCCCACCACTACTTCAATGTCACAACTTTACGTTAGCACTTCACATAACTCTTATAGCTCCGGGTAATAAGTTTTATTTTCATTTTTCCAGGTTAGGGGTAAGTTTGCAGTCAGTACGTCACACGCAGGGTTAACCCTTAATTTTCATTTCGACCACGGTCGGTAAGTTGTGTAATGTAATTAACAAACAAGACGATTTATTTGCCGTTTGTTTTTGTCCAACATGTAGTTAGGGAGCTATTTTCACCTAAGTTTAGTCACGGAGGTAATCGTTTATTTGCTAGAGACCTTAATTTATTATTTATGGGTGTTGAAAGGGTAGTAAATGTATAGTTAACCATAAACTTGACGACTAATTTTCTTGAAATTAAATTGTATTTATTATGTTGTTGGGTTTATTGTAGCTGAGAGTTATAGAGCGCAGCATTCTGCTTATAAAAATAACTAGCTTTTGCCCGCAGTTTCGCCCGCGTGATATTGGGGTTGCCCTATACAATATGATAATTTTACACTTGATCAAACGAAATGTGAAATCCCACAGGAACCTTATGTTTTTCCGGGATAAAAAATAGCCTATGTCTTATTCCGAAGTGTATCCTATGCCTGTGCCAAATTTCATCTAGATCCGTCCAGCCGTTTTGGCGTGATTGAGTAACAAACATCCAAAAATCGTAACTTTCGCATTTATAATATTAGAAAGGTTAGTAAGATAGCAGGCTTAGGTCAAATGACCACGGTCCTTCAGTTTCTTATGCCATACCAAGCGACCTATCGTCTAACCGGTATGTAGTTACAAGACCATTTGATCAAACAGATTCATTTCCACTCACGGTCAAATCTGTTGGCAGTTGGCATCATACCAATCCATTCCCACATATGGTCAAATCTGTTTGATCAAACTTGTAGCAGCATGCTGATCGGAGATCAGGTAGGATGGTGTATGGTATTAGTCGCATATTCGTCATTACACCCTTGGTTTGCTCGTGTACGGTGGGAAATATTAAACTTGTTTGAACTTGCTACAACCCGATGTCAAGATTGAATAAGTTACTTCCAAGCAAGCATGCTCTATCGTCGACTATATTGTCGCATTCTCTCAGGTGAGGTAATACTCAATTGCGACCCTATAATAATAAAATCAGAGTTTTTCTTTTTAAATTTGTTAAGAAAAGTTAAATACAACAACGTAAGGCAAGTGTGTACAAAGAATACGTGATGCGTGTGTTGAGTTATACACATAAAACCCGTATCTAGACTTTCATTTCTATTCAGTTCACTTGAAAAGTTATTGAATTGTAAATATCATAATAGCGTATTGATATATTTACAGGTCCAATTTCACGTTCCACGTGAGCCGAATAATATTTTTAGAGATATATTTAGAGTAACGATATTTTATTTCTGCAGTTAGGGATGGGCTGAATTTTTTTAATTGGAACGAAAAGAAAACTTTTGTGGTAAAAAATTTCAATCCGTTGTAAAAACGTTACTTGTTTTAATGAAAATATTTACATTATATTTTAAACATTATCTGGTATTTATTTATTGTGCACAGCTATCACACTGTTGTCTTTTTCAACCTAAAGGTTGACTGGTAGAGAATGCCTTGTTGCAATAAGTCGGCATATGTACCCCTATCGTACATGAAGATTAAACAAATAAATAAAAATCGTGAATTGAGTGAAAATATTTTTGTTCGATTAAACTTCTAATTAGTAAGTTTTATGAATAATATTGAACTGTGCCTCAATTTATTCTGTGTTCTACTACAAAATATAAGAACGTTCCAAGGTTACAAAAACTTTATAAGCGTTCCCGCTGTTCAATCCTTTGCAGACCTCAGAATTTGATTTTTTAGAAGTATTGGCTATATATATACTGTCCACCTAGCAAAGGCCTAACTCAAGCCCTCTTAGAGTTTATTTTTTCACTGGAGCGAGGAATATAAATCCTAAGAGGGCTTATACGATAGACCTTATACTAACTCACACATTACGCGTCCAGGTCGTATAACTATCACATTCTGGCCACAAATATTCAATCTTAGCTGTTAACATCGGCTTCACCTTTGTAAAATAAAAAAATATTGTCCTACAACCTGGGAACATGCACCCTGGCAAAAAAATATATCTTGTGTACTGTTCCAGGACATAGTCTTCCTGTGTCCCAAATTTCATTCAAAATTTGTCCGTTCGAGCGTGAAGAACTAACATAGACACACTAAAATTCACACAACATTGAGATGAATTGGAAAATTGCTCCCCCTGAATGTTATGTTATATGTCTAACTAGCTTTTGCCCGCGGCTTCGCCCGCGTGGTATTGGGGTTGGGGTTGGGGTTTCCGGGATAAAAAGTATAGCCTATGTCCTATTCCGGAGTGTATCCTATGCCTGTGCTAAATTTCATCCAGATCCGTCCAGCCGTTTTGGCGTGATTGAGTAACAAACATCCAAACATCGTAACTTTCGCATTTATAATATTAGTAAGATTATGGTTTCCGCACTTAGTCCAGCCAGCCATCCAGTCGTACGTGGAACTACTCTCTCTCTAAATATAAGAAAGATAACCATACGGTAGTAGTAAAAGCGCTAGAACACATTCGCTAGAAGTTGATAAAAATCATCACACTCTTGATTTGTATAAGTTTTTTTCGCAATATAATTATTTTATTTTTATGATGTGTCTATGTAAATATATTTATCGGCGCAAATATTTGTAACAACGCACAGAACGCACGTGCTACGAAACGGTACGAACTAATCGTGTGACACACCCCGCTATCATCGGCGCCGCCAGAAAAAAGTGAAGGGCAAAAAGCCTATAAAAGGCGTGCGCATCGCGTGAGTGGTCATTCGTTGGTTGACATGCGAGCTGGTCGGACGTTGTTGGAGTGAATTTTATTGTTATTATTTTGAAATAGATATAATACCATTTATTTTACATAATTGTTGAGTTGAACCATACAAAAAGTGATTTATAAATAAAATTTTATTTTATCCCTCTTACATATTTACTATTGTTGTTTTTTCCTTTCTGTACCAATGCACCTGCCATGTTATGTCTCTATCGGCATAGAGACATAACAGTAGAAAATGCCTAAGGCATTACGTCTACCTTCTCACAATGTTTCACTAATGAAACACGGTAGAAAGTTTCATTAGTAAAAAAATTATAAAGTAAGAACACTGTAGACTTCGCAAATCTCTATTACGACTCATCTTTTATTTTATTTTTCATTATTATGATTATTTTTATTGTGCTTTTGCGTACAACATTGACTGGTCTACACTGTCCTTACATAATCATATCAATATTGTAATTTCGAAATATTGTAACAAACCTTTTTTTTTAAAGAATGACCATGGAGTTTCCTGCCGGTTCTTCTGTATAGGAAACGACCAATTTAGAACCGTGCACTAGCTTCTGACGTTTTATAAGTGCCCATGTAGGCCTATCATCATTACATAGTATAAAACAAAGTTGCTTATGCCCTATGTATGCTTATATCTTTAAAAGTACGCAACGGATTTTGATGCGTTTTTTTTAATAGATAAAGTTATTCAAGAGGAAGGTTTATGTGCATAATACATGCATAATATATTCAATATCAGTACCCGTGCGAAGCTGGGGCGGGTCGCTAGTATGAAATAAAAACTGTTTTGATTTTGAAACACAAAGTAAAAAAAAATGACAGAAGAACGATGCAGCATTTGATTGGGTCAATAAATTTCTTTCAGGTCATAATCCCAATGTGTAACACAAACCGCGAATTTTATGTAAAACCCATTCAGTTCGCATGTAAATGCACAAACAATTCTTAAAAAATATGACCACTATAAAATGCAAAAAACTGGTACAAATATATAAATTCTGTGAGGAAAAACTATCGATATTGGCATGCCAGATTCCGGCTGCACACAACTGACAGTGCTACAAATTGTGGTGCCATGCAGCTGAATAAGTATTTGGCATCGCGTCGCGTCGGAATCTGGACGTCTTTTATTAAAACTTTTATTGGTTGAACGTTCTTTTGTTTTTGGCTAAAGTTTCTATCAAGTGGTCTGTTTGTTTAGGCGAACCGTGAAGATGTCTAGCTTTTGGCAGATAGGATTTAGTGTTTTATTTTTTGACAGCGGCATCCTATTTATAGTGTTTTTTGAGTGACAGTGTTTGTGATCACTCTTTCCGTTAGTGCATCGGTGGTACGAGTATCACAGTAGGCCCTGGCAAAATAGTGGTGCTGCGATTATTGTTTTTAAATATCGTAGCATAGTTTAAAATAGGCGCCTTTATAGTTTCGCATTGATTATTTTTATAAGTTGTGTAAGGTACAAATAAAAATTTGATCTTTATTTTTTTCACTATCATCGCATAGTGCAAGAAGCTTCTTTAGGTGTACTAGTGATTTTTTTTGTGGTTTTCACCTTAGTGTTAAAACAGACTTATTAAAGAAATAAAACTAACATGTTACTGTTATAAATGCCAAAGTTTGCATGTTTGTATATTTGCTAATTCTCGATTCAGTGGCCTGCAATAGCATGTTTTTCCCGTTAGTACGTTTCCGTGGTATAATTTATTATTTCCGCAATACAATAGAAGGAAATAATTCGAAAGGTGGGGAAAACATCAGCGTAACAAGGACAAATTACCTTTTATCACCAAAAGAGGATTTTGCAGACCTTGTAGTGGAGAATTTTCTTTAACAATTTATTATTTTAATGAAATTTTTCATCATCATCATCATTTTCATGTCTTTGTTCCGTGTTATTCGGGGTCGGTGCACCATATTTTTTATTCAATTGTTATTCTGTCCTGTGTCCTGTTCGATGTAATTTTTCAATTATAATTTAAAATCTTGAGCTCCAAGCGAACTTTAGCCGGCGTTGGCACACTTATTATTATTGTCTTTCTATTATGTCTTATCGGTACTCGAAAGGTTAATGTTATTATTTTTATAATATGATTTTTTTTTCAATTTACTAAACAAATGCTATGCACGTCTGTAAGGCGACGTGCGATCGAATGTTAGTTAGAGAAAATTTATCCTGAATGTTAATCCTGTCGATTAGTATGTTAAAATAGCGACTGTTTTTGAGTTTGTTTTGAGTCCCGGGCGAGGCAAGAAAGTTTAGAAAATCTATGAATGCAGTTTTGTTACCTTTTTTAAAATGAAAGAATGTCTCCCTTAAGTAAAATGCCAATTGTAGATGGGCCCGACTTATTTTTTCACACTTCATCCAAAAAAAAAGTTCATAAAAAATATTTTTTAATGTAAAAATAACAGTTAGCAATAGATATATTTTAATGGATCAAAACCTTTGTTATTTGTGATGTGTAAATCCATCCATCGCTACACTACGTGACGTAACACACAACTAAAGGATCATGTTAGGTATTTGGGTTTCCATCCATGTATATATACATGTCAGTGTGTGTTGCCAGTGATGACATATGGCTCCGAAACGTGGTCGCTTACAATGGGCCTTATTAGACGACTCAAAGTCACCCAACGGGCAATGGAAAGAGCTATGATCGGAGTTTCCTTGCGTGATCGAATCAGAAATGAAGAGATCCGTAAGAGAAGCAAGGTTGCTGACATAGCGAAAAGAATCGCCAAACTTAAGTGGCAATGGGCAGGGCACATCGCACGCAGAACAGATGGCCGCTGAAGCCGAAAGGTTCTGGAGTGGCGACCGCGTACCGGAAGACGTAGTGTTGGTAGGCCTCCCACAAGGTGGACCGACGACCTGGTCAAGGTTGCTGGAATACGATGGATGCGAGACGCACGGGACCGGTCGTTGTGGCGACGTTTGGGGGAGGCCTATGTCCAGCAGTGGACGGCTTTCGGCTGAATTGATGATGATGATGATGATGATGATATATACCCACTGATATCTAGTATTCGTTTATCAGTTCAATGTGACCTAGATTTCCAGCTATATTGGATAAGGCTTACTAGTTATTTGGGGCGAGTTTTGGCGCAGATAAATCAAAGTAGGTTATTTTTTTATGGTGGGAAAAGTCATCCAATAACGAATCCCGGTGCTAGAAACAGTGTTTGACTCTTGCTGACTAAACAACCCACCCCATTCCTTCTTAGCCCACATACTGGGGCCAACCCCACTGTGTGCCCACGCGCGGACGCGTGATTTGAAGTATATGTGACTATATCTAATGGATTTTTCTTCGCTGTTCCTGTTGAAAATGTGAGTATTAGTGTTATTTAACCTTTAATGTCTATTAAGATTAAGAAATCTATGCGTTTAGAAGGGTTTTTTGAGGGCTCCAGCGTAAAGAATGGTTTCGGCGCGCGGACGCACGAAAAAGTTGCTAAAAAGATGGTTTTTTTTTGGATTTTTGGAGTAGGGTAGAGAAGGTCCAAACCTTCCTTCCAGAAACCGGACCCCCCTCCCGGACCGGTTTCCCGGAAGGCTTCTGCCCTGATGTTGAGCCTCTACATTTGCTGACAACTCCTTGAAACCAAAGTACGTCATCATCATAAATTTAGTTGAACGACGACAACCTCTGGACATGAACTTCTTCTGAACGACTGTGCGTTTGACATCCATCGAGTACCGACAACCTACACCAGGTCATCAGTCTACCTTTGAGAGGACTACTAAAGTTTCGGTTACTTCAGAACACACTGGTTCCGCGAACAATGTGCCTTGCTCATTGTTACTTAAGTTTAACGACTCTTCAAACTATGTTGATAATATTAGTTTTCTTAAGTATAAACTCAGTTACAAAACTTGGTTCAAATTCTATTTATTCAGTTAGAAGTTTTTCGAATAAAAAAATGTCAACTTTTTTTCTAATCTACTATTTAAAAATAAGTCGGGTTTTCTTTCCTGACGCTATAACTCCAGAACGCACGAACCGATTTCCACTGTTTTGCATTCGTTGGAAAGGTTTCGGGCTCCGTGAGGTTTATAGCAAAGAAAATTCAGGAAAAATCGATCATAAAAAAATAAAATAGACAGAGTAGAGTAGAGTAGGGTAGAGTAGAGTAGGGTAGAGTAGGGTAGAGTAGAGTAGGGTAGAGTAGGGTAGAGTAGAGTAGGGTAGAGTAGAGTAGGGTAGAGTAGAGTAGGGTAGAGTAGGGTAGAGTAGGGTAGAGTAGAGTAGGGTAGAGTAGAGTAGGGTAGAGTAGGGTAGAGTAGGGTAGAGTAGGGTAGAGTAGAGTAGGGTAGAGTAGAGTAGGGTAGAGTAGAGTAGGGTAGGGTAGAGTAGAGTAAAGTAGAATAATCTGTTGCCGGGAGCGAAGCCGCGGGCAAAAGCTAGTACGATACTAAAATTTCTCTGTATATGGTGTGGTTATTTAAAAACAATTGTAAAACGTTTCTTAGTCATCGTAAAATAACGTTCATGATTTCGATCGCGTTAATATTACTCAGTTTTTATTAGAAACCGCTTTAGTTACTCTGATAAGATCAACAAAAAGTTTTCTAAGAAAACCTTCAAAAATGTGTTAAATTAGGGCGTGTAAATTCGTTGACGGGAGGTTCGTGGTTAGAATGTTATTAAGTGAAATTTAATATTAGTTCAGAAGGAAGGCCAGTGTTATTGCCGGGTTTTAACAACGACAGTTTCAAATTATAACATTTTGGTATATACAAAATAATAATGGTGGTGATAAAACTATAATATTATTATATATTCCACAACTATCACACATCATCGTCTAGTCCATAAACATACCCATAACACAAGCTCTGCTTAAACCTACTTATATATTTCTAAATACATACATATCATTATCATTACATAGTATAAAACAATGTTGCTTAGTCTCTTTAAAAGTTCGCAACGGATTTTGAAGCGTTTTTTTTTACTAGATACAGTGATTCACGAGGAAGGTTTATATGTATAATACATGCATAATATATTCAATATCAGTACCCGTGCGAAGCTGGGGCGGGTCGCTAGTTATATTATAGACTAGCTTTTGTCAGCGGCTTCGCCCGCGTACATGAAATATAGCCTATGTCACTCAGGAGTATAGCAGCTTTCTATTGTTGCTAATTTTTTTCCAATCGGACCAGTAGTTCCAGAGATTACCTCCTACAAACAAAAAAACATAAAAACAAAAAAAACAAACTTTACCTCTTTATTATATTAGTGTAGATAAATAAAACCCGGACACGGAACCAATGATCGTGCTCATTACACAAACATTTGTCCTGGGTGGGAATCGGACCTGTGGCATAGCAGTCAAGGACACTAACCACTAGACTAGCAGGCCAGTCAAAACTATCATATAGATAGGTAAATACCATCGACTTATATAATAGATATGCGTATGTCTAGACTTGTGTCAAGTGTAGACATACGCATATCATCTTGTGCCAAGTTCAAAATTAGTGTGTGGAAAATATTTTAAAACGTGCTGTAATTATTAAAAAATCGGCGGGCGTGTCGGGCCACGCTCAGTGTAGGGTACCGTAGTATCCCGTCCGTCACCAATTTCTCACAATGTAAGAGAACCCAGTAAACCAGGTAAATATTGTAACCCAATTTCCCGAGAGATAACGCTGTACTTGGTGGTAATTTTGGATTGCGTGAACCCTAAAAATGTTAAATAATAATTGTTTACAAATATTTTAACTTTTTCGCCATCCGTGTTTACTTTACTCCTCCCCTAAGTTAGTGACGTGTATATCCTAGTTAAATTTTCTATAATCTACATCCCTTACTAATTCAAAGTACCGTTAGAGTAAGGGGAACAGTATTCGTTCGACTTTTGATCGCCATTTTAATATTGTAGTGCCGGTGGCGCTGCAAGGCTGCCGGCCGCGGCTATCGGCTACACTTTTAGTAGCTCTGAATTAAACATAAAGCCAACGTAAACTGAACTCTGTTTACGGGAAGTCGGACTTATTAATGTGTTGTATTGAATTTGTGCGGAATTTTGGTAAGGTGATTTATTTACGCTGATGGGTCGAATGGATGAGGTTAATAAATGGTTTATTTTTAACTAGCTTTTAGAAGCGGGGTTGGCCAATTTGATTCTTGTAATTTTTTCGGGTTCAAAAGTTTAAAAAATGTGGGATCGCAGTTAAGCATTAGTTTATATCGAATAAAAAAAGTACTGTTTTTTTATGGAGGGTAAAAATCATCCAATGACGAATCCCGCCCTTGTACAGAGTGACAAACAGTATCAGACTCTTACTGATAAAACAAACCAAGCCATTCCTACGTTGCTTTATATATCAGGGCCATAGCCTTCCTTTCTGAACCAAACCCTTGGCCCCAGTAGGCTTCAACCGCAGATAATATGTCAAACAGTACTTTCAACCCTTGTTATCACTATGTTCATGCTAATTGCTACTCCTTCATGAAGGTACATTAACAATTATAAAGCTAGCTTCCAACGCAACAATATTAAAATCATAAACAAAGCCTTCACAGAACCTTCAGATTACGACACACCTAACACGCGTCACAATAAAATGTAAAGTGTGAACTTTATATAATGTTATAAATCAACTTAAACCCCACATAACGAACGAATAAATTATTTTATCTGAAACACGCGATGGTTTCCGTGACATGCAACACAAATAAGTACAGCCAGCCCACAGAGTTAAGAAGCGACGACTACGACATTGAAAAAATTAACTATCGTAACTGTGAATTTGTCATGCCTACAACTTCTACTGGGGCCAAGGATCTGGAAAACAATGAAGGAATGGGGTAGATTTTTAGTTATTAAAAGTCTCAGACTATCTCCTACTACGCACAAGGGCAGGAAATGTCATTGAACCAAACCCATCGAAAAAGAAAAATAAACCGGCCTACATTATTGTCAAGTACAACAACAAGAAATATATCGAGCTAATGCAGAACGGCAAGTCCCAATGAAACCACTCAACAAAATTCATTAGAAAAGAACATCACATAAGTAAAAAAAATTAAAGGTGTCACTTAGTAAACTTCATTATCTTTGCAGTTTTTTTTTGAACCACTTCGAATCACTGTATATACATAGTTTAAGAATTATGTAAATGTGCGGTGATTAGAAGCGGTCTCGTTTCGCTTCCTCTTCCCATGTCGGCTTTGACAGTGTCTCCTATTCTCAGGCTCTCACTTTGTCAGAGTAGACTCTTGCCTAGCAATCTATGTGTGACTGACTGTTTTTTCCTAAGTTCATGTTCACCTTTTTTGAGAGCAATGTGATGTGTGATTATTCATTATCACTGTTTACTTATAAAACAGACCCGTGACAATTCAGACTACAGCGGAAACTTGAAAATTATGTAGCCGGCTAGTGTCCGGCTATTCTATAGCATCGGGCTATTCCGCGGTCTGTGGGTTAATCAAATGTTAGGCCAACTTAAGTTTCTTTACTTTGTCTGCGAACACGATTTTGTGTTTACTCGAATCGTTTTTTGTTTGTCATGTTTCGTGTTGAAAGAGGAATGTATGGCTTTGCGTTAGAGCAGTTTAGTAAGGTAAAGAACTTAGGAAGTGCGTGCAACGATATATATAGGTTTATTCTATCTTTATATTTGTACCATTGTTTTCATAGTAATCTTTACTACTTTTATGCACCTGCCCTATTTTGTGTTCACCACTTTTGGTTAATTGATAGACAATGCCCAAGGCATTAAGTCCGCCTTTCTACCTTTGTTTCCCAGTAAAAAAATACATAAATAAATAAAAAAGAAAAACACAATAGATAAATAAATATAGTTTTGCAGGACGATTCTGCATTCACAAAATGTCACATCATTGTATAAACTTGTTATAGTACCATTTATTTTTGAATAGTTATTATTAGTGTATGAAATTAGTCTAGTCTCTAACGTTAGATACTGAGAAGAGAATATACTATTATATATTTTGAATTACAAAATATATTTGTAGTCTGAATGAGACTACAAAATTTAATCAAATCTTATTTCTCATAGCCTAGTGGCCTACTTTCATTTGAAAACATACTATCTAAACTAGCTCAAGAATTTTCATGAAATTTTCCCGAACGTCAAAAATATCTGAAACGCAATCGGACGCAACAACAATACAATTTCAATAAAAGCATTCTAAACACAGAACCAATTTCCAAATACATTTCGCACAAACAGAAAGCAGTTTTCGTTTTTATTCAATCGAAATAAACTAATGTTTTCAACACGTGACTCCATTCAGTGGAATTTCTTTTGAAGAAAATGAAATCTAGAAATTTTCTGTACCAGGAGTGTAGAATACACTAGAAGTTCGAAACTCGATCATTCGTGAGCGCGCCGCGTCCGCTCGATATAGCGTCAGGGAGATATTTCAAAATGTTGCAACATTCAAACGCGTTGGGATATTTAATTTGATGTATGCTGCGGTAGTTTTCAGGAAATATTGTAGTATGTGAATGGGTTATGGGCGAAACAGCTACAGTGATAAAGCTGAGTGCTTTTCCGCGTACTTTCTGTAGAATCATGAATTTCCATAAGCGTTAAGTCAAAGAAAAAATCTTTTGTACTTAATCCTAATGGGAACATAAAATACAGCAAAGCATTTTTTTTAATCCTGTAAAATAGAAAACCCATGCCCCGTAACATATTGTGTCATAAGTATATTAATACATTTTGCCCCAAGCGAACGCAGGCGTTCGCACACATATAATTGTTCTTTAATTGTGTCTGTAATTACAAGATCGAAAGGTTAATAACAAAAATAATGTTTCACTTATGTTTTTTTAACCACATTGAAAATATAAATTGTAATAAATGGTTAACAATTCCTGCTTCCGAGAAAAATAAAATTGTTTAAAAACCTTTAAAAATTCCGAATAAAATTACCGAAATCATTGTTCATTTATTTGGTTTAACACAAGTTGGTACCTACGAAGTTACATACTTTGAGCAATTTTTTTCTGTAATTGTATGATACAGACAAATTGTAAGTTTTACGATCTTTATAAATGCAAAATATGATATTCAAACTATTTTATTGTTGTAACTTACGAAAATGAAAACATGAATAAAATTCAGCTCAGAGTAATCGAAATTTTAATTAGTTATTCAGTTCAACTAAAACTATATTAATTTAAGTTTTCGCAAGCCAATATGGATGAGTAACTTAAACTAAATTTGTATTTAAAAATTATTTCTAAAATAAATTTAAAATTATTGAGGTGTTTCTACACTATCGTTTTCAATATTTAACTAGGAAATAGTTGTTGGATATTTGATCCGTTGTGGAAGTTATTTATGTATTTATACGTAAGCCACGTATGGTTTATATATACTTTTAAATTTGCTTGAAAAAAAAACCCACATATTACAACTATACACATCACACACAGTAAAAAGTATTTGGCATATGCAACGCTATCACACGCATCCCACGTAACTCTGTATTTAAGCAAACTCAAGAGTAAAGATGTCACAATGCGTAGCATACGTGGCATGCGTGGCATACATGGGCTCAGTTGCTCTTTATTAATGCCATTAAAAAGTGTGTTTGATCTCTCTAATATCCGGGCCACACTAACTTGAAGTGCCATTCATTATCGCGATAATGGACGAAAAAAAAAAGATTTGCGAAGTCTACAGTGTTCTTACTTTACAACGTGAATTGTAAAGAAAAGTTATATAAAATAAAAAATTTAAAAAGTATGAGAAAAAAATAATAATAGTAGGTGTAGCCACGACTTACCTCGATAATTTGGCAACGCCATAACATTGCCGTTAGGCGATAGCTCAAGCTCATTTCAAGTGTAGCAATCCACTTTAGCGCGTTAAAATTATCGTAATAATTATTGCAGTAAATATTGCGTTTGTGAGGCTTGATGTTAGCCGTTAGTGTGATCCCAGCATAATAATCAATAACCACTTATTCTAAATGGATCGGAACAGATCGTAACGGAACGGAGAGCAGTGGTGGCCGAGTAGTAAGGGCCCCGGCTTACGAGTTTTAGGTTGCGGGTTCAAACCCAGACAGGTGCATTACTTTGTATAATTTATTTCTTCACCACTGTTCTCAAAACTGTAAAGGAAAACATTGTGAGGAAACTAGCATATCCTAGAACCAAAAAATCAAAGACATGTGATATCCACCAACTTGCACTGGGTCCGCGTGGTGGATTACGGCCCATTCAGAGGGAATGGGCATAGAGTGGAAGTCTGAGTCCCAGCATTGGGAACATTATAACGCCGATGCTATGCTATGCTAAACTGAATCCGAAAATAACTTTTATCGCATAAAAAGCGATGTAGAGAATCTAATCAAACGACCACTAATCCTAGTAAGTTCGTGTCAACCGATTAAAGAGGTCAAATATCTTTAATTTAATCCGACTTGAGGCCAGCCACATGGAAACCCTTATCACAAAGTTTGCAAATTAAATTTCGTTGAAACACGTACTATTAAAATCATTCGTTTGGAAAAGTATTTAGCCTCGTCAGCTCATTGGACCAGGCCATTAGGTTTACTGTCCACGGACGCGTAGCTTCAGACATGCGTATTGTATTATTTCCTCTTTATTTACTTTCTATACATATATAATTTTACATTTTTAAATATTTTCTTAGAAAAAAACACATAAAAAAAACATTTAAAAATATAAAAAAAAATAGTAGTCCGCCGGTGTCGGGAGCAGGGTCCAAGCTACCGGTGGTTAGGGCTCCAGAGACAGGAACTTCCTCACAATACGAGCCGTGTCGAGGAGTACTGCCTTCTGTATCAGGCCCTTGATCCAACCGCGCAACGACAGCTTCGACAGATGGTCGTCGAAGCTTTTGGCTAAAAGGCCATTGGCAGTCACGACAATCGGCACAATGACAGCCGAGTCCACATTCCACATGTCGACAACCTCGTGTGCTAAGTCGAGATACTTGATTTGTTTCTCTTTCTCAGCTTTCACGAGATTCTCGTCATGCGGGATGGTGATGTCGACAATCATTGCGCGGCGCGCTAATCGGTCTATCACCACTATGTCCGGCTTATTGGCTACAATAGTCCGGTCAGTGATGATAGACCGATCCCAGTACAACGTTACATGATCCTTCTCGAGAACTGGGTCGGGCACATACTTGTAGTACGGTACCTCAGAATCCACCAGGTTGTATTTTAAAGCAAGTTGCTGGTGAACAATCCTGACTACTTGGTTATGTCTGTGCAAATACTCGCCGTTGGCCAGACGAGAACAACCAGAGATAATATGTCTGATGGACTCACCCGGACGATGGCATGCCCGAAACATGTCAACCGTCCCGTCCTTCATAATATGTCTCCGGTAGTTGTTCGTTAGGATAACTTCGTCCATAATTGCACAGATAAAACCCTCAGTTTCTCCTAAGAGGTCGCTGAAACGTAGCCAGGCCACGGACGCAGGGAAATCTACATCAGGCTCGTGAAGAGCCCGATAAAAGCGCCCGTGGAGCTCCTTGCTTTTCCATACTTCCTTGCGGTCATCAGTAGTCAGTACCACAGGTTTGCGCCAGTTCTCTTTAGCCATGGATAACGGGGTGAGTCCCTTGTCCACTGCGACCACATCGCGGTGCATACCCACGTCGGCTTTGAGAAAGTATTCTCTGAGGCTGCACACCTCGCGGTTGTGTAGGGTCTTTGCGTTCAGAAAGCCCCGACCTCCACACTTCCGCGGGATGTACAGTCTCATCACCGACGACCGTGGGTGATGCATTCGGTTTGCGGTCAGCAGTGTACGGACCCGCCTATCCAGAGCGTCTAACTCGGTCTGAGTCCATTTGAGTATGCCGAAAGAGTACATTAAAACCGGCATGACCCAACCGTTGAAGGCGCGCACCTTATTTCCACCTGACAGAAGGCTGTTTAATACCTTCTTCAGGCGGCCAAAGAAGCGCTCCCTCAACGATTGCTTCATGTCAGTAACGTTAATGCCTAAAGCTTCCGACATACCCAAATACTTGTAGGTTTCGGTTGAGGAGAGAGATCTGAGGTGTATGGAATCCGAGAGTTGAATCCCCTCAGATTCCATAATCTCCCCTCGCTTTACATGCATGACTGCACATTTATCCACACCAAATTCCATCCTGATGGCACTACTTGTATTATTATTATTATCGTCGCTAACCAGTAATCATCAAGTTTTTTTTTATGGTAGGTAAAAATCATCCGATGACGAGTCCAGCTCTTGGGCGGAGCGGAAAACAAGTGTCAGACTCTTACTGACTAAACCACCCCCGTTCCTACATCGCCATACATACCAGGGCCATAGCCTTCCATTTCAGACGCAAACACTTGGCCCTAATTGAGTAATCATCAAGTGAGATAGTGGTCAAAAACGAGCCTATACAAGGATAGATAGATAGATGTACTCTTTATTGTAGGTACACCATAAATAGAATTTGGTACATTAGGAGCTTAAAGGTAACACTAAGGTGTTACAATGGGCGGTCTTATACAAGCGATTTAAGACAAAAAAAAAAAAGTTATTATAGTAATAACTATATTGTATGTTTATGGAATTTACTTTTTTAGAATAAAAAGATTATTATTAATATTCCATTTATTAATTTTTAAATATATATAATTACATTTTTGAAAATTGTCTTAAAAATCTCTAAAAAATATAAAACATAGTCGCCCACCGGCATCGGGATCAAAGTCCAAGCTACCGGTGGTCAGGGTTCCTGAGAGAGGAATCTTGAGCCGTGTCCAGGAGAAGTACTTTCTGAAACAAGCTCTTGAACCAAGTGCCTACCGAGAGCCTCCTCAGATGTTATTGGTCAAGGCTCTTGGCTATTAAGCGGCAGAGACTTTCAATGAAGCTACCCTACGTTGAGAGTAGATCATCATAGTTTTGTATACAACTTTCATGCAGGCGTGCCCCAAGCAGGTGACGGCAGCACGCCGGAATTCCGCATGCAAGCTTTACACAGGCGAATATGCGTCTAAGAAGCTACTCGTCCGTGGACGGTAGACCTTAGGGAGACTAGGAGAGATAATCTCCGGTTATGATACCGTATTGGGATTAAGTGGTCGATGAAAAGTGATGGGTTTATCCTTTACTCATGCGTGACTGACTATTGAAATAGGAATTTGTCTTGGTAAAGGAGAGGATATTTCTCGAGGAAATCAAGATAGGAAGTGGCTGGCTGAGGTAAATTGACGTTATCTGAATTCAAAATTCAAACATTGTTAGTAATTTAGTGTAGTTACATCTAAAATTGAGTGGCAAATATTAAATTTAATGGTCAAATATTACGTGTGTAGTGTATCGAATGAAGGCATTTTCAAAACAAAAATAGGTCTGACACAATTAATATGGTAAATTGTGTTTAAAGTCTATTGTTATCGTACTTGTCCGCACTAGTAAGAAAATATTTGTTGTACTAGTGTGGATAAGTACAACAGCAATTGGAATCGGTAGAAAAGGGAGTAACTTTCTGAGTTAGTGTGTTAAAAAACGTCGTTTGATACTATAACTTCTACAAACTTTAAATTTGGCTTGTTGGCTCCTTATAGAGTGTAGAAATCCTCTAAAAACGAATTTCACAAAACTCTACTCTTCATCATTTCAGCCGAAAGACGTCCACTACTGGATATAGGCCTCCCCCAAGCGACGCCACAAAGACCGGTCCTGTGCGACTTGCATCCATCGGATTCCAGTAACCCTGACCAGGTCATTGGTCTACCTTGTGGAAGACCTTCCAACGCTGCGTCTTCCGGTACGCGGTCCCCACTCCAGAACCTTTCGGCCCCAGCGGCCATCTGTTCTGCGTGTAATATGTCCTGCCCATTGCCACTTAAGTTTGATGATTCTTTTCACTATGTCGCCAACCCAAAAAACTCTTCTCCTTAGGTGTTAAAATGGGGATTGGAAGTTTGTATAGAGAAACCAACTTTCACATGGGCGTAAACGCTGGCAGAAGCAACGTCATCTAGTTCAACGTCATCAAACGAAGCAGAGCTTCCGAGCACTAGACAACTAATAAACGTACATCATACACAACATCAGCATCATCATCATCAGCCTTATTAATGTTCCCACTGCTGGCCAATCCACCACCCAGTGCGAATTGGTAGATGTCACACGTCTTCGAATTTTTGGTTCCAGGATATACCGATTTCCTCACGATGTTTTCCTTCACCGTTTTGAGAGCAGTGGTGATGAAATGAATTACACTAAGTAAGCCTGGCTGTGTTTGATCCTGCTACCTACAACTCAGCTATGAAAGAACGGGGTTAGTCGTTTCGTCAGTAAGAGTCTGACACTGTTTCCCGCTCTGGATTCGACACAAAGATGATTTTACCCATCATAAAAATATTCGGGGCCTTTATCGCTCGGCCACCACAGCTCCCCATATACACATTATAAATTAAACAAATCTCAAAAACAAGTTCTCAATAGAAAGTTTAATTATAATTCAAAGCGCATAACAAGTCCCGATGGCTTCAGGAGTCCTGAACTGTTCGGACATAAAATTAACATAAATCTACATAGTTTTAAATTTGTAGTGTTCCATTGTAGATAGCCCAGGATAAGCTGTGGAATTACATTAGCAAAGTTTGTCATAAGCGCGTCAATATTTTGATTCCATTTACTGGGTGAGAAAGGTTGGAACTAAGTACGGTTGGACCTTTTCAATAAGTTTTGGTCGTTTGTTTCATAAGGTCAAATGGTTTACCAATTTTCTTGAGTATAAGAAACTGAGGTGATAATGGGTAGCTTGCTGCTTATATTGTACTTCACGGGTTCACTTATGTTTGTGCAAAATAGGATACCTATTGTTTCAAAGAAATGTACTCCCAGAGTAAAATGTTTTACCACAGATTTCAAGACATTATCTAACCGTATACCAAGTTCTCGTAGTGATGTAAAAAAATTAACACACACACATACTTTTGTACGGGGCAAATAAGTTTAACGTTTCGATTACCGTGATTAGAGACATATTCGCAATAGAAAAAATCAATAGGTATACAAACGTCGGCGTTCGTTCGGGGCTCAAGAGTTTAATCATTTGCAATGGTTACGCGTAACATCCCACTGCAATTAAGATCCGAAAATCGGTCATACTTAATCCTTGTCACACAAGTTGAATCTTCAGTTGACCTTGAATGATTTTCAGGTCTCAATTGAGTAAGGGGGCGTAGCCATAGCGAATACACATATCATCATCATCATCATCAGCCTTTTTAATGTTCCCACTGCAGGGACACAGGCCTCCTCTCTAAGAGAGGCAATGGGCCGTAATCCACCACGCGGGCCCAGTGCGGGTTGGTGGATGTCACATGTCTTCGAATTTTTGGTTCTAGGACATGCCGGTTTCCTCACGATGTTTTCCTTCACCGTTTTGAGAGCAGTGGTGATGAAATAAATTACACAAAGTAATGCGCCTGGCTGGGTTTGAACCCGCGACCTACTACACGCAAGTCGGGGCCGTTACCACTCGGCCACCACTGCTCTCAATATAATACTTTTTATACATACACATATAATACACATATAATACTTTTTATTTCAAGACTATTTTGCCTTGGAACGTTTTTCTACAGTAACTCGGGTGAAACCACTGGCTATAGCCAGTGTTATATAAATCTGTATAGTCATCAAGCTAAACGCTAACCAGAATAAATATAAGCAACTAAAACCAACTAAAATAATGATTTATCACAAATCATTGGCCCGTGAGTACCAGGAGCACATACACTCGAAGCAATAATATTTACTATCAATACCATTTGTTTGGTTATTTCCCAATAATTAACTGTGCATGACGTATAACATTCAGTGCCTAATCCAATTTGATTCTATGTTATCCGTATTTTGCCAATTCATTGGTTTAATAGTTGTAATAATGGAGTTATAATTAAATGTTGGTAATCGAAGTTATTTAAGCTAACCTCACATTTCTATGCGATCATCACGAACATTTTTGCTAAATTTCAATTCAATCTATCCAGTAGTTTTGGCGGCCACTCTTACCAAACGCAAAGAAAATCAGACAAACAGACAAAAATTCCAAGAGGATCATTGGCGATGATGCACTTGACGAGTCGAGACTTCAAAGACTTGAGCATCGACGCCGAGTTGCTAGCCTGTCGGTTTTCTACCGGTTGCATTTCGGGGAGTGTGCGTCGGAATTACATAATTTAATTCCGCCTAGCCCGTTCCATCATCGGACCACCAGACGTACGGCATTGCGCCACCGGTACATGGTTTTTTTTTATGGTAGGTGAAAATCATCCAATGACGAAACCCGCTCTTGGGCGGAGCGGGAGACCAGTGTCAGACTCTTACTGACTAAAAAACCTACCCCGTACCTTCCTTGCCTTATTCCTGGAGTCGAGGTAACAGTTTTCACCACCCTCTAGAGTCGAGGTAACAGTTTTCACCACCGGTACATGGTGGACATCCCACATATACGTACAAAACGTTTTGGGAACACATTCATTATGCGTACAGCCAAGGAGTGGAATTCCTTGCCGAAGTCGGTGTTTCCTGATAGCTCCAATCCGGATATTTTTAATTCAAGAGTGAATAGGTTACTTCTAGGTAAGCGCGCTCCATCGTCGACCGCATCGTCGCTTTTCATCAGGTGAGATAGCGGTCAAGCGCGAACCTATTATCAATAAAAAAAATATCAAAAAAGTCACTTTTTGTCTTCAGTTACGTTTTTCTAACAAAAGCCACTTATTTTTTCTAGAAAATTCTCAATGTACAGTTTTTATTTCGTTACTGTTTTATTATAATTATGTATTGATAATATTGTACACTAGATCCTGCCCTCGAATGTGATGTCTCTCTGTCACTCAAAGGTTTGCCGGAAAATTCATTGTTGAGTTAAGCTTGTCTTTGAACATCAATTGTTTTACTGTAAGTTTGTTTTTGTATACAATAAAGAATTAAGACATATTAAAAGGCAAGTAAATGCTGTCTGACATATCTCAATTACGAGAAGTCTTTGGATAATTTCCTACCTAAAAAAGGCATCCACAAATCAATTTTAAAGAGTTAATAAAAATATTACCAATAAAAAAAATATGCATGTCCTAAATCCAAAAAATTTAAGACAAATGACATCCAAGACTCGTGTGAGAGAGGAGGCCTGTGTCCCAGCAATGGGAACATTATTAGGCTGATGTAATGAGTGATATAGATTCTATTAAAACGCAGTTTAAACCACTGATAGAATCAAACCTATAATAAAAAAATGGAACAAATAAATTATTGTAGCTGTATTTTACTCTTCAGTCTTTCTTAAGGATAAGGCTTAATCTACACTAATATAATAAAGAAGTAAAGTTTGTTTTTTTGTTTTTATGTTTTTTTGTTTGTAGGAGGTAATCTCTGGAACTACTGGTCCGATTGCAAAAAAATTAGCAACAATAGAAAGCTGCTTTACTCCTGAGTGACATAGGTTATATTTTATGTACGCGGGCGAAGCCGCTGACAAAAGCTAGTGTTTAATAAAGATAAATATAATCAGTTCTGCCCTGTTTCATTTAGAAAATAATCAAGCTATTTTGCTTGATCTACCTGAATGTAAGGGTCAAAAGGCGCAATTTCCCGTCTATTTTATTATCAAACAAGTGTCTATTTCTCTCACGAATGTTCGCGGCCCGGTGGCTTGCTCATCCGCTGTTTCGGTTACCCGTTGTTTTCCAATTACTGTGGGCGGGTAATTATACAATTTTCTATTAAACTCAATTTTATTGTTAGCATCAAGTTATTTTGAAACAATTGTTTTTTTTTTGTGTGAGACGTGGGTAGATGTAATTTTATTCACGGTGGCTTGTTTTGTGTTGGTTTGATTTGAATTATTGTCAGTTTCTAGAAAAGATTTTTATTCTAAAAAAATCTAAAATGTAAAATTATTAGGTATTGTTTTATTTAATGATGTGGTTTGTATTTTTCTTTTGTTAATATATATTTTTTTATTTACATTTATTATTTACTTTATAGTACTGTAGGTACGCGGGAGGACATAGCATTTATAATTAAAAAAAAATCAGCTTCAATATAATGTTTGTACTTCGGGGAAAATGTTCCTGATTACAAATTTAATCACATTCTTTTGTATTATTTTTCTGTGAAATGTTACAGGTAAAACAAACAGATAATAAATAAATTAATAAAGTACAAACAAATTATTTCATGTTCAAGATCATGCTAATCATGAAAACATTATTTAATATTAATAGATAAATATGAATATTAATAGATAAGTCATAACGTTTCACAGGAAACCTTCTCATATTACAGAAAGCAGCCATTTTTGACCAAGATAAATGCTGAACTGTGTATTTTGAATATTCTGATTAGTATGCCACGAGCGTTAGCGAGAAGATTCCCCGTATGCGTAGGACTGTAATGTACAGTTAAACAACGAGATGGGAATACAGGCGTCAAGCAGACCACTTGCAAAAGAAGTATGAGGAATTGACTTGGGTATTGTCCAGGCCAATGAGTGGGCATCAACTCATGCACAAATTTGTGAAGTGTGAACCAATATTTTTATTGTTTAGCTTGGACCTTAGAAATCAATCAATGGCTTGGACTTGTTAATATAAATATCGGTGTATTTTCTCATAATCATCATTCAACATTTCAGCCGAAAGACGTCCACTGCTTTCTTTCACCGAGGCCTACCAACACTGCGTCTTCCAGTACGCGGTCGCCTCTCCAGAACCTTTGGACCCCAACGTCTATCTGTTCTGCGAGCAATGTGCCCTGTCCATTGTCACTTAAGTTTGGCGATTCTTTGGGCTATATCGGTAATCTTGATTTTGCTGCGGATATCTTCATTTCTGATACGTTTACGCAAGGAAACTCTGAGCATAGCCCTTTTCATTGTCCTTTGGGTGACTACCGTGTACTTTCTATGTAACACTAGCTTTTGTCAGCGGCTTCGCCCGCGTACATAAAATATTGCCTATGTCACTCAGGAGTAAAGCAGCTTTCTATTGTTGCTAAAATTTTTCCAATCGGACCAGTAGTTCCAGAGATTACCTCCTACAAACAAAAAAACAAACTTTACCTCTTTATTATATTAGTGTAGATTAATTATTGCTTTTTTTAATTGATATAAACTAGTGCTAGACTGAGATCCCATCGGATGGTAAGCAACTTGCTTTGTAAACGTAATATAACCCGCTTTCCTGCGGCATGTTAATTTCATCGCTTATTACTTAATCGCTTAATCACTTAATTGTAATTATACAGCAAGTAAGTATGTAGGTTAGGTACATATACGGTGTACTACATTACTTCAGATCGATAAGTTCCTCATCCTTCTTTTTCATTCTTTTTTTAAACCGAAATGATTTGGTGAGTTATTTAACTCTGTCCGGTATTTTTATGTCCCTAAGTCCGGTTTTAAATTTTTATGTTTTTAACTCACGGAAAACTGTTTGCGTGATGTAACGTTATGTGACGTCTGATGTATTGTGAACTGAATATGTTTCGTTATAGCCTCTACTCCTAAAGCTGTTTTGTCTGAATTATTTTATTTGTATAATGAAACTTTTAATCTGCACTGATAAAGGCGCTTTTTTATTTTCTTACCGAGTAGGAATAAAAGTAAAAGTAGATACTTTGTGACAATGTTGTATGTGAATTTAGAGAGATTTAAAATCCATGCCAAAAGATGATACTTCCGAACACAGGCCATAATTTGTCACCACAACGAACGGTCCTTTGCGTCCCGCATCAATCAGATTCCTGCATTTCTTACTGGGTCATCGGTCCACTTTGTTTAAGGCTTTCAACGCTGCGCTGCATCTCCCAGTTATTCCAGCGCCCCAACCAAGTTACAATCAGTAAGCGCATGTAGTTAGTCACGCCCCCAATTCCTTAGTTGAGATGACGTCCAAATATGAAAATTGGGGGCGTGATCAACTACAAGCGCTAACTCTAAATGAAACAATTGTAACTTGGCTAAAGGGGCTGGTCTTCTTATATATCTTGTGGGTATTATCAAGTAGAAGACCAGCCGTCTTCTACTTTATAATATCCACAAGATATCAGTATCCAAAATATCTGAAGAAAGATGTGTAATAACATCACAATCACGTAAGAGCGGTTGTATGAAAATGTACCTTGTCATGGCCGCTCAAGTGAAGTTATTTTTTTAATGGTAGATAAAAATCATCGAATGACGAATCCCGCCTATGGGCGGAGCGGTAAACAGTGTCAGACTCTTACTGACTAAACAACCCACCGCGTTCCTTGCTTGCCCTGGGATTAAAATTCCAGGGCCCCAGTAATACGCTTTCGCATCAACCCTTGGTCCCTGGAGATTGAAAGTGAAGTAGTGGAAAGATAAACATGCTTGTACACCAAAAACTTTGTCCATCTATACCTCCTTCAAACAATCCTCACAAGATGTACATTAAGACAAGTTTGGGATGAGACGGAAGTGGTCGGAGTATGACAGTTTATGTTCGCTTATAAGTTTGTATTGTGTCACTTTACTAAGTTTCGAGGTGGGTCGTAATTATCTATCTATGAGTTTAGTGGTAGGAATTATGTACAAATGGCTGTGTACATAATTTTGGCTACTAATGAAGATGGTTGAAATTGAGACTAGATGTAGCTATCTCTATAGACTGCTTAGTTTTGGTTTCTGTACATTCCATAGCGTATTTACTAATGTAATATAACTGATTTGGTCTTAATAATTATGATTTTACTAGCTTTTGCCCGCGGCTTCGCCCGCGTGGTATTGGGGTTGGGGTTGCAGTTTCCGGGATAAAAAGTAGCCTATGTCCTATTCCGGAGTGTATCCTATGCCTGTGCCAAATTTCATCCAGATCCGTCCAGCCGTTTTGGTGTGATTGAGTAACAAACATCCAAACATCGTAACTTTCGCATTTATAATATTAGTAAGATAAGTGAAGTTTCAAAACTGCTTTTCATTCATCAACATTGTCATCATTACAGCCGCAAGACGTCCACAGTTTTTTATGGTAGGAAAAATCATCGAATGACGAATCCCGCCCTTGAGCGAAGTAAGAGACAGTCTCAGACTTCTACTGAAACAATTTGCCTGCATGCCTGTCCGATTATAATTTAAGTGTCTTCGAGGCTAGAGTGAATAGGTTTGTAATCAATAAGATTCCTCATAAACTAGTGCGCTTCATCATCAACCATTGCATTTCTGCTAACGATCAGGTGGGATCGCAGTCAAGCACAAGTAAATATCAATTAAAAGTAGCGTTTTTTAGAAAAATTACCAGTTCCAAAACATAACTCTCAGATACATAAAGGGACAAAGTGTTCCTTATCATTACACGTAACATTCAATCTCCGTGACACTTCAACGTTGCCCAGTGTCCCGTAACTTGTCCCCATCGCATGTCCCTTCGCCTGTCCCCCAACATTTTACAACGCATTCACGTAAAGCGGGATGTGTTGTTGGACAATTTAAATGTACGTTTCATGGGGAAAAATTTAGTCTCTTTGTTTATCTGGGATTTAAAGGTTCTAGACTAAGGATCTTTATTTATTTATTTTACAACTAGTGACCCGCCCCAGCTTCACACGCAATGTTGATGTTATGCATGTACTATACATAAAAACCTTCCTATCGAATCACTCTATTTAATAAAAAAAACAACATCAAAATCCGTGGCGAACTTTTAAAGATCCAAGCATACATAGGGAGCAGGCAACTTTGTTTTATACTATGTTATGATTCTTGTACACACAAAGACATACCTATATAGCAAGGAGATACAGAATTACAGAAAAAATGGTACAAAGGTACTGCTTATTTCTAATAGGAATTTCTTCCAGCAGACCTGCGAAAGGAGAGATAAGAAGAAATGTATACATAGTGTGTAGAAAAACAGAAGAGTTTATGAAATATTAAATAAAAGTAATAAATACACATACAACTATAAAAACCCTTATAATAAAATTAAATACATAGTAAAAATAGATATATCTTAGTAATTATAATTGCAAAAATGAAATAAAAAACTCAAAATTTTTGGCATTTCGAAAAACATTTGGTTTTATATTTATTACATGACCTTGACCTCAATTTTTTTTTATAATCTTTTTCGTTGATATAATGTTATTTTATCTACATATATTTACCATCGTTATAATCCTCCCTATAAAAGCAAACTGCTACAAACAACACACAACCCACAAAATCCTCTACCCGATTTTAATATTAGTACCGCCAAAAACACACATTGCCTCGTGTCTTCTCAAATCATCCGCAAACCGCAACATGATTGCCTAATGGCGTGTCTACGGCCTCTAAACCTGTCCCTTCGTATTTCTGTTATCCTGGTACTGCCCACCTTTACGGCGGGATAATTAAAATATACCTCGGCCTCGTTTGTTCACAAGGATTAACATTATTTTTGGTTAAATTATAATATAATGTAGGTTGAGTGTGTTAGCGAAGTTGCCAGACAGAGCTGGGGTTATTTAGGTAAAAATCTAGGTAAGTGTACTTTATTATCATTAAGTAAAGTTGTTTAACGCAAACCTATGCCTCAAGCTAAGATTAAATCGAAACGTAAAACATTTCGAGTTGAAATGATAGCACAAAAAACCGATAAAATTTACAAAGTGATCTTGGCTCTCGAGAGAGTTAAATTCGAAAGAGCTTTCTAAGAAATCTTAGATTCTGAATGTAAAAATAAATCGCAAACTTGACATTTTACAAGCAATGAAGAGTATTGAATAACACACCACGAAAATTCTCACAGCATTTCATAAATAAATCACATTTTTTGCAGCGCGTGCTATCTCTAAAATATAAGACTTACCAATTCAAATCCCAGCCAGACTTACGAGTGAGCGCAGACACTAAACTTTATTCCTAGTCTCCTAGTACTTCATGACATAGGTCTAGGATTTGTAGGATTGCGTGAAAAGGTTTCCTCCGATCGCTTTTGTTTTTATTGTTATTAGCCGACGATACAGGGGTCGGGTTAGGGTTTATCTCAAGAGTACGCCAGATATTTATTGTAGCGTATCTTTGGGATATTGTAGGCAAATAGATGAGATGTCATGTTGACCGATAGATGTTGAAAATAAATAAAAAAATACTCGTTGGAGATAGATATGTGTTTGTTTGCGCAACAAATACGAAAAGCGTTTATGTTTTCAAAGTCAACTGATGCAAAAAGTTATAATGATTGTAGAATATTGTTATTTTATGAGAAACAAATTATGATTCATTCGGTACAGACCTACATTTTGATAGGCAATTAACACTGAACGCAATCTAGTTTAAGGCTAAGTAGAGCTTGTACTACGAACACTTGGCATCATATTCTTAGCCTTTCTGTCGGTCCCTATTTAACAGTTACTGCGATAATGACATATTAACAAGATACGCTATGATAATTACATCTCTATTGACTTACACAATAAAATATCCAATTACTATCATTGTTAATACGTCAAATTAACAACAGCTAAATAAATACCATCACGCTAATTAACGCTAACGAGGTAAACAGAGACGCAATTAGTTGAATACAATCATGGTAGGTAACATGTGTGGAATTAATATCAGTAGAACGGTTTAGTGGGTATTGGTAAAGATGTTGTGCGGAAACAATGGTTCAGTGGTTTAGCGCACAAGGTTGTTGTTGACGCATGTCCCAAAGTGGACGTCTTTCGCGTCAAATGATGTAGGTGTCATCATCGCCTCGCCATGCCGCCTCCACCGGGACCCGGAAAACGAGGTAGGCCCAAGAGGCGTTGGATCGACATCGTAAGGGACGATATGCGTGCTAATGGGCTTAAGGCAGAGGACGCAAAAGACCGAGCGAAGTGGAAGCGTCTAGGCAGGAAAGCGGACCCCGGGCACCGAGGTGAAATCCAAGGTAGCAACCGGGACTTACGCTAGGTTGATGATGATGATGTAGGTGTCATCAGTTCAATGGACCTCAGCCATTAACTCAATCCATAATCTCAACAGTCGATTTGACTTGGTCAGTGCATCGCATCGGTGACATGCTACGTGGCCTTGTTCCTCTTCCCTTCTATAAGAAGTCGTTCGATGGAGTAACGTTCGGGTTCCCTTTTTTAATCATAATGTTTTTTATACTAATTTAAATTGTCATAATAAGTTAGGCATTATTTGTTTTATCATAATAATATTGTGCCATAATAGTAAATTTTTCGGAATATTGTTTGTATACTTATAATAGTTATGGTTATGCGTCGTTATGCTTAACTAAACGTATGCTTTGGGATAGTATACTTATAGTTAATAGTATTTACAAAATTATTATTAAAAAGTTGTGGCAAATGAGTATTATGCGTAACTAATGTAAATGTTGCAATGTTAAATTATGACATAAAATCGTAGGAATAAAAATAGGGAACCGTTACCTTCACGTCGAAAAATATGGTCTGGAACTGAAATTTAACAAAAAGTAAGGTCTAATAAATAGCACAAGTAAAAGAAAAAGAAGCATAATCTCATAGCACAAGTAAAGAAAAAAAAATAGTACCTACTTAGGTATATCTCAATGCGGAAATGTCTTCAAGACTCAATTCGGGAACCGAACTATGTATCTCTCAAATTTTCTCGTTTTTTGTAGATTAAATATTTGTTTCAATCTCGTTAGACTTCGCTTCCTTCCGGTTGAGGTAATAAAAAATTATTAATAATTCTTTTCAGTCCGTAACAACAAAAACTGGCTTTCTCTGTAAAAAAGATTGGGTTTGTTTAGCAATCCATGTAATTTTCAGCTGTTGTTAATTAAAAGGAGCCTTTAATTGTTTCAGAAGTCAGAGCCTTTTGATGTGGGTTTATCCATGTTTAAATGTCAAGGTCGGCAAATATATATTAAAGGGTATGATACAGTAATGTTATATAAGATCCCTGTAAATGAGCTAGACAAATTGCACTTTTTTGACATTTTTTTTTGTTTTGTGTCTATTTATTTATTTATTTATTGGCAAACCAACAGCATGCATACAGGAATATCACATAAAATAATACAAAATACCTTATACTGGTATACATGCCTATTACAGGTATGCACACAATAAATTTGGTTGAAAAAAAAAAACACATAAAAAAGAGGAACACGTATTTAAAAAAAATAAAATGAAAAGTAGATTAAAATTCTAAAATAGATTGTAAAAAAAGAGGATAGGTAAGTATAACGTACAGATGTTAACATTCAAAAGAAAAGTTTACATTAGCTCATACCTCCGAGACCGCTCTCCTAAACTTGTAAAATGAAACACCGTGTAAATCTGTGTCTGTTCACCATGTAAATCTGTGTTTGTGTCGAACGATATAGTCAGCAACTTGCCGATTGTGCAAGAATTGCAGCAAGAAATTATAACAAAACTAGCCCGTTTTGTAGGACCTTCAAACTCTTTCAAAAGGCTCTAGAAACTCATGGCCTAGCAATATTAAGAAGAAAGTGAGATTAAAGTGGTTATTTATTTCTTCAGAAAAATAAACCACAGCCTTGAATATGCTTATGATGACAGTAGTGATTGTCCAAAGGTCGGTTTTTTATTATAAACAAGCTCGTGCTCAACCATTATCTTACCTGGTGGTAAGCGATGATGTGGTCGGCGATGGAGCACGATAAACTAAAAGTTACCTATTCACTCTTATGCGGTGGCTAGAGTGGACTACCCCTCGTGTTTGAAAGCAATCGGCTGCAGTGTCTCCCACGCCGGCCCCTGGTTTAGGCCATGGTCTGGAGCGAAAAGGAATGACAAGTGATAGCTTCCTTCTGCGAAGCTGTAATGCTACCGAAAGAGACCAAGTCGTTGAAAGTGAGTAAATGATTTTTTTTTCCATTGATAGACTCACGTCTGAGCCAGTGGTTAAGCTTGCTCCACCATCGACTATATTATCGCTTTCCATTAATTGAGACATATTCTCAATAAAAGACCTAGACTAGAAGTTAAAGTAAAATCTCTAGGTTGAAGCTGTCAGGAAACACAGACTACGGCCGAGAGTTTCACTTCGCAGTTGTACACACAATGAATGTGATAAAATGCCTACAGTGTGTCCCAAAATATACTTTCGACTTATTTCCTTAACATGTTGTATCGGTATCTATTCAACGTTTATTTCCAGCTGACGCCACGCGACTATCGTTATTTCTTCAAGCTTTCATTTCCTTTTTGTCATTGTTACAAAAAGAAAAACCATAATCGCTGAACCTTTCTACTCCGAGTACCTGCAAAATAAAACGTCCAAACACTACAATACATTTCTTC
The DNA here is from genome assembly GCA_029852875.1 of Mythimna loreyi. NCBI lineage: Eukaryota > Metazoa > Arthropoda > Insecta > Lepidoptera > Noctuidae > Mythimna > Mythimna loreyi. Next base: position 23,128,552 of record CM056785.1, read on the forward strand.
CTCGGATCAAGCTTACCTTAAAATCCTCGCTCGTGCTGGCACAAAGAAAATATCATAACATTGTCCACAAAACATATCGAATGTGTTTTACATCCTACGCACAATAATTCGTTTATTCTAAGACATTATCTTCAAAACTGAACTCTAAGGTTACTAAAACACAGTTTATTTCGCTTCAGCAATGTGGGTGTATAATATGACCGCCCGAGGCATACAGTTTTACAACGGGGTTTAAAATATTCCACCGTGAAATAGACGCATGATTCCCCTCCCCCCCTCCCGCCTGTCTGTTTGCAGAAGACCACAAAGGGGACCCAAACTGACTGGATCCTTTTTATCTGTCAGTTTGGACACTGTGACGTCATTTGAGTGACTTTATCTAGTGAATCTTTATTTGTCGTTTTGTAAGGAATGTGTGAGAGATGGAGATTATGTTGTGTTTTGAGTTTATGATGCCCTGGTACAGTGTTACAGTATTTTATTGTAAAAATATTTAAATAACCAAAAAAGTCAGAAATACATGTTGTTAAAATGCAAGCCCTAATTAATTAAGAATATCGAGCTGAGAGCGTGTGAAACCAAATTACAAAACCACAATTTTTCAATCAATTCAATATGTACACCATTTATTTTCCTCGTTTAATTAAACCTTGTTTACTTATACAATAACCATATAGTAACGGGTTTATGATTACTTACAAAATAGTAGGCAGTGGTCAGTGCGTTTACAAATGACCATACAACTACCGGACAACCTCTTTCATGTTCTTCACTCCTGGTACAAATTTATGTATTGCTACTTAAGAAAATATAACCATAACATAGGGTTAGATTTATGAAGTGCTTAGAAAATGTAATTTTTAGTTGTCTAAGACCAAAGAAAGGTTAATATGTTAATTGTAACCTACTTACTGCGCAATAGTATGACAAATATTTATTATACCTACATGCTTCGCTGCTGCCTCGTTGTTTGTTAGCGTTACTGCTGAATGTGACGTCCTGTATTTGATTCCCAGGTCGGGAAAAGTGTTATTGAAGTTTTAACATCTAGAGTTTTGGGCGATGTGATCGCTAAGCGACAAAGCCTTTAATTAATAAAAAATACCCGGAGGCCAGACCATGATGACTCTTCTCAGGGTTACGTTATGTTTGAAGGCCCGTGGTTCACGCAAAGGCAAACCATCAAGTGATGATTTCAGTTCTTTTTGGTTTTAGTGATCTAAACTAGTGCTTGACCCACCTGATGGTAAGCAGTGATGCAATCGATGTTGTTGAGGCACACTAGTTTATCAAGAGCCTATTCACTGTTATATAGTCTTGAAGGCACCTAAATTATAATCGGACGAGAAAACCGCAGCAGCCAAACTGTTCCAGTCCTTCAATGTACGCGGCATAAACGACGTGTCAAACGTTTATTACGGACCGTAGCACTCTCAGCAACGAAAGATAAATACATAAGATAGATAAAGGCAAATCCATAATAAATAAAACAAAATAAACAAGCGGATATGAACAGAAATGTGCTCTTGTAGTTAAATTTCTGCCTAACTTATCGAGCATTAGGGGTTACATACATGATATGATTTAATGGAGAGCATTTTATGGGTTCTTGGTTATAAATATTTATCAATTTTTTTTATAAGTTCATTATGCTCACTGTTAATCAAAGACCTCCCTCTCCCTCTTCCGTATATCTCTTGCCATTACGGGTGGTCCTTAAAGTAAAAGATAATCTCTCCTCCTTTGTCTTGGTCTACTGCAATGTCACCTTACGTTTAATGGAACTCAATAATTTTTTCTTTTATTTCACAGCTCATCTGCCAAGCGACCATAGATATATCAAACAGATCAAGCGACAGTTGTGTCTGTCCCAATTACCTGAAGAACAGCAGTTTTCGGGTAACTCATCATCATCACCCTTATTTAATGTTCCCACTGCTGGTACGCAGGCCTCCTCTCTAGGATAGGGAAGATTGTCAAAAATTCGAACCATCAGGATACTGCACTCCTTGACTAGCTGGCAAATCTTGAGCCTGGATCCCTGCTGAAATGTCAAAGACCAGGTTTGTGCTATAAATACAATTAAAACAATATCATCAACGTGACTTGAACACAAAGGTTGCTTCAGAACTTAGTCGATTGGTTCTCAGAGAATGCAATCTATGTTTAAGATAACTAGCTTAATCTCCACTAAGATATTCAAAGCTATTTCATCACCGCCTGACATCTTCTAAAATAACAGGCATATCTATTGACCATAGTAGTGTATATTTAATGTTTTGGTTTAATAGTAATTTCGTGATTTATTCACGTACTAAAATTGGCAAGTGTTTTAACCAAAACACACCAATTCAAACTAAGCCTGCATAGTCAATTATTGCAGATTCCTTTTCATGCAGCACGCGTCATGCTCGTGAACGCGAGCAGTCAGTTGAGACTGGTCATCTCTAAGCGGCCAGCGGCTTAATTTAATTTCTTTGTTAGCAAAATTTAATTACTTATTTATATTGTACTCAAATATAGAAACGACAAGACATGTGTAAGCAAGATTTTATGTAACTCAAGATATGATTTAAAAGAGTGTCCATGGAGTTTCTTGCACTTTCTTCTCCATAGAGATCTATGCTTTGGAACATGCAATTTAGTTTAACTTTCTTTTTTTGACTGACCAACATTTTGACAATTCAAACTATTATGAGTCTTATTAGTGAGTATTATTAGTCTGAGTTTGGTTTCCGCGCACGTAACTTTGTGCGTGAATTCAAACTGTACTGCAGTACTGTTCCCGTGCGCCTAAAGGAGTAAGCAAACCGCAAGAACCCAGCAGAGTCGAAATCAACTGGGACCAAGGGTTTGCTTCTGAAAAGAACGCTCAACGCTGGTATAACACAATGGAGGAGCAGGAGATAAAGACCTGAGATATGTTGGATGATCTTCCCCACAGAGAAAGAAAAAATCCTGACGCTCGGCTTATGAATTAATTCACACTCATATTTCAAATATTTCTTGTGTGACAGTAGAATAAATATTATTATTCATAGGAGAGGGACAAACAAGTACACCAATGAACTAGTTAGTTTGAAAAGCACCACTTTCCTAGCTTAGATGCAAATGCACATAGTTTCAGTACAAATTAGTTGAGCCACGCAGCGCACTACCTCGATGTCATGCTAGCCTAGTACTTTTAACTGCTAGTTTTAACCTAATGAGCCTGTTGCATTTAGGTCAATGTGTTTATAATATTAATTGGGTTTGCATGTGTGTCATGGTCCAGTCAAATTATATTAATTTAATGTGAATGAAAAAAAGCAGGAAATATATATGTAGTAAGTTTTATTGTTAGTAAATTAAAATCCCGTACAATTTAAGTAATGGGCAGGATACATTGCTCGTAAAAGAGGTAATTGATAGAGTCGCAAGATTCTGAAGTGACGACCGCTTGGGAAGATAGAACGTTGGAAAGTTTCAACAAGGTAGACGGATGACCTGGTGAAAGATGTAAGAGTCCAATGAATGCAAGGCGATGATGATCCATATACTCTTAAGCTAATGCTACCAAATTCAATGAATCAACATGGTTTGCCTTTGAAGTCCGTTTGCATATACTCACAATAATCTATCTAATATTGTGAGACTACAAATTGTACACAAAACAATCGAAGCATCGTTAGTAAAGTACTTGTCACACACTAATTGGTGATCCAGATTTGGTTTAGAACAATCTATCAAGCTTGGAGCACAGGCATCGGGGAGTCAGTCTGGCAGTATTGTATAGGATGCAATTTGGAGAGTGTGTGCTGCAATAACATGACTTAATTCCATCATAACCATAGCCGGGAGCAGTGGTGGCCGAGTGGTAACGGCCCCGACTTGCGTATAGTAGGTCGCGGGTTCAAACCCAGCCAGGCGCATTACTTTGTGTAATTTATTTCATCACCACTGCTCTCAAAACGGTGAAGGAAAACATCGTGAGGAAACCGGCATGTCCTAGAACCAAAAATTCGAAGACATGTGACATCCACCAACCCGCACTGGGCCCGCGTGGTGGATTACGGCCCATTCCCTCTCTTAGAGAGGAGGCCTGTGTCCCTGCAGTGGGAACATTAAAAAGGCTGATGATGATGATGATGATGATGAATTCCATCATTGCCTTTTTACCATCGGACAACCTGAAATACAGCTAGCATCTATCCTTAAGGTGTTTTTAATATGGTGCGTATTTCAACACGCATGCGGGTTTTGATACCACGAAGCAATCCCGCATGCGTATTTTGCGCATTACAATAAATACTTGTATGAAGATAATTATTGTGGAGGCTACACGTTCGGAGCAAATCCGCACGATATTAAAAACACCCTTAGCCCTTATGTGAGTGACGAGGTACCTGGGTACCTTTAGCGTTTTCAAATTTAAAGAAAAGTATGTTTTACGCCCTGTAGGTGGTTGTGATTTTCTGAGAGCTCTGAAATAGTTATAAATTACATGTTTTTAAATCTTTTGACCCAAAAAATTAATTCCAATGTTTGGTAGAAATCAAAACATATTTTGAAGTCACAACAGAGTGACAAGGTACCCGGGTACCTCTCTTTGTTTTGTCTGACTATGGAAAAAGTATTAATAATTTAGTTCAAAAATGAAATAATAATAGTTTATTGAATATTTTTATTTATATTAAAAATTACAAAATCCTTTATTTATGCAGTTTTAGTACAGTTCTTGAAGCAGGTGTCACATGTTGGACGAGTTACTGCATGTTCATCACAAACTGGTTTTTTGCAGTTAGTGCAAGCTTTTCGTGGATTTCTTTGTTTACGTTCGAGTTCTCTGCATATGTACCAACTACCGACTACTGCAACACGCCCTTTAGAATTTCTTCTAACTGACCTATAGAAGTTGTAGATCCAAAAGAAACCGGTAGCCGTAGTTCTTGGCCAAGCACGTCCTGCATTGCAGATCTCACATATAGTTTTGATGTTACAATGTAATTTTTTTATCTTTGTTCTATATTTTTCCACATAGTTGTAGACTCAATGATTTCAGAAACTTTCTACGTCTGTCACTCGAGACAAATTGCGGGTTATGTTCCATGTAAATGATATATGCTCTCAAATCTGCAATGTCAATGATGTTGTAAAAAAGTGCTAAAGGCCACCAATTCGTTCTGCGTTTTACAGTGTATTCTGCTAACAGCTTATCCATGTTGTCCACTCCACTTTTGGTTTTATTATAATATAAAATTATTTCTGGAAGATTCTGCTAATTTTGTCAATAATACCTACTGTTGACTTATATCTTTGAACACATGATCTTTGTTTAGAAGTACTCGCTCCAATATTTATAATGAAATAAAATTCTAAACTCATAAAATATAATAAGCTCACACAATACAAACTATCGTATACGGTCAAGTGTCAATATCAAGAACGATGCATTGAATGGATTCAGTGTTTCTGGTGCACCGATAACCAAGAATTGTAGGTACTTCACTTCTCTGCATTGACCGCCGTAGTCGTGAACTGTTTAGATTAAGTAAAATAATAATATTTGAAGTATTTGTAACGTAAACGCAGATCTTGATTGTTTACGTTACGTACAAAATGTATGAAGGTACCCGGGTACCTCGTCACTCTGATAAAGGTGTTTTATTTGTCACTCACATAAGGGTTAGTTTTGCAGAAAACGCGGACCGTAGAGGTGTTAACACGCGTGTCCTCCAAAACTGTTCTTTTTATACTGGTATTTATTGTAATGCCTATAATCGAACAGAAAGACTGCAGCGGGTAAATTATTTCAATCTTTTGATGAACGCGGTATAAACGCCAAGGTGAAACACATAATCATAGAGATGTTAGGTCCAAGGTTGATCGGATTAGGGGACATCCGTCGGCCCATCAATCCAGACCCGGGATGATGGCGCGTAGTGTTCCACGCACGCCTCTCTTAGACGTACAGGAGAGCTCTCTCCAATTTCTCAGTAGACTCATGAGGTTTGGGTCACCACTAGTCTTGGGCAGCGGAAGACAAACTGCTCCCGTAGTCTTAGACAAAAGTGTACGAGGGAACACAGGGGTGGTTTTAGTCAGTAAGAGTCTGACAGACCCTTCCCTTCCTCCCTTGCCTACCCCAGGGTAGAGGACATCCAAGAGGATTTCCGCTTACAATTTGCCTTATAAAAAGACTCAAGGTCACTCAAAGGGCAATGGAAAGGGCTATGCTCGGAGTATCCTTGCGTGATAGAATCAGAAATGAGGATATCCGCAAGAGAACCAAGGTTGCCGACATAGCGAAAAGAATCGCCAAACTTAAGTGGCAATGGGCAGGGCACATTGCACGCAGAACGGATGGTCGCTGGGGCCGAAAGGTTCTGGATTGGCGACCGCGTACCGGAAGACGTAGCGTTGGAAGGGCTCCCACAAGGTGGACTGATGACCTGGCCAGGGTTGCTGGAAGCCGATGGATGCAAGACGCACAGGACCGGTCTTTGTGGCGGCGCTTGGGGGAGGCCTATGTCCAGCAGTGGACGTCTTTCGGCTGAAATGATGATGATGAATGATGAAGAGGATTTCCACCACGAAAAAAAAAAAAGATTGTAGAGATGTTTACTAACCGGGCACTCGCCGAGCATACATCGATTCGTTCGTGTGACTTTAATTTTATTAATGTATCTCTTTTGTCTATCCCAACAACATAAGTCGAGGTCGCTTTGCAGTCTAGAGAAATGCAGCTGGAAGTCAGCATTTCATTGTGCATTGAGAAATATAACTTAATAAGGAAATCTTAGATCAAGAGATCTTTTTTAATTATATAATAAAGCTATAATAGAGCTGCCCCTTCGATCAATATTGATCGAAGAGCTGCCCCATAGAATTTCTTTACTTGAAAATCCAAGAAGTAGCTGGACTGGTCAGCAAAAGATACATGATTTGATTAAAACACATCGATAGCCAACAAATTTTTAACTAGATTAGTACATCTGTACAATATTGATATTACTTGTAGACTTTCATGAATATTATATTAGGTATAATCTATTTATGTATACGCAGGCATTTCAGATCAGATTCCTAAATATTTGGACACTAAACCAAATATTTGTGCCTAGTCTGGTTAATGTGAGCCGACCTTCAAACGTAGGTGTTAATCTGAAGCGCTTGTAATGTCTGTGACTTGTCATTTAGGAGAGAATATTATTATTTGCTTTATTTATTTAAATAATATAAGTGTATAAATAATTATTATTTTCATATTTAAATACTCGTACAAATGGCAAATGAAGAAACATGGGGTTTAGTCAGTATAAATCTGATACCCCTCTTGGCGCGGGCTTACAGTTAATTAGCAATGGGTACCTAGCTAGCCATCCAATCGTCAGGTAACCGTCCGGACTGAGTCGAAGTCATCGACGGCGTGCATTGTTCCCACGCGTCTCAAGGAATTGTCAGCAAACTGTAGCGGCCCGGCAAGGTCAACGCTTCCTGAGGTCACGCTTAGAGGCAAAATTAATAGGGCCCTGGAACAAAGGCTAAGAAACTATGAGGTGGGTTTTTTTAGTCAGTAAAAGTCTTACACTATTTTCTGCTCCGCTCAAGGGTGGAAGTAGTCATTGGAAGCTTTTTTAACCACTTCAAAAAAAACCCTAAATTAACTCTTAAAACCATAATCTTCAACTCTCGTCTCTCTTTTTTTAAAGTAAAATCTGGACCTATATTATAGCTAACACAAAAATAAATCAAGCTCTGTTTAACAAACACGTGCAAAAATCTAATAATACAATTTAGCCACAAGTTCTCCACGTGACCCTCGCCTAAATCGAGTGAAGCCACGATCCAAACTTAGCTATAAATAATTAATATATCGCTCGCTAATAAATAAGAGTGAACACACAGGCCTGGGGGTAACGATGCGTGCAGTGCTTTAATTCAATCAATATTCTTGGGGTCACCTTGTACAATTATTGAGGTCTGACCCGGGCAACCGTCTCAATACGAATCTATGCTATTGAATTTTTTTTATTGTTTTGTTATTATTTTTAGTACTTAATGTCATCTGTGATATTAGGCTTGCTTTAATTATGCTTTGATTTTTTTATTTTAATAATATAAACAAGTGCTTTATTTTATGGCAAAATCATCCAAGGACAAATTCCGCCTTTGGGCGGAGTGGAAAATAGTGTCAGACTCTTACTAACTAAACGACCAACCTTGTTCCTACTGAGCCTTCATACCGGGGTGAAACCTTCCTTTTAGAAACCGGACCAAGGCCTCTTCACTTGCTGACAACTCCTTGAGGCGCTCGAGATCAGAGCGCGCTGTCAACGACTTGGCTTGTTCTGGGCTGTTACCAGACAACCGGATGGCGAACTACCCATTGCTCGCCGTCCGCAAGCCCAGCCCTACGGTGGCCGGAAATCGAGATCGGAATCGCGGTGTTTTGCTACCATTACTGCTTCACAGAAGGAGGCGACCGCTTGCCTGTCCTCCTCGCTCCGGAACATGGCCGCCCGGCGCGAGAGACCACGGTCGCCAATCGCCCCCACGAGGACATGGCGTTTCCCTTCCCAAGCCATTCAGATTCCATGGTGGCAGGCTAGCAAGGAGGCTCGCCGCTTCGCGGGAAACCGTGCGGTATCCCCGTATTACCTGTACTGCCATGATCCTCTGCCATGAGTTCAACTAGAACCTTAGTTGCTTCCGCAATAAGAGCGCCCACACCGGCGATCTATAAAGGACCATGGACTAGACTAAGCCTTCGTAGAGCTTACGGTAGGAGGCTTCTGGCCCCCCCAGGTCCGGTAGGAGCCCCTCGAAGGCGGCCCTGGTCCTATATAGTTTGGGAGCTAGACATCGGAAGTGCTCCACGAAATTCTAACGTAAGGGTGGATACTCGCCATACGTCAGGTTGCCTGATGCTTTTTTCCCTTCACTTTCACCCTCACTCACTTCTCAATCACTTTCTGTAAAGCAGGTTGCAGAATCATGTCATGTAATTCCCGTGCACTCTCTCAATAACGCGTAATCACGATAGTTATGGAATATGGATAGCTTTAACAGTAAACACAAGCATGCCTTGACGTAATCACAGGAACAATAGCATTCCTAATAATGGATCAAGTACAGGTGAACGGTGGATTAATATTGGATTCTAGGATAACATTGATATGGTATGTAACCGATTGAGCAAGTTTAATAATGAAGAACCAGTTAAATAAAGAACCAACTGGGTTTTTTCATGGTAGGTATAAATCATCCAATGACGAATCCCGCCCTTGGGCGGGGCGGGAGACAGTGTCAGACTCTTACTGACTAAACAACTTACCCCATTCCTACGTTTCCATATATTCTAGGGTTGGTTGCCTTCTTTTCAGATGCGAACCCTTGGCCCGAGTTGGTTTCGACCCTTCTGCAGGATCCCTACGGTTTGCTGTCACCTCCTAGAGGCGCGCGGGAACAATGCGCGCCGTCGACGACTAGGCTTGGTTTGGACGATTACCAGACGACCGGACGGCTAGCTACCCATTACTCGCCGTCGAAAAAGAATAGGAGTAGACCAATGGTGGCCAAGTAGAGCAGTGGTGACCGAGTGCTAAAGGCCCCAACTTACGACTTACAAACACAGGCGCATTAGGTACTATGTGTAATTTATTTTATCACCTCTGTTTTCAAAACGGTGAATTGTGAGGTAGTCGACATATTCTAAAACGAAACATTCGAAGATGTGTGACATCCCCCGACCCGCAGTGGGCACGCGTGGTGGATTACGGCCCATTTCCTTTCCTAGAGAGGGAGCCTGATTCCTAGCAGTGGGAACATTATACAGGCTTGTGGATAGCTCGCCGTCCAATCGCCTGATAACTGTCCGAACCAACTGTTCTCGCGCGCCTCAACGAGTTGTCAAACCTTTGGGGCCCATCTACAGGGGACTTTTCGAAGTCAACTGGGGCCAAGGGTTTTTTTTTTTAAGGGTGCGCGTATAAACGTAAAAAAAGCGATTTACAGATTGTAAGGCTGATGCTATGCTTTAAGAGCAAAGGTGATCAAATAAATCCCAAGATATATATTTAAACCAGGGTAGTTACTACTGGAACACCACTCTATATGTATGTATGGCTGTCGGGCACCCTATTTTCCCGATAATAGCGGGTTATACACAGGAACAAGCACCCCAATTTAAAAGATTTATTAACACACCAAGCCAGTGTATCGAACGGTTGAAAAATAAATGGTTTGTACCACGCGGTCATCGACCTCTGTAACTTGAGAGTTTTTTTTGGTTAGTTTGCAGGAGCTGTCGGATGATCAAGGTCAAAATCAAAATGGTTGGAAATTTTTAATTTTAGTTAGATGGCTTCAACTACGGGAGATCCGAATCAAAGCCACTGGGTCACTCCTGCTCCAATGGCTGCGAGATTATTCGAAACAGTTACCTTGGGTCTGGAACGCAAAAGACTTTTGAAGGAACACATTAGGGTGTGCCAGTTAGAATAATAATAATCATCTTTATCAGATAAATTGCACGCAAATCATTACATAACACAATTCACATTAACTTAAGATAAATCTACACTAATATAATAAAGAGGTAAAGTTTTTTTTTTGTTTCTTTGTTTTTTTGTTTGTAGGAGGTAATCTCTGGAACTACTGTTCCGATTGGAAAAATTTTAGCAACAATAGAAAGCTGCTTTACTCCTGAGTGACATAGGCTATATTTTATGCACGCAGGCGAAGCCGCTGACAAAAGCTAGTTATGAATAAAAATAAATAAATAAAATTGCTGCAAAACCTATTTTATTAATAAAACTAAAGTTAGGCTCTGCGAATTTATGCGCTTGAAAACTCGTATAAAAATAAAGGTTTTAAAAAAATACAACTGCATTTTTTTTTACCATTTATTTTGTTTCGAGTTGTCAAGCGCTAAAACTCGAAGAACCTAATTTCAGATTCGTCAATATGCTGTGGCCGTACTGTATATAGTATACATCCCAGCAGCAAACATCGCCACTACATATTTTAAAGCTATCATAAAAGGGTGCAAGTATATTGCTAACAATGGGCCACTTATTCCAATATCATTTTCCCCGAGTTCGGAATCCGATTCATATCCAGCTGTAATGGTTGCGGTCCACAGAGTGTTCTCGGCCTATTTAGAGCTATTTTATCTTTTAACTAGCCATATTAATGCCAAATCGCGGTTCTAGCCGAGGCAGTGGTTTGGCGCGGTTTTAACTATGCGTGTTGACCGCTCTGTGATTTAGATGTTCATTCCAATGCAGCGGATTTTGTTAGTGCCAAAATTTATTTAGTATGTGGCTTAGCAGCAATATTTTCTAGTCGTTTGTTTTTAGTTTTGTAAGATGAAATCTGGAATTAATGTACTGTATTTTAAGGACTTAGACGAAGCGTTGAAAGGCCTCTCACAAAGTAATCTAGGGAGGGCCGCGAGAATCCGATGGACGCACGAGATACACAGGACCGGTTGTTGTTTCGAAGCTTGGAAGTGGCTATGTCTAAATGATGATGATGATAAGTACAAGGAATAAGAAAAAAAAATCAAATTTCAGCCGTCTAACGACGAAAACGACGACTTGGATGCAACGACTTCGCCCGCGTTTATACGCGTTGTTTTTTATCTCAAGGTAATAATAATATATTCCCGGAACAGAAACTTTCATTCAGTCGTGTGAGCGTGGAGGCATAACATAACATACAAACACACGCATACATACAAACTTTCACTTTTATCTACATATATACGCATATAAAAATAAATCCCTATTTCTCTTAGTCACGTCATCACGCGTGAACGGCTGGACCAATTTCGCTAATTCTTTTTATGTTGTGTTTGATATAGTTAAGGTAATGTTTCTACGCAAAGAAAAAATTAAGAAAATTGTGTAGAAAATTATAAAATACTTTTTATGGTAGTTAAAAATCATCGAATGACAAATCCCGCTCTTGAGCGGCGCGGGAAACAATGTTAGACTCTTACTGACTAAACAATCCGTTCCTTGTTTGCCTTAGTTCCAGAGCTCTGGTGTAACGCCACCGCATCAACCCCCCCTGGAGGGCTCGACCCTGTAGGGCCCTTACAGAAATTACAGAATACTACGATGAATTTTTCAGCATTCGACAGCAAATAATTTCACTTTTTAGCTGTACGTAAAATTTATCAGTATTGTTTTTTGTTCCACCTTGATCCGGAGGTACAAGGCTGTATATTTTTTGTTGATGCTACACCAGCCCAAACTTTTACATGTGTCTTTCAAAAGAAGCCCGGCAAGAAACATAAGAAGTATTTGCTGAGTTATTACAGGTTCGTAGGTACCTGTAAAAGTGGCGTAAAGTAGATAACACGAGGTAAGGGAGGGAAGTTTCTCTCATTGCCAATGAGAGCTCACCGGCGACTGATAACAAGTTCTTTTTAAGGGTAGGTTGTTCTGGCGGAGAGTTTATTATGACAATACGTGGAGATACGATCTGACCACAATTACAGTACTATTATAAAGGTTAGATTGTGGATGTTTGTTTCTTCTTTATGATTGAAACCTGGTATACGGGTAGGTAGATTATTTGCTGGAAAACCATTGGTTATATTTATTTTTTTCTGCTGGGAGTATTTCGATTTCCCGCCACCATAGGCGCGTGCTTGCGGATAGCGAGCAAAGTTGTCCGACCGTCTATTAACCGTTCGGAATGAGCTCAAATCCCGCACGCCTCGAGGTGCAACCAAACTGTATGAGTCCAGCAGGGTTTTTTTATGTGGTAGGTAAAAATCATCCAATGACGAGTTCCGCTCTTGGGCGGAGCGGAAAACAAGTGTCAGACTCTTACTGACTAAACAACCTACCCCGTTCCTACATCGCCATATATACCAGGGCCAGAGCCTTCCTTTTCAGACACAAACCCGTGGTCCTGATTGGCTTCGACCCTTCTGCGGGGTCCCTACGGTTGCTGAAAACTCCTTTAGGCCCGCGGGAACAGTGCGCGCCGTCGACGACTGGGCTTGATCCGGACGAATACCAGACGACCGGACGGCGAGCTACCCAATGCTCACCGTCCGCAAGCCCGCACCTACGGTGGCCGGAAGTCAGGATCGGAATCCCGGCGGCGTCTGGGGCGCAAACACCGTTGCCTTATGCGGTCCGCCTCCTCCTTTGCTAGCATTACCGCTTCGCAGAAGGAGGCGAGCGCCTGCCACTTCTCCTCACTCCGAACCATGGCTTCTACCAAGGTCCGGCGCGAGAGATCGCCGCCACAGATCGCTCCCACGAGGACACAGCGGTGCTCTGCCTAAGCGGGGCAGCCCAGCAGGGTCGAAGCCTCCTGGAACCACTGAAAAAAAAATCCAACAATAATGTTCTCAAGGACTTGGGGAGGCCTTTGCCCAGCAGTGGGACAGTAATGGCTAATAAAAAAAAAATGTTCTCAATCTTTTAATACCACGCTGGTGAAACTGCCAAAAGTTCAAAAACCTCCATAATCATCATCATTTCATCCAATAGACGTCTACTGCTGGACATGACTCTACCTCAAGCGTCGCCATAATAAACGACCCCGCGACTCGCATCCATCGGGTTACCGCAACTTTTACCAGATCATCGGTCCACCTTGAGGCCTTCCAACACTGCGACTTTCGGTACGTGGTCGATGGCTATTCTGCCCCACCCATGGCTATTTTAGTTTGGTGATTCTTCGTGCTTTTTAACCTTTGGTTCTTCTGCGAACTCTCTACAAAATTCCTTGCCGGAGTCTATGTTTCCTGATAGCCGGGAATCTTTAAGTCAAGAGTGAATAGGTTACTTCTAGGTAAGCACGCGCCATCGTCGACCGCATCGTCGCTTTCCATCAGGTGAGATAGCGGTCAGGCTCGAAGCTACAAACAATAAAAAAGTACCAATGAAACAGAATCTCCTATACATAGTTCCTTACATCCATAAAAGGTATAAGGATAAGGAAAAATCACTGCACTATCTTTGAAGTAAGGTAAAAGTCGGGTAATATTAGGGTAGGCATCACTTACCCCTTACATTTCAAGACTTTTCCTCCACTCAAATCAACCTCCCCAATCAGATTGACTGTTACATTATCTTGTTTGTATTGATCTAAATTGAGGGCTATTTTCGTTGTCATGGCGACGTAGATGAGCGGAGTGTAGGAAGAATCTTTAAAAAAGAGTTTAAACATTTAAATAAATAGTTATTTTCATATAAGCTGCTATTTTTCCAAGCTACTAATGTTTGATATAAGATACAATGGTTTTGTCATATTTAGCCGTAAGTATTTGTACACACAGCTCATAATACAAATCAGAAATATATTAAAAAAGAAATACCTAACTTAAAGGTTTTTTTAATTATACATTTATTTTTGTATTATTATACAAAATTAAAAATGAATAAAAAAAAACAATAACAACCAAATACAAGGATAATTAAAATTTACAAAATGTATGTCAAAATTTAAAAGAATTATGTCCTTTCAACATTGATGTCAATAAAATCTCCATGCTTCTTCAAATATGTATCTGATATTGTGCCCTCTCTTAAACTAAACTTCCCAAAGCAATTTATAAAAATTCTAAAAAGAACGAAATCTAAAGTCAGAATCCTTTGCTTCAAAATTCATTCACCTCATAACTCATAACAAAAAAAATTGATCTCGAAGAATCAGATAAAAAGCAGATGCCCCAAGATTGGAGAGGGCTTCGTCTTAATGAAACGACACTTATTTCACGGTCCGAATCGAAATTCAGTAATAAAACTAGTGAATTTGTTCGGAACGGCAATAAATTTTATTTATCCTCCCCCTTTACCCCGAAGGCACCCCCTTACGACGAGAATATTTTACTATCGTCATGGCGCATCAAAGTTCCAGTTCATACCTCTTTATATACCCTTTTTCATTATATTAGTGGATCGTAAGTCGTAACTTTGGCCATGTGGATACGGCCGCGGAATCTTGCGTAGTGCTGTCATGTGTTAGGGGTTTTTTATGGTGGAAAAAATCATCGAAAGACGAATCCCGCGGGTGGAGCAGGAAACAATGTCAGACTTCTACTAACTAAACGACCCGCCGTTCCTTCTTACTTCTGTTCCAGGGCCAAAGCAGTACACCGGGGGGTGTTCTGCTTTTGCCCTGAAGGCGCAACACATTTTTTCCAAGATATCAAGAGCAGAAATAATACTTGAGCAATAACTGTTTACAAGAAAAAAAAAGCTGTTACACTCGACGGCAAATAATAGTTTTTAATTTCCTGTAAAAGTTATTTCTATTTAAACAGCTCACTAGTACAATATTATACAAAGGGCGATAATTTATCGACAGTATTATAAATTGTTTAAAAATTCATTTGTTTTCATGAAAAAATAAAGAAGTAAGTATATTAAACAATTTAAAAAAGCAAAGAATTGAATAAAACAATCAAAAAAAGGTTTAAAAAATTTTTTTTTTAAATCTTTTTTTGATTGTTTTTTTGACCGGTCAACTTGTATCTACGTATATTTTCTCTTAAATGATATATACCAGTGCTTAACTCCAATCCCACCTGATGGAAAGCAGTGACGCAATCGTTGATGGTGAGGTGCACTAGTTTATTAAGACCTAATCACTCTAATCTTGAAGACAAATAAATTATAATCGAATGGGAAGATGAGGAAGAATGCTCACCTAAGCCGCTGAACAAATCGACCCTTGACCTTTGTCCTTAAAATAAAATTTTAACAAACCAACGTATATAGCCTGGTCACCTTTATCTAGAGGTCGACTAAGTAAAAGACATAACGAAATCTCATATTTTCAAGAAGGCCGTACATCTTCTTTGTAATGTCGTTTGAACGTTGACAAAATAATATCTCTCTTATTTACCTACTACGATATTATCTTTACTGTAACGTTTTTTTAAAAAGCTATCTTAAACGCAGTATTTTTATATTATTTTGAACTACTACTAGTAATGGAAAAACTGTTTTTATTTGTTCATTAGCAGCTTTACTGTGTATCTTTAAATCCTATTTCGATCTTGTTTAAATGAATAGAATTTTCTATATACTTACTTGAATTCGTGCTTCTATCTCTACCGCTTTAAAACACGAAATTTTCTATTTTCCCTACTAGTGTGAAAAAGTGTGCGAGCTCGTCCACGCCACAATATATAGTATTGTATGTATCGATTCAGGTTGGGCGCTAAGCAACTGCCATGAGTTGTTCATCTACCCTTTTTATTTATTTCTTCATATGTTTATTGAAAAACGTCATTTGATAGGTGTGGAAATAATTATTATTGTCTCTGCAGCACTTGACTAAAAAACAGTTTCACTTGAATTTTGTGTCGTGAATCGTATTTGGGAAAATTATTTATTCCTTTATTTCCCCTACTATGCGCCTCTACCTAACCCGGCTAGAAAAATAGGCGTAATATTATGTTGTGGTTTTTTTTTTTATGATAGGTGAAAATCATCCAATGACGAAACCCGCTCTTGGGCGGAGCGGGAGACCAGTGTCAGACTCTTACTGACTAAAAAACCTACCCCGTACCTTCCTTGCCTTATTCCTGGAGTCGAGGTAACAGTTTTCCACCACCCTCTAGACTCCAGGAGGCTTCGACCCTGAAGGGCCCCTGCAGTTTGCTGACAACTCCTTGAGGCGCGCGGGAACGGTGCGCGCCGTTGACGACTTGGACTCGGTCTTACCAGACGACCGGACGGCGAGCTACCCATTGCTCACCGTCCGCGAGCCAGTGTCTACGGTGGCCGGATATCGGCAGGATCGCGGCGGCGACGGCTACGGCGAGGGCGCTGTTGCCTTTGCCTTATGCGGTCGGCCTCCTCCTTTACGAGCATTACTGCTTCGCAGATGGAGGCGACCGCCTGCCATTCCTCTTCGCTGCGGACCATGGCCTGAACCGCCGCCGATCACCCCCACGAGGACACGGCGATGCTCTTCCCAAGCAGGGCACACCTCCACCGTGTGCTCCACCGTGTCCTCCGGGCTCGCCTCAATATTATGTTGTGGTAAGTTTTCAATTCCAATACAATTTTATTTTCTCAGAAACTCTCGTGCCCCACGCCTTCACATACCAGGCTCACATAAAACCTAAGCAGAGTACTGAGAAAACATTTAACAATGTGCACAGCAGTTGAAATAAAAACGAGCTCGGCCGGGAACCGAACACCTGCGCACTGTTAGCGTTACCGAATGTTTTCTATTAAATATTCACTATGACTGTAGTAACTGAACGTTTGTTTGTTAGTTACCGACGAAATGGAGTGTTTAATATTGTTTATGGAACATTACTGTGGAAGTAATTTGAAGGAAATGGTTCTGAAATGGATTATTAGTATTTGGACTATAATATTAGGCATGTGGGTTGTAGTGAATTAGTAGATAACTATGGAACTATAATTATAACACTGAAAACGTTAATGATAGACCCAAATATCTAGGACTTGGTTTTGTATAGTATATTCGACTTCATAGTTGATTTGCTACGTTAAGAGGCCCCTTCCACTTCTGTCAGTTATTAACGTGTTTATGGTTTACAAGCTTGTAGTTTTACTCATCATCATCATCATCATCAGCCTTTTAATGTTCCCACTGCTGGGACACAAGCCTCCTCTCTCTAGGAGAGGGAATGGGCCATAAACCACCACGCGAGCCCAGTGCGGATTGGTGGGCGTCACATGTCTTCGAATTTTTGGTCCTAGGACATGCCGGTTTCCTCACGATGTTTCCTTCACCGTTTTGAGAGCAGTGGCGATGAAATAAATTACACAAAGTAATGCGCCTGGCTGGGTTTGAACCCGCGACCTACGACTCGTAAGTCGGGGCCGTTACCACTCGGCCACCACTGCTCCTATAGTTTTACTCAACGCAATTTAATGCAATATTTGCTAAAAAAGGCAACGAAAGCCTGGACGCTGTATTTGCATTCAATATTTATAATTTCGCAAAACTTGTTTCAAGAAATAAGTGACTATTAAAAACCAATATGTGTCATTTGATATACATGCAAGATTTCTTTAGATTTATTTTCTTAATTTTTTTTTTAATGTTTAAAGGGCTTAAGTTCACCTAAAAATGCAGAATCTGAGACATCTTTACTGGATTCGTTTTAAATAAATTTTGAATTCAATAGAAACTTAGTTAACATCGACAAGATGATTTTGAAATATCTTAACGTCATAATCACGTAAGGGCAATTGTTTGTAAATGTATCTCGGGTTGGACGCTCTTAAGATTACATATATTAACTGAAAGAGTTATCAGCAAAACAGATGGGGTCTAAGGCCAATGCCTGCCAAGGATGTGACCTGTGAGATTGTTCGAAAAAGAGTTATTATGGCTCTAGAAAATAAAGAGTAAATGAAGAAAAATAGGTTAATGGTTGATATTTCCTCTCACTCCACACATAGCAGGAGAAATAATGGTAAACATTTCTTACCTTCGAAAACAATGAGAATATTGGCAAGTCATAAAATGTCCAAGTTCTTTACGTTTAAACTTTATTGGAAGTTTTGTCTACATTATAAACTAACTCCAAGGCCAAAAAATATAGACTAGCATCAGATACCCATTTACATAAATATTCAATCTATTTTATGTTTTTTTCAGGAGTAATAATTACCATCAGCCTGCATCACACCACATCTGGACAAAGACTACAACTCCTCAAAACAATCAGCTCTCCAGGTCCAGGGCTTTTGTTTTTAAAGGAAGGCTTGGCCCCAGTGCGAAGGGTAAAGAAGGAACGGGGTGGGGTGTTTGCAGAAGGGTCGAAGCCAATCAGGGCCACGGGTTTGTGTCTGAAAAGGAAGGCTCTGGCCCTGGTATGTATGGCGATGTAGGAACGGGGTAGGTTGTTTAGTCAGTAAGAGTCTGACACTTGTTTTCCGCTCCGTCCAAGAGCGGGACTCGCCATTGGATGATTTTTACCTACCATAAAAAAAACCTTTTGACGTTAAAAAAAAAAACGGGGTGGGGTGTTTAGTCAGTAAGAGTCTGACACTGTTTCCTGCTCCGCCCAAAAGCGGGATTCGTCATTGGATGTTTTTTACCCACCATAAAAAAAAAACCACCGGTTGATTATTTTGTGCACCTCGTCCCTACGTGAAAGCCAGGCTTTATTTAACCAATATATTAAAAAATTCAAGATCAAACACAACGTATTCTTTCTCACAGCTTCATCACATCAGTCCCGCACGTCCACATTCAACATCTATCATTATGGCGTAGCTCGCACGTATGCGCGCATGAACCATCGCTCGTGTAGCACGCACGAACTGAACATCGCTTTGATCCAGCCTGCCATGACGGCGCTTTACAAACGGTTTTCTACCTACCTTGTAGACAGACGTGCGCAGTATTTCTATAGGGTAAGTAATGTGATTAGGAAAACAGGTGTTGATGCAGTGTTGTTGTTGTTGTTTGATTCAAAAGATTCAAAGCATTTACCGCTAAATACAGGACACTTGGTCTAACAGTGGACGACTTTAAGCTAAAATAACAAGTCAGTTTGAAAAATTGATACTAATGGCACATTGGAGAAGAATGTGCATGAACAGTTTTCAATCATATTGCGTATTACAAATATTTCGGTTAGATGTTCCTTATTAATATATATTCTCAATTCTCAATTCTTTATTGCGTACCATAATGTATACATAGATAAGTCACAATTATGGACCCTGTCGGGCACAGCATAGATAGTTTAGGTAGAAGAGAGGATGAAGGCACTGCTTGTTTTACTTATTTACTAAATATTATATAATTTGTTTTGATAGCAACTTTGTTGCGTAGAAGTTAATTTACGAATTTTAATTATTGTTTTATTTTTTATATAAGTATACATTTTATTTATTAAGTAACATTTGTAAATACCATTTATTTATTTGTAATTATTATTTTTATTTTATATAAGAATGTACATATTATGCAACTGTAGGTATAGTTTTTCATGTATATAATATATAAACTATGAATTGACTATAACAGTTATATATAGTTATTTATAGTTTATCATTTAAGTATTCATTTAGACTATAGTAACATTTGTTTACAAGAAAAAGTTTCAATTTATTGATGAAGATGTTATCTTTGTCTAAATTCTTTCTAAATATAATTATGTGAGGAGGAGGAGACCGTCACAACCGTGCTCCATTTTCGTCTACATTACCGTTTACCATCTAGTGAGATATGGATGAAGCGCGAAGCTATAAACTCACTATGTATACTTTGACTAGCCTGTTAGTCTAGTGATTGTTGGCCATCACTGCTATCCTTAGGAAAAATATTTGTGTGATGAGCTCAATCGTTTGTTCTGTGTCGGGGTGTAAGTAATTTATCTTTGATATCAGTTTTGTAGTATCTACCTAGTAGCTCCAGCCACCGAGGGCGTGGGCTTGCGGACGGCGAGCAATGACTAGCTCGCTGTCCACCCATCTGGTAACCGTCCGGACCGAGCCCAAGTCGTTGACGCACGCCTTGGGGAGTTGTCAGCAACTGTAGGGCCCCAGCAGGGTCAAAGCCTTCTATTCAAGAAGGAACGGTGGGTAGTTTAGTCAGTAGAAGTCTGGCATTGTCTCCCGCTCCGCTAAAGGGTGGGATTCGTCATTCGATGACTTTTTCCACCATAAAAAATTACCTAATAGCTCTGCTTAGCTTGAGATTAAACGACGTTGAGTGATAGTAGTTTTTTTATGGTAGGTGAAAATCATCCAATGACGAAATCCGCTCTTGGACGGAGCGGGAGACAGTGTCAGACTCTTACCGACTAAAAAACCTACCCCATTCCTTCCTTGCCTTATTCCCAGAGCCGCGGCAACACTTTCACACCAACCCTCGTCTCAAGAAGGCTGTGTGATAGTAGTGGAATATATATATTTGACTGGCCTGTCAGTCTAGTAGTTAGTGACCCTGACTGCTATGCGGGAGGTCGTGGGTTCGATTCCCACCCAGGACAAATGTTTGTGTGATGAGCACGATCATTTATTCTGTGTCTGGGTGTAATTTATCTATGACATGTAAGTATTTAGAAATATATAAGTATGTTTATCAGTTGTCTAGTACCCATAACACAAGCTCTGCTTAGCTTGGGACTAGACGACGTTGTGTGATAGTTGTGGACATATTATTATTATTATTATATAAAAAAAAAAAATATGAATATTCTATTAGATTCGGAGCAATAGGAACCTTGAAACACAAATTCATCGAACCTAAATCAAACTAAATATTTGGTCACGTTATCGCTGTCTTCAATTTAATCTAGGTTGAGATTGGACTCGTCTAGCTAAATATTGACGAGGCATATCTAGTGTTTTATCAACCGGTCGGTCGGAGCCTGTCCCTCAGTCCCTGAGATTATAATTCACGGTCATCTCTCTCAGTTATCTTAATGTTAAGTTACTTTTACAATAGCCAAATAATATTGAGTGATGGCAGATTTTAGAACAAAATGTAGGCATATTTTATTAGCGTCAGGGATGAAAAATATATAAAAGTATATAGATTAAATTTCTAAACAAATTTGCCTCAGTTTGTTTAAAACAAGGATTATAGTTAATAAAATCCTCGTTCTAAAGATATACCAGTTTAAAGTTGATGAGATTACGTGTATTATGTATTTTGTTAATGTAACTTACTAAAGTAACTTATTAAAGTACAGGGAAAAAATTACTGAACTAGTATTTCACATAGCCGTATATATCAAAGTGAAATTCTTCAGTTTCTGAGCTATGACAGCTGACACTTAAGAAACTGGAGAATTTGGAGAAAACTTCTGGAGGAAACTGGACTATTTTACGAAAATTAAATTAATTCAAAATGAAATAGCCATAAAAGGAGAAAAGAATTTTAGTCAATACATTGTTTGATCCATTTCCCAGTCATCCTATTTGTATAATCCATAAACTGATGATCTCATTTTTTTAACACGTAGATATAGATTTGATCTTAGAGAAGGATATAAGATATTTTTTTAACCGACTTTTATCTCAGAGATTGTTCATTTTGGCATAATTTTAGACGTAGGTATATGAATAACTAAATTCATTTTAATTACAATAACATCGACCTGTCCAAGTTTAGTTATCTAAACCATCTGAACTAACAGAATCCAATTAAATCACTTGGTATGTTTCACTACAAATCAATTGCCAGAAATTCTCAGAATCTAGACTAGAATACGTCACCACAAATTGCATCGTACAACAATATGACAAGATTCTAATGGTAAAGGCATTCATTTCTAATTGTGTTAATATCATCATCAGCCTTTTTAATTATCCCCACTGCTGGAACACAGGCCTCCTCATTAGGAGAGAGAATGCGCCGTAGTCCACCACGCGGGACCAGTGCGGGTTGGTGGATGTCACATGTCTTCGAATTTTTGGTTCTAGGACATGCCGGTTTCCTTACGATGTTTTCCTTCACCGTATTGAGAGCAGTGGTGATGAAATAATTTACACAAAATAATGCGCCTGGCTGGGTTTAAACCCGTGACCTATAATTCGTAAGTCGGGGTCGTTACCACTCGGCCACTACTGCTTAGCTGCATTGTGTTAATATAGAGTTAAGATATTTCTTTGTAACCTACTTTTGGCACTGGGTTCCTAGTACTTAAATCCTTAAGCAGTGGTTTGTTAATTGGCGTAAAAGGTGCGATAAATTCTAATTATCCTTCAACTTTTGAATTTCTCGAGGAAAATTCACAGCTTATTTTGTAAATGGTTAGGTACCTACATAATTCGTCGTGGGAATTAAAAAAAATAATAACTTATTAATATATTGGCATTAAATAAGTATATTCTGTAGAACAACAAAAAAAATGTAATAAATAAAAATAGCATTTCTCACAATCTTAGCTCTCAGTTTTTAGTATTAGTACGACTATTGCTAATAACGTAATCAAATCTCAAAGAAAAAATATTGCTCCGTAATAAATATATTATCATCACGATTTGTAAAATATGACACACTCTCGATTAGGATTGCCAGGTGTTAGGATAAAGCAGGACATACGTAGGATTTTTGATTGCTTGTCCGGCCAAAATAAGCGGCATCCGGCCTGTTAGGATTTAGGAAGGACTTTTCAATTTCGAAATTCGCGCGCGGATCGAGATCGAATCACACCGAAGAAATTAATTTTTGTTTTGTTATAATATAACGACTGATGTTTAAGAGAGTTAGAGACTGATTTATAATAAAGAAATATTAGCTTGATTTTGCTTTTGTTTTATTAAAATGCAATCAGAAAATCCCGGATTTCCATTTTTTTTAAGTAACACCAAAATTTTTCAAAAATGTGAGGCGTCCGGATTTTTCGACCGAATATTAGGACAAAAAAAAAAATAGTTTTACACTTTTTATAAAAAAATGGACAAAAAAACAAGATGTCCGGATTTTTTACCCAAATGTCAGGACAAACTCACAGGTCTGTCCGGCTTTTGCGTCTGAGGACCTGGCAACCCTACTCTCGATCAAAGTAGCTACTTTACTTGATAATAAATTCTTGTTCACTTGGATTGTATGGTTTTTTGGATGTCAGAGACCGTATGCGGAATTTTGGACATGTGATTAAAACAGACGAGGAATAAAAAAAGAAGGCCCTATCGATTTCAGAAATGAGAATAGGTAGAGGGCGCCACCTAGCTACATGGTCGACAACCATATCCAAAGACCTGGAATGAGGTCAGCTGGACATAGAGACAACCCGGGATTGTCTATCCTGACGAAAGATGCGAGGAAAGCTGATCCCATATGAACGAACAAGGAAGAAGAAGGGAAAACTTAGATTACATAGCTCAATTTTTTTAATGATCGCCTTTATTTCGATAAAGGCGATCTTTTCGTTTGGCGATTTTTTACTTCGGTAATCGTAGCAAAATCGCAAAGTGTATCAATCGAGTGAATTGAAGAACCAAAAGAAAGACAAAATCTAAAATCTCAATGTGCGCTAAACAGTCGAACATTTTAACAAAACGCTCAAATTGCAATCGACAAAAACCTCTTTCATGTTAGTTCTAAACTTCAGCTATGAAACTCTTGCCGGTCCGTTTTCTGTCTGAAGCAAACACGTTGGAAAATAAAACTTTATCTAGGTACAGTGTAAGGTGCAGTTTTTGTAACAACTGCACCCTGGGCGGTCGGCATTCCGTAGCTACAGTGTACCTGTTCGCTGCCTCTGTTGAAACTGAGCATTCAATGTGAAAGCATTTCTTAAATAGGTAAGTAGCTCGTCTTTGTTTTGTATTTACCTTTATAGAATATTTTGAATGTGTTTAATTTAATTTAATTTAATTTGTTTTTGTAAAAATTAGTTTATCATTTATTATCTTTCAAAGCAGCTGTATTAGGTTTCGTGTACACCATGCCGTCGCCTCTGTGTTGAGTATAATACGTTCGCTACCGCGCCGTCATACCGCCGTCGGCACACCACCACCTCACCGCCCTTAGCCAGCGTTTGACTTTTCCTTATTCCATTATCGGCCGATAATACGATATCTATGCGCATAGTAGATGCACTTAAATTTTAGTAACCTATCATGGATAATTTGGATTACAAAATGTTCATTACCCTAGTGGAGGATGTTATGGTACAAAAGTTTAGAAATATACAAAAGCATTTTAAAATAAAATAATAACTGTAATTTTTCAATGCCATTAATATAAGGCAAAAGTTTGTAAGCAAGTATCTTTGTATGTTTGTTACTCCACCAAACAAAACACATGAACAGATTTTGATGATATTTGGCACGAGTAATCATTGTACTCCTTATACCATGATTAAGCACTTCTTGACTTTGGGATAATTCTAGATTTACACAGGTACTGACAAACGAATTTTTTGACAATCCACTAGCGATCCAAAGGTAGGCTAGACCAATTTTAAAGTTTTTCAGACATTTTTATCGTTCTCTGAAAGTAGAAAATTACGTAGGTAGGAAAAATAGAAGGTAAAATAAACGTAAGTACAAAAAAAAGCGATGCTTTATTTTGTTCTTCTTGTCCTACTTACAAATATTATCGATCAGGCGAAGTTTTCAAACATATGTGCTTGAAAATATATCTAATTAGGGTACTGGTCGTTGAATGAGGCACAAATATGTGTGTGCCATATATCGGGTTCCAACCCAATCCGGGCTAAGCGAGAATTTATCGGCAGAAAAACCCAATTATACCGGCCTGGGTACCCGGGCCGGGGGAATGAACCGCGTGAACTTTTCGATCTTACTCCAAAGAGGTTCTTCCTGAAATGAATACGCTATTGTAATCCAGACTAATATTATAAAAAGATTAATTTGTTAGTAGCTTATTTGATAAGGGCATAAAGCGGCGTATTTAAATACATGTGGCATGTTCTGAACAAAACCGAAGTAGCTAACATTCGATCCCGAACACAATGAGGGATTTATATGAATAACTCCCGAGTACTGTGAGGGAGTTAGTATAGAAACTACTAATATACGTAATTTGCAATTTTTTTTTACTTTGTAAAAATGCACAGAAAAATAAATAAAAGTTAAAATATAAGTTATATTGCAAAATTAATTTCTATTTATCCAGACACGAAGGTTTTAGAAATAAAACACTAGCATTGCAAGCAGTCGCGTTATTTAATTATTCATTCCAGTTAGCCTAGATCACTTTCAGCCGTTTTTACGCTGAAAATATTGATGTTCATGCATTTAGGGGTAAATTGACGTTTTATTAGCGATAACTACTGTCACGAATTGGTTGTGCTATTTCTTTTCACATACATTTCATTTTTTTGCTACTTTCCTATTTTTATCCCATTTCGGCCCATGCCTATCGTCCTTCTATAAGCAAAACAGGTTAAAAATTTCAATGAGTGACATTTTAATAATAACCCGTGTTATTTTTAGCTGTCTAATGAATGACCAGAGGTCCCACCATGAGCTGGTAAACTGAATTGTTAAAGGAATGGAGCTACATGGGTGTATTGTATAGTTTTTTTTCTCGCCCACATGCTTAACATTTTAACACGTCACGGTAAGGACTCTGTTTGTTTTACATCGCTCAATACAGAGAAAATCATGTCAATTTTGGAGTTTTTATACTCTATTCTTAGGTTCCGTTTTGCAATCCTGAACCACGGTAGCTTTTTCAAAAATTTCCGTGATCTATGAATGCCCTCAGATTATTTTCTTTGCTCCCTTTTCAAAATATAGAAACAGTCACCTACGAACTTAATACTTAAAACACAATAAAACTCAAAAACAAAGATAACACCAGAAACCATTTCCCGTCGACACTTTAGAAACGAAACTGAAATACGATATCAAATTGTGCAAACTCCTTTAAGAGGTCTTCGTAATTGTGGCTGTTGATAATTGTATCCATCGGTAGCTCGGCGGGGCGTCGCGGGGCGTCGTGGGGCGTCGCGGGGCGTCGTGGGGCGTCGTGGGGCGTCGTGGGGCGTCGCGGGGCGACAACGGGGCATCGCGGGGCGTCAGCAAACAACAGGGCCTTATCGGCCACAAGACATTTGAATGATGAATTGCGATCTCCAGCAGGATATTGAGGACTCTTCAAATAACTTTGTAGGTATTGTTTTGGTCTCAAAACTGATTGTTGATGAGTAATGGGAAAAGGGGTAGGTGTTGTTAAATAAATAAGTTTATTATTTTGTTAAATAATTTTATATTCCGTCTTTGTTTCCGGGAAGGTAAACGTGTGAAAATGAAAATGTGTTATTATTAGAAAGAAGGGTTTATGTAAACGGCCAAAGTCTAATTATTCTTATTCAAAAACAAACCTTTTTATTTAGGTATATAAATCTGAATGTAATGTTTCAGAGATATACAAAACATAATAATATGTCTGGAATAATACAGAACCTAAGTAGAAAATTTATTAAGTAATCATTGAACTATGATTACTAAAATTTTCCTATTTGGGTAGTGTTTTTTTAAGACATTAGGAATATTAGTACATCAATATTTAACAAAATAGTTTTTTTTTGCGTACAGTACGCTACCAATAACGTTGAAAATTTATTTTATAAGTTTTCTCATGTAAGTGATTTGTTAATTCTTATGGGAAATAAACATAACTCAAACTTCAACATAAAATAGGTATTTTTTATTGTTTTGCGATTAATTATATATTTTAATAATAGCTGTAAACGATTCAGCAATAAATTGATTTTGAAAATACAACTTTCGGAATGTGCCTTTATTGTTATGAGTATAATAATTATGTAGTATTGCGTCTAAACATTAAACCAATCCAATAGTAAGTAGTTTATACGTTTAAGTAACGGACAATCCATATTTTCTGCTGTGGATAAGAATTACCGTTACCCTTGAATGCAAAAAGAAAGAGAGAATACTGGTGAGTATTACTCATTTAACAGCTGGCACTTTCTCTTGCTCCATCCAAAGAGGAAGCAGTCATTTAATGATTTCTCGTTGAAGAAAAAGTCATACTTGACTTTTATAAAAATTTCATTCACAAAGTATTAGAAAAAAGGGACGAAAAAACTCTCGAGCTAACCGCTTAGCAGGACCATTGAAATTACACGTAAAACAAAAAACTTAGTCAAAGAAGAAGTTCGGAACTCCTGAGGAAGGCGGAACTTTCCTCACTTCACCGTTTGTGTAAACAACTCTAAAATTAAGTTGTTCTTAATGAGTTCAGCGATCTACCAACTAAAATTAGACGGAGATTCAGTTGGTTTTGTTCTTTACTGATGTTCAAATTGAAGTTTTGTCTGAAAACGAGAATGCTTAATTTAGACTTAAAAAAAGGTAGTCAAG
The DNA here is from genome assembly GCA_029852875.1 of Mythimna loreyi. Taxonomy (NCBI): domain Eukaryota; kingdom Metazoa; phylum Arthropoda; class Insecta; order Lepidoptera; family Noctuidae; genus Mythimna; species Mythimna loreyi. The sequence continues at coordinate 23,156,325 of CM056785.1, forward strand.
TGAGAACAGAAACTTGCTTATGGAAATAGAAGGAGTGAAGTCTCGATGGTTTTTCTCAATCTCATTTTTTTTTTGGCGTACCTAACCACAAAATTGATTCCGACCCCGGCTAAGGGAGCGGAGGTGTCATCAGATGATTAAGAAGAAACGGGGTGGATCGTTTGGTCAGTAAAATTCTGACGCTGTCTCCCGCTCTGCCCATGGGCGGGATTCGTCATTAGATGATTTTTTTTTTATTTGCAATAAACTAGTGCTTGACTGCGATCCCTGATTTTACCAAACATAAAAAAAAAACACAAAATTGATGTCTGATTTATGGTCTGGCTGATTATATCTTTGCTATAAAACAACAGGCCCCACTAAATTTGAAATTTCTCTAAAAATTTGGAAATTTGCCTAGACAGATAGACTGACAGACGGACGAAGTAATCCTATATGGGTTCCTGTTAACACCGATGTCTATTTGAACTTGCCGTGTATAAATTAGTACTCGAAATACAACATTTCAATTAACCGCCATTCATCATCATCAGCCTTTTTTAAATGTTCCAACTGCAGGGACACAGGCCTCCTCTCTATGAGAGGGGGATGGGCCGTAATCCACCACGCGGGCCCAGTGCGTGTTGGTGGATGTCACATGTCTTCGAATTTTTGGTTCTAAGACATGCCGGTAACCGCCATTACATTTCACATTTTGTTTAATTTCTTACTTTGTACACATCTTGGCTTTTACGCCATTTTCACATTTACCTCGAGAAAGAGAACAGAAATAGACATGGACTTTCTTCCATTTCAAACATCATAACGCTAGCATGTCAGCGTGTTCTTACAAGAACGAAGAAAGAAAATTGGTAATTTTCGTAGACTTTGTGCAATTTCCCATCAGATGAGATAGCGGTCAAGCGTGGATCTATCTATAATAAACAAATTAAAATACACATGTTGTGTGTGTGTGTACCGTGTGTAGCACAGTGAACTCGGTTATATCACGTCACTACTCAAACCAGGAACAGAAATGTCGAAATACTCCGGCCAGCTTCCACGTGACGTCATCCAATTCAAATGTTAGTGCATTCCATTCCAATTTGAATTGGACTTTACGATCCATGGAAGTAGTGTAAAGCATCACTCATTTAACTAGGTAATGTGAAAGTGTATTCCGGGGCCCTGGAACGAAGGTTAAGAAGAAACTATCTTCCGCCCCGCCCAAGAGCCTGGATATGTCATTAAATGATTTTCCCACTAAAAAAAACCTTGTTGGATAGCCATTTTGCCATAAAGTCAAGTCAAATCAAGTCAACTTTTTTTTATTTCACATAGGCCTACATGGGCACTTGTAAAACGTCAGAAGCTAGTGCACGGTACCAAATGGTCGTTTCCTATGGAGAAGAACCGACAGGACAGTGCAAACCAGTCAATATTGAACTCGTATCGTAAAAATGGTAGGAAGTAGTCTAAGATTTGCGTCTACAATGTTCTTACATTCACATTATTGAAAGAGGCTATATAAGAAAAATAATCACAACTCTCAGTAAGACACGGCGATGCTCTTCCCAAGCAGGGCACACCTCCACCGTGTGCTCCACCGTGTCCTCCGGGCTCGCCTCACAGTGGCGACACCCGGACAGACAATTGTAAGATTAATTTATAAAATGGTAGAATATTACAGTCCGATGAAATGCATTATCACTATCCGCGCCTCTAGTTCCGTTTTTTTTCTTTGGAGCTATGGAATCCTTCCATTTGTATTACCGTATTATCTCTAGCCACCCTAAATTGACTGGTGGGGAATGCCTAAAGTATTAAGTCTGCCTTTGTACATTTCTGATGCATAAAGTTCAATAACTTCACTTTATTTCTGAGTCCCTTATAATGTAATCTATTTTATCTAATTAGTTATGTTTCTCAGCTGGGCGAAGGTTTCCCTCTCCCTTTTCCTCACACATCTGTTTTTTGTCATTGCGGGCCTTTAAATACAAGGTGACATAGCGGTAAACCTAGACGAAGGCGAAAGATGTACTTGATTCTACGGATGAGCCTATTATTCATTCTCATCAGCATCATGCATTCTCTACCAGTCAACCTCTAGCAGTGGCACCAAGGCCGCCTTTATAACTCATGTTCTATGGAGATGAAATAAAAAACTCATAAAAGGTATTATATTTTTAAAAAAATGGCTATTGTGGAATAGGCCATCCGAACCATGTGGCTTATAAAACGATGAATTAAATCTTGCATATTATTATAAATGCGAGATTACATAAAAATATATCATATTACTAAAATATTAATAGATAATATTAGCAGCATCTTAATAAAAAAACACCATTAAATTTTAATCGTTTTAATCCCGTGGAGGGTCGATCCGGTACACAAAACACTATCAATTTGTAAATATAAAATAAAGGAATAAAGTTTTTTTTTTTCTAAAACTCGTATTAAAGTATAAGCATGTAACTTTGTAATGACCGACAACTAGTTATTGCGTACTGACTACCTACAGATCATTGGACTCGCACGGCTGACGTAAACTTAAAGAAAATATTTTTTTATATGCGTGAAATAATTCGAATTTATAAAAATGTAGTTTGCAGGTGTATTATACAGGGCATAAACTAGAGAACTTTATAAAAGAATTCGAAGATCTCCAACGATTTTAGTTTTTTTTTTATAGAAATTTAAAGTTGAGTTATAAAATTATTTTGTCATATCCCATACATTTTGTAGGTTTTTTATAGAAAAACTACACGTTAATAGCAAGTAATTTTGAATTTCATGGAACCATACAACAGTACAGTTAAATATAAAAATAAAATTTGTTAGATAGACTAATAACTTTTTTATTTATGTAAATGCTGAAATCCGGTGTTTTTCAGAATAAAAATTAAAAACATGTTTAAAAAAACCGGTGTAGCAAGGAATGATTTATTGGGGCTGAAGATATAGCAAATGATCTATCCTGTCGGCCAAATCAATTTGGCAAACGATGCATCAAACACCCTGTATATTGCAAAGCGAAAGTTTGTGTGTGTATTTGTTACTTCTTCATGCTCGAACGGGTGAACGGAACGGTTTATTCCAGAATTACGTTTCGTTCGACTAATTTTCTACTTTCACGCGGCCAAAGTCGCTGGCAGCACCTAGTTATGTTTAAATATTGTAACTGCTAATTAGTTTGAAGAAACCTTAGTTAAATACTAGAGTTTAAAGTAGATTGCTGAATGAACGTTGCAGGTTGCAGGTTACAAGTTGTACGTAACTGGTTACACGTTGCAATGCTAAGTAACTTCAAACTATTTTCCCGTTTACTCAGGTAAACGATTGAAGCTCTACTTTGCATATACTTGAAGTATTTTATATATATTTCATAGAAAGTTAAAAATGGTGGCAACAGTTTTTTATTCACGCTAGCTTTGCTAAGCGGTGAGCAGTAATACAAGCTTAGAAATAAGAATATTCGTAAGAGATAGCTATAAAGTGAGTAATAGTATTACTCATATCTTATGAAGGTTTTAGGTAATAGTTAATGTGAAAAAGAAAACAGACAACGTCGGTCTGCATAAAATAATCAATAAAAATTGACCAAGAGCGTGTCGGGCTCAGTGTAGGGTTCCGTAGTTTCCCGTCCGCCACAAATTTCTCACAATGTAACATAACCCAGTAGCCCATGTAAAAATTAGTAACCTAATTTCCTGAGAGATGGCGCTGTACCCGGTGGTAATTTTAATTTGCGTGAACCGATTTTTTTTCTTTTTGTATTTTTATTTGAAAGAAGATACGCTCAGGATAGTGAAATATATAAAAAAGTTAAAAAAACGCTTGCATGTACTTAAAATCAGTTCATAACGTTTTTTTTTAATTTTTCAAAAACTATTCATCCTATCAAGTTCAAAATAATTTTTCTAGAAAGTTTACTTAAAGTTCTACTTTTGAGATTTTTTTCGTATTTTTTAAACTTATGGTTCAAAAGTAAGAGGGGGGGACGCCTCATTTTTAACTTTCGGAGCGGTTATTTCCGAAAATATTTACATTATCAAAAAATTTTTCTACGGGACCCTTAATCATTTTTAAATACTTATCCAACAATATATCACATGCTATAAAAAATTTCACTTTCGTTTAGGGCAGGTACCCTAAAAAAACATTTTTTACCATTTTTGTTTGTGCACTTTGTTGGTTTTTTGTCTTTTTTGCTTGGTTGGTTGCAAGGTTGATATACATATTGGTACCAAATTTTAGCTTTCTAGTGCTAACGGTCGCTGAGATTATCCGCGGACGCACAGACAGGCAGACAGACAGACATGGCGAAACTATAAGGGTTCCTTTTTGACTACGGAACCCTAAAAAGGGTTTCTGCGGCCCTGAAAAAAAGAGTAGGTAAGTAAAAATCTTAGATTTAGTCCTTTTTCCTCTTAAAAAGAACAGCTACAATTTTTATTTTTTATGTTACTTGATGTTGATTGTACACCTCATGTATTTATCTAGCATAAAGTTTGTTCTTTTATATGTTTCTTCTTGTTTTAAACACGACGATTTTATTTGATTTGATGATGATCTTCAAATGACCTTTAAATTTGTCCCTAGTATTAAGTTGCAGTTATTATTACATTTCTTCATTTTATTTTATGTTCTCCGAGATAAATATTTTAATAACAAACCGATTAATAATTTTAACTTTGTATTGAGTACCTTTAAGTTTGCCCTTGTTGTTATTATTTACAGTACCTATGTACCTAAGAACTTTATATGGTAATCTGTGGATAGCGTCATGAGTAGTGTATTTAGTAATTCTATCATTTTAGTACTCCAATCATGTGTAATATTTAATATACTGGTGTTTGTTGTCCTCAATAAAAAAATAAAAATAAATAAAAGTCTGTTACTTTTGTTCACTTCACCTAGAACAGGATATATTAGTTCATGACAAAAGCTATACAACTATTGTTATCTGCAGCATATAAACAGTTAAATTACTATGAGAGTCGTTTTTGATCCTTTCATCGTCAACGTGAGCACAGTTTAAAAGCTTATTATTTTATCTAACGCTATTTCTGCTAAAAAGACAACATGAAAAAAGAGATATAAGGTCTCAAGATTCTGGTGGTAAATAATACAAATATTTCACAAAAAAAAAATCCAGGAAATATATGTATTTTTTTTTTAAATCTTACCTGGATTAAATGAGCAGGGTTTGTAAACTTTATTTCTTTTTTTTTAATAAGTTTTATGGAAATGTTTTGAAAGCAATCTTATAAAGCATTTTTTCAACCTATAACTTAAATACTTTTACAAAATACCAATGACAATCGAAAGTAACTTCATTGATTTTTTCGATAACTTCAGGAATTTCCCATCGCTTTGTACCAATTGACATCGAAGTCAACAACAGGACAATTTATTATTAACAGAATCGTGTTCTACGTCGGTAGGACGCCACGCACGACGGGCTGTGGTCTCGACGCACGTACACCGTCGAATACAGTCCACGTCCCGTCCTATGATTGGACGACGACGTTTGAGAGCAATCAAATGCGGGCCGAATGATAGAAGATGGGCCTTTACATTCCTTTACCCAATATAAACAGGGAGTCTACTGGATTCGAGGACTACTGGAGCAGTCGATGACTATGTAAAGCGTTTTTTTATGATGGAAACCAGTTCCTGAGTACGATCCCACTTAGTGAAAAGCAGTGATGCAATCGTAGTTAGTTCACAGAGCTCCAGAGCCCTGAAGCTCGTCCAGAAGACGTCCAGACGGCGGACTGCTAAAATAATGTATATAAATAACCGTATATTTTCCTTCTTGGAATACAAATTATAATTATAACAAAGAAACTAAAATTTAACAACTAATAGAGTAAACAACAGTGTGATAAAAAAATAATGTAATTAATTACAGTCATATTTCAAATGAAAAGACTTATCTTTTTATCAAAAACAAACAAGATTTTCCTAGAATTCCTCATTTTTTATTTAACTAAAGGAAACTTATTAAGTAAGAAGCTAAGATAGTTGAACGTTAAAAGAATTTCTATAGAGGAGCAATTAAGTTGGTTTTCTATCTCGGAAATTGAGTCTTGAGGCGACTTTTTAGATTTCACCAAGTACTTGGCAAGTCCCGTTAAAAAGTACTAAAAATCTGTCGTTGAATGTTGAGAGAGACAATTTGAGGGTAGTATGAGGAATTAATTATGCATGAGGGAGTAGAAAAGTACCTGGGTGATTCTTTGGAACCGAGAGAACAAAATGTATCAAAGGTGGGGTTTAAGCCCGCCTTTGATACATTTTGTGATCGAGGAAAACTAATATTCAAGTAAAAATGTTAATTTATAAAGAAAAAAAAAAACAACGAATTCGGAATTACAAATTCAATTCAAAACTACACATATACACATAAATTAAAAAGAACCCTTATGAACTTAACTAAAAGTAGGTTAACAAGTATTATTAATTTATTAACTATTCGGGAAATCTATTTTCGATTTTTATCAGCTTAGCTAAGAAACAATTATATTTGAAAATTTTGTAAACTTCTTTGATCTTTACAAGCGATCTTGATACTAGAAAACCTGGAATTATTACAAGTTCTACTTAAATAAATGAGTAGAAAAGCTTTTAATCTCCATATAAATACACGTGTACCTAATATTCAGAATCTGGGCAGTAAATGGAAATGATGTTTGTGCCCGTACCTTATAGCATAATTATTTAATTATATGACCTGTTGTGGGACCCCCGGGGGGTCGTATCAGGTCTAGTTCAGGGCCTACCTTATGAAGGTACTCTACTCAAATTATTACCACTAAAATAGGGATATTTAGGAGAATTTAAATGAAGTCGTATACTGTTTAATGGATTTTTAGACCTTTTGAGGTTAGATAGAGCCTCAAATGAGGTAAAGTAGGTCAAACCTTTTTACTCTGTTAATTTCCTACTAGTCATAAATAAGCCTTAATTGGAGCAAAAACTGTGAAATTAAGATAACATTTATGATTGTTTTGTTATCGTCCGACAATGTTACTGTAAAAGCCTTATTAATGGTTAATCCAAGATTTACCAGTGAACACTAAAATTTACCAAATCTTTTTGGTAAAAGTCCGAACTAATTCTGTGATAATAGCTTATTTTATACTTTAGTACTCTGTCTCTGTGTAAATCTTAGGATTCGTCTCAAAGAAACATTTGCAGGAAAAACATCACCAAAGTAGGTATTACGTTTCTGAATATTTGTTTCATCATCATCATCAGCCTTTTAATGTTCCCACTGCAGGGACACAGGCCTCCTCTCTCTAGGAGAGGGAATGGGCCATAATCCACCACGCGGGCCCAATGCGGATTGGTGGATGTCACATGTCTTCGAATTTTCGGTTCTTGGACATGCCGGTTTCCTCACGATGTTTTCCTTCACCGTTTTGAGAGCAGTGGTGATGAGATAAATTACACAAAGTAATGTGCCTGGCTGGGTTTGAACCCGCGACCCATAACTCTGTAAGTCGGAGCTGATACCACTCGGCCACCACTTACCACGAATTTTTTGTTTATACTTTTGTTTAGCCCCAAGCGAATGCCAGCGTTCGCAAACCTATTGTCTATCTATTATGTCTCTTATTACGGTATTCAAAAGATTAAAGAAAGGTAATTGTTACTTACATACGTAAGGGATTGATCAATCAATGATCATCACTTAATGAAGTTTTTTTACTAGTGTGAGTTTTTTTTTGTATGGTGGGCAAAAATCATTCAACAATGAAACCCACTCTGGGCGTAGCGAGAAATAGTATCAGACTTTACTTACTGACTAAATACCTCACTAACTTTTGTCACCAGCTAAATTTAAAAAAAAAACCTTAGCAAATATACTTCTAGAATTAAAAATATCATGAAATTTGATTTAAATTCGTTTAAGTCATGCGAAAGAATCTCAAACACAATCAATAAATATATGTACATACAATTTTTCTCTGTTATAATGTTTGTTTTGTTCTAATTTTCCTTTTTAAATTAATGTGTTGAATAATTTTCAACACATAAATTAATTATTTATTTCTGTTGTCAGAGGAACGCGCTGGTACACAGTTTTCAGTTAGCTCTGAAAACAAAAAAGTTTTGTTTGTAATATGTAAATCAACTTACATGACAGAATAATTTTATTACTAATACGAATATTATGAAACGCCACAAAAATATCAGTTAAAAATGTTAAAATATAAAATGGAAGACAAATAAAAAAAAATCATTTGTGTATGTATATTAAACGTTCATGATGTTTCAGAAATCTAAATACGTTGAAAACTACAAATATTAGTTATACCTAGCGTTTAAATCAAATATTAACTTATAACCAACTGAATAATATGTTCTCGAATTATTTCTCAAACAGAATAATAGTAGGCAATCATAACACAGTTTATTTAATATCATAAAGGTACGAACAGACGTGCTCATTACTAGCACGAAAGCATGCTTTTATTGAGCAAGTGCTCATTAGCAGCACGTGTGTAATGTAATGAGCATGCTTTAGAGCATGCTCAAAAATCAAACGACGTTTGATTTTCGAGCATGCGTGTTCCGAGCACGTCTAAACGTGCTTTGAGCATGCGTATTTAGGAGTATGCTTTAAAACAAGCATGCTTATTTCTGGCAAATGTGAACAGTTTGCGGAGCATGCTAATTTTAAGCAAGCTTATTAGCATGCTTCTTTTGAGCTCGTCTATCAGTGCCTTAACTAATATTAATTCTACGTGAACAAGACTAGATCTTAAAGGTATATCCAAATATTGGTATATTAATTGAATCCTTTAATAGTGTTTAAACTGTAGGTAATACGGGTACAAGTAAACAAAGCTGTCTCAACGCTGAACGAACAGACGCTGGATACCTTCACTTTGTATTGTTCTGTCTGTTAATAACATTATATTGTAGGAAAGTTAGATCTTTGCTCGACGGGGCAGTTATAGATAACTAAAGTAATAATCTCATCATCTTTTGGAACATTAAAAAGGCTGATGATGATTCATCAGCCTTTTTAATGTTCCCAAAGTTAGGACACAGGCCTCCTCTCTGGGAAAGAGAATGGGCCGTAATCCACCACGCGGACCCAGTGCGCGTTGGTAGATATCATGTCTTCGAATTTTTGGTTCTAGGACATGCCGGTTTCACCACGACGTTTTCCTTCACCGTTTTGAGAGCAGTGGTGATGAAATAAATTGCACAAAGTAATGCGCCTGGCTGGGTTTTGAACCCGCGACCTACAATCTTAAGTCGGGGCCGTTACCACTTGGCCACCACTGTTCTTCTCTACTTATTTACAGCAAGTTTAAATAAATTAATATCGACAATAATTTATACACAAATAAAATTGTAAACTCAACTTGTTTCGATATTGAGATAGATTCATAATAGCACAAGTTTAAACCTTAGTGGTTTTTTGGTTGCTATTTAACCTAAATAATCCTGTAATCTTTGTATAAATGACAAATAAATAAATAAAAAAACAATCATAATTAATTTAAGTAATGATCTAATATACAAAATGTATACGACAGACGGGCTTTCACACCAAAACAACACACCAATATGAATAATTTTTACTATGAGACCAACTCAAAGAAAAAAACCTGCTGCTTCATATATTTTGTCGAGTTATGTGAATATAAATCTGTGGTTAATCTCATTCTGTATTGTATTATTTATAACACTTGTACTTGTAGCTTCGACAAAAAAAAAACACTTAGACTGCAAAACAACATACCATTTTTCCTAATATATGTCATGCAATCTCTTTGAGTACACCTTACTATACATGGTACCTTTGATATCGACGCACAATCGAATACCATGGATCCAGTACATGATTCTAGATCCCCAGCGGTGCCTCGAATTATTGAGGTATTCCACTTTGGGCACCCGCTGAAACGGTACCCGAGTTAAATAGCAACTGAGGTATTCCACTTTGGGCACGCGTTGATATTTTTCGTAGGTGCTTAAAGTGGAATACTTTTTATTTCAAATTTTATTCCACTTAGGGCACCTACGGATTAGTAGTTACTAGTGTTGGGACGTTAATGTATAACTTTTTTTTAAGATGTGAATATTAAATTTTCAATGAAAATCAGTACAGACACCGAGTTTAGTAAAAATGATCATTTAAATTTAATAAATAAAAACAGTGGTGTTTGTTTGTGCGTCGATATCAAAGACACCTCGCATAGATAGTTTACCTAATAAAATACTAAACTTCAAAAAAAAAAAAAAATTAAAATAGATAAATAAACAGTATACATTACGTCGCGTCGTACGTGTTCAATATGCCTCATGTGTGGCGGTAATTCTCCTCTTGAGGAGTGTTTGGAGAGATGCAACAATGACCTCACCTTCTGCGTGACACAAGTATTCACTACACTTGGTGATACTGTTGTTCCATTTACCAATCACTTTAGTGCTCTCACACCTTGCATATGTTATACTCGCAGATAAACTTCAGACATAAACTTATAAACAAACTTTTGTTCGAATCAAGGAATTAGTCCCAGAAATTCCAAGCTGCCATTCTCTAACCTCTCTCCTAATTTTCTGTAAATAGCTTATAAATAATTGCACAAACAATGCAACAAGAAAGTTGCACCCAGTTGCTCAGCCCGTCAACACTAACTCGGGAGCAACAACTAAATATTCATCGTCTATTGCTTTCGCAAAGTTCTTGTAACTGTGAATGTATATTACTGGGAGCTTCCTACTGCGCTCTTGTATTCTTTGAATGCTGAAATAGTCATTTTTGAAGTATTTTTTAATGTTGCTATGCTTGCAAGACCACGACCTGAATGCCATCCTAGAAAATTGGAACGATAAACCAAGTAACCGAGATAACTGGAAAGAATGGAGGGAGGCCTTTGCCCAGCAGTGGGACAGCACAGGCTAGCTAAAATAATAATAATCCTCGCAAGTGGTGAACGCAGTTTTGAGAGCAGTAGTGATAAAATTAATTACACAAACTAATGCTTCTGGCTGGGTTTGAACCTACGACCTACAACTTGAAAGTCGGGGCCGTTACCATTCAACCACCACTGCTCCTAACATTTTACTCGTAATAGTCAATGAAAAATTCTATTATAATACAAAATACTGGCAGCTTCCTAGTCGCTTTACGTAGAAGATGAGCAGCACAAATAGCTAAGTTTACAAGTTACCTACTCTGACTTGTATCGGAAGTTGTTCCACAGTCTAAACACACGTAAAGTTTGTACACTGTACTACAAGATCCGCGCTGTCTTCACGATCAGGAAGCGTTTACTTAAGATGATTGGAACATTAGTTTTCGATTTCTGTTCAACATGAATCTAATAGGTGTTTTTGATGCTGTTAATTATGGAAGACAATGTTTAATAAACAAAATATTAATTTTGTAAATCAAATAATGGACTGACCATAAACATTTACAAAGATTACAGCTGCTTTATACATAACTAGTTGTTACTATCATCATCATCATGTCAGCCGAGCGACGCCCACTGCTGGGCATAGGCCACCCCCAAGGATCTCCACAACGATTGGCCCTGAGCTGTCCGCATCCAGCGGCTTCCCGCGACCTTCACCAGATCATCGGTCCACCTTGTAGGGGGCCTGCCCAAGGAGCGTCGTCCCATCAGTTGTTACCATCCGTTCAAAAATCTCCTAGATCTTTAGTTTTTATCTATTGATATCCAAAAAAAAATCTAAATTCTTCCAATAAACTTATTTTTCTACAAGGCTTTTCTCTTTGAGACCCGACTCTAGAATAGTTAAGCTCCAGAGAGAGGTACCTTTGTTCTGGTTTGCGGTGTCTAGCCACTTGACTGGCATCGAGTTCCGTACTAAGATGGGACGTCAATGAACAGCTCTAGATAGGTGACTTCAGATCTTGTAGAACGTTAATATGTTTTATAAATAGTCATGTATTTATTATAAACTAGTTTTTGCTTGTGGTTTTGCTTGCGTAAATATAGAATATCATTACGAAGAGATATACTTCCGAGATAAAAAGTAGTTACGTCATTTTCTACCTAAAAATAAAATAATTTTTCAGATAGTAAATTCGTCAAACAGAAATATACCTAATGTGGCTCGACTAGAAATCAAAACCCTAGAGAAAGAAAGAGAAAACGATGGAGAGAGAAAATCAAATGTCCTTCAGGAGGAGGAGACTCATAAAAAAAGAACTATTTTTTTTGTGGTAATCACTAAATGCTATACTTTTTTGCCTTACTCTTTAACCACGGAAACGAGTGAATGCCCCGTCCACTACCACAACATCTTAGAAAATATTCTCTGAGAGTAAACGTTACGTGTATCTACGCGTTTAAAAAGTCTCAATTTCAACACTTCCGTGTGATTTAAAGATTTATCAAGGACGATTGTAGTCAACGTGAAGCATTGAAATTATAATCATAGTATAGTTGACTTTCCTGTCCAAGCCATCGGCTTTATTATAAGCGCATTTAATTATACAAAAATAGTATATCAAACCACGTTGAGTAAAACCTTATTTCCGACCGACAAAAGGCTATTCAATGCCTTTTTCAGGTTGCATTTTCCACAATATTATTATTACCAATCAAATAATAATTATGGTAAAATAATAATTATTTTCCGATAACAACGTAGGGGCAATAAATAAGTCTTGGTTTCGATAACAGCGGTAACAAGAGAGACAACAAAACAGCTTCACTATTCCGGGTTTAAATTGCTTTCGATTATAATTGGCAATTAGCTGGCGTGAACACAGTGTACCTACTGTGTACTCGTACGGACCTGCATTACAATACCAAGTGTGCTCGGAATACTGAATCACAATGGAGAATGAAGGTGGATAGGTCGTAAAAATTGGCCAAGTATGAATCGGACTCGCTTACAAAAGGTTCTGTATTGCAATGTTTAAAATCATGCCGAAAATATTACGTTTCTTGAATAAAAAACATGGCTTTTAAATTGTTTTAATTGTTCATTTAGAACTAACTTTGCCTGGGCATTTATAGAAGTAACTTTGCCTGGGCGTTTCTAGAAGTAACTTTGCCTGGGCTTTTCTAGAAATAATTTTACCTGGGTATTTCTAGAAGTAACTTTGCCTGGGCATTTTGAGAAGTAACTTTGCCATGCCCAGCCAAAGTTAGCCTAGATTATATGGCACTATACATGGATTAAGTTCCGTCTATGAGGAGTGACTGGAGAGGCGTTACAAAGTCCTTGTCTTCCTCATAATACGGTTTCTCACTGCTCATATTAAGTTCAGGCGGTTCTTTTTCCGGGTTGAGGAGGAAGAAACACTTAACACAAGACCTGGCACGGACCGCCCAAAGCATACAGCGGAGCATACAGTGGAGGTGTGCTCCGCTTGGGCGGATTCATCGCCAGATCAAGTGGAGTTTTTTATTCTTACATTATACCAAACAAGATCAATCTGAAAAAAAAGTAATCATATATCATCCTCCTTTAACTTGCAACAAGAATATTTGCCATAAGTACTGTACAAAATTTAGTGAAAAGACGATGTTAATTTTTCCGGGATAGCAGCAATCGCATGTTTGTTATCCACTTCCTAATGCCAAAGTATTTCTTTTTATGGTTATGTTTTCTAGTGAAATAGTTTTTCGTTTTTTACTTTTTAGGTACGGTGGGTAATCTAAAACTAAAACTAGATAGTGAGCTAGCTATCTTTTAAGATAAGTAAGGAAGTATATAAGATAGGGAGAGATAGGGAGTAAGAAAGTTATTGTGTTATCATCTAAACGGAGAAAAAAATGGAGGACCAAACTCTTCAGCTCTCACCTCAGCAGAATATCACTCCATAAAAAAAAAAACTAAATATTTCTTTCCAAGGTCACAAGAACCGATACATCATCAGCGCGACGAAAATCTTTTCATTTTCGATACGCACGGGAAAGCCTCTTAAATTATGGTTTTGGTGTCCGTACGGCTACTGTGCGGGACGGTCCGGGCCGTCCGGCCGGTGTCCGTTATCGCCCGCACCGGACAACGACCTCAGGCAATTTATTGCTTTATCTTCCCTAGTTTTAATATTCGTGTGCGAGAAATTTATCGTCGAGTACGGCGGCCATTTCCTTCTCGATTCTGGTGTGTTTGCAAGTTGTTCAGTGGACGGTGAAGAGTATGTGGGGGTCTTAGTTGGTTTTGTAATAGTGGTGGAATTAAAGTGTATGATTTGTCAGGAGCGTTACTTGTTAATCTTTCCTTATATTGTTATAGAACTCGACATGTCTTAGAATGATTTAATTAATCTGTACTATATTTCTGAAATGGAAAATATAAGGACATTTCTTTTCATCATAGTGGGGGTGTCTCTTTTCTTTAATAAAAAAATCCATAAGAATAGGAAATACTAGGAATTACTCCTATATCGCAAGTTTTTTTCTAAGGTAAGAAATCTTCTCGTGGCTTCTCCTGGAGAGCAGAAATATAAGAAGTTAGTTTTCAGCAAGAAATATAGCGATACTCTCTTCGAGGACGTTGAATTATTCTAACCTAATTTGATATATTTCAATCTATATTTTTTATTAGATTTGGACTGGCGTCCAGATCATTAAATCTAACGACACCAGATTTCCTTTAAACTTTGAGCCCAAGCGAACGCTGGCGTTCACACACGTTATATTGTTCTTTAATTATGTCTGTATTACCAAGCTTTTTCAAATCTCGCGTTTACCAAAGGACCACCAAGACCTGGACCTTGCAAGTCTTGGAAGCTAACACTGAAGATTCTATGGAAACGGTCTCCATTGTGACACACACACATTATGATTTTGCACTACAATGTACGTACCTCAAAGCCATTTCCCTTTATCCGACCAGAGCCCTAACTCACGTAAAATTAAACAATCCCAAATCCATTGTCGTTCCATTGTCGTTCGATCGTAGTCCTATCCAAAATACTACTACTAGCTTTACTACTAGCTTTTGCCAGCGGCTTCGCCCGCCTACATAAAATATAGCCTATGTCACTCAGGAGTAAAGCAGCTTTCTATTGTTGCTTAAATCTTTCCAATCGGACCAGTAGTTCCAGAGATTACCTCCTACAAACAAAAAAACAAACTTCACCTCTTTATTATATTAGTGTAGATTCACGATATTTGAACCACAATATTTGACGTATAGCCGTTGACGTCCTATCTGACAACGATTGAAAGACGATTGACATAGCTGAATACGCTTCAACGACTTTAAAATCGAACGAGTTTAAAATCGGTGTCGTTCAAACTCGATTAATGAATGTGAATACGAAAATGTCAAAGTCGCGACAATATCGCTACGGTTTTGATTACGAGAATTAGGCTACTGAGAGTCAGGAAGTGAAGCCTTCACTCCATGCCTGAAGTAGTGATGGAGTCAGTTTTCATGGAAACCTTACACAAGGAGCAACCGTTTGTAATACAATCTGATGCTTGTGATAGAGGGTTTTGTTCCGTGACGTTATGTTGTAATTCGATGGTTATTAACAGCCTCTGTTCAGGATCTAATAAAAAAACTGAAGTTTATTTGTGAAGTGTTTGTGTTGTTGAAGTAAGGTTTATCCTATCCTGGGTTTGTGTGTTGTAATGTTAGTGTGTAATGTAAGATTTGATAGGAAAGCCAAAAAACTATATTAACTAATATAATAACTATATTAACTATAAAAACTATATTAATTTTGTCTAAGTCTACGACAAAAGTCGTAGATTTAGACAAAATTGTTATCCTAAGGATCTGGAGATCCAGACAAAAGTGTTGTCCTTAGGTTTTGTCGGAGACCTAAACAAAAGTACTGTTATTGGATGGATACTTAGGCAAAACTGTTATTTATCTTAAAATTTTGTAAGCGAGTCAGATAAAAATGTTATTTACCAATGATTTTGTAAGCAACCTTGACGAAGCTGTAGTCGTTATATTACGTCGAAGAATTAAGATAAAAGGTTATCCTAAGGTTTTGTCGAAAACCTAGACCAAATTGTTATCCTAAATCTATCAGAAATTTAAACAACACTGTAATCCTAAAGTTTTGCTGAAAACCTTGACCAAACGGTTGTGCTACGACTTTATCAGAAATCTAGACAAATGTGTTATCCTAAAATTTTCCTGGAGACCTAAACAAAATTGTCATCCTAAGGTTTTCTCGGAAACTGACAATACTGATTTTATAATATTTTACTGAGGGTAGCCCTTAATTACATTCCACGCAATAGTTCTACACTGATACTGCAAAATAAATGTAATCTTATTTACGAGGCTACATTTATCTCCAGCTTACATCTGTTTTTATGACGAAAAACCCTACTTGTCTGATAAAATCCCTATGACATAGTTTATGATAGTGGCAAAAAGTATTTTTGTAACACAAAAAGTCACCAAACCATTTTGAAAAATCAACAAAAATGTCTTAAAAATACATTTCAACATCAAGAAGTATACAAACATCGTGTAGCTCGGAGGCACTTCGACGTGCTACAAGCCAAAGAGTAAGTACAATCTAGAAAGTATATTTTGAATAATAATATTCCACAATAATAATACTATTCTAAAACTACCACACAACACTGCCATGTCCCAAGTTAAGCAGAGCTTGCGTTATGAGTACTAGACAGCTGATAAACACACTTATATATTTTTAAATACATACATATGTACATATATACATATGTAGAATTTTGTTGCTCAATTTATTAAAAAATAAAAATTAGTAAATAGCTATGCTTTTGCCACATTTTAATTTTAATTAAATTTTGCCTTTATTAAAAATGTATATAATACTAGTTTATTACAGCGCTTGTCATACCAAATGTCTCACGTTTTTATATGTGGAGAACGTTGTTGATATCACATATGTAAAACTATTTCTTAGCTTTTCTTTGTATATTACTGTATGTGCTATTGTTTGTTTTCCCCAATAAATAAAATATGTACGTAGATACACAAACATTTGTCCTGGTTGGTAATCGAACCCACGACCTCCGGCGTAGCAGTCAGAGCTACTAACCATTAGACCAACAAGTCAGTCATTTGTCAAATGACGTGCTATATTTTGTTTGTGAGTTATACAGTTACACGAGTTGTTGTGGTTGTTTTAATCCCTTGGAGGGTTGATGCGGTACATGAAACACTATTGATTTGTAAAGATAAAATTAAAAAATAAAGTACTTTTTTATACCCGAATTAATTTACGCAAGCACGAAATGAATTTAACATGAAACTGGTTGTGTCGTAGTTGTGGGCTTTGCGGAATACGAGCAATAAGTAGCTCGCCTACCGGTGATTAGGCAAGCGATCAGACCAAGCTCAAGTCGTCAGCACTGCGTTGTGTTTCATGCGCAGCGTATCCCGAGAACCAAGAAGGTGTCAACAAAACCGTAGGGGCCCAGCAAGGCCGTAGTTTATTGAAAGGGAAAACCGTGGTCCTAAAATGCAACGGCAAAGAAAGAACATATTTGTGGTTTAGTCATTATATGTCTGATATACCCTCCTACTCTGCCTCAGAGTAGTAAAACTCATTCAAAGATTTCCCAGCTTAAAAAAAATATTTGGGAAAAGCCAGACCCATTACCTGATAACTATGACAGATGAAAATTGTGCGTGTGTGTGATAATGTTTGTCCTAAGTATATTTATAGATAATACGGTGTACAATAAAGTATCTTACTAATATTATAAATGCGAAAGTTACGATATTTGGATGTTTGGATGTTTGTTACTCAATCACGCCAAAACGGCTGGACGGATCTGGATGAAATTTGACACAGGCATATGATACACTCCGGAATAGGACATAGGCTACTTTTTATCCCGGAAGCCGAAATCCCAACCCCAATACCACGCGGGCGAAGCCGCGGGCAAAAACTAGTAAAAAAGTAAATAATAAAGTTACCACGAATGCGTCTATTAGTAAAAGTATCGCTGTTTATTCTTGCAATAATTTCTTAATCTGTGCTACGAGCGCAGCGTAGGCGGCATTTCTCGGTTACCGCTACGTGATTACAATGCTACGGCGTAGCAAGCGCTACGCGGTATGTGCTACAAAGTGTGCACCATAAAATTAAGATGCCACATACGATTGCATCAATTGTTGTGTTTGTACTTTTACCTACTTGCTGCAAAATGTGGGAACATTTGAAACTCACCTGAATAAGGCTAACTAAAAAGCTTAAATTGTTTGTTTGTTCATATAATAACTGTTATCTACTAATATAATTTATGAAAATTCTGATTAGATCTGTAAAGCATTGGTTGGCTGTTCCTGACTTACAAGTGAGTCGTGGGTTCAAACCCAGCCACGCGCATTATTTTGTGTAACTTACATAAAAAAAAAACAAAGCATAGTTGTTTTGGATTTCATATGCGATATTTAAACTATAGTACATCAGTTTTTATTTTTGTATATTATACAAAAATGAATGCTTAATTAATTGCAGAAAGGAAATTACTCTGATTTCATAGTAAAACATTAAAATGCTATCATTTCATTCTGTTAAAGCAATTCTTAGTAAATTTATATTACTCTATCACGTAAAACAATTACAAAATAATTATTTTCATTTATGTGGGGAAAAGAATTGTTTGCAATGTCGATACCATTCGATGCTATTTTTTAAATTTATTTGTTTCAACTGTAATCCAATCCTGTGATAATCCTACGTTGTATTGAAATCTTTATCATATTTTTCCACGATATTTGCCGACATACTCTGTGTGTAAATACCAGCACTGCGCGAAGCGATAGTGATTTTTGTCCCCTTTAATCCGCATGATATTGTTGCAACGGGTATTTCATGAAATGTATTCGATACATTTCAATGTGATATTGTAAATGGAATCGATACATTTCTCGTGAATTGTTTACTTTGTAGATAAAGCTGTCGTTATTTGTGTACCAGTGATGT
The DNA here is from genome assembly GCA_029852875.1 of Mythimna loreyi. Classification (NCBI taxonomy): domain Eukaryota; kingdom Metazoa; phylum Arthropoda; class Insecta; order Lepidoptera; family Noctuidae; genus Mythimna; species Mythimna loreyi. The sequence continues at coordinate 23,175,220 of CM056785.1, forward strand.
GTGGATTTTAGTTATTGTGAAACTTTTAACGTTTGACGTTTTAGTTTTGTTAGTTTTACAAAAATATAACAAACGTAACTTTAAATGATGAAAAACAAAGTTGTTGTTTTGTGAAACTAATAAATTTCAGTTTTTTTTATCGCATTATATGTTGCTTTCTTATATAAAACAGGTTTTGTTTTATTAAGAAAAGTATGTGATATATTTTAGCTTAAATAACTCTTTTTGTTTTTTTTCAGTTAAAAAAATACAATATGCTTAATGTAAGTTCATCAAGTATAATGTACTTTTTTTTAAATATCTTTATTGTATTAACAATAAGAGACGAGCAATGCTTTCATAAAATAAAATGAAACTATGCTCAAACAGCATAATCTCATAGTAAAGTTAAAAATATAAAAACTGTTTTCTTCTGTGTCACTAACAGAACAATATAAGAAAGATAAACAGGAGTCTGTAGTTACCAGCTCATATTGTTTTATAAAATGGCTAAAAGAAAGCTCAAAATAAAAGATTAAAAGATAAAATTGTCGCGTAGTTACGTTGCTGGATAAAAGAAATGTAAGGGACGGTGCACACAAAATATGAAGTCAAACTTATATTGCGTTCTGAGGGGTTGATGTAAAAGTGAAACATCGGGGCCCTGGAAATAGGGCAAGAAGAAACGGTGGGTCGTTTAGTCAATAGAAGTCTGAAACTGGCTCCAGCTCTGCCCAAGCCAATTCAATGATTATTCCCACCATGAAAAAAAAAAACTTATATTCAGCTGTGTGTATGAGTGCAAATTTACATTGATATGGTGATTTTAAAGATAAACTTTTTGATATTATTTTGAATGTAAATATAATTTGTAAAGGTTATCCAACTTGGCCAATGCATCCATATAACTTCATTCCAGTAAAGAAAATTTTAATGGGAACAGATCAAATACTAAAAGCTTATTTTTGTTCAGTTGACTGCAACAATTTGATTGCTTCTGATTGACATATATGTAATACTAGCTTTTGTCAGCGGCTTCGCCCGCGTACGTAAAATGTAGCCTATGTCACTCAGGAGTAAAGCAGCTTTCTATTGTTGCTTAAATTTTTCCAATCGGACCAGTAGTTCCAGAGATTACCTCCTACAAAAAAAAAAACAGAAAAATAAAAAAACAAACTTTACCTCTTTATTATATTAGTGTAGATTAGTGTAGATTTATACTCTTCATTGAACTTACATCATAAAAGATTAAGGTACAGTAGGACCTTAAAATTAATAGGGTGTAACAATGAGCGGTCTTATCGCTAAAAGTAATTTTTCATAGACAACCTTTGGATAGGTTTGACAGACATGAAGAAAATGCTTAGTATATAAACGTTTTTATTTTGAGAAGGACGAAATAACATGTTACGTAATAATTATTAACTGTGAGCCACATTTTTATGGTAGGTAAAAATCATCCTATGACGAATTTCACCCTTGGGTGGAGCGGGAAACAGTGTCAGACTTTTACTGACTAAACCACCTACCCCGTTCCTTCCTTGCCTGAATCCCAGAGTCCTGGTGTAACGCTTTCACATCAACCCTTAACGCCAGAGTGGGCCACTTGGATCATGTGGACCAATTGTTCGCAAATTGTAAAAAGATCTATCGAAAGGTTTAGTTAATTCTTCTCGTGACCCATATCTTTCATCGTACAACCCAACGCACGACAAGTATCAGTCCACCTCTTCGGTTTGGACTAAGCATTTCACTTCGTCGTTTATTCCACGTACATCGAGGGACTGGAACAATCTGCCTGCTGCGGTCTTCCCATCCGATTATTATTTGGGTATCTTCAAGGCTAGAGTGAATATGCTCTTAATAAATTAGAGCACTTCACCATCAACGATTGCATCACTGCTTACCATCAGGTGGGATTATTTACAGCGAATAGAAAGAAAGACCCAAGGGCTGGCTTTTTCCTGGAAGCGAAGGTAAGGATTGCCACAGCATGGCAATATTGGTAATTTTACCAGTTGCCAGCAATATGGACTAGTTTTTTGGCGGCATATTTTAATTTGATTTAAATCGGATTTTTTATGGTATGTAAAAATCATTCAATAACAAGTTTCGCTCTTTGGAGGAGCGGGAAACAGTATCAGACTCTTACTGACTGAAAACCTACCCCATTCTTTCCTTGCCTTGATCTGCATGAATCCGGTGCAGGCACCTCCCGAACTTACCATGATGACCTGTGGACCGGTGAGAACCTGCGTCATACGGATAGTTAGAACGCCGTGAGGTCTTTCAAGCCACGCCTCAAAGAGGAAACTTAAAGCCATAATTATGGCGTGCCCAGGTTTAAATTGGATGTAATTAGTGTAAGAGTTTTTTTTTTTAACTTTGTAAATGTCTAGAACATAGTCTAGAATTAGAAACTTTATAACAGCATGCTTCTTTTTTTCTTCCTGCTCTTATCCCATATTACTCGAGGTTGGAGCAACACGTTTTTTTTTCCACTTCACACGTCCTGCCCTCCGTCGCACCTCTTTCTCTTATAACAGCATGCTTAGTTGGTGATATAATCAAATACTGCCTACATTAACAGTATAAAATAAAATGATTTATTAGTAAAGTCAGTCAATTTTCTGTTGACGTTAATACTTATAATAAACGAGAAAATCGATGTCATGTAACGAGCCCTGCAGCTAATTCCAAAGACATATTTAACCGCGGGTTATCGGATGCCTATATTTCATACAAGTGTCACACAAATAGGTCACGTCTAAGGGAAAATTTATGCAGAATCCGGTTCGAACATGTATTTTAGATTTTCACTCGCTAATCTAGAGTGAAGTTGGGAGAAATAAAAAAAATGTAAGTACATCGCTTTTTAGTTTGTGTTTTTGAAATTACTTTTGCGCTAAAATAATCTGCCTTTGTGCTATTTTGGTTTTATATTTTATCAACTTAAAACTTTGTACTATTTATAAATAAACTGCTCAAAAAACATCAGTTCATTAAATTACCAACTTTCTGCCAGCTTCGTCCGCGCGAAAATAGGTGTTCGCACAAACTTCAGACACGCGTTTCATCCCTTTAGGGAGTGAATTTTGGAAAATCCTATCTTAGTGTTCGCCTACGACATAAAAGAAAGCCCTATGCAAAATTTCACTCTCCTAGTCCCAGTAGTTTCGGCTGTGCGTTGATATGTCAGTCAGTTTCTCCTTTTATTTATATAGATAAAGTAAATAATGCAATATAAAGAACTTAAACATAAACTAAATATTTACAGTAAACCTATGTCCATATAATACGAAGACACGAAGAAGCTCATTTGTGAAATTAGATGTTTATTTGAGCTTTATTAACAGTACTAGCTGCTGCCTGCGACGTTGTCTGCGTGAAGGCTCCAAAAATACCTAAGATGGCAGTGTCGCTATAGCTTTATAAGTAAACAACTTTAAAAATAGCATTGCCTTATAAAGTTCCCGCTGCTGGGATCCTTTCTAGGAGAGGGAATGGACCATAACCCACCACGCGGGCCCAGTGCGGATTGGTGGATAACACGTGTCTTCGAATTTTTGGTTCTAAGACGTTCACAGTCACAGTTTCCTCATGATTTCCTTCACCGTGTTAAGAGCAGTGGTTATGAAATAAATTACACAAAGTAATACGCCTGGCTAGGTTTGAACCCCCGACCTACAACTTGTAAGTGCCTTTACCACTCCGCCACCACACTACGATGGTAGTTATACTGCCAGAAGTAAAGAGAGTCAGGACTGGTGACGCGGGAGCAAGCGACGTACAGTTGCCCGCAGAAGAAGCCACTCGTCCTGAAGTTGAAACTCGCTGTGACTCAGTGTCTGCCCCTGCGACTTATTGATGGTCATCGTGAAACAAACATTCACGGGGAACTGTACGCTGGACTGGAACGGGAAGTTATGAGGTACCAATACTGCCTCGACGACGCCACAACCCGTAAGGATTTTTGCCTCAATGGTGTGTCTGTGCAGCGAGATGACTTTAAGACGGATCTTGTTATACAACTTTGGTGGAGATAAGTTCCGAAGATGCATAATCGGGACTCCGACTTTCAGCTTTCCCCTCAATCTCCGAGAGAATTCATTCGTTAATTGCTGCAGCCTGATCATTTTTGGACGTCAAAATGGACCACACCAAAGAATTCTGCTGGTGCGGTAAACGACTGATTTCCCCGTACACACAGCGAATGAATTCTCTCTAAGCTGGATAACACTCTATCGAGAGACTCTGGAAGAACCACCTGTCCACGTCTCTCTCGGTGGGCTTTGACTCGCGGCGGACTTTGGCAGAGGCCATGATCCGGAGCGAAGAAGAGTGGCAGGCGGCTAAAATTCGATTGCGAACTGTACTTGTGGATAACTACTGTCTCTCGGCCTGAGCTCTAAGTCTCTGCAAACGCTCGACACGCACGACTCTCTTTCGCGCAACTAAGAGGTCCTTACATTTTGTTCATGAAGACGTTGAGAACGGTCCAACCTCGACTCTCGTGCACGTAACTCAGAGGTTTTCAGATTTGGTTGTGCAAGGCGTTGCGAACATTCGACAATCGACTCTCGTACGTGTACCTGAGAGTTTCTCTGACTTTGTTCAGCAAGTCGTTGTGAACGTTCAGGTGAAGATTCTCCCTTACGACGTACTTTTGCTGCCCGTGCTTGATAACTATGTTTAGAAAGTTGAGACCTGGCTCTTTTAGGCATTTTCAAACGTTAAAAAAATGTTAACAGCGTGTAATATTCTAGCTCTGAAAATAACTGTTGGTTACCCCTGAAAAGTACTATTGGTTAGCCCTGAAAAGAACTGTTCATTAGCTCTGAGAAGAACTGTTGCTTAGCTCTGAGAAGAACTTTTGCATAGGTGTATTTTTAAGAACGAAATCTAAAAAAAGTCGCACCAAAATTATTATACTTCGCGCACGACCGTAGTGGGTCGACCTGCGGGTTACTGCTTATCTTACTGATAGATCTAAACTCCCCTACCGCAGTCGCACCCCCGCCTTGGTGACGCTCACTTCGCAACGGGCCGTGCAGCAGAAATCGTAATATTTTAATTTCGCCATAACTTCAAAACCAAACGTTCAATTTTAATCATTCAAAGACCAAATATTATTTACATAAACTGTACTTAGTGATGAAATATTTTTTATTGATAAGGATACATAGCAAGAATAAAACAAATGCGTTTAAATGTAGTCCAAAAAAAAATCAATTTGCCATCTATGAATTATAAGAATAACTAACTACTTACCTCCCAACATGATGAAATTTAAATTATGAATTTCTAAAAGTGTCAACATGTAACGTGATTTGATTTTTATGTATTCTCATAGATGGCGCTGCTTCAAAATTGTCTTTTACATTCTTTAAACTTATTTAACATCGCATTTTTTTTAATTTGTCTTCCTCAACTCTGCTCAAGATTTTGAAGGTTTTGTTGGAACTTGAATTTGTCAAAACGAAATGTACCATACAACTTTTATGAAGAAAATGTATTTTGCCATCTATGAATTATAAGAATAACTAACTATTTACCTTCCAGCGAGATGAAATTTAAATTATGAATGTCTAAAAAGAGGTAATATGTAACTTGATTTGAATTTTATGTATCTTAATAGATGGCGTTGCTTCAAAATTGTCTTTTACATTCTTTAAACTATGTTTCTCTGCCCAAGTTACTTAAATGACGTAGTTTTTATTGTGTAAAGCTAGATAATAGCATGGCTTACTCAAAAACAACATTTAATTATGATTCATTAGCTTACACGCTGTCACAGAATGCGTAAGAAAAATAAAGATTCACTGCTCCTCCCCCGTAGGTGATAGCGTGATAATATGTAGCCCATTGCACGACCCGGCCTCTTAGTTATATTCATGTAAAATTTGAAGTAAATCCATGCAGTACTGTTTGAGTTCAGTTCGGACATACATACAGACAAACAGATAAACAGACAAAAATTCTAAAAACTATATTTTTGGCTTCGGTATCGATTGTAGATCACGCCCCAAGTATTCTTTTTAAAAAATATTCAATGTACAGTTTTGACTTCTCTACGATTTTATTATATGTATAGATTAACCAGTCAAAATTGAGGTAGAAGGCTACCTCTAGTAAGCATACGACTATATGAAACTACAACAATGAAAATGGAAATAAAATTAAATACAGCTTTTTTTTTCAATTTGATAGGTTAAGTTGGGAACGCACCGAGCCCCACGATCCTAGGTATTGCGTTTTTCAGTAATAAGTAAAATGAATCTATTTGCATAAATTATTTTTTTTTCACCTAATAAACAACTATGATTTTTTTTATATGTTCATAAACGGCGAGTTATTTTTTTATTATGGCTATTGAACTGGTTGCGACTCTTCTGCCAACGCCGAAGTTATGAAACTTTAAAGCTGCTAATGAAAAGGTTGACGTGGGCTTTGACGTCAAATTTCATCATGCCTATAATACGACTGCCATAGAAAAGGGCGTAAATTCTCTTCTTGGGGCTTATGGGGTAGTAAACTCAAAAACCTGGTTAAACTTTACATAAGGTCGAAACCCTGACCTCGAGTGATTTTATTCATAGGTATACTGCTTACACCACGGAATATAAGAGGTTTAATGGTGGACCAAAAAATTTACTACAATACCTTATACCATTAACGGAAAACCGCGATTAAGAAATCTGAGGTAAACTGACAACGCCATCTATCGACAAAAATAAGAATAATTTTTTTGGCTAAACACGATCGTTTGCACCAGACAGCCGTTTAGTTACTAATTTTATTATTAGTTTTCACTTTTAATATATGTAGGATTTGGGGGTTGGTAATGACACAGCGTCTTTATAAATACGTCTTTTATTATTTATTATTATTTTATTTCTAGCACACCCTCATTCTGTCTATCCCGTCGTCGTACTGCTATCCATCATCTTACTTCCGTCATTCTCCCTCTCTTTCTCACACTTACGGTCTCATTCATATCGATGCGTTCAAAATTCCACGTATATAATACCAATACTTTTTCTTGCATGTTCCCAATAATATATTTATGTAGTAGATATTCTGTTCTATAATATAATACTAACACACAAGTGAATTGCATTGCATTGCAACAACCTCATAAAGTTCTCATGGGCTGGGCTGAGGACTATCCTGGCACATAGCCCAGCCATTGATGGCAGTATATATCTGATTAGAAACTAGATCAAGCTTTTACAAACATCCTAAAATATTCAATCATATAACTTAGCCTCTGACGTGAATATTTCCTTAGCTAGCCGGTCGAACTCATCTGAGCACACGGTAAATAAGTGCAACGTAAATATTTCAGCGAACAAAACCACATCAGCCACGTCCCCAAACTAATCAAATTTTATCTTTATTTACTTTTTGGTATTAGCTAAGTTCTAGATAAGAGCTTCTTAAAAATATAACTTTTCTAACAATACAATTTTGAGCTAATGAGGAATCAAGCATAATTAAAATATCATGTTTTTGCCAAGTAGATTAAGCTACTTGGATTGACTGATTGTATACCAGTTTGACACATGGCATAAGAAATCTACTCATTTCTGCAGTTATGATCGCTCAATGATCACAACACATTATTCACAACCCTAAACCTAAATGAAAATCAACGTCAGAGATTAGACGTCTCAATGGGAAATGTTGGAAAAGTTATCTTCGTCCCAGAAAACTCGCAGAACAATCGCGATCAGTAAAATTCTGATAATATGTTCCTATATTCCACCCTTACAACGGAAGAAGTAATTTGCTGATTTCCCACTCAAAAAGCACTGGCAGATGTCTGACACCAGCGTTAAACTGAATTTATTTTAGTACAGATATAAGGTGATTTGTATGAATTTATTTAATCACTTAAAACCGTTTAATTTACATTTTTATTTTCAAATTTTTGTTTGTACCAAAATAAATGTGTTTATTTTATTTTGTTTTTTCAATCTGAAAAACAACTTTTCACCCTTATAATAGGACCATCACGGTATGAAGTTACCCTTATAAATTACACCAAAACCATGATGTCAAAGAATTACGTAACGTATGTAAAGAATGCGGTAACATTTCTTGACATTCTTTCCTATAATGGTGACCTCATTTAGTTCCCACAACACTTCAGGAGATACTTCAGTCTCTACGTAAACCAAAAGCCGTTAAAGCAATAAATCGTAAAGGAGCCCTAGATATCACACCTTCACGGTCTATCTACGAGATAATTAACTGCCGGATTAATTACTGTTTTAGTGCCGAGACCTAGTTCGTAAGGACACGAGCAAAATGACCCAAATCTAGCCATACATAATTAAACACTTGGCGGTTCTAACTCGTATATAATCAGTTACAATTATAACCTCAATTAAGGGGCATACTCGTTAGGAACCTTGCGGGACAAAATAGGAGCTAGCGTCATTTTCCACGCATCAAGATTATTCGAATAATAATTCATGCTTCATGTATTAAACACAATATGAATAAAAGCCATATATCAAAATATTGGTAGTTAAATTATCTTTTAGTTTGTGAAAGTTCCATAAAAATGCATTCAATGATCTGCGCTTTTGGTCTGTGTGAGATATAACTTTGTCATTGACCGATACATCTAGTTCAAAGAAAAAAAAAATTGGTAATATTTGATCATAAAATTATTTTTAAATTATTATAACTTATGACAGTCAAGTTTACTATACATTTTATTCAAAACGTACCAACTAGTCCTTTAGATGTGATGTTGGATTTAAAACCATCAAAAGTCATTTAGCGGTCAAGCGCGAAACTATAATCCTTAAGAAACAGAGACGTATTTGTGTATGTATCAAAATAAACAACGGGGACGTTTGAAAAAGCTATCGTGACCCTAAAACATGTTCAAAACTACGCGTATTTTTAAACGCAAACGTAAATTTCACAACTGAATGGATCTTTGCAAAGACTGAGTTGACAGTTTGCCGATGACGATATGCAGTCCCAAACGGTTTAATTAAGCCAGTTACTCGAGCTTCGAGTTAGCTGCGTCACTGTAATTAGGACATTGGCGTACACATCATAGTGAGGTGGAACAGGGTATTAAAAAAAAAAAACTATTGAGAAATAGGCCGCCACAGCATAGCATAAAGTCTTATAATGTTCCCACGACTGAGTTTAACCTTTTCTTCCGCGACCGTACTTACAGCGAACGCCGGCGTTCGCGGGTATTAACAGAAAGTTTGTCTATAAAACTTTTTATTTACGTTCTTGGATAAATATCAAAATACCCCATAAAAAAAAATTGCTCAACAACAACGGCGCGTGGCGCGAAATCATTACGCGAGCGCCGGCGCTCGCTTGGGTGTCGACGTAGGTCTCCTCTAAGGAGAGGGAATGGGCCGTAATCTACCACGCGGATCCAGTGCGGGTCAGTGGAAGTCACATGTCCTCGAATTTTTGGTTTTAGGACATGCTGGTTTCCTCACGATATTTTCCTTCAACGTTTTGATGATGATGAAATAAATAACACAAAGTAATGCGCTTGGCTAGGTTTGAAGCCGCTACCTATAGCTCGCGAGTGAATAGGTTCCTCATAGGTAATACACATTGCCATCAATGATTGCATCGGCTGTTCACTATCAGGTGACTTTGCAGTCAAGTTCTAATTTTTATAAATAAAAAAAATCGGTCGAATGGTAAAGGCCCCGCACCTTTACCACTCGACCGCCAATATTTCTGGTACTTTTTTCCCAAAACCCCTTTAAATTTTTCATTTATTAATTTCAATAACTATGTATTGTGTGAACACTTTAAGATTTAATAGGATTGCTATATAGAAAACACGACACTAAAAATTACTACTTCTGCTCTAGGGCGGAGTAGGAGGGCATGTCAAATTTTTACTGATCAGTGTCCTTCAGCTGCCGTTTGCTTTCAAGGACTACGGCTTCCTTTGTAGAAATTCCCCTTGAGAACAAAGTACTATTGAACAATAGCTTTATAAACTCGAGACTGATTGACTCAAGTAACGACAAAATTGACTACTAACACGAATTTAATTTTTTTATTATAGATAGTATAGGCTCGCGATTACCCACAATCTCACCTGATGGTAAGCGATGATGTGGTCGACGACGGAGCAAACTTGCCTAGAAGTAACCTATTCACTCTCGACTTAAAGACCCCTAGGTTGTAGCTATTAGGAAACACAGATGCCGGCAGGGAAATTCACTACTTAGCTGTACGCATAATGTTTTTTTTTTTATGGTAGGTGAAAATCATCCAATGACGAAACCCGCTCTTGGACGGAGCGGGAGACCAGTGTCAGACTCTTACTGACTAAAAAACCTACCCCGTACCTTCCTTGCCTTATTCCTGGAGTCGAGGTAACAGTTTTCCACCACCCTCTAGGCTCCAGGAGGCTTCGACCCTGAAGGGCCCCTGCAGTTTGCTGACAACTCCTTGAGGCGCGCGGGAACGGTGCGCGCCGTTGACGACTTGGACTCGGTCTTACCAGACGACCGGACGGCGAGCTACCCATTGCTCACCGTCCGCGAGCCAGTGTCTACGGTGGCCGGATATCGGCAGGATCGCGGCGGCGACGGCTACGGCGAGTACGCCGTTGCCTTTGCCTTATGCGGTCGGCCTCCTCCTTTACGAGCATTACTGCTTCGCAGAAGGAGGCGACCGCCTGCCATTCCTCTTCGCTGCGGACCATGGCCTGAACCAGGGCCCGGCGCGAGAGGTCGCCGCCGCCGATCACCCCCACAAGGACACGGCGATGCTCTTCCCAAGCAGGGCACACCTCCACCGTGTACGCATAATGTAAATGTCCTGCTCTTTATCCTAATTATTAAAAGTTTATGTCTCAACATGGCTTCAGTTTCCGAAGTAAGATCAGACAGGGCATTATTGCATACCACTGTTTCGAAAATATTATTAAAGATCATCAGAAAATTTCATCTCTCAACCTCATTTCAGACACACTCAATCATGATGTAGTATAGATCGCCAATTGCCACGTCATCACCATATTAGATGGCAAAGCTAATTCTTTGATCCTAGGTCAAACCGTTACTCTAGTCACACATTGTCAGCAGTTTTATTATTATTATAGGTAATCTAGTAATAAGCGGAAGACATTAGGTCCAGTAATACAGCTTCTAATTCATTCAAGAATTCATAAAATGTATGTATAATTAAAGGCAATAAAGACTGTTTATTAGAAAAGAGCAGTGGTGGCCGAGTGGTAACGGCCCCGACTTACGAGTCGTAGGTCGCTGGTTCAAACCCAGCCAGGCGCATTACTTCGTGTAATTTATTTCATCACCACTACCCTCAAAACGGTGAAGAAAAACATCGTGAGGAAACCGGCATGTCCTAGAACCAAAAATACGAAGACATGTGACATCCACCAATCCGCACTGGGCCAGCGTGGTGGATTATGGCCCATTCCCTCTTCTAGAGAGAGGAGGCCTGTGTCCCTGCAGTGGGAACATTAAAGGCTGATGATGATGATGATGATGATGATTAGAAAACAAGCTTTTTATAGGTGTTAAACTTTTGTATAAAAATACTTTTTCTATCAGACACAAGTTCTATTTGACTTAGAATTTAAGAAAATAAAAAAGACAGAATTGAGCAAAACCAGCATAAAGACCGAAATTTGGGGTAATTATTATTATTTAACCACAAACTACTTGTAGAAAAATATAATAATATTTCAATGACCAAAACAAAAAAGATTAATTAGCGAGCAATATCTTTGAACAAGGTGCACTCGAAACCTTTAAACCAAGCGTTTCAATTCCAAAAACGAAATATGCAAACAAGCTCGACTAATATTTCAGTATCAGAAGTCGATGCTAACCAAGTTAGTGTCGACCCGATGACTTCTACTGAATGCTTTTAGATGAGAAAACTTCGTTCATTCTCTCTTCAGCATCTTAAGTTTGCTTTTTAATGTGCCTTTTTAAAAGCTAGTTTGTTGAAATCGTGGTTGGTTTTAAGACCTCTTTAAACTTTTGGTGTTCGTTTCAATAACAAGACAGTCACAATGTGACTTTTCATTGACATTATTTAAAGCTTAAAAATATGTATTAAATCAGGCGTACTAGACTCTTCTTTCTGTTTTTACCAATTGATAAAGTGGGAGTTCATAAGTGTGTGTATATTTAGTACTTCACGCTCGATAAACTGAATAGCGAGAGCAATGGTGGCCGAGTGGTAACAGTCCTGACTAACTAGTTGTAGGTCGCGGGTTCAAACCTTGTCAGGCGCATTACTTTGTGCAATTTATTTTACACCATTGTTCTCAAAACGGTGAAGGAAAACATCGTTAGGAAACTGGCAAAGAAAGAATTCGAAGATAGGTATGTGACATGCACCAACCCGCACAGAGCCCGCGTGCGCTATAGCTCATATCGTCTCCTAGAGAGCAGTGAAAACATTATAAGACTGATGTCATGCTATGCTACGATATTTGGCACACGAATAGATCACGTCTTGAAATTGAGTATGTAATAATCTTTTTATTTTCGGAAAATTTTCTTTTTACATTGGTAAAAGCGATATTTCAGAATTGTCAATTCGAAGTCATTATCTGCCTGCTTCTAGGGCGCGTTAAAATTAGCCGCAACGTGCCGCGGCAGCAGCACGGTTGTCGCACTAAATAGATCTTTTCATGTAAGTAAAAACGTGCGGCTAACGCGCGACGGCAGCGCGCGCGCGTGCTACATTTCAATCAAACAATTCAGCCGAAAGACGTCCACTGTTGGACATAGGCCTCCCCCAAACCTCGCCATAAGTCGTCGGTCCACCATACGGGAGGCCTTCCAACACACTCACTAACTTCTGCTACAAGGGTTATATTTATTTATATGAAAAAACAAATCAGCGCGTCTTTCACCGCTCTAAGTTTCGGCAGTTTTCCAGACTTGCTATATCACACATTTTCCGACTGCCTATCAGATCTCCATAATACACGTAATGAGTACAGAAAGAACTTTTTTAATAGTGTCTGTTTGCTCGTAATTCTACTGCCTAAGATCAAAAATGAAAGCCAAGGCAAACTCAACGCGCTTCCCGAGGCACAGATTGGTCTAGATATGAAATACCTATGCGGCTTGGTCTCGGCAGTAGTCGGCAGCCTTATCGATCGTCATCTAAAAACAGAAATCACAACATGACCTAGAGAACCAATCAAAAGCTTAATAATGACCTCTGTCGGTTACGATTGTTGAAGCCCACAATACGAGTACCAACGAACAATAACACTTAACTGATTTAATTAAGTATTTGATTGATTTTGTACTCTGCAGAGACTCACAATGAATGGTTACTGGCAAGGAGATTAATACGCCCTGTTATATTTGTGAAGACGGGAACATCATTGGGTTTGTTTGGTACTGTCTGTGTAAATTGGTACCCATATCTATTCAACAAGTGGGTAGAATGATGCAAAATCAAGTTACATCCATGCTTAAAGTTCTGTCATTTTACTTACACGTAGTTTTAGATATTTTAGATAATTTGTTAGATTTTTGAGATGAAACGCATGTTACAAAAGCGACTGAGTTAACACGTAGATGGATGGAGAGGAAGAGGAAGACCGAAGAAGAGAGATGGATGGATTGTGTGAGGAGTGATCTGAAAGAATAGTGATAGTGTGACGAGTAACAGGACAGAGTGGAAGAAAAAAACATGTTTCACCGACCTGAAGTAATCTGGGATAAAGGTAGAATGATGATGATGATGGTAAGCTTAATTGATTTACCTACAATCATGTGGAAACCGACGTGCCGTATATAGATAGCTAGAAAAATTATATTAAAAAAAAACCATGTAACAAATTCAGTAGTGGCTGGTAGTCAGTAAAAGTATGTGAAAAGATAAGGGGCCAACAATGAGTGAGAGTTGTACCTACAACTATTTCAACCCTTCGGAGATCAAGGTATCAGGTTATGTAGAATTTTCCTTATCAAGCAGAGACATTTTTCATTGATTTTTGATTATTTGTTACCAGGACAACGGGGAATCATGAGCTGATCTATCATTTTGCCTCGAATACGAATAATATTTTCTTTTATTTATAAAAATTAGAACTTGACTGCAATGTCACCTGATAGTAAGCAACCGATGCAATTATTGATGGTGAGGTGACCTAAGAGGAACCTATTCACTCTCGCCTTGAAGATACCTAAATTATAATGGGATGGGTAGACCGTAGCAGGAAAATTATTTCATTTCTTCGATGTACGCGGTATAAACGACGAGGCAAAATGCTTAGTCCAAACTGCAGAGGTTTCAACCATGTAAGGGCGCGTATTGCATTCTAGACGTATGAGTCGGGTTGTCCAAATATAGTAAGATGGCGAAATCAAGTCATACAATTTTTGCGCACATGTTTTCAAAAAGAAAATTCTTTTTCATGAAAAGAAAATTAGTAGAAATATTTCATTATTATCGGAATCGAACCCGTGATACGTGTTATAGCAAATATTTACTTTAACGCCGAGTCAAACACGTTTTCAATTACCTTCGACTTTCGTGACCCGAAACTTACCTAGAAATATGTAAGTAAATTATATTTCATAAAATAACTTTGTAAATCAAAAACAAATAAACCACTTAATACGTGTCTTCTCAAGTGCTATTAATAAAGTTGTACTATATTAGACTTCTTTGGAGAAGTTTTAAGAATATATTACTATCTATATATATAAAAGGAGAAACTGACTGACTGATATGTCAACGCACAGCCGAAACTACTAAGCCAGGCCGCACACCAGGCATGCAATTGTTTCTCCACAATTGTAGCGCCACATTTGAAATGCGATACAAAAAACGAACCGGTTCGATCTTGAATTATTGTAGCGCGGGTGACGTCTCGCCACAAAGTGCGCCTGCTACAAATGTTTCCTCGGTGTGCGGGCTCACGTAGGAATATATGGGGGCGTTAAATGTGTCGCATTTCAAATGTGGCGCTACAATTGTGGAGAAACAATTGTATGCCTGGTGTGCGGCCGGGCTAACACTGGGAATAGTAATTTCAAATTTCGCATGAATATACATAATCTAATGAAGGCGAGAACTATGATGGGGTCTTTGGAAATTCAACGTTTTCGTGGGTGAAAAGGTGGAAATTGGTTTGTCTGCAAAATTTTATTAATTGCCCCATAGATATAATCTAGAGGCGTTAGACGTTAAACATCACAATCAGTAAATCTGGACTCTTAATTCACACATTTATGATCAGTGTCATCACAGTCGTAAACCAGTTAATGATAGACTAGGACAGAGATAAGAATCGACGCTGTCGTGCGAGTGAAATTGCGCATTAGCCTTAATTAGGCAACAAGCTTGTAGAGACATGGAGATGACTTACATATCTTCCTCGGTTTTGATTTAATCTAAGCTTGGACCCATATTCTTGAAAGTTAGCATAAATAATATGAAAAGAAATAAAAAAAAAGATTAATGGAAAACGATTTTGTTGGTATGGTTTTTCAAACTACCTTTCAAAATACAATTAAAGAATTTTAAAGTTTATATGAAAAAAAAATCGCGAACGAAGTCATTTTCAAAGAGCTAGTTTAAATTTAAATTGAGATACAAGAATATCTCTCAACACATCTTAGTGACATGAGTGTTCTTGAAAAACTTATTTAATTTCAACAAATTTGCTGAAACTTAAGTATTAATATTGGCTCTTGGCACTCGACCAAAAACGTAATACAAGTCGTGTAAGTACTTGTTTTTATGTTAAGAAGTACCTAAGAGCAAGACTAGGACGGTGATCTGTCTTTTCTTGGGCGCTATAAATTGTCGAGTAAGGGATAATGTTGAGAGGATGGGGCGTCCGCCTTTGTGCTAATAAAAACGTTCCGTGGTCAGGGTCACCTATCTATGTAATCGTTTATCCATGTTATATAAACCTACCGAATTCTAAGGAGGTCATGTGTGTACTCGTAATAATGACGACCGCACCCTAACTCAAAAATTATCTTACACAAAATTATTTGACTCTAATAAAAAAATAGGAACTAGTGAATGGTTCCAACTATCCGGAAAGAAAGGAATATGTTTGATTTTTACAATATTGAACTCTTTTTTATGGTAGGTAAAAATCCCTCTCTTGGGCGGAGCGGGAAACAGTGTCATACTCTTACTGACTAAACAACCTACCTCATTTTTGCTTTGCCATATATACCAGGGCCAGAACCTTTCTTTCAGACGCAAACCCTTGGCCCCAGTTGGTATCGACCCTTCTTCAGCTTTGCTGACAACACCTTGAGGCGCGCGGGAATAGTGCGCGCCGCTGATGACTGGGATGCTGAAATCTTAAGGCCCAAGCGAACGCCGACGTTCGTACACATATTATCTGTCTAATTACGGTTTTCAAATTCGAAAGGTTAATAAGTATGAGAAGACATTCTATATTTACTTATAAACATTTTACTCAAGAGTATTATACAAATAATCTAATATGTGAATCCGCGTAGTTTACAGCGTTTTCAAATCCACATAAACTCTAGAAATTGTGATCAGCTTGCACAAATAATTTTACTGATAGTTATCTACACGACCACTGACTCCTAGAGACTCGTAAAATGGAATTTTATTGTGAAACGAAGATAGATCAAGAAACTAAACCCGCAGTAAATGTATTAAATTATTATAGACTGCTTTTGCATAGCTGCTGTTTCAATTGCAGAATCGATTTACGTAGATGTCAATGGAAAATGTGTCCAGAACGCTGGTAGAATTGCCACATTGGATGGCAATGATGATTTGTAGACCGAAGAAAAGCCCAGCCCTCTGGTCACGCGAAGAGTCAATCAGCCGTTTGCTGATATCTCGAACAACTCGACGAGCACTCAGACTCCATGGCCCTAGTGTTTTAACCCCAATGTGGCTCCAACATATAACCGATAAGGTGATTGTATTTACGCCGTTTGAAGTTTTCTGCACCTGCAACAACCGCCCCAGCACAACCCACCGTGCCCAGAAGATGCGATGGCGCAAGCGTGTCTACAGTGCGAGTGTTGTGAATTTTTTTGATGCCCTATGACTACTGTTTTTTTTTTCTACCCATTTGTACATAATTATTATTTTTAGTCTGTATATTATTATATACCTTATCTCTATGAATATAACAAAAGTAATGTAAATAAATGAAACTTACGTAGGTCACATCAAATGCAAATTATGTTTCTTACAGATTGTGACTTTTAACGCCGGATCTCAGGCTTTGGTTCAGAGGAAGGGGGAATAGGATGCTGTCGCTACCTTCTGCGAAGCAGTAATGCTAGCAAAAAAGGCAGCCATAAACAGACATTGTCACTCCCCAGCCATCGCAGGAGACACTTCGGGCGTCCAAAAACGCAAGATAATTACCGGCATGAGTTTGCGGACAACGAGTAAGGGGAAGCTCGTTGATTGGCTATGTTCGTTAACGTCCGAAGAAGTAGAAGTGGAATAGAGATTTCCCACGTCAAGAAAAAGAAACGCAATATTCGTATTTTTATTTACCAGAAGAATTTACCTGAGCAGTCTTTTTAATTTACATATATAGATTGCAGTATCTTGACATACATGTTGACATCCTTGATACAGCCGAGATACAAGACTGAAAAATTCATACAAAACCCTATTTATATTCAAGAAGAGTTTCAGTTCCAGCTTGATCTGCCAGCAAATGAGAAACGTTGACTATTTTACTTGCATATTGAGTTGCATAAATAATACTGGGATACAGGAAAAGGAAAATATAGGTCAATTTAAAATTAAAATTGTGTGCAACTCAGGATAAAGGTGTGCCTTGTTTTGCCACGTACGGTGGGAATGTAGATTGGACTGCAATCAGTTTCCGTGTATATGTAGACAAAGGAATATGTTTATTTTTTTAGAGTTCCGTACCACAAGATAAAAAAACAGAACCTTGATAAGATCACTTGGTTGTCAGTCTATCGAGTTGAAATTAAAATTATACAGGTACTCAAATCTGTGGTCCCATGAAACTATGGAAAAATCACGCACGGGGGTTCATTACTTAATTGTACACTTTTATTCTTATTATCTTATCTATTTAATCTCATAAAAATTATAATAAGAAACTTTTTCTGGATTTTTCCACGAAATAAAAAGTCACAGAAACCAAAATTTTCAGCCGAATGAATTTGTACATACGCATGTACAATACGACAATTAGAGTTTTTTTTCAAGTAGTACAGACGTATGTATAAACAGCGCTTCGAAAAAAAAAAAACAATCGTTTATGTCACACAAAAAACGTATAAGTATTTCAGTACTTTGAAAGGAATGTAAATTCATAGGCCTACCGCTGATCTCATCATCATGATCAGCCTTTTAATGTTCCCACTGCTGGGACACAGGCCTCCTCTCTAGGAGAGGAAATGGGCCACCATCCACCATGCGGGCCCAGAGCGTATTGGTGGATGTCACACGTCTTCGAATTTTTGGTTCTAGGACATGCCGGTTTCCTCACGATGTTTTCCTTCACAGTTTTGAAAGCAGTGGTGATGAAAAAAATTACACAAGTAATGCTCCTAGCTGGGTTTGAACCCACGACCTACAACTCGTAAGTCGGACCACTCGGCCACCACCGCTCTCACCGCTGACCTATTATGAAATAAATTGACCTGAAATTTGATATGAAACAAGGTCGCTTAGCACAAAACTAAGAGTCTTCTTCTTCTTCTTTTCGCGTCGATTTGACTCAAATTTTGTCCGACCAATATTTAGCCACCTGGACAGCTCTCTAAACTAAGAGTTAATAATAAAAAAAAAACTGTGAATTAGTATTTACCTCACAAAAACAGAACTTTTTTGCGATTCGGAAAAATGTCGTACCTGAATTCGGGAACGGAATGTTGTGTGTGAGTCCGACTCGCACTTGGACCGTACCCGGATTTTTTTACGATTTTAAATTGATATATTTCAGAGGCAGCGGTACAATTAGGATATATACTGCTGAAGCTAGAGTTCCAGGAAAATGTTTCTTAAAGTACTTACTTGGAGAGTTGTTTGCGCAGTTGATCAACAGTACGTGTATTGGATAAATTAACAATAAATATTTATCGCCGTTCAAAGATATTTCAGAAGGATATTTTCAGAAGGTTGGTCCTAGATTATTGTAGAGGTAGAGGAGCCTTTTAAATGTTCTTTAAGTGCTAGTCGTTTGTCACTTGTGCCTTATTATATTCTAGTTTTTTAATCTACACTAATATAATAAAGAGGTAAAGTTTGTTTTTTTATTTTTTTGTTTGTAGGAGGTAATCTCTGGAACTAATGGTTCGATTGGAAAAATTTTAGCAACAATAGATAGCTGCTTTACTCCTGAGTGACATAGGGTATAAATTAAATTATTTATATAACATGGATGTTACCCGAGCTATCACTACAAGAAATTTTCCGCGGACGAAGTCGCGGGCAGAAGCTAGTCTGCTATAAATGAAAAAGGCTATGGATAGGTACTTTCTACACCTTTAAATTTTGGTCATTTTAATCCTGTGGAGTGTCGATCCAGTACATGAAACACTATCGATTTGTAACGATAAAATTCAAAAATAAAGTACTTTTTTTCCAACTCAAATTAATTTACGCAATTACGAAATCAATTTCTTTAAGCAAACCTCAGCTGGGTAGGTTCAATGACCATAGATAGTATGCAATGACCGACAACTATCTACAATGTTATTGACTCGTTTATTTAAAGAAATAAATTTCGTATAATATGCGTATTCGAGTTTTGGAAAACAGTACTTTTTTATTTTATTTTATCCAAAGTTAAATGTATAATTATAGTGGTGAATTATAAATGTGTATTTATAGTGGTAAATATTAAGGTATTGGTAGATTTTATTTCTTTGTAGTTAAATTTTGCCTCTATGCGAGTTCTTGGAGGTCAGTTTAGAGTCAGAGCTTAAGTTATAATAAAAGGAGTGTTTTATTTATATTATTTTGAGTCTTTCATAATGTTCTGTATACATACATATTATCTATGTACCTAAACAGTAAGATAAAAATAATTTTATAAATTACCTATTTTTTTTCGTTTATATATTATACAATTATTTATTTATTATTTGATTATGTGAGGCACAAATTAACGTTTTTCTTTCTTTCTTTCTGTATACAATTTCTTGTACACCAAGACTAAAATATATTGAAAGGAAAACTATACTGCTCTACTCTACTTTCTATTTAGTGTGGTTTCTTGCAGTTTCTACGTAGTAAACGACGATGCTAATCTTGTACTAAATTCTGACATTTTGTACGCCCATGTACGCCTAAGAGAAATGAAATATTTTGCAGACTCTTGATCAATGATTGATACCAAAAATAATAACAATAAAATTGCGGATTATTTACTCCAGTCTGACCTATTTCTGAAGGCGCCTTCGCCTGTTTAAAAGAGATTGACCATTCTCCGTATCCTATTGTGTCACGCCGAGTGGTAACGGCCCCGACTTACGAGTTGGTAGGTCGCGGGTTCAAACCCAGCCAGGCGCATCACTTTGTGTAATTTATTTCATCACCACTGCTCTCAAAACGGTGAAGGAAAACATCGCGAGGAAACCGGCATGTCCTAGAACCAAAAATTCGAAGACATGTGACATCCACCAATCCGCACTGGGCCCGCGTGGTTTTTTTTTTTTTTTTTATGGTAGGTGAAAATCATCCAATGACGAAACCCGCTCTTGGGCGGAGCGGGAGACCAGTGTCAGACTCTTACTGACTAAAAAACCTACCCCGTACCTTCCTTGCCTTATTCCTGGAGTCGAGGTAACAGTTTTCCACCACCCTCTAGGCTCCAGGAGGCTTCGACCCTGAAGGGCCCCTGCAGTTTGCTGACAACTCCTTGAGGCGCGCGGGAACGGTGCGCGCCGTTGACGACTTGGACTCGGTCTTACCAGACGACCGGACGGCGAGCTACCCATTGCTCACCGTCCGCGAGCCAGTGTCTACGGTGGCCGGATATCGGCAGGATCGCGGCGGCGACGGCTACGGCGAGGGCGCTGTTGCCTTTGCCTTATGCGGTCGGCCTCCTCCTTTACGAGCATTACTGCTTCGCAGAACTGGGCCCGCGTGGTGGAACATGGCCCATTCCCTCTTCTAGAGAGAGGAGGCCGGTGTCCCTGCAGTGGGAACATTAAAAGGCTGATGATGACATAATGACACAAGTATATTAATACCAAAAATAATGTTTCATTTATGTGTTTAATATACTTTTTTTTTTAATTCCCGCTTACATCGATGTGGATGAATTTTTTGATGCCCTATGAGCTTTGTTTTCTATCTATTTGTACATATTATTATTTTTAGTCCGCATTTATACCTGTACGCAGTAAAAGTAATGTAAATAGATAGGTAATAAAAATATTTTTTTAACCACATTAAAAATATAAAAAATGTTAAACAATGGTTAACAATACTTATTTCCGCAAAAATATACATTGCCATTGCCGAAATAGTTTATTTGGTTTGACACAAGTTGGTACAGAGGCATATACAAATTTAGGCAATCTCTTTTATGGCACCAAAACTTATTCCCAGAAAACCATTATCCAAAAATAATCTTTCATGGTCTAAATATATTTTTATATGAAAATTCAACTAAATTAGTTTAGCGGTTAAGACCTGTAAATGTAAAAAAAATAAAATAAAAAGACAGCCAATATTCAGGCTTTTCTTGCGAGATTTTTGAAAAAATTACCTCGAGGGAAACATACATGGCGGGCTTGCAGACGGTGAGCAATGGGTAGCTCGCCTTCTGTTCGTTTGATAATAGACCAGACCAAGCCCAAGTCGCCGACGGCGCGCTCTATTCCCGCGCGCCTCAAGGACTTGTCAGCAAAACCGTAGGGACTTTGCTACAGGATCGAAGCCTATGGGGCCCAGGGTCTCTTTCTGAAAGGAAGGCTTGGCCGCAGTGCGAAAGGTACCTGCCCAAGAGCGGGATTCGCCTTTGGACGATTTTTGTCCACCATAAAAAAAACCAGGGTAATATACATATCGTGATAAAAAGTATTCTATGTCTTAGTTTAGTTTAGGATAATATAACTGTGTGCCAAGTTTTAAACAAATTCATTTATGCGAAATCCTTGAAGAAATAACAAACAGACAGACAGCGTGCTTTACTTTTGCATTTATTATATTGGTTACTAGCGACCCGCCCCAGCTTCACACGGGTGCAAAGGTGATATTGAATAAATCTGTTGCGTAGGTTTAAAGATTTAAGCATACATAGGGACGAAGCGACTTTGTTTTATACTATGTAATGAAGATAAATATAGATAATACTTACAGATATTAATATGTTTATATACCCAACATAATAATATTGTACGCAAAAAAATATGAGCAAGAAATACAACGGATGGTTTTATCGCTTTAGGCTATATCTATCAGACATCTAAGAATAGACATTAATTTATTTACCCACGTTACAGATTCAGATTCAGATTCAGATTCAGATTCCTTTATTTGCTCAAACATGAGTGTACATACAATCATTATATAAAACAATGCATGCAAGTTGATACAATCAGTTGGAGTTGTGCTACATATTTACCATATTGTCATGGTGTGCAAATATTAACATATGATCAGGATTAAAATAATTGATAGTTATAGCTAACACAAATATTCAAGCAACTTTACAAAATCAAATTCATGACATAATGTCAGTACTGGAAGAAGAATATTCTTATTTATGTAATAATCAAAATAAGTAAAAAAATATAAATAAATTACCATTATAAAATCATTATTACCAAAAACAATTCAAATTAAATTACGTTACGTGAAATAGATTTTAAAATATATTTTTCTCTAACGTAGTTGGGCCTCAATTTTGTTAGTAAAATAGATTTTAACAAGTTAGGTAATCTATTAATATTATACAAGGTGTCATTGTCATTGTCGCACAAACGAATACTGATCCAGTACATGTTTCTGGACCACCTCTTGGTGAAATTTTTCGTCGGATTTTTTCAAATTTTTGAAAAAAAAGTGGTTTTTAAATTTTTACTGTATAAAATTCTAATAATATTTGTAGAAAAAAAGTTTTTTGTTTTATTAAAAAAAGTTATAAAAAGAACTTCGTGGCAAAAATGTAGTCGTTATCAAACCCGATGACATTTTTAATTTGGTATGTAATTAATTCAATAAAAAAAAAGTTTTTATACTTATTTTATATAGTTTACTTTAAAGAAACGTAAAAAAATAAATAAAAAAAAAATAACAAAAAAAACCGACAAAAAATTCCACCACTTTGACGTCTAGAATCATTTACCGGAACCATGGTATTCGTTTGTGAGTCGATTTTAAAGACACCATAAGATCAACCAATGACCATTGAAAGAAATGGAATAGAATGGCAATCTCGTAAATATGACCAATGAATGTCTGACGTTTGCGGTAATCTGTAAAAAAATTAGTTTTAATCAGTGGCCTACCAAAAGAACGTGATTGTGCAATGATTGCGTTTAATTCGTTACAAGACAACCCGTACCACAATTTTATTTCAAGACCACTGACAGACCATGATTGGCCATTATGAACTAACAGATTACGAGTTTTTAGCAAAATGACAATGGAATGACAAATTTATGAAAATAGCTGATTTGGGCCCAGTTTTTTACAAGCTTATAATAATATGTTTTGCATGCGAATGCACAAAAACTAATAAAAATGACTGTGTTGGTTCTTATACGTTTTTTTTTTTATTGGTAGGTGAAAATCATCGAATGATGAAACCCGCTCTTGGGTGGAGCGGGAGACCAGTGTCAGACTCTTACTGACTAAAAACCTACCCCGTACCTTCCTTGCCTTATTCCTAGAGTCGAGGTAACAGTTTGCACCACCCTAGGCTCCAGGAGGCTTCGACCCTGAAGGGCCCCTGCATGGTTCTTATACGTGGAACTGTCTTGCCATGTCAATGTTTTCTAAGTGTGAATTTGGAGGTCATCGCGGCAACACACTTTTATTATACTTCTTTAAAAGTAAAATAAACGTTCTAAGATGTAATTAGCCAGTATGCGCGACGCGTTATGCGTTTATTGTACATTGCAGCTGCAGCGGGCCACGTTTTCGCACGCGCAAACATAAACATAATTATGGCAATCTACGACAAACGCCCTTCCGTAAACAAACACTTCTTGTACGGAACTCGAAAAACCAACAAAATATTCTCATAGCTCATAGTTATGCGACGAAGTGATGTAAGTAACAAAGTAAAAGTATTAAATCAACAAAATTGTGGTTGTGCACAAGTTGGAATGAGTTTAAAGTTAGCTGTGATCGAGACTCCTGCTTGAGTTATTTGCTTACTATCTCACTTGTGAAGTTAAGAAATCTTTCGTTTGGAGATATTTTTAAGACAAAATTGGACGTTTACGGAAAATAGTATTTTTTTTAATGGTAGGTAAAAATTATCCAATGATGAATCCCGCCCTTGGGCGGAGCGGGAACTAATGTCAGACTCTTACTGACTAAACAACCTACCCCGTTCTTACGTTGCCATATATACCTGGGCCCGAGCCTTCCTTTCAGACGCGAACCCTTGGCCCCAGTTGACTCCAGACCTTCTGCAGGGTCCCTACGGCTTGCTGACAACTCGACGACTAGACTTGGTGCAACCCATTGCTCGCCGTCCGCAAGTCCGCGCCTACGGTGTTTTGGAAAATAGTTTGGGATTTCTTCTATACTACATGCTGCAAGCAATTTCGCTTCTGTTACAATATTGTCTCAAGAGAACTTCCCAGAATATAAAGTATCACAATTATGTGCTGTTTCAGGACATGGCCCAGCTGTATGTCAACTAAATCCGTTCAAAGAGTGTGAAGGAGAAATATACACCCACATGCACACTCCCAATTTTTTTTTAACAATTGTGGTTTTCAGTCCTCTAATTAGTGCCACTTCCGTACCTTTAAATACTTGCCTGTACACTTCGGAAGCTGTTAGAATTCTTCGCGAGAACATTTATGTCAACAATCTGATATTATATATATATAAATAAATAAATCAAATAAAAATCGTTTATTTTCCGATAAACAAGTCCATAATTAAAAAAAAATATATAAAAAATAAAATAAGTAGTTGCCTAGACCAGACATAAC
Organism: Mythimna loreyi; assembly: GCA_029852875.1. NCBI lineage: Eukaryota > Metazoa > Arthropoda > Insecta > Lepidoptera > Noctuidae > Mythimna > Mythimna loreyi. Next base: position 23,200,347 of record CM056785.1, read on the forward strand.
ACCCATCGTGCCCTAGGTTATTTCCTTATCAACGGATGACTGCGTGACTTTACACTCTGTTTTGCATATCTGTTACTGCTCCTGTTTTAATATTTTTTTATAGGATTGGGCGTTTTTTTCTCTTCCTGTCTAAATACTTTTTAATAATTATGTTATTTATTTACTTATTTTTTATACGAGCTATACAAAAAAAATGTAAAAATAACTTTAACAATTAGAAATTAATCGATTTCTCAAGTTTATATTACAACGTCGCAAGCATCTCCCAGCCCCGCCATTCTCGGCAAACACTCGAGCAGAGTATACAGTAAGTGTATGCAAAGAAACCAGAATCCCTTTCCAAGCAAATATTTGTTGAAGGACCTGTCCATCCAAAATATTGATACAGGTAAAACGCCACAAGATATGTATAAAAAGATGTTTCAATATTTTTATTGCTTTTGATATAGATTTCGGAACGTTTTAAATATGCTTCTTTTAACATTAAATGTTTCATTTTGGGCCACCACTATGTACACAATATAGATAAAAAGGAAAAATAACGTATATTTTCATAAAAATACAATAAAATTATTTTGAATCAAAGAACAGGCGTACCAAATTCATTATTTAAAAGTTTTTTAGATAGACAACCCTTTTTTAAGGTAGCCATGACAGTGTTGTTTTGACATTTAATTGACGATTTTGATAGTTCACTAGCAGTTATAAGACATGACAAATGACACATCAATCAAATGTCATTGTCAAAATGACATTTTATTGAATGCCGACCACCAGATTTATTATTAGTTGTGTTGTTCTAATTGACTGAGTTAAATTGAATGTACATAAAAACAAAGCTAAAATATAGGAAATTAACTTTAAAAAACGTAAACTGTACAGTATAGAAATATTTTCATTAAGTGTACATAGTGCTGGCCCAAGCTCCATATATTTTTGAAACATCTCCTTTCTGAATAAAATAGTAATTTTTGATTTTTTTTTTAAGATTTACCGGGGTCCTGGATTACTAAAGACAACTGAATGACTGTTGGGTTTTAGTCAATCTGAATCGCTGTAACTCAGAGTGGGAGAAATTATTTGATGATTATTCTACTCAAAATAAATAATGATTCTGTCAGATAATAAAGGTTATTAAAATATGCGTTTCCTTTTATTAGTTTTGGAATGGCGACAGTGTACCAGAAGACTCAGCGTTGGAAGACCTCGCACAAAGTGACCGATGACCTGTTGGCGGTTTTTTTATGGTAGGTAAAAATCATCCAATGTCGAATCCCGGCCTTGGGCGAAGCAAGAAACAGTGTCAAATTCTTACTGACTACCAACAATCTACCTACCCCGTTGCAATGTAGCCTTATATACCGGGGCCAAAGTCTTCCCTTCAGACACGAACCCTTGGCCTCAGTTGGCTTCGACTCTTCTGCAACCTGGTGAGTGATGTAGTGACATGTGAGTTAGGCTTATGTTGGACAGTGAACGTTTATTTGTTAAAAAAAAACGGTGATGACATTTATAATCTAACCCGCGGCTTCATAATTTAGTTCTTAATTTTCTGCAATATTTACACTACTTTATCTAATCTAACCAAAAGCTAAATTTAAAATGAATCGTGTTGGTGGAAAAGCTAAAATTACTCTGCGATTTTTTGCTGCTAATTTACAAAGGGTGTACTGACACAAATAATGAAACAGATTAGTTTGGCATCCACTAGACATAATTGGTAGAATTCACCAATCAAATATGGATGTAAGTGTTATGTAAGAATTTTTCACCTAAAGTGTATTTGCTACACTCTGATGAGCATAAAATTGTAGCAAAGTTATAGGCAAAAAACATACGTTTTCTAGCATAAAATATTTACGAAGGCAAAAGCCGTCACTGGAGACATAATTTCATATAAAATTCACACTTACGCCAGCGGAGTAAGGTGACAAGACAGGTGTTCCGTCTTCAAGAATATGGCGGTAACGTCGATATTTATATTATGTTAGGCGAAAATGTAGTGTCGACGTATTTTTGATGGAAACTAGAAATGAAAACGTTTTTTGTTTATTATAAAGAAGTTTTCCCAAAATATGTATATTTTAGGAGTATGCCTTTTAGTTTTTGTATGTTGAAGTTTAGTATGTTTTGTATATGATGATATTATTTGTTTAACCATTTCATAAATTAATGTATAGTGTTGTTATTTTTTTATTTAGGTTAGCCAACAATCGTGTATCAACACAATATAGTTACTAGTTTATATGTTAATCCACTATTGTTACAATAATTAGAGTTGTTGTGTGTTATTTTTTGAACACTGAAAGTTGAACTTGAACAAAAATTTGCGATTAACGAACATTTTACTGTACGCAGTTAACATCAGTAGTTAGTTTGTTGATGGAAAACGAGATATATACTTACTATACCTAGATTATTCAAAATAACTCTAAATAAATGGTTACAACTCATGCGACTTGGTACCATTTCTATTATTATGACAATTTTGATGAGATTAATAAAATTACATTTTGACACACAATCTCTCGTAGCAAATGCATAGGTGTCAATATTTTCCGTAGCCAAACCCCTTGATTGGATAACACGTAAGAAAAGCAAGTTATTTAATTAGTAAATACGACAAATAATATAGGGCCCAGTTGAGTACCTTGAAGAGCACCGGAAATAATACAATAATTGCCTATACATAGCATGCAACGTAAAATTGGTTTTGACGGATCAGATATCAGCTATTTTAGCAAAGAACGTTGCTAGTTTATGAAGTAGTATGGAATGAGAAATGATATAGAGGGCCTAACTGAAGTCCATGTCAAGACATCAAATGGTTTGATTGCGTCAAAAGATTCTGTCTGCAACTACAAAAAAACATGGTTACCTAGTACATTAACCTAGTCGCAGAGTCATGCTGGTAATTACTCAGATAAAGTCTGATATAGTATAGAAGGTGAGAACTGGCTCAAATATCTTGACAAATTTGTTGAAACGCAACAATTTTTGGTGCATCAAAGGAAATAGTGAAGCTTGTCCAAAATCTTGGTGTGGGTATCACTGTCTAGAGATTGTTAGCAATAGTAATTTACCTCTATTGCATATTGCAACATTTGAGTCTCTTAAAAATTTAATATTATGATCAATTGCTTAAATCATACATACACGTATAGTTGGGATATAATGCAAACCAATTGTTGATATGTTACTCAAATAAACCTTTTCTTTTATTACAACGGCCTTTTATTTTATCAACTACCTAACCGTAATAAATAAAAATCTTGTCCCAAAAATAATAGCAGTTGTAAAAACAAAATTGAAACTATCAAACGAGCCTCCATGAATTGACATATTCCAGTCCAGTCCAGTTTACGTCAAATCAAAACAAATTGGCGAGGTACAATCCACCAAACAATTGATATATACTTTATAGGTCAGGGTTCAAATAACACACTCAAGTACTCGAATCGTTTTTATTAATGACATTCAGACATTTCAATTTATTCTGTACAATATACAATGTTATTTTATAACGTCTGGCGTACTCCTTACGATTTTGGCGATATATTTATTTGTTTTTAAAGGCTTTGGCAGACAGGGCGATGCGACATTGCGGCAGCGTGTTTTATAAATCAATTTTATTAAAAAGGGTTGCCGTAGTGTCGAGTCACGCCAGTCTGTAGGAGCCTTTTGTCTGATTTCAACTTACAATGAAATATGAAGTTTATGTAAACTAAAACAATACAAAGCTCTCAATCAAATTAATTCTTGACAAAACTTTGTTATTTCATACAATAATTGTATTTACTGCTTTTCAATCTTTGAAACACAAACTTGTAATAATAACAACAATATAACAAATTTTCATTAAAATAACATAAAGAAACTAAATTTATTGACTAAATATAAATACTTTTTTCTTTGTGTTTTCATAAATTCTCCAGGAGTTTGCAAAAAACTCAAACCATTGTAAAAATAATAACCAATCAGTAAAGTGGCACCAACAAGAACCAATATTAAAATTCATAAAACTCTCAAAGCCACCGCTGACAAATATGACGTGGCAATGCGATGAAGTTTTTACCATATTATTTTTTAAATTCCTAGAAAAATGAAAACTGGGTTTTGAGCTTCAACGGTTAAATAAAAAAATCTACAGTATTAATATTAAACTTAAATTCTGGGTTAAGCTCGCCTTTATACATGTCATATTTTTTTGTTTTATTTTCCATTCATATATTTTTTGTTTGCGATATAAAATATGAATTAGAATAGTTTTGTATTGTTGCGGCGTTGTTGCTTTTTTGCTGTTTTTAGGCTTTTAGGCTTATGTATGATCAGTATCTCACATGAGGCCCCAACACGCCATCTATTTGACGGCTTGAACAGAACTATGAGAGAGATAGAGCTATATAAATTGTATAACTCCGTCTCTCTTTCTTTTTTACATGCCTGACCCTTTATACGTCATGGTAAGGCCTCTGATGGAAAGTGACGTTTACCTATACTCATAAAGAAATAAAAGGCCCGTTTTGACATTTGAGAAAGACCTTAAAATGTAACTTGGAACGAAGGTGAAAGAAATATAAAATCCGGTCCGGTTTGGTCCGGTGTAGTAGTAGATATTTTAGTAACAGTTACAAAACAAATCGCTAGGATATATCAAAATACAAATGTCAGAACAGAGTTTTTATTTTTTGACAACTTTAGAAGTAACCTATACATTTTTGAAATCCGCAGATTGTCGCATTATAAAACACAGAATGCGTTGTGGTAAGGTCGCGTCGTGACTGTTAGCGTTTAACGACGTTGGTCATTATAGACACAATTAAAGAACAATAAAAACGTTTGCTTGGGTGTCAAAAGTTTAATAACTTAGCTGACCCTTTAAAACTTGAGCACCAGTAAGTTTAGTCTCAATAAGCTGTCCCGTATTCCTTAGACGTCGACTGTGGTAACGAACTAGATTTGATTATCTAATGCAGAGCATAGCTCTACGTGGCCACTTCTCTTTGATGACTGCAACGTCAAATTGAGTTTATGAGTCGTGGCTGCAAGTTGCTTTTTCCAATGAGCTATGATAAATTGATTCCTAGGGGTCTTGACTACGGCATTTAACGGTGTAAAAATGTAGTTAACAAAAGTAAAACTCATTATGCATTACCTTTTTTTGTAGTATCATAGCATAGGTTCCAGACAAAGTGATATATTGATAAAAACGATTGTTGAAATACCAATATTTTGAGATGGATTTTGTGATGGTAAAGTAATAATTAAATTTTTACAGTCAAAATCTCTAAATCTAGTTCTTTATGCGATCAATAAGTACAGAGGTTGAATCAATGTCTTAATTTTTTTTACTTAAGATGCAAAGACAAATCTGTGAAAGGTGCGGTATTGAGTATAAATTTCTTTTTTGGTCTCGTAAATTATATACAACACAATTATATAATGCAACGATCTACAGAAAGACGTAGACAAATAAATTAGCTATGTAACGACATCTTTTGCTAACCTTTTGGAATAAAAAAACAGACTTCAGTATGGTGCCACTTTTGTTTTAAAGGTTCAATATTGTACGATCGTTCAAATGTTTCTGACGATATTTTACAAAAAATAGGCTCTAGTAGCAAATTACTTCCATGACCCATGTGCAGTTGCATGCTCAATGTTTTGCGTGCATTACATTGCACGCTAGTGTAATCAACGATTTTTCACACCTATGTTAAAATCACCCAGTATTTGTTCGGTTTACAATGTTACTTAGCGTGACATCTTTTAGTCTCATGATGTATCCATCATGAGACTAAAAGATGTCACGCTAAGTATTCTTTCACCCCAGTATAGGAATATAATTAAAATTTAGTAGATAATAACCAAGGTCCATCAACCAATAGCATTATTGAATTAATTTAATCAAGTTATAGTAGGTGCCAGATAGTAAAAAAATAACGGTCATTGACCCTGTTACATTTGTTTAAACAAATTATTAAAAAAAAAATGGAAATATAGATAAAGCCATCTTCAATCACCATCTATCGTGATCCTTTAGGTTTTATATTTCATTTTTGTTGTGGATAGGCTCGCGTTTGACCACTAGTAATGAAAAATAGTTCGTTGTTTGTTTTTAGGATAGCTGCACAGAGGTATCACGAAAAGGTCAACGACCGTTATCTTTTTATTATACGGCACCTACTATAGTATGTGTATTTAGGACTGCTCCGGATACATTTTCATTCCAACGTTTTGACAGAGGCCACCTTATGACGAATAACTAAACCTGTTAGTCTTTTGTGTTTCATATAAAGTTTATAATTTAGTCTAATAAAGTGCATATTTTAATGTATAAAATAAAGTCTTCAATAACTGAAATAAATACTGAAAACCATCTGCATAATTTATACAATTAATTACAGTGTAGTGAAACAACTTAATTATTCATATTCCCGGTCCCTCACAATAATAAAGTTCATATAATTAATAACATTCGTTAAAATTGTTAAGGTACACAGAATCGAGAAGTACGCCACATAATTTAAAATTGACAACATTTATGCAAAATATGAAAACATCAATAAATAATTTGAGATGTAACAATAATATAACGTGTTCGGTAGCTTATTAACAAATTGGCACGTACACTTAATTATATTTACAAATAAAATGTACATAATAAGGCTCCCGGAGACAGGTGTGATGGAAATGTTATGTTGCAGGAATTGTAAAACAAAAAAGAAAAAACAAAACACGGCCGTTTTCACAAACACACACATATACAAAACACCCAGACCCAGAACACATATCTGTAGGCCATACTTTGACTGGCCTGGGGGCTTAGACAAAGTCATATTCTCACTAACGATAACGAAATTCGAAACTCCAAATGTATGGAACTGACATATGCCTTCGAAAAGTCACATGGCCAAACGTTTTCGATTCGCTAATTGTTATTAGTTGTTTATACGTCAAATTGGACGTTTTAATTCGATAACCATAGCCAAGAAGTTGTTATTTTATCGAACCAACACTTCGACTTATCGATATGTTAGTCGATGTCACTTTGTCTACCATTTTGTGGTCGACATCGTTAAGGCGAAATCGAACTTAGAAATGGATTCGACACGGAGGGATTGCCACTTTTCTAGGGCCCCTGTTGGTCTAGTAGTTAGTGACCCTGTCTGCTATTGCTGGTCGTGAGTTCGATTCCCACCCAAGATAAATGCTTGTGTGATAAGCACGATCATTCGTTCTGTGTCTGGGTGTAATTTACTTACGGGACTAGACGGCGTTGTGTGATAGTAGTGGAATACAAAAAAACGTCTGTACCGTACAAGAATCGTCGCAACATACAGCGCAGTAGCCAATCACTCAACTACTGCGCCAAACGTGCCGCCGAATTCCGAATCATCCCACATTCGTCACACTATCATCACACCTGTCTTCGATAACATTAAATTTTATCACACTTCATCGTATTTAAAACTAATGCGTAGCAGAAAGGTCAAACGGGGACTAAATGACAGACATTTGAAATTGCACTACCTATGCTCGTGTTCATTTGAAATATCTATTCATTACAGGCACATTCTAATTGGTAAAGGTAAATTAGTTCAATATGAAATTACTGTGACATGACGTGTTAATTTGTAACAGTAGTCTTATTATAGATTTCTAAAAGGCAGATCAAGTAACTAATAAATCGATCTGTTAACAGTATTTTATTTTACACATATTTCAGTCATTTTAAAAGTGGCCTTCTATGTGATGACAAAGACCACATTTTTTTTGTGGTTTTTCGCATAGACCATGCTTTTCATACAAATATGAATAAAGTCAATATTGCTTGTAGTGATTTTTGCAGATGACTCTTTTAAAATTATAAATATTACATATTTTTCTTAAGTCTGTATTTTGTAAATGAGTTTTCTAGTATCACGGGCCCTGTCAAAATATACAACGTTATTTTTTCGCTTTTTTAACTTAGAATCATTTTTGGTCTCACACAAGTAGTTTTTAATGTTTTTATTTTGTTTTCTTTCTTATTTCTTGTGTTTAACTGTAAACTTTTCTCACGTCATGTCATGTTACTGAACAGTAGTAGATACTAACAATGATAAATAAAATCAGCCTAAAATAAATAATGAAAGTTTACCGTTTTCCTTTCCACCACGCATAGCGTTCTTACCCTCAGTCGCGTTGTGGTCGCTTTATGTCGCACCGTGGTGACTTTTGATGATTCCGTGGCCTTAATGCGACTTCAAACTTCAAAGTTGAGCCAACATAACAAAACCACAAACGACATTCTGTTTTCACTTTTATCATAAATACATCGTTGTCAACCGCAACAGATTCAGTGTTGACTTTAAATCTTAATTTTATATTTATAACATTGTTTATTTTGCTTCAGAAAACAAAACTTACTAACAAACATCGGACAGTAGTAGAAACGAAAAATCTAAATTAATTTGCGCAGTCCATTGCTAGCTTTATACGGGTTAATCAACGGAACGATAATTGAAAAAGGCAGTGGGTTGCAACGAAAGTTTAATCTCGATTCTTCGCAGTTCTTTTAGGTCCTAAAGATTTTATTTACAATTATATTGTATCTAGAGGCGACTTCAAGTCTGTGGGTGTCGACAAAGGCCGGGTCTGCTTCCAGTTCAGTCCTGTCACGTCGCGCGACACTGTGGTCTCTTAAAGGCATTTCTCAAGAATGGGGCCAAAGGTGTATAGAAAATGGTGAAATGGGAAAAATTTAAAGTGCACAAGTGTACTGAAAATACGTTTTGGATTTCTAGTATTGTAACTGGAACGGAAATTCCTTTTTGTTTTGATTGTAAAGAAAATGCTAGGGGAAAACTTTGTAGTTGGCATTATGTAATACAAGCTTGCATCGGATATGGTTTGGCTAGCATTTATTTAGGAGAGTTTTAAAGAAAATTCTCTGACCAAAACTATCGTCTCTATGTATATTGGGGTTGGTTTTAAGCTAGCCGAATGCAGCTGAATACAAGCATTTTTTTATTGAGCAATTGCACATGTCTTTTGTTTTATATAAAAAACACATTATTCTGCCGCATACTAGGAATTACTCCTGCATCGTGTATACCTTCACAAATATGTGAAATCCCATACACAGGACACCTAGACCCTAAACAACTATGTATGGCCTTATAAATATTTGTCCCATGCGGAAATCGAATGCAGTGCAGTTGTCAATCACTCAATCAATCCATCAACCGTTTAGTCTGGCCTCTATACTCCATTCTGTATGACACAATAGCCATTAGTAAGTTTGATAATCTAATTTTTGACTGACAGTGATTACTGTCATAGATCAAAATGACAGCCGATACTAACTGACGTACGAGTTTTTGGAGATATAGAAGAGCCTTGACAAAATCTAAAATGCTGTTGCCAACATGGTTAGTAGTATCTATGGCATAGATATATCAAACAGTAATGTATGGTGTCTAACAAATTCATTTTCTTTTTTTCTTCTTGGTGGCCTCATTTATAGAAGTGTCTGTGATATTTGTGCCTCTAAAGTGCAGATGTAAAGACACTTTGGGCACTCTATTAACCTCATAAAGCCCAAAAATAAAATCTACATTACGACCAACAGTAATTAATATTGTTTCAAGTAATTTAAGCCCAGAACATTAGTACTTACTTTAAAGTAAATATTTTTTGAGATTATTTAAACTATGTTTTAATATCATGGTCATAATTTGAGGTCGCTGGGCTGTAATTTTATGATTTTGAAAAGAATCTTTAACTGGAATGTGTACAAAGTTTTATTATTGGGCCTTACGGGGTTAAGTGGCCTATAGTCTGGTCTATTCAGAAGCATTGCACTCACTCCGGGTGTCAGAAGGCTCTGTAATAAAAAATCATCAGAAATAGAGAAAATATCTATTATATTTCAGATAAATAAACTAGAAACCAGTCCATTTTACGGCAAAACTAAGCGGAAAAACATGTAGCCAGCCAAGTATAGTTTTACATAACTAAATTGTAATAATAACTATTCTGGCAAGACTTCGGCCCCGGTATATGGGTAGTTACATTTTTATGTGGCTTGGCAACTTGTCCAAGAAACAACATAATAATGTACGGCTTTCGTATAATTATGGGTATTTTGTTACAGAGAATGTGGCATAAAATAGGTCGAATCGAAGCAATTGGTTGTATAAGTGACTAACTAAATCAATATTTTAGTTGAGTTAATTCACCTGAAAGTAGATATGATATTTAAACAATTTCTTTTACTGGCCGTTCACACGGTTTTGACTTTTATTACTTTACTTACAAGGCAGATGGTAATCGTAATAAATAGTTGGTAATGTAACCACTTTTTTACTTTTAATATCATTCTTATCCCTACCGAATAGATGTCATAATCGGTTGATAAGACAATAAAAGAAAATGTTTAAATGTTTGTTTTTTGTTTTTCCCTTTATTAATTTCCATTCCGTGGTATACTTCTCGTGAATTAATAACAATTAGCTTGGTTTATATACGTAAAGGCTCTCACAGATAGTCGTGTCAAATTTCATAACTTTTTTTTCTACTATGTGTGATTTCGTAACAGCGCAGTGATTGAAGCACCCGTCTCTCGTTCGTGACGTACTGTACTACGTATTTCTATTACATTATAGATACCTTGTACCTCAGAAAGCCCGTAAAGCCTTTGGGCCCATTTGTCATATATAGATCTTTACCCAGAAACTGTCAGTCTTATCAAGGTGTATCCCAAACGGAGTTGTAGAGGTCTTATAGTCAAGTCACTTCATGTAAAAAATGGTTTTTCAGCCACATTCGGTCAGACTCAAGCTATTAGCAAAAAGATTAGTAAAATAATGAGTGAATAACATGCCTGCCACAGTTTTCCAGTCCGATTATATGTCTTCAAGGCTAGAGTGAATAAGCTCTTAATAAACTAGTGTGCCTTACCATCGACGATTGCATCACTGCTTACCATCAGGTGGGGTTGCAGTCAAACACTAGTTTATGTCAATTAAAAAAGGTTTGCATATTAAATTGTTCCCCACCATTTCCTATGACAAAACGATATCACATTGTTGTCTGATTGTCATCTCGCGTCTATATGAGGGAGCCTTAAAAGAAAATGACCAAAATCTTGAACTGAAAGCAAAAAACACAGCCTTAAAAACAATTAATATAATATAACAATTGAGCAAAGGACATGATACATTGTTTTTTTTTTAATAATTTATCTAATTTAGAATGTTAGAGTTCATTCGCGTGCTCATAAACAAATTTAGTTAAGTGTATTATTTAATTAGCCTCATGAAAATATATTATTTCTTTACAATATTATAACGGATTATCTCACAGCAGAATATACATAACGTTTGGAGGGAGTGTTTGCGTTGATTGAATTTATTTACATTTTTGAAGTAAACTAGCAATTTACTAACACACTAGCTTCTGCCAGCGGGTTTGCCCGCGTGAAAGTGGATATAATATACCTATGTCAAATTAGCACTCAATTGGTGAAAGAATTAAAATCGGTTTAGTAGATTTTGAGTTTATTTCAAACAAAACAATAAAATCCTAATATTTCTTCTTTATATTATTCTAATATAAATTATAATTTTGTATTAGGCCCAACATTATTTAATCTATGTTAAAATTAGGCCTGGCTCATCAACATTTTTGAAACACTAAATAAATGTTGGGTTCTAGGTTCGAGCTTGATCCAGACGGTTACCGGGCCGTTGGACGTTGAGCTACTCATTGTTCGCCGTCTTCAAGCCTGCGCAGTACGGCATTTATTACTTAGAACAAGTTCTGGTAGCAGGTGCCATATGTAAATACCAACTAAATTAAACCCACATTTTTAGGAACCCAAAACATTTTTTGCTAACATTTCACTGAGATAAAGCAATTGCTATATTTAGAATACGATTATATTTGATTAGAACAATTAATTAAACACAAACTCCTAGCGTAGTCCTGTTTGCTCAGCTAAGCCACCCTCTCTTATTAACTCGAACATGTTTGAGAAGGTAAACCGCCGCAGCTTCATTGGGCGGGATTTAAACTTATTATCGCCTCGCAACACTATTGTACAACACGAAACAGCTGTGTAATTATAATCTGTCAGTTATGATTACTTGATACTTTGTTATGACTACATTTCCAGCAGAGATGTGCGAGGAAGTATAGACACATCCTTATAAGTTTTAAAAGAACCTATAGAATAGCAAGTGTTTATATTTAAATTACCTTTGAGAAATGTTTCGTTTTTATATTTTTTGATCTCCCATTAGAATTTAATATTTTGAGATAACTAAAACATATTGAAACTCTTGAGCCCCGAGCGAACGCCGGGATTCGCACACCTATTGTCTTTCTATTATGTTTCTAATCACGGTATTCGAAAGGTGTATCCACAATAGAGTGACAAAGTAACACAGCCATAATGAATATATCACTCATAGTCAATAAATTAAATAATATCAGAAGTCTGTTCTCACAAACCATTTTTCATTTTATTCTGATTTTGACATTTATTTCACCATTAATTCATTGTGACACTCGGTTTTTTAATTCTAGTAATATAACATCTATCTAATATTTAAAAACAAGACGAATAATTTCTCGATAGGCGTGAGTGGGAAGAACAGATAGAAACTCAAAAACAGCTTTAAGAAGTGAATTTTCCACCATTTGATAGTGCAAACAGTCATTATTGAGACAAAAACAGTGAATAAAATACAGAGGAATTGTTTGACAAGTCCTCTCAGTCCTCATTGCTAGTACTTCACTCCAACGCAGACACTCCTTACCCTCGGCAATTTAACGCATAACAGTCACAGCACTCTCTAGTCCGTATGTCACAATACACAGCTCTCGTCTGTTTGTACGTCACACACAGTTCTTGTCTGTCTGTACGTCATACACAGTTCTTGTCTGTCTGTTCGTCACACACTAGCACTTTACTTCACAATTGAAGGCACTTGTCTTCTCACAAAAAAAAACAACGTCCATAGAGCCGTCTCGATGCGCAGTCTGGAACTACTGTTCGGTATTGCATCTGTGGACAAAGTGGATTATTAGAGGTTATTCGCCTAACAAATTCATTATATTCGTAATTAAAATATCAATAATATCATAGCATAGCAACAGCCTTTTAATGTTCACACTGCTGGGAATCAGGCTCTTGTCTAGGAGAAAGAATTTGTCGTAATTCACCACGCACGTGTAATATCAGTAATATTAACGACCAATTTCCAAATAAAGAATATGAAATCTTTGTTCAACTGGTTGTTGGTTTAAAAAGCTGTTAAATTTTACCAGTTAAGTACACTTCAAAACGATTATTTTTCAGTTTTTTTTTTCATTTTTAGAAACTGACTTTTAGGAAGAAGAAAACATAAGGGTACATACAATGGGCGGTCTTATCGCAATCTTTTACATATTTTAATCTGTTTTTAGTATTACATTACCACAGTAATACAAAGAACAGATTAAAATAAAAGATGTATACATTGTCCATAATCATCATGACAATGTGTGAAATTCTCAATTGTCCAATTATTACTGTTTTTTGAACATGTATTTTTCTTGCACTCTGTCCTGCAAACGGATCCCGATTAGAATTCTAAAAATCAAAGCCTAGTTATTCTTTAAAAAACAAAATACTGAGGATATTGTTTTTTGAAGAATAACTCGGTTTTTCCGTAGGTAATGAATAAATGATACGACGAGACGCACGGGACCGGTCGTTGTGGCGACGTTTGGGGGAGGCCTATGTCCAGCAGTGGACGTCTTTCGGCTGAATTGATGATGATGATGAAATTACAATCAATGTTAGTGGCAAAAACTGATTGATATTTATATATATTTTTCTACACGCGTCTATTGAGTTACCTTCAACTAAAAAGTTTTACAGTTGTCTTTGTTATCACAATCAATTAAAACGTCTGAAGCCATAAAGGGATTGTCTAAAGAGGAAATTTCCAGCCCTAGATTTATGGATCAAATTTTAATAATATAATTGATACAAAAGCTATTAATAGAATAAGAGATTCTGTGAAAGGCTTTGACGTTGTTTGAGTTTATCATTTAGTTTTTGATAATCTATCTATAAGTATATTTCTCTATTACATTTATATACTTAGAGAATTGTACTGACTGACATAAAAACTCACAGCTAAAACTGCTAGGAATAGGAAAGGAGCCTAGAATTTGGCGCAATATTTACTCTTTCAAAATGTTTTGTAATGTTTTTTTTTTAAATGTTTTTACATTATTGATAATTTGACAACCGGATGGCGCGATATCGTGCGTTCGGTTGGGTGTTTACAAGCTAAATGCATTCAATTTTATTAAGTCAACTTTTGTTTAGATGATCTTTTATCTAATTGCGATTAGACCTGATGATAAGTGTGATGCAATGGTTGATATAATACCTATAACGTAAAATGATTGATATAATTATGAGGGTAGAGATATGATGAGAGAATCAAGTCATATAATTCTTAAGCACTCTCCAAATTGCATCTTATGGAATACTATATCAATATATTCCTTTAACCCTTACTAATGATCTGTAAAATTCGGTTAATTTCACAAAACGACGTGTCAGCATCTGCTAAAACTTATTTATTGAATAAACGATTACTAAACCGATTAAATGGCCGGCTGGCTTATCAATTTTCTCTTTTGGGAACGTTGCCAAGCCCGGGGTTCAATTGTTTTTTTTTTTAACGAAAAGCTGTGCCAATATTGTAGAGCCTAATTTTGAGATAAAATCTAGGATTTTCTAAGTGAATGCGTGAATTGCTTACAAATTGCTTTTCTTTGTTTTGTGTTTAAAGTCATAAAACATTTACACGCAGTTGATAATATATAACTTTATCCACGACTTCATTCGAAAGAATGTGTTATTAAAAACTTGTAGGGACCCTGCAGAAGGGTGTCCTCGTGGGGGTGATCGGCGGCGGCGACCTCTCGCGCCGGGCCCTGGTTCAGGCCATGGTCCGCAGCGAAGAGGAATGGCAGGCGGTCGCCTCCTTCTGCGAAGCAGTAATGCTCGTAAAGGAGGAGGCCGACCGCATAAGGCAAAGGCAACGGCGTACTCGCCGTAGCCGTCGCCGCCGCGATCCTGCCGATATCCGGCCACCGTAGACACTGGCTCGCGGACGGTGAGCAATGGGTAGCTCGCCGTCCGATCGTCTGGTAAGACCGAGTCCAAGTCGTCAACGGCGCGCACCGTTCCCGCGCGCCTCAAGGAGTTGTCAGTAAACTGCAGGGGCCCCTTCAGGGTCGAAGCCTCCTGGAGCCTAGAGGGTATGTGCAAACTGTTACCTCGACTCCAGAAATAAGGCAAGGAAGGTACGGGGTAGGTTTTTTAGTCAGTAAGAGTCTGACACTGGTCTCCCGCTCCGCCCAAGAGCGGGTTTCGTCATTGGATGATTTTCACCTACCATAAAAAAAAAAAAAAAAAAACCCTGCAGAAGGGTCGAAGTCAACTGGGGCCAAGGCTTCACGTCTGAAAGGAAGGCTCTGGCCGTATATTTGGTGTATATGGCAACGTAGAAATAGGTTGTTTAGTCAGTAAGAGTCTGACACTGTTTCCCGATGCACCCAAAGTCTGGATTCGTCATGGAATGATTTTTAACTACCATAAAAAATACTCCAATTAAACATAGTTTCCTTTTCCAGTTTCCTTTCAAAAATAGGTACAGATTTCTAGTACATCATCGTCACGGTGGTAGGTCTGATGATGGAGATGATAGGACGACCTGAATGTGTTTGTTAACAATTATATAATGTGAAAAACAAAATCACTGGAAGAAATGGAGGGAGGAATTTGCCTAGCAGTAGATAATTATGTCACTCTCATTTTAGCTGAAATACATGTATAATAAAAAGTATATTTATACTTTTTATTATTAACCCCACATCATTAGATCATTTGGCAGCAGCACTGATTCTGATTGTCTGACGCCTAGTGAATGCTGAGGTTACCCATTTGATTCGGACAGATTTGTTTGGCACGCTCGGTGCATTCTGTACTTTTGTCCTTTTTTTACTTTGTGTTTATGGTGCTGTGTAAGTATCTTTTCTGAAAATGTTTTTTTTTCTATTCTTGGTCCATTTTGGTGTTTCAATATTTTCATAAGCTAAAAGCGCAAACGCATCAAGAAGAGTACTCAGTGAATTTGTGAGACTTTTGTAATGAGTTACTGTGGTTTTGGCATTCAAAGGTCAACTGAAGGAATACAAATTGTGAGTGGAATTTAGTCAGTGATACTGTCTCACATTCACTCACTCCACCTATGGAGAGAGCGAAAGAAGTTATGTGATTTCCCAGGAGAAAAAACGCTAAGAGCATCTCAATTTTCTGCAGAAAGATAATAAAAATACCGACCAATTCATAGCCAAGACACACACTCGATTATACATAATGATGTACCAGAAGAGTAAACACAATTTTCGTTCGCTCCTCCCGAAGTTAATAAAGCATGAATTTTCCTAATATCTGTCGAAAATTAAACTTAATATGACTTGGATATATCGGGCGTCACCCGCAGTAGATACGTCACGATCCGGGATGAAGACCGAACTCATTTACATAGCAAATTCTGAAGTGGCATCAGTAACACTAAACAGAAGGCTGGATTGTATCGACCCTTTTAGGGACAGCGGTACAATCTTCTCGTCTGATTTACAATTTAGCGGTCTTCAAAGCTAGAGTGACTAATGCGGCTACCCATGGACAATAATAATTTTATCACTGATTATCATCTGATAGAATCCCAGGCAAGTAATAGTAGATATTATTATATAAAAGTTGATATTATTAAAAAAAAAACATGATTGCGAAAATCCACTTCTACCATCGTTAAAAATTATTCATGATAATGTCATCGTCTAATAATTATCTAAGTGATTCAATGCGATTGTGATCGAGTAGCGACGCAGCGTAAATGAAACAGATAATTAATGGGATCCGACGGCCATGAACACACATGGTTTCAAAATTTTTAAAGGACCACCTTGAGGCCCAACGGCCAGATTCTCTCCATGACTATCACAACCCCGCGCGTTTATAGTTCAGCCGCTGACTGGTATACCTCCCTTCGTACCAAAACCAGCGTGTCGTCAGCGTGACAGACGAGTTGTTTACGCAGCACGTAGATATATCAGATGTTCCACAAAAGCGGCCCCAGTAGTGATCCCTGAGGGACACCTCATGTCACCTCTCGCATCCGACTACAGTGATTTATCAGGTTTACTGACAATTATTGTAATTGTGTACTTAATTTTATCCTTTTCATCAATATTGTATTTGAATAATATTAACCTTTCGAGTACCGTAATTAGAGACATAATAGAAAGACAATATGTATGCGAACGCTGGCGTTTGCTTTGTACTTTACCCTTTACCTTAGGCAGATTGCCTAAGGTTTTTTCATTCTGACTATACAGCAGCTGCTTATCAAAAATTTTAGGTCGAAACACCATTCAAAAATATTAATGAACTTGTTTCGGCCGGATCGAAAGAATACCAATACCATTCCACTACCAATGTTGTGCGTAGATGCCCATAATAATTGCCAATAATTAGGATAATAAAAAACATTGCCGTAATTAAATAAAGAAGAAGAAATAGAGTATGCATTATTACAGTCAAATTATGTTTTGTCCAAACTTTCGTGTTTATATTAAGTTTTTTCAGATATCACCTTAGGAGCTTGCATCTACCTCACAGCGCTTGATGGTCTACGCATGCCATCAACCGATTACCACCGAGATACCCATCTACGTCATCTTGAACAATTTACTAACGTTTTTTCATTCCGCCATTGCATCGCGCGCACTCTACCATATAATACAATTTAATTCAAGCAATTTTTGGTGTCACCTATCATTTAAGCAGAGTCTCCTAACACGCAGCAGAGCTGAAATCAAAACGAATTGTTTAACTTTCATCACAACAACCTCGTTGCGTGCTATCCCTATTGTCTACATGTTGACCTTCTCATGTTTTTTACATTATGGTTCTATATGACGTGAGTTAAACGCGATTTTTACAACTTGATAATTACATTCGCGAAACTTTCCCGTTTTATATTCCGCTGTCACCAGGGAGTGTAGTTTTATGGGCAATAATGTACGAAACCCGTGTGTGTAGGAATCCCATAAAAAGTAAGCTAAAATATACCTTTGTGGATTTGCTAATGTAACCGTAAAATTTTAAAAGGGTTTGGTCTTAAAACTGATTTAGGTTGGTTGGAATAGATAAATAACATTATTTTATAAGCAGGTTTGGGGTGTCTACTTGTAGTAAAATAGACGAGTTGTGAATTTAAATAGAGCACTTTTGATAAATCTCTTGTGAAAACACTACGAAGCCATTTTTTGGAATAAACTAAGAAATCTTTTGGGACGATCATTGATGTATTTGTATTTAGAGAGATAGAGGACTTTAGGCTGATTCTTTAAGGTTGACAAAGCGTCAGATAACTTGCTTTGTAAGATTCTAAAAGATTTATCCACAATCTCTAACGGGAGGTCTTATTTTAAATATTGATAAATGATAAATGATTAATGATTTTTATTTTGTAAATAGGTTTTTACAAACTCTTTTACACGTCAATTTTTTTTTCGTCTTTTGATACTAGATGAGGCCGGTGTTTCCTAGCTGACTACTCTGAGAAGAAATACCGAAACAAACTCAGAGGTCAAAGTCTGTTTTAAAGTCCATACACAAACATGTAATGGTCAAATTGCTTCTATTATAGGGACGAAGCCTACTTAGGCCATGGGTTGACTTCTTAAAAGGAGTCTGGTGGTTATGTAATTCAAAGGGCAAGTGAAAATACGTACCTAAGGGTCGAAGCCTTACTAAGAGTCGAAGCCTTACTGGGGTCAAGGGTTTGCGTCTGGAAGGAAGGCTCCGTCCCCGTATGAAAGACAACGTTGGAACGGGGTGGATTTTTTAGTCAGTTAGAGTCTGACACTATCTCCTGTCTATGATTTTACGCACCAAAAAAAAAAAAGCGAAAATACACAGGTGTGGTTTTAATCAGTAACATTTTACCACGCCCCTCTACTCCAATCTAGAGGAAGAGAAGTCAATAAATGGTTATCCACTTCACAAAAAACCCACAGAAAATGAAAAAATAAAAACAGATACGAAGAACTATCATACGATTATTGAGTGGCCTCGCGTCATTCCTAAAATACAATCTGTTTATTGGAAGATTTTCAAACAAATCAGTATTTTTTTTTCTTTCCTCAAACCAAAATAAGCCATCACTAAACAACGGAAAGTAACTTCTAAGTCAACCCCAAATGCTTTCCAGTTTACCTTATTAAATTACATTTTTTTCTTAATACCTCAAAGTGTACGAAATGCCGCGGATTCCGTTAAAAGCAGGCTCTTCTCTAAATGAGATTTTTAAGTCGCAAATATTTAAATATAAAAATTTGCTTTCGCTTTTTGGCCTTTTTCTATTTCTCGACGCGTTTCGGTTAACCAATCCGGGTTTTTTAAATAAAAGGGGAAAAGGTTTTAATCAAACCGGAAGGATATTACTTCCTTGTTTGGTGTTTAAACATACGCTTTTGAAAATGAAATTAAAACACTCTGAAAACATAATTTGTTTAAGCTGTATGCTTTTCTTAACGTAATCAAAAAATTTTTTGCTTGTTTTCATAATGAACCCTTTTGTGGTTCAAGCTTGCCTTTAGCTGTTGTAACCACTTATATGAGTTTTTTTTTTATTTTTTTCTAATTGATAATATTTAAATTTTGGTCGTTTTAGTCCCGTGGAGGGTAGATACGGTAAAAAAATAAAGTCCTTTTTTACTAAAACTGAAAATTAATTTACGGTAATAAAAGTATTAACCGACAACAACCAGCCATTGAACCCGCTCAGCTGTTCTCTTCTTAAAGATATGAAATTCGTATACGCGTCTGTTAATTGTGTCTGTGGTTACGGTAGTCGAAATGTTAAGGGCCCGTCACAGAACCGCACGAGGTACCCGGTCGTATGCCTTTTCGAGGTCAATGAATACCATGTGAAAGTTTTTATGTGCAACCTCTGTATTTCCCTCAAAGCTGGCATGTAGCGAAAACGGCATCCGTTGTACCGCGACCTGGCATAAAAGATAATTGGTTCTGTGAAATTTCAATCTCTTCTCAATCTCCTCTCAACAACTTTCTCCCAGGCTTTCATATATATGTATGTGGCATTAGCTTTATTTCTCTGTAATTGGTGCACTCAAGAACTCAGTTATTAAATGAAGTAGCAATTAAAATTTCATATATTGTTATATTTTCTGAAAACACGTAACCATTACGGTAAGGCTTGACAGCGTGGTCTGCCGCTGCAGCCGCAGTCGTCTTTGGAAAGTTTTAACAAAAATATAACCCTTTTTTGCATTATGGCGCTCACGCCCGAGATGCCGCCGAGTTTCCTATCCGGATTTCCGGCCACCATAGGCGCGGGCTTGGTCCGGACGATTATCAGACGGTAACCGTCCGGACCAAGCCCAGTCGCGCACTGTTCCCGCGCGCCTCAAGGAGTTGCCAGCAAACCGTAGGGACCCTGCAGAAGGGTCGAAGCCAACTGGGGCTTAGGGTCCGCGTCTGAAAGGAAGGCTCTGGCCCTGGTATATATGGCAATGTAGGAATGGGGTAGCTTGTTTAGTCAGTAAGAGTCTGACACTGTTTGTGACGAATTTTACTACCATAAAAAACACTTCTTTGCAGTTAGGGCTTCGTGTGGCTTTGGCTGCCTACAGTCGAGGTTTAAATAGCATCTTTAGGTTACGTTCGGTAACGCCATATATCCATATCCATTTTTCTGTTACTTACTAAACAGAATATTTTTTGACCAGATTCGAAAGGTTTTTCTATGGTGAGCAAAAATCATCCAATGACGAATCCCGCTCTTGCAGCGAGAAACAGTGTCAGACTCTACTGACAAAACACGCCACCCCGTTCATTCTTTGCTTATCACACTGGGGCCAAGCCTTCCTTTCAGAAAGAGACCCTGGGCCCCAGTAGGCTTGAACCTTTATGCAGAGTCCCTACGAGATTTTTTTTTTCCACGACCATCACACAATGTCGTCTAGTCTCAAGCTAAGCAGAGCTTGTGTTATGAGTAACTAGACAACTGATAAACATAATTATATATTTCTTAATACATACATATTATAGATAAATTACACCCAGACACAGAACAAATGATCGTGCTCATCACACAAACATTTGTCCTGGGTGGAAATCGAACCCACGACCGAACACGACACGAACGAACTACTATGCTGACAGGCCAGCCAAATTGGAAAGGTTCTTAATTTACTTAATTTTTTACTGTATTATACAGTAAAAAATAAAGTAAACTATTTTATACCGCTAACATAAATTAGAATACCTCCTACTACTGTACCCAGTTTCTGTTTGAAACTGTGTAATTGTGTTTCTAGTTAACATGCAAATCTACTGAATTATCTATTTAATAGTGACGTAATACATCACAACTTGTGTCGTGAAGTGAACAAAGCGGTAGGCGTTCGACATACTTGTCGTGTCAATGGAGGTGTAACCTCTTGGATATTGTGTTTATATCGGGATGAAAGGTAGTAAATAGTGTTGTACAATCTTATTTTTAATATATGCAAATCCCGAAACACGGAGATAAAATCTACGAACAAAATATTATAACTGTATCATGAAAAATGACGAAATAATAAGCTTGCTTGCTTGTTTAAACACAAAGTTGGTGCCCAAAATCACACGAAAGGGTCGCGGCAGGCCAAGAAGGAGATGGCGGGACGACTTGGATGCCTTTCTTAGGAATTGGCAAGAAATGGCTCATGACCGAGAACTCTGGTAGAAATGGAGGGAAGCCTTTGCCCAGCCGTGGGACAGTATGGGCTAGAAATAATAATAATAAGCTTGCAATGTTATCTGAGAGCTGGGGAAGTCTATGGAATTTGCCATAAGACGTGGCAAAAAAAAAAAAATAAGATGAACCAAAATTACTGTATATTGAAGGTTGATCGCCAATTTGAAAACGCCATTTGGAACTTAATAATATATTGACAAGAAATTTTAACACAGACCCAAAGAGTGGTACAAACCAAACTTTACAAAACTGAACTGTTTTCAAAAGTCCTATGAGTCACGTCAAGTCGTGTGTACACGCGAAACCATGTCATAGCTACTTCAGGTCCATAGACAACCCGTGACGTCACTCGTCACTTGTTTGCGAACAAAAGGGTTCCTAACTTTTTTTGTTCAATTTTGTGTCAGTTTCAGAAAGCAACGTTTCGTTTTCAATGTCCTCGCTTTGTTCACGAGCAATGCCTCTTTTTATTTCGGACGAATGCCGGCGTATTGAAAATGAATTTCAGTAGATGCAAATATTGCTTTCTTCTTGCGTTTAGCTACAGTAAGATAAAAATCTAAACTAAAATCTAGTTTGAACTTACTTTACTCAGAAACTACAATTTTATTACACTAACCAATTTATTTTTTCATTCTTTATTGGATACAATAACTTGCGTTCCATCTATCTGGCAGAATCTTGATAGTCAGAATTTTATTTGGCATAACACACTTGGCAGAATCTTCTTTCTTCGAATATTTTTAAGGCATAAAAATTAGTTAGCATAACTACTGATTGGCAGAACGTTTACATGTCCGAATTTGCAACGGCGTACTTTTAACATGGCAGAATTTTATTTGGTATAATTACGATTGTCATATTATCATTTAATATTACACATAGTTTCGTTTAGTATTATGTTTATTTAGAGGGATGGTGATATTTGAGGAGCCGGTATTTTTTTCCTTGAATTTCATTTGACCGAAATCTCACTTATGGCCGACGTCCTTTTTGCTATAGACGTACTTGACATATGTTTCAAAATAATATCATAAACTGTCAATATGCTATGCTAAAAATTTATTGACAGAAACGAATCGCCACAAAACCGACTTTCCGTAGTCTTGTCTGCCCTACCCCTAGAGTGTAATTTAAAATCGCGTAGGCGCGGAGAGGTAGGGCGGCCCGCGAGCTGAGGAGCAGGTGGTTTGAAGGCCTGCCACCGCGGGTGAGGCAAGCCGGAGCTGCGGTGGTGAGCGTTGAAACCATCTGCGACGATAAGCTTGCGTGGGGCCGCCCAAACCCCGCAGCGCCGGAGCCGTGACAGAAACAATGCTTGCTGTATGCTGCATGCCTGCTTGCCTGTTTGCATGCTGCATGCCTGCTTGCCTGCTTGCATGCTGCATGCCTGCTAATAAAGAAATACATTGACTTCGAATTTTCTGCGATATGATGGTTCTGCTATTCAATTATTATGGACATGAAATTTATGCCTAACAATTATTCGAACTAACAAAATTATGATTTTCGAATTTATGATAAGTGTGTGTATGCCAAACCACTTTTTGCGAAATGAAGATTATGCTATGCGTTGTTATGCAAAACAAAACTATGACGAAAAAAGTTCTGCTTTAAAAGGTAGACCCCAAAAAACTTAACATGCATATAATGATTTTTGACAATTCATTTTCAAAGGCGAACTTAACTCAACAATGAGTTTTCTCTCAGCAAATCTTTAATTGACAAAGAGAGATTACATTTAAGGGTAGAAACCAGTGTACAATCTAAACCTGCATAAACATAGATATAATATACTTATTGAATACAAAATAAAATTAATTTGAAAATGTATTAAATGAAAGACGTACTGCTTGCATACTTACTCACAAGTAATGAAGCGTACTATAATAAATTCTCTAAGTACTCGTATGTATCACTTCAGATTCGAGCTGTTATTGAGGTTTAAAGTTACGACGAAATAATTCTAAAATATATTTAATATGTAACAATAAACGTGTGACTATTTGAGGTAATTTATCATTATTATAGTCATTTTAATAGTAGTTAAAACATTTATTTGGGGTCCTTCAAATTAATATTCCGTCAAAATGGGTTGTATTTGTAAAATAATCTAAGAGTAAATTATTGACCACTGTGGTCAATAATTTACTCTCAAAATAGTAAAATAAATTTTATCGTAGAGAGACCTGTAACATGTTTGAAACGTGGTTGAACAATGGTTGTAGCATGGCCGTAACATAGTTGTAACGTGGCCTGGTTGTAACATAGTTGCAATATAATTGTAACGTGGTTGTAACACGATTGTAACATAGTTGCAATATAATTGTAACGTGGTTGTAACACGATTGTAACATTGTTGTAATATAATTTTAATGTGGTTCGAACATGGTTGTAACATGGATGTAATGGTTGGTATGGTAACATGGTTCTTGATCTATAACTTCCACTGGTTTTATGTGATAGGTCAAGGCCGCTTTCTCTCATATTGTGATGTCCTGTGTCCCAGGCAGTAGAAATATTATTTTGTAGTTAAGGTTGCTACTCTAGTGACAAAAATACTTACTATTTTTACTAAACATATAGGAGGATATATGCGGCCTCGCGGCGACATACAGTCGCACGGACATGCTGCGGACGTGCGGCGGCCGCGTGGCGATTGTCGCGCGACATCGCAGCGCCAAGTAGCCGCGGTGTGTGGGGTAATCGTCCGGGTACACGTGCAGTGTCCGCCACGATGCGCGGAGACCGTCGCCGTCCGCCCCGGACACTACTGTGTCTGGTGTTATTAGGGGATCCTGGGGGAGAAAAAGGGTAATTTTGAATGGAGTACTTTGTTTTAAAACTAATGGAAAATAAAACTGGCCTAGTTTAAGATATTTTTGTTGGAATATTCAAATAGAGTGGATTGATATTGAGTTTACAAAATGGTAGTTATAGTGTTAATGGACAAAAGAAATGGGAATGGTTGTATTAAAATTGTATTCCCATCATCATCATCATCATCAGCCTTTTTAATGTTCCCACTGCAGGGACACAGGCCTCCTCTCTAAGAGAGGGAATGGGCCGTAATCCACCACGCGGGCCCAGTGCGGGTTGGTGGATGTCACATGTCTTCGAATTTTTGGTTCTAGGACATGCCGGTTTCCTCACGATGTTTTCCTTCACCGTTTTGAGAGCAGTGGTGATGAAATAAATTACACAAAGTAATGCGCCCGGCTCGGTTTGAACCCGCGACCTACTACACGCAAGTCGGGGCCGTTACCACTCGGCCACCACTGCTCTCTTTAAGTATTCCCATAGATATATATAAATTGATGATGATAGTGATGATCGATACAGTAATTGAACAAAGTTTCTTAATGCAACGGGATGATTTTTAGAAAAAAACAGACATCCTAATTACTCATTAGAAGATAAGACTAAGAGGGTGAGGTTAAGACTCTTGTATCTTTAATTGTTATTATTTACTTTTTCCAATTTTTCAACATAATTTTAACTTGAATATGTGTACGCCGTTAATATCAAAACGTAGACGTGTATTAGGTATGTATGTTTTCATTTTATATTAACAACAAAACTGTACCTTTTTGTTTACCTACTTACAAGTTTAATCTACACATAAACAAAAATATCTAAATCTAAATAAAATCCTGGTAGAAGATACACAAAGTTAACTTTGAAAATTATTCTAATCGTAAAAAACAAAGCCGTTTTTACGCGTTACTCAAAAAAAGAACCTTTCGGGATCAGTCCGCCATGTTTCAGTAAATTGCATTTTGAAAACCTCGTCAAAAAGTATTTTAAAAGGCTCCTCAAACTTGAGTTCAGGGTCCCTCCAACTTATGAAGCATGCACTCAATTTACCAAGTTCTTACTTTCATGAAACTCTAGCTAGCACTTATAAATTCATAAAAATCTGTCACAAAGACGTATTTTCTTTTACAGTTCATCCTAGCAATAGTTTTGCTGTTATTGTTGCCGACGAATACTGAAACTTTGCCTTTGTGTCTGTTTGTCGGCGAACTGTGCACTTACGGGCAATTTCATCTCTTAAAACTTTAGCTGGAGCTACTAACTTATGTAGCAAATAACTTGACCCATATTGAGTGTTTTTCGAGAAACGATTGATTGAATTATGTTATTGTGTTGTAGTTTTGCGAGTGTTTTTTCTTGTAAAGTTAGATTGAATTTCAATAACCTATGACACAAAGTTCTGAACATATTTCATCGTTTGTCAAGTTTGGCTTTAACTTTTCTAGAGAGATGACGAATATATAATAAATTTATGAGACAGTCAACGGTTGCCGGCGGCGACATTTGCTGAGCTGGCTTGGTGGATTACGGCCCGTACCCTCTCCTAGAAAGAAGGCCTGACCCAGTCAAGGTACGATTGTTTTGTAAACGTTGAACGCTTTGAGTTAGCTACGCTCCAAATTCCTTTTTTCTACCATAATCTCGACGATCAGTCACGTCGGAACAAAGGAATTGGAGGCGTAGTCAATTCCAAGCGTTCGATGTTAACAAAACGATTGTAAGTTAGCTAAAGGGGCTAAGTAGTAGTGGAAACATGTAGGCGCGGGCTTGCGGACGGCAAGCAATGGGAGCAATGGGTAGATCGCCGCCCGGTCATCTGGTAACAGTCCGGACCGAGCCCAAGTCGTCGACGGTGCGCACTGTTCTCGCGTGTTTCAAGGAGGTGGCAGCAAACTGTAGGGGCCCAGCAGGCTCGAAGCCTCCTGGGACGAAGAGTTGATGCGAAAGCATGGGCCCTGTGATCAAGGCAAGGAAGGAACGGGTAGATTGTTTAGTCAGTAAGAGTCTGACACTATCTACCGCTCCGTCCAAGGGTGGGATTCGTCATTGAATTATTTTTGCCTACCAAAAAACAAAAAGTAGTGGAAACATCAAAAGGCTGATTATTCCTGATAGTTTCGAACGGTGTAGATATAAAGCTGAGTAGTCCTACCTACAAACCTAAAAGCTACTTATACTATGTTAGGAGAACAAGAATGGATTCTAAGCTAGCTAATGAGTACATGGTCCGTTCCTTTGTGCAGCTTACCGTAGGTAGACAAGCTAGCGTCTGACCATTAGCCTTTGAATATTATTAAACCACGTTAAGATGCAGAATGTAGAAACTTTAAGTATGAAAATAGCTTTATATTTTAACCGAATTTAAACATTTTTGGTTTTCGACTTGGTTGTTTTGTATTTCCGTTTATTATCTAAAAACCCCATCATTTGTAAAAGGATTTGATAATTGTTCGTTTAATTAAAAAGGATATTATATCTTTTTCGATGTTGATCTTATTTTTAACTAAATCTTTATTTATTTATTACACAAACACAAAAAACATCCCTGCTTACCATCAGTAGGGATCACAATCAAGCACTAGTTTATATCATCTAAATAATACCGGTCGGTCGTAAATAGGTAACGAAGAAAGAAAACCTACAAACAGAATTTAAGAGCAGTGGTGGCCGAGTGGTAAAGACCCCGGCTTACGAGCTGTTTGTCACGGGTTCCCAGCCAGGAGCATTATTTTATGTTTATTGCATCACCATTGCTCTCAAAAAGGGTAAATGAAAATATCATGAGGTAACCGGTATGTCCTTGAATCAAAAAATTTGAAGACGTCCACCAACTCGTAATGGAGTTTCTTGCACTTTCTTCTCCATAGAGGTCTACGCCTTGTAACGTGCAAATTAGCTTCAAATTTGACATTTCAAAATTGCCTGTAAATGGTCTATTTAAACTTAATGATTTTGATTTTGAGTTTTGTGCCAGCATGGTGGATTATGGTCTATTCCCTCGTCTATAGAGGAGGCTTGAGTCCCAGCAGTGGTTTGCAGTGGCTGATGCTACGCTCCTAATATACCAAATTGAAATTTTTCTAAGCATAAAGTTGCACCTTAAAAGAAGTTACAATATTCGAAGCGTATAATTTCTTAACGGTATTGGAAATTATGAAATAAAAGATGGACAAATGAACGTGTACCCATTACTTTGAAATAGCAATTTTCCAAAGAATTATATGAAGCAAGTTTCATATTTCCTTTCGCAGTCATTTCTAGACGGCAGGTACCCAAAGCTAATTATTTTTCAAGAAATGGAAACCGTCTCGCGGGGCTAGTTTCAATAGAAATGTGGACAAAGTAATAAAATTCTGACATGTTATTAAATTATCAAAGAGTACCAACTTTGATTCTTTGAAATAGATAGTACGAGTACAGGAAAGTCATGAATAATTTAATTCAGGTTCGATGTAGGTTGAAGATGCTTTCAAGTCGTTATAGTACAAGCCTTAGAGGTTCAATTTACCCTATCAAAGTAACGGCTAAACTAACCACAAGAGTTTTTCTTAAAGCATCATCATCCTACCCTTATCCCATTTTACTTGGGGTCGGTGCAACATGTTTTTTTCTTCCACTCTGTCCTGTCACCCGTCACACTATCACTAACTCCCTTTTCTTTCATATCACTCTTCACACAATCCATCCATCTCTTCTTCGGCCTCGCCCTTTATCTCCATCCACCCACGTGTAAACTCAGAACTCTTTTTGTGACATGCGTTTCTTTTCGTTTCAGTTTTTCTTAAAGCATCAAGAAGTAAAAATAGCATCTTATTTCTTTTTCCTGCCTCCTTAGCCAAGTTACAATCTTTTCTTGAAGAGTCTCTTTCTAAAATCGATACGCTTCAACGTAAGTATTAATTATATCATAAAACTGCAAGATTTAGCGATGACCATTGTAGAAACGATTACATTTTATTCTGACATTTTGAATGATGGGAACTTGGCTACCATTTTTTTTTTGGTGGTAGAAATATTTTAGGTTGATTATGAAGATTGGGTTATTAAAGTGTTGTCTATCACTAAGAATTACTCCTGTAACATACGTTCACAAACATGATATCTAAGCTCAAAATATGTTTGCTCCATGTGGGAATGGAACCCGCAATGCCCAATGAACCAATCGTTCAAACAATGCTCTAATCATACTGTCGGAGGACATTGAATAGTAGTCACTTTCAAATGCAGATTGTATTATTTGTGCACTTGTCTCGAGTGATGGGCGGGATGGTCCAGTCATGGACAAGTTAACTGATGGTGACGTAACGAGCCAATGTGTTTACTCTTTGTCACAGTGTGTCCACTTGACTG
Organism: Mythimna loreyi; assembly: GCA_029852875.1. Lineage (NCBI taxonomy): Eukaryota > Metazoa > Arthropoda > Insecta > Lepidoptera > Noctuidae > Mythimna > Mythimna loreyi. The sequence goes on from CM056785.1 coordinate 23,229,407, forward strand.
ATGGAACTGTCATGCCATCATGAAAATGTTAATACTGTCAATTGCCATAAAAAAAAAAAATATTATTTAAACAACTAAGTTCTGGATCTAGAAATTAAACCTAGAAGCTGTGAATGCCAAAAAAAAAATCTGCAAAGGTATCTTTTTTTTTTTCAAAAAACCGTAAAAGCAGTCAAAAAGTAATAAAATTCTGGTAAAATTCGACCTTCCCACATTCAAAGGTAAGGTTTAGCGAGTCAGATAGCGTCCCGGACCCCTTAGCGAGTGGTTAGTATTCCGCAGCGCTGTTATATGCAAATACATGTGATCCGCACATCGAGACACTTTGTCGGACACTCGAGGACGCGTGATGTGTTTATGTGGCTCGTTTCAGAGGGTGAGACGCAAGTTAGGGATGAAAAGTGTGTTTTGAGTGGGGAAGGTGACTTAAAAGTTAATGTTACTGGGTTTGCCATCTATTCCATTTTTTTTTTCATTAGGGTGAGATGAGAGTAGTGATGGCCGAGTGGTAGCGGCCGCGACATACAAGTTGTATGTCGCAAGTTCAAACTCAGCCAGGCGCATTACTTTGTGTAATTTATTTCATTACGACCGCTCTCAAAAACGGTGAAGGAAAACATCGTGAGGAAACCAGCATGTCCTAGAATCAAAAATTCGAAGACATGTGACATCCACCAATCCACACCACACTGGGCCTGCGTGGTAGATTATGGCCATAGGGCTGTATCCCTACAGCCCTCCTCTCTAGGAGAGGGTATGCTATATAGCTGGGAAGCTATGAGCACATTAATAAGGCTGATGGTGACGGTGACCCTGAACATCTGGTGTGTGTCACGAATGTGCCACGAACGCACTGCTAGCGACCCGGTCACGACATGTGTGTATGCATTTCAAGTTCACACGCTATTCGTATGCCACCGGTCGTGCTCAAACAGCACATACTTTCTCCCGCTCATAGGTATCTTACTAATCTTACTAATATTATAAATGTGAAAGTTATGGTGTTTGGATGTTTGTTACTCAATCACGCCAAAACGGCTGGACGGATCTGGATGAAATTTGGCACAGGCATAGGATACACTCTGGAATAGGACCTAAGCTACTTTTTATCACGAAAATCCCAACCGCAACCCCAATACCACGCGTGCGAAGCCGCGGGCAAAAGCTAGTACAGTATAAAAGTTAAGAAACTGCGCGCAGATTCAGTACCTACGGCCGCCGGATCTTAACGAGTCTGAAGTTAGGCTCTGCGAATTTTATTATAATACAGATTATAAATATCACACTCAATGTAGGTACTCGTACAGCATCGTAGGGATAAAGAGAGAAGGGATCATATCTAATCCCTCACCTTTAATATTTGTGAGATGATAAAGACTAAGTAATTAGCTAATCATACGCTTGTAAAATAAACGAATATCTCGCCCAATCCCATTAAAAACGAATAAAGACCCATCACATTATACTAACGAAGTGAAACTTTATTTTTAAACTCCTATCTGTAACACAGGACTCGGCCGTCTGTGTCCTATCGGATCTGATAGCATCCATGAGGAATGGATCCGGTCGGATCCGCACGGGTCCGCTCGGATCCGCTCGGATCCGCCCGGGATCTGAGGGTACCCCGCCACATCGCCACTAATCTGATTCCGATACGCCCCTGACAACTTTTATTCAAATGTAATGATGTTTTTAGAAGATCTAGAAGTGAAAATAAAAATGTCTATCTCCTCGGATTTTTTTTCGATTACGTAAAAAGGAAACAAATAAATGGCTCTAGGATGTAATGTTTTTTGAATAGGCAGCTATTTACCAGTGCTAGACTGAATTATTAATCAAAACCCTAGGCATAAAATATTCTTTAGATTTCTTACTATTTTGTTGAGTATTTAAAGGTTATATAAGTACTGTAGCTTTAGTATCGGTAGCGACTTATGAGTAGTAAGTTAGTGGGTTCAATCTAAAATCAGGTGCTTTACTTTGTATTGATTTTTTTTTTTTTTTATCACAACTGCTTTCAAAATGGCAATGAAAATCATCGCGAGGACATTGGCATGTCACATAATATAAAAAAAAATATGTCAGTCACCAACATGCTCTGGACTCTGGTAGACGGATCATTCCCTCTCGTGGAGAAAAATTCTGTCCGCGCAGGCTTGCGGATGGCGAGTAATGGGTAGCAACATCGTCGACACCGTCAGCCCGTAGTGTTCCCGCGCGCCTCTAGAAGTTGTCAGTAAATTGTAGGGACCCAGCAGGGTTGAAGCCTACTGGGGCCGTGGGTAAATGCGGAAGCAAACACCAGGGACTACAGCAAGAAGGAATGGGATGGGTAATTTAGTCAGTAAAAATCTGACATTGTTTCCCACTCCCCCAAGGCGATCGTTTGAATAAATTTTCCCACCACAAAAAAAAAACACTGAAATAAAGGTCTGGCCCCAGAATGTAGGGCTAAAAAGGAAGGGATCTAACACTATCTCCGGCTATGCCCACAAAAAAAAAGGCTGGACCCTCGAGGTGGTGGACGGGGCATTCTATCCCCTAGAGAAAAAAAAAACGAAATCCCAGAAGACTAAATATGTTAATGTGAAATACCAACAAAACGAGGGCAGAAAACATAACATTATTCTTAAGTGAATTAGTAGTTCCTATAACAAGTTCCAGGATTTAGTATACATATCATGCAAAACTTGTGTAACATTAAGTAGAAATAGGTACCAAAGTACTGTTCTGAGCAAGCAATACGCCAACAGTATTCCCGAGAAGGAATAAATCGTTTAGCTTAGTTAGCAGTAAAGTTTAGACATTGTATGAAGAGCTATAACTTGCTGCGAGCCCGTTTAATTCTCTACGTTTTGGGTTAGAGTTTGGTATCTGTTTTGAAACATCCGTACTCTAAATGTACATTAGAATGAATTTTATTGTACCCCAAAATCTACCACATATTCTTACCAAAATTCTATAGCATGTATTGGTAGTAAAGTTCTATAGGTGGTGGTTTTTATTGCTGACAGTGCAATCGTAAGAACTTAAACGACGACTCATCTGGCGCATTGTTTGAGCGATTGACTGCTGTGTTGAGGGTCGCGGGTTCGATTCCCGCACGAAACAAATATTTTTATGGCCTACAGAGAGTATATTGTGCCTGAGTATATTGTGTATGTGACTTTACAAGTTAGTGAACGCATCCACGACACAGATGTAATTTCCTAGTGTTTGGCAACGAGTTAAAAAGAAAGAAAGAAGAAAATAATACAGGGGGTATTATTAGCAAATGACAGTTAAACACTAAGGTCCAGGACCACGTAAAATTTCTGAATATGAAACCAGAGTTCCTAGAACAGCTTAAGGCAACTAAATGATAAATATATGGTTTTAATAAGTAAACACCCTACACACTCTCTCACTTCGCTCTCGTGGAAGAGTTTATTGTTGATTTCCCAGTTAAAAAAGGAAAAAAAAAATCAAATCTAAGATCACTAGCCATTCAAGACATACAGGACAAGGCAAAGGTATTGACAAATTTAGATACCTACAAATTTCAAACCCACCCTCTGGGTAGTCAAGTAAAAACCCCTGACAACGCAACAATATCCTCCTCCCTCGCTTGATCCTTACATAAAGCTTAGACTGCGGACGTCTTTAATTCAATTAAATAATTTTACGACCATGTCCGCACACGAATTGTACGTTTGTCAGCGTCGATTGACTTTGCATAAGGCGAGTCGCTTACAAGTCGTCTTAATTTGTTTAAACCATTATAAAAAGGGGGAGTCAGATTATGAATATTAGTAATTAGTTTAGATATACTAAATATGTATGATGTTTATGAAACCATATACTCAATAATCATCATTACATAGTATAAAACAAAGTTGCTTAGATCCTATGTATGCTTAGATCTTTAAAAGTACGCAACGGATTTTGATGCGGTTTCATTTAATAGATAGAATGATTCAAGAGGAAGGTTTATGTGTATAATAGATGGATAATATATTCAATATCAATAGCGAAGCTGGGGAGGGTCGTTAGTTATAAATAAAATTCGAGTTATAATTTTGTCAGTCCGTTTGTGCATTCCAGCTTATCTCTGAAACAGCTGGAGCAATTACGATGAGAATTTTACTAATAGATAGTTTATATGACAAGATTATTTTGAATTTTCTCACGGGAATAGAATTAAAGAACTACATCTTTGAAAATGGACAAAAACGCCACTTTCTTAAGCAAAATCCATCTAATATAATGTTTTTATTATTCCAAAAAAAGTAGAGCATTCTTTAGCTTCATGCAAACAAAATTTCTAAAAATAAATTTGATACAAAAATAAAATATCATCTGATTAATGACGGCCTTTAACTAAGACCAGGCGAGTCAGAGGCTATTTGTTATAAAGAATCATAATAATTGTTTCTTCCCAGCACGTTGAATAATGAAGATCATTCCGAAGGGACCGGAAGATTTCTGTTAAACTACGATATAACTCACCCAGTGGTGTTTCACAACTCATAATACAGAAAAATGTAAGAAAATTAAAAAGCCTTTTAATTTCTTACCTCAAAAGGTGCTTGGGGTGCCATGACAGAAAACCTCCTCGAGCGCCCGCAGGCTGGAGTTCCCTTGCGGACACGTCCGGAGTGAAGACCAGTCTGCGGGACGGTGCACCCCGGGAGGCCGCCATCGACCCACCCTTGGGCAATCCCTGCCTAAGGGTGCTCGATGGCGGCTTGCGAATATTCTGTTGGGAGTATCGCCTCAACGCGTGTCCCTCTGATTTAGCAGAGGGCACAGCGACGAGGTAAGAGCGGGCTCGGTGTGCACTCACCCTGCCATCGGGCAGGCAGGAGGAAGAGTTCCTCCTCCTTCTGCCACCGCTAGACTCGTAGCCCCAAAGATTGTCCAAGGTCATGTTTCTGACTTTCGATGGGGGTCGAGGGCCTTGGCTTAACCGCCCGGGCCGCGAGGAAGACAACCTCTATAAAAAATCACCCCAAACCTCCAAGCGGCGGCGCACCGTGAGGGAGGTTGTAAGCTTGACTAATGGGTAGCTTAATTAGTCCATAGTGCGAACCATGTATTTGAGCCAGTACAAAAAGTTCATACTCGTGGGAACAAAAATGGAATTTAATAAATTTTTCACAAAAATTGTTGAGAGTGACGAGCGGTCGGAGTCCGACGCTGCGTCCAGCGGGAGCTCAGGCTCGGAGTTGGAGGAGGAGTTGGTGGGCAACTCCGGAAGGGACTCGCGCTCCTTCCGGAAGCGCACCAAATCGGGGGACGGGCAGTCGTCCTCCGAAGATGGGAAGGGCTCGGCCCCAAAGATCCCCACCGGGAGTCGCGGTGGGGGTCAAAGCCGAGGCAAAGGGAGGGGGCTCACGCCGAAGGAGTCCGCTCAGCGAGCGGAGAAGCTTGCTGCGGAAGGGCGTCACCCTGGTGCGGTCTGCGCTGGGGAGCGCCCGCCGCGTCAATCCGGTGGCGCGCCGGACGCTGGGGCGGACTCCGCCGAAGAGGCCCGCAGGTCCTTCGGCGAGCTGGTGGTCGCGGCGCTGCGCGACATGGGCCGCAAGAGGGTCGCAAAACGGGCCTCGAAAGAGAAGACCGTTTTGAAGCACGCCACCTCTTTGTCCGAGGCCTTCGATAAGGCCTTGGACAGGAGTGTGGCGAAGCTGCGGGCCGAGCTCCAAGCTGAGCTTCGGGCCGGGCCCGCGGGCCCTGGAGCCGTTCGGCGGGAGGCCGTCGGAGGGGGTTCCGGGCAGGGGCAGGGGCAAAGTCGGCCCCAGCCCCAGCCTGAGGCAGGGAGCCAGCTGCTGACGCTGGTGCAGTCGGAGCTGGCTGCCGTCCGGCAGCAGCTGCAGCAGCAGCAGCAACAGTTCCGGCTGCAGATCCAGCGGCAGCTGGCCCTGCTGGAGGGAATTGTTCTGCGCCCCCCATTGGCGTCCTCCGGCCAGCGCCAAGCGGCATCATATGCTGCTGCCGCTGCGACCACGCCTGCTGCGCCCAGGGCGGGCCCGTTGGGGCAACCCGGGCGCAGGGCCTCAGCGCCGGAGCCTGCAAGGCCGGCCCCGGTGGCTGGCCAGCGTCGCGTGCGGGCCGCTCCTCCCGCGAGGGGTGCTGTGGTGCCTGCTTCTGCCAGGCCAGCCGGCGCTCCTATCGCGGTGGCGGCGACTCAGTCGCGCCTGCCGCCTCCCCCGCCTCAAGAGCCATTGTCTGGCGCCGACTGGACGGTCGTCGGCGCCAAGAAAAGTGCGGGTAAGGCGCGCAGGGCGGCTGAGAAGCGCGCTAAGCGCCAAGAGCGCAAGAAGCGCGCCATGGCGGCGAGACTTCGCGCCCCGAAATCCGAGGCTGTAGTGATCACACTACAGCCTGAAGCGGGTAAGAAGGGCGCGAATTACGACGCCGTCATGGAGAAGGCAAGGCGGGCGGTGGAGCCCCACCTTGACGAGCTCGGAGTGCCTGGGGGCTTCTGCATAAGGCAGACCCTAACGGGGGCCCGAATTCTGGAGGTCCCCGGCTCGGCCAGTGTCGCTGACATTCTGGCCGACAAAATTAGGGTGGCCCTCAGTGCAGAGGAGGCCCGAGTGTCCAGGCCCACCAAGTGCATCGACATGCGCATCATGGGCCTGGACGATTCCGTCAAGGTGGACGAGGTGGTGGCCGCCATCGTCAGGGTGGGTGGTTGCACGACCGAACAGGTTCGGGCGGGCGCCATCCGCGCTGACAGCACGGGCATGCGAGCCGTCACGGTAAGCTGCCCCGTGCCGGCGGCCAAGGCCATCACTGGCGAGGGCCGACGGCTTCTGGTGGGCTGGGTCTCCGCCCAGGTAAAACTGTTGGAGCCCAGACCTCTGCGGTGCTACCGCTGCCACGTGGGGCACCACGTGGGGGCCTTCTGTGCGGAGGTGGATCGCAGCGACCACTGCTACCAGTGTGGTAAGCCCGGTCATAGGTCTGCTGAGTGCCGGAATGCGCCGCATTGCTACGCATGTGCGGCGGCAGGCAAGCAGGCCGACCACCGGGCTGGGAGCAGATCCTGCGACCCCCCGGCCAAAGTGAAGGCCAAATTGAGTCGCCCCCCGACCACCACCGCCGCCGCCGCAGCCGCTTCTTCGGCCGCCGGCGCGGTTTCCGTCGCCGCCGCTACCGCCGTGGCGGTGCCCTCTCAGAGGGCTAGGGAGGAGACAATGGACTGCCAATAACGGCCCCATTACGTCTCCTCCAGGCGAATGTCAACCACTGCGCCCCAGCTCAGGATCTGTTGCTCCAGAGCATGGCGCAGTGGTCGATAAACGTCGCCGTGGTCTCCGAGCCGCACTTTGTCTTGCCCAGAGCTGACTGGGTTCAGGACCTGAGCGGCTCGGTGACCCTTATCTCGTCGGCCGCCGCTGGTACCCCGACCCTCGAGGCCGTCACGAAGGGTCGGGGTTGCGTGGCAGCACGGTTCGGGGACATTGCAGTGGTAGGAGTCTACCTGTCCCCGAACAGAACTCTCGCCGATCTTCACGACTCCCTCAGGGAGCTGAAGACCGTCGTCGCTGGGTATGGTACCCTCCCCGTGGTCGTTTGCGGGGACTTCAACGCCTGGAACATGGCTTGGGGTTCCCGGCTCACGAACCAGCGGGGTCGGTTGGTGGAGGACTGGGCTCTGGAAACAGGCCTGGTCGTCCTAAACCGGGGTTCTGTCCCCACGTGTGTGCGGGTGCAGGGTGAGTCCGTGGTGGACATTTCGTTCGCCAGCCCCGCTCTGACACCGCGTGTAGTTGACTGGCGCGTCATGGAGGGGGTGGAGACATACTCGGACCACCGGTATATCCGGTTTGACGTCTCCGCCCAGACCTCGACCGCGACGGTCCGACAGACCCCATGTGGTCCGCGTTGAGCGCTGAGGCAGCTGGAACGGGAGCTCTTCCTGGAAGCCGCGGCGGTGCAGGCCTGGGTGCAAGCACCGGTCAGGCCTGCCGACATTGACGTCGAGGCGGAGTGGTTCCGGGAGGCCTTGTCGCAAATTTGCGACGCGGCAATGCCCCGTCTCCGCCCAGGACGCGCCCGACGCCAGGTGTACTGGTGGTCGCCAGAGCTTGCGACGCTGCGCGCCGCATGCAATGCTGCGCGACACCGGTATACCAGACACCGCAGGCGCCGCTTCCGCCCGCCGGATGCGGAGGCCGTAGAGGCGGAGCTGTATGAGGGATTCAGGGTGGCAAAACGCACCCTCCGATCGGAGATAAAGCGGGCCAAAGACGAGGCCTGCAAAGCGTGGCTGGGGACGCTCAACGCTGATCCGTGGGGACGCCCATACAAGTTGGTGCGAGAGAAACTCCGCCCATGGGCTCCCCCGTTGACGCAGAGTCTCCGGCCACAGATCGTGGAGGGTGTGGTGAGCGCTCTGTTCCCTGCGCGGGGGGACCACTCCCCCCCGCCCATGGCTCCGCCACCAGCGGTGTCTGACGTGGACCACGTCAGCGACGACGGTACCAATGCTCCGGAAGTGACCGAGGCAGAGATGAGAGTGGCGGTACGCAGGATGGGTGCGAAGAATACCGCCCCAGGACCAGACGGCTTGCCTGGAAAGGCTTGGGTCCTGGCCATGGAGGCTCTCGGTTCTCGATTGGGGGGGCTCTTTAGCGCATGTTTGGAGAGGGGCCAGTTCCCACTTCCCTGGAAGACGGGAAAACTGGTCCTCGTCGCGAAGCCGGGGCGCCCTGCGGACTCTCCGTCCGCGTATCGGCCCATTGTGCTGCTTGACGAGGTGGGCAAGCTCTTTGAAAGAGTCATTGCAGACCGCCTCGTCAAGCACCTAACACTGAAGGGGCCCGATCTCGCGGACGACCAGTTCGGGTTTCGCAGGAGGCGCTCCACGGTGGACGCCATCATGCGCGTGCGAGCCCTCACGACGGGGGATGCGGTGTCCCGGGGCAGGTGTGTCTTGGCGGTGTCGTTGGACATTGCCAACGCCTTTAATTCCCTGCCCTGGAGTTGCATTAGGACGGCACTCCGGTATCACCGGGTGCCCGACTACCTCTGTCGTACAATCGAGGCCTACCTGTCCGACAGGTACATAGTCTACCCCGGTCACCAAGGAGATTGGAAACGGCGAGAGATGTCGTGCGGTGTCCCACAGGGATCGGTACTAGGACCGCCCTTGTGGAACATCGGGTACGACTACGTGCTGCGCGCCGACCTCCCCGTAGGGGTCAGCGTGGTCTGCTACGCAGACGACACGCTGGTCCTAGCGCAGGGAAGGTCGTACCAGGCGGCGGTCGAACTAGCGACACGTGGGGTTGCGACAGTCGTTGAGAGGATCCAGCAGTTGGGACTCAAGGTGGCACTGCACAAGTCCGAGGCCATGTGCTTTCACGGCCCTCGGAACGCGCCACCAACGGGTTCCCAACTAACGGTAGAAGGAGTTCACATCGGCGTCGGGTCGACGATGAAGTACCTAGGACTTGTCCTCGACAGCCGATGGAATTTCGAGGAGCACTTCCGACGTCTGGCCCCCAAACTCAATCGGACGGGGGCTGCTCTCAAGCGGCTCCTGCCGAACCTTGGGGGTCCAGACGCCTTCTGCCGGAGGCTCTACGCCGGCATCGTCCGGTCCATGGCCCTTTATGGGGCACCAGTGTGGGCGCCGACGCTGCGTAAACGCCCGGCGGCCCAGCTGAACGCCTGCCAGAGGGTCATGGCCATCCGGATGGTGCGGGGATACCGCACGGTATCCCGCGAGGCGGCGAGCCTCCTTGCTGGCCTACCACCGTGGGATCTGGAGGCAACAGTCCTTGCACGCATGCACGACCAGCGCGTGGAGGTGCAACGCCGGGGCGAAGATCCGCTGCCCGAACATGTCGAGGCGTGGCGGAAGGAGCTCCGGCGAGATCTCATGGTGAAGTGGAAACAGCGACTGTCGCAACCCAGCGCTGGGCACACCGTAATCTCAGCGGTAGTGCCCCTCTTTGAGGCGTGGCTGGATAGACCTCACGGCGTCCTCACCTTCCGCATGACGCAGGTTCTCACCGGACATGGGAAGTTCGGGAGATTCCTGCACCGGATTCGTGCGGAAGAGACGTCCGGGTGTCGCCACTGTGAGGCGAGCCCGGAGGACACGGTGGAGCACACGGTGGAGGTGTGCCCTGCTTGGGAAGAGCATCGCCGTGTCCTCGTGGGGGTGATCGGCGGCGGCGACCTCTCGCGCCGGGCCCTGGTTCAGGCCATGGTCCGCAGCGAAGAGGAATGGCAGGCGGTCGCCTCCTTCTGCGAAGCAGTAATGCTCGTAAAGGAGGAGGCCGACCGCATAAGGCAAAGGCAACGGCGTACTCGCCGTAGCCGTCGCCGCCGCGATCCTGCCGATATCCGGCCACCGTAGACACTGGCTCGCGGACGGTGAGCAATGGGTAGCTCGCCGTCCGGTCGTCTGTAAGACCGAGTCCTAGTCGTCAACGGCGCGCACCGTTCCCGCGCGCCTCAAGGAGTTGTCAGCAAACTGCAGGGGCCCTTCAGGGTCGAAGCCTCCTGGAGTCTAGAGGGTGGTGGGAAACTGTTACCTCGACTCCAGGAATAGGGCAAGGAAGGTTCGGGGTAGGTTTTTTAGTCAGTAAGAGTCTGACACTAGTCTCCCGCTCCGCCCAAGAGCGGGTTTCGTCATTGGATGATTTTCACCTACCATAAAAAAAAAAAAAAAAAAAAAAAACCTCAAAAGGTGCTTGTGCATGCGATAATTATAGCGGAAAAACATTTTCAAACGAACGACCAGATGTCATGTCGAATTTTAGGTTTTTCTATGCCATTATGCTAGCTGTATGGCAGTTGAAATGTCTAATACCATACTTTTGTCTGGTGATGTGCAACCGTGGTGGCGTTGACGGCGAGCAACCGGTAGCTCGCCTTCTGACCGTCCGGTAACCGGGCGAATCGAGCCTTACTTGTCATGTTCCACGCGCACTTAATGGACATTTCAGCAAACCGTAGGGTTCCACCATGCTCAAAGCCTAGTGGGGCCAAGGATTCACTTCGGAAAGGAACGCAAGCCAAAGAAGGAACATAGAACGCCTAAAGGAGGAAGGAAAATAGGGTTTTAGTCAGTAAAAGACTAACATACTCTCTCATCCCACCCTAGAGCGGTAGAAGTATTTAAAATCATCTAATGACTAAGTGATTATATGGTATAGATAATTTCCAGGTCAGTTTAATTCAAGATAAGCAGTAACTCTAAAACTTTGTAAAAAAACAGTGCAGAAAAATAACAAAAAACATATCAATTTTCCCGGTTCACTGGGCGCCGAGCCGAACAAGGCAACAATTCCCAAAGTAATGACGAAGCGTCCGATGGCCGGCACACTTGGGTACTACCTCGAGCTTTAAGCGAACGTAATTTCTAATTGTTTTCAGTTCATTTAAATAATTAAATACAAAGTCGCCATTAGACTGCTTTTCCATTAAAGATGTTTTAAAGCTAAGCGGTGCCTGAAAAATGTGTGACAGTTTTTGTCACACAACTGACACATTTTGGCAAAAATATGTGACAGAAACTGTCACATCTGACACATTTTGGCAAAAATGTGTAACAGCAAATGTCACATCTGACACATTTTGGCAAAAATGTGTAACAGAAATTGTCACATTTGACACATTTTGGCAAAAATGTGTAACAGAAACTGTCACATCTGACACATTTTGGCAAAAGTGTGTGATAGAAACTGGCATATTTTTTTCTGGCACCGCTACTAAAGATGTGCAAGGAATTGACGCAGTGCGAAAATACAGTGAAACGGTGTACCTATAGCTGAGAAATACGAGGATGTGCAGTAATAATCATTTATTTTATTTGTTGAACATAGATAAGAAGGTCTATAAGTGTAATATTGATAGTGCAACAAGACTATGTATTGGACTCTTAAGATTTGCGGGGGTACACACATTCTTAGCTCACATCTTCTTCACACATTCCTAGCTTGCATTCTGTTTTCTTGATATGCAAAATAACTTATTCTGTTAATCTTTTTCCACTAGAACTGTGCTAAGTGAGGAAAACGAACGGAATTTACTGATTAATGTTTTCCTCGTAACCTCGCTCATCTTTAAAGGAAAAGCATCCCTGTACAAAAGTAAATTCCTCATTATCGTTTTCGTAGTAATGTTTAATTTCCTTTATTGGGGCCGCTTCCTCATAATCTGAACAAAAGGTCTCTAAAATTAATGAGATTTTTTGATGATTGGCTGTTTTATTAATGTAACATTGACTGATGGGGTTGTTTTGGCGTGAAATTGAGAATGGTTTTGTTCAATTATGTATTGACTGGCTTTTTAGGTTCCTGGTTGATTGAAAAGGAAATTGAAGAAGGTATTCACGAAAAAATGCCAATCTACGCTAATATAATAAAGAGGTAAAGTTTGTTTTTTTTTTTGTTTCTCTGAGGTAATCTCTGGAAGTACTAGTTCGTTTGCTAACATTTTTGCACCAATAGAAAATTGTTATATTCTTGAACGACATAGGCTATTGGCATATTTAATGTAAGTGGGTGAAGCCACTGGCAAAAGCTAGTAATATGATTGATTATTGACCAGAACAGGTATCGTATTTTATTTAACGTTATTGTTTATGAGTTTTTTTTTTATGGTAGGTAAAAATCATCCAATGACGAATCCCGCTCTTGGGCGGGGCGGAAAACAAGTGTCAGACTCTTATTGACTAAACACCCTACCCCGTTTCTACACCGCCATACATACCAGGGCCAGAGCCTTTCTTTTCAGACGCAAACCCTTGGCTCTAACGCAAACCCTTGGCCCTAATGTTTATGAGTTTTATAAAAACCTCCTGAAATTTTGTGCTAATTCAAAACTGCGCCGTATTCCTCGACAGGTTTTTGACTAGTGTACCTAAAGCATACTCACGTTTGTCATGTATGTCGAATCCGTCCCGTCCGGGTACAGAACTTTTTTTCGAGATGTACTTATAAAATCTAAATATAGGGTGTCCGAATCCAATGTACGACACCTACAAAACGTTTCTATCAACATTTTCTCTCGTGTAACGATTCAATTTATTCCATATCTTATAAGATTCGACAGATCCTGAGTTATCTAAAGGAACATGTCAGCACCAATATTTTATTCTGAAGACCGAATATTTGTTTCTACAGGTATGTATTAGGAGTGGGACACCTAAAACAATGAGAAAATTTGATGATAAAACGCGACCAAAACTAACATGTTTTTAGAGAAAAATAGATAAAAATTTAGTAGTTGATATCTTTACAAAATTGTATAAATTTGATATTATTACACAAAAACGTCTGATAACTTTCAATAGACGAAAATATTAGGTATCCGCAAAAGGTTTCTTTGTAAAAATTATGATGTAAAATGGTATTTATATTACCTACCTAACGGCACAATGTGTGGATTCATTAGTGCTACCTCAGTAAAATGAAGTTGGTCACTGGAAAATAAACTGTGGAAAGCCAAATGAAAGAAAAAACCAACAGATATTTCAACAATAATATTTATAGCAACATCTATGGCGCCAAACTGGTAATCCCGACATGTATCTTTCACAGAGCCAGTGAGGAGCTGCCCGCAAAGGACATACGTCATCTGTTACGCAGCCCATTCTACACAACCACCGATTTCATCACTGCTTATCATCAGGCGGGATCGTAGTCAAGCATTAGTTTATAGCAAATTTAAAAAAATCCATCTAGACTTTACAGGATACGAGGCCCATAGCACAGCAGTACCGGTTGCCGAATACTATTCCGACGAAATTGATTTAGAGTCCATCGGCACGAAAAGAAGAACAACTATATAATTAAACAGCAATTACTTACTTATATAAATAACGTAATAAATTCTTACAAGGATATAATCTAGGGAATACATTAATCTTCTAATTCACTTCGCAGTCTTACGTACGACTCTATTAAAAGTTTCAGCGGAATATTTTAATAACTAATGCTATTAGCAAGTCAGTACTAAGAATTTATGAAACAAACTACAAGTATATTAAAGCTATTTCCATGTAAAAACATTTAAAAAATACTTTAGCACTGATTTGATCAAAGATCAAAAGGCTTTGGTTGATTTCGTTACTTACTGTGCTATTGGAATTAAAATGTTATGATTATAAACCTAAGATTATTCGAAGATCAGATAATATCAAAGAAACTCCATGGTCCCTAACATCCACAGATAAGAAACAGAAATAGAATTCTTTCATTCGTCCATACAGTCTTTGTTCGAAACAACGTTCCGTTTCTTTAAATATTAAAAGATCAACTTACTGTTTGGTACTTGCTTTCGTTTTGTCTTCATTAATCAGTTCTTTGAAATGGTTGTAAATAATTTAGTTAAAAATACGAAGCTACTTCGTGTTATTAATAAGCAAAGAAAATACTTAAAGTGCCAACTCCATCCGTGCTGTTGTTTTTTCAAAATGGCTGCGGTTCAGCGTGCTTCCGCTTGCCTTTTATAAAAAAAAAGTTTTTACGCAAGCAACATATTAACTCAGATCCGGCCATAACACGTTAAGTAATATAAAAAATGAATACACTCTAATGATGACGGATGAGGTTTGTAAAAAGCAAAAAATATCATCTCCGCTGGAATTTCTAAGGGAAAAATATTCAGATATTTTCCAGTCTTTTAACATCACCTTTCAGAGGATCGTGACAAATCGATGTGCTGTCGGTGACTTCAACGTTCTCGCACTTTGAGAAGAAAATCCGCGTATCAAAATTCTGTGCGCGAAGGGACTCATCACATATAATTTATATAAAGTCTATGCGTCGATCAATGACAAACATATACATTTGAATTTGGATTCCTAAAACTGGTTGAAGATGTGATAGGCATAAAAATTTATATTATAGCATTTTAGATATACTTATGTATATTTTACGAGGGACCTCAATCAAAGAGGGTAGAGATAGGAGGCGGAAACTGGATTAAATTGCAATGTGTTATTTATTTGCATTGTGGGTGCCTGTCGAGAGTTTCGGCGTGCGGTCTGTATATCCTTACTTTTGGAAGATTGATGATACCGTAGCGTAGCTTACTGTTTTAATTTCAAGAATGATAAATTGTGTGTGTGGATTGTACATGCGAGTGCTTAGTGGAATACTTGCTGTGTTACTAATGGAGGAAAGGAAGTGCATTGTGGAGGAGTTGTTACGATTAATGTTCCATAATGTTGGCTTTGTAATATCTCGTACAGTTCATACAAGTTGTGAAGAAGTGAATAAGTTCATTTGGTTATATACATTTCATTGCATCACTGCTTGCACTAGTTTACATCAATTAAAAAACACACTACTTGTGAAGTATAGGTAGAAGTATTTTTTTTATTTATGATGAAATTAAAATATGCTGAATTTGAAATTGAAATATTTTGCAGCCTGACTGACCAATACTACAAAAACAACTTTTGCAACCAAATATGAAAGCTGTAATCTGAAAATTTAATAACACTGCAATTCAATATAACCCAAACAAAAATATTAAAATAGAGCTACACAAACAAAACAAAACGCTCTTAAAAGTTCAAAAACCAGAAAAAGGGTTTTAGAAAACCAAGTTCCATTTACAACTAAACATTTTAACCGAATCACACAAATTCAGTCCTCGACGTGTCTATAATCTTACGTCACAACGGCACATAGGTAGGTAATCAAGTTAGGTCTAGACCCAGACTCAGTTAGTACACCTAACTTAATTGTGACCAACACAAACCAGGAGATAAATGCATTACAGAGAAGAATTTAGAGAAGCTACCGTTTCTAGCGACTGATATTATTGTGATTGGATTAAATAATAGAAGTTTGTTTATATATAATTTTTAGTTTCAGAATTTTAGATACTGTCTAATTTATGTTTTTTTTTTTTTAAGGTCATCATTTGATTACTTTAACTACTCTAAGGCAATGCGAGAGTTCCCGCCCCAAACACATACACACCTGTATGTATTTGGTGCGGGACGTTGTTGTGTATATTTGGGGTAGGATGTTGTTGCTGTCGTTTTTTGTTATTTCTTTTTAATTAGGTATAGTTTCTCATTCATCATCACTGGTTTTTCATTGTATGTTCTTTTTAATTCTTTTTTCTTTTGGTCTGATTAAAACCCACTTTTATGTTCTTTCTTTGCGTTCCAGGATCTTAGGGTTCCCTTTCGGACTTCCCATGGTTCTTGTTTCTGTCTGTAATTCTGGGAGTTCATCATTTGCCTAACCTTTTCGTAACTAACTTGGGGCATTAACCAGTCTTAAAGGATCTGGCTTTCATGTAAATCTTATGTGGTTTGACTGCTTATCAGACCTCCGCAACCCAGTTATTGTTCAAGACGATACTTCTATATATAGAAATACGAATACAAGACGAAACTTCTTGAACAACCTGATGGTCAAACTTTCCAGCGTCTGACTTTCTGTAAAGACAGTCAAAGATCTTAGCACATTTCCTAGGACAACTACATACAGCTTTGATGCAGAGGCACTATTTAAGGTGGTACCTATTTTGCGAAGGGCAAAGAAGGAACGGGGTGTGGTATTTAGTCAGTAAGAGTCTGATACTGTTTCCTGCTCCGCCTAAGAGCGGGATTCGTCATTAGATGATTTTTGCCCATCATAAAAAGGTGGTACCTATTTCAATGATAAGTAATATAGAAAGTGCAATATAATATTGAGTGTATTTGAAAAGTTTTGCAATATATAATTATCCAGTATTCATTCTTATAGTAAGTAATAAATCCACAATAGTTTGATATTACGACATTTTTCCGCAACACAAAGTTAGTAGGTGTTCCAGGAAAATATACTTACTCGATAAAAGAATACTATGATGTGCCTGTTGCTCAGTTTAATCTTAATATCTGATGAATCATTGAGTGTTTAGATGTAATCTAATATTGTAAATTTCTATTGTTGATGTTCTATTGAATATCACTTTTATAATAGATTATAATATTAGTATAGATACTAGCAGATTTACAAGAGTTATATATCAAAAAACCTTTTCAATCGTATTAACATAGTTTTAATAAAAATAATCTATGTTACTTGAAGGCTTGAACTACTTAAGACTAAGAGAAGGTAATGATTTAGGATCAGCCTAAGTCCTCCCATAGGTGACCTATTGTGAAATATACTTATACTGTACCTAAATATATTTATTTTGAATGCACCTATCATTATTGTCCTATACCATTCTTGAATACCTGGTAGAAAACGTCTATGGGCCGGGACACATAAACACGATACGACGTCGGGTCGTACACGTTTCACGATGCGATGTCGCATCGTAGGAATCTACGACGAGCATCGTAAAAATCTAAATCGCGACATCGTAACGTGCCACGATACACGGCACGAAGCCGTCGATACAATGCAGGGTGAATTGTCGAAGTTAATTTCGAGAAATGGACCGCACTAGACGCGTCCTGCTCCTGCTGTTGTTAAGATAACGGATAAAGAAAAGACAGAAACTCGGAAGATGCTGGATCCATCCATTTCTTTTAATCATGAATAACGGAAGCCGTGTATCGTGGCACTTTATGATGTCACGACGTAGTTTTTTACGATGTTCGTCGTAGATTCCCACGGCGGCACATCGTGGTACGATACGATGTCGTATCGTGTTTATGTGTCCGAGCGCTAAGGCTTTAATTCTATTTTTGTCCCTTTGTGTTACATGAAGTTTTAATAAATTAATAAACATAAAATATACAGTGTAAATTCTACTATGGTATTAATTCCTTTAAACCCTTTTGTTTAAAATAAACAAGGAAATTGACCGCATCAAAAACATGAACATTGTTATGTTCCGAGAAATAAAACCCCTCTTGGACTGCAAAAATCTAATTTATTTGAAGCCCATTGAGGATTGTCATAAACTTTGTAAACGTTTACCGCAGTTATAAAGTTAAGATTGTTTGTCTTTCCTGTTAGAGATAGCCTTTCCTTTTCCGACCTTCTACAATTCAATTATTCTAAGACTAAGTTTGTCTTCCTTCGTCGGTGGATCTGTTTAAGTGTTTCATTAATAATAAATTGGTATGTAAACCTAGGTTAGAATAAATCTTGATTGTACTGACAACGCCAAAAAAAGATACCGAATACAGAAAACAAGTGGTAGAAAAAATTTTACCTACAAAGTCGTAATGGATGTATCATTACAGTATTTTAGGTCAAAAGGGTTAGTTTTTAGATCCAGTAAAGGTATATAATTATGTCAAAAGAAATTAGATAAATGTGTTAAGACAAGCACGAAAGAAGATTGATTGTACCTGATATTTCGAAATGAAACATAAATGTGTTGCATCATATTAATAAAGATATACTTAATACTAAAGCGGTCAAGGAAGTGTCAAAAATAATGAAAGGTATATGGAAAGTTATTGAATAATTCATAAAGATGAATAACAAAGATAATAATAGTGTAACATTAATAAAACAAATAGAAGCCAAAGGTCACACGTGTTTCGAAGAAGTCTTTCTAAATGACGTACATTAATATATTAGACCCGAAGTAAAGAAAAGTATTATAATTAAGGAAAGTCTTTTAGTACAAGGCGACGAAGTAATGAATAAGATATATAAATCACATTTATAAGACTTTTATAAGGTAGTTAAGCTTGTTATAGCTGTGTCTAATACCGCAAATACAATTTTCGATTCAAGGTAGAATTTTTAGAATTTAACAGAAGACGTAATAACGTTTTGAGTTAAATATTGTAGAAGAAAAAAATTTCGAAAGAAAAAATCTTTAGAATTTTTGTATATCCAGCTAAAATCATATACATAGAGATGTTCTAATAATAAATGCAGTACAAGTCTGGCATAGGACATCGCATTTGAAATCACGACATCACCTTTCATTCCGATGCTCCATTTCAGAAGTAAAATCTCACCACAGTCAAGAGCCCTCTCTTTAACGGAGTCCTGCCTTTAAAAATATATCACCAAATTCTTTTATACGAAATCAAATACACCGGCTTTCGGAGCGCCAGGGCTGACAAAAGGCGAACGTAGACGCCGATACCGAGGTCTGAAAGGAAAAATTGTTAGCCCAACAATGGAGAGAAGAAATTAAAATAATTTCTAGCACAACAGGTCGTTTGAGCCGTGAATAGATCGTGTAATTTGTTTGATAAATGTGTCCGAAGTGAGGCTTTCTGTCTGATGAATGATTCCGTTACTACAGGTGTTCTGTCATTTATTATGGAGACGACATGTCATGGCAAAGGTGAAATTCAATTATGGAAGCAATTTTGAAATAAATTTTATTATTATTATGTCTTTATTCGTTAGTTTTATCTTACGTAATACATATTTAATATTTCTTTGAAAAAAAAACATTTAAAAACAATTTTATCCTATACTGGTGGGATAAAATTATTTTCGGGAACAGGTTTGTAGTATTATTATTGCAGAACATAATGACCGTTGGGGTCGAAAAGTTCTGAAGTGGCGGATGCGAAACACACGAGATCGTTAATTATGGTGACATTTAGGAGAGGCATTCCAACTGTGGAAGATTTTAGGCTATAATGATGATGAAACGTATAAGGAAACTTTTATGGAAAACAATAATATAAAAGAAAACGCATTAAGTAACTCCAATAATTCAGCGGAAAAACAGATAACTTTGACGAATCCATAAAAAGAGTCTAAATCTATCATTTGAAGCCACAAAATATATGCATGAATTCATTGCAAACCGTGATGACGTATTTAGAACGCTTCTAAAGTAAATATAAAGTTTCAACAATTCAGGTTATACTTTGCCATTGGAGTGACATCAAGTAGCGTCAGCTTTCGAACGCGAATGGCTATAGGTTTCCAATAAAATAAATAGCTCGCTGGTTATACCTGTAAACTTGGCTTTTACGAACCGAGAGCTATATTTATTTCAAGATCGATAAGACCTAACCACAAATGTAATTCGTTATTCTGCGGGTTTAGACGTCTGGAGAAGTCGAGAACTGTCGTGGGTTTAAGAATTTCAGAGGGTTTCTCAGACAATTTGTAATTTAAAGTACATTATGTGGATGTGTAGGTTTTTTAGAATAGGAATTTTGGCCGTGATGACATAAATTATTGTATAAGCGGTAATTACAGTTACCTTGTTCACACTTGACTGACTAATTGTTGTATTTTGTGTGGTTGTTTTATGTGTGTATGTATGTGCGTCTATTTTGGGCAGAATAAAAATTGTTTTCTTTCTTTTTCTTTCTTTAATCAAAGAACAATAGGTGTGCGAGCGACTGCGTTCGACTGGGGCTTAATCAATTAAATTGCAGTAGATGGTGTATATATGTATATACTTTTTGTAATGCATCCTCCAAAGCAATAGAGCTCCTTTGTAAGATGTTTAAAATTTTGTACGCATTTATATGTCTCAAAAGAAATTTCAATCAGGAATGTTTTGGACTCAACAAAAGCCATATTTAGTTGTTTTTTTTTTTAAATCTCCTGTACTTGATTCGCAATAAGATTTAAAACGTAAATGATACTTTATTGAGTGGTTACAATGCAAATTTGTTTTTGCTTTAAATGTCATCCCAATACCTACGGAATAGAATTCAAAATCATTTGAATGGAGAGTGAAAAAGATTTGTATAAATGATTAATGTTATTGCAAATGGAGTAGATAACAAAACACAATAACAAAACAAAAAAACATAGAAGCATTATATTTAATGCACCTTCATTGAATACAATGCTATTATGTTTTCTTTTACTTCTATAATAATAAATTTGACGCGGCAAATAAGTTGAACCATTTAAAATGATTAAGCGCAGCTCCCACTTAAATTGACCCAAAAATTGGTTACAGCGCACCCAGGGTTGACCGACCGAAGAAAAACCATCATGAGGTTTTTTTATGGTGGGCAAAAATCATCCAATGATAAATTCCGGTCTTGGGTGGAGCTGGGAACAGTGTCAGACTCTTACTAACTAAACACCCCACATTGTTCCTTCTTCGCCCTTCGCATTGGGACCAAGCCTTCCTTGCAGAAAGAGACTCTCGGCCCAAGTAGGCTTCAACCCTTTTGTGGAGTCCCTTCGGTTTTACTGATAACTGCTTGAGGCGACTTGGGCTTGGTCCGGACCCGATAAACGGCCGGTAAGCTACTCATTGCTCGCCGTCCACAAGCCTGCACCTACGGTGGCTGAAAATCGGGATAGTCATGATGGTTCAACTTGAGTGAAGAAGACTATTATTATCTATCTATCTATTACGTCTGATTTTCGGGTCTTAATCGCAGTGCGCGTACAAAATGTTCAACTTATGTGCCGTGAACTACAATAGACCATTTTGTCCTTACCTCTTGAGGCTCCGAATCGACGAACCAGTCGATAGTGGCAGCAGGCAGCGAGTAATCTGACGTGCAGTTCACCAGCGCCTGCTCTCCTACTTGTACTAATGTTGGCAGACCCGTGATCAGCGGGTCGTACTCTGGCATCACTGGTGGAAACATTGAAAAATTAATCATTTAATAATATATAATATATTCGACAACTATCACACAACGCTGTCTAGTCTCAAGCTAAGCAGAGCTTGTGTTATGAGTACTAGACAACTGATAAACATACTTATATATTTCTAAATATATACATATTATAGATATATTACACCCAACACAGAACAAGTGGTCGTGCTCATCACACAAACATTTGTTCTTGGTGGGAATCGAACCCACGACCTCCCGCGTAGCAGTCAGGGTCACTAACTACTAGACTGACAGGCCAGTCATTGTTGCATATTAAAATCTAAATTCTATAAATAGTACTAGTTATCATTAAGCTATATAAGAGTATCATCACCATCATCAGCATTTTTTTTAAAGATATTAATTCCTGTCGAGAGATTATTAATAAGTAAGCTAAATTCCAGTTCATCATCAGCCTTTTAATGTTCCCACTGCAGGGACACAGGCCTCCTCTCTCTAAGAGATGGAATGGGCCATAATCCACCACGCGGGCCCAGTGCGGATTGGTGGATGTCACATGTCTTCGAATTTTTGATTCTAGGACATGCTGGTTTCCTCACGATGTTTTCCTTCACCGTTTTGAGAGCAGTGGTGATGAAATAAATTACACAAAGTAATGCGCCTGGCTGGGTTTGATACCCGTGACCTACGACTCGTAAGTCGGGGCCGTTACCACTCGGCCACCACTGCTCTAAATTCCAGTTACCAATTAAAAATGTCTCTCTCCAAAGCTGATACATTAACTAATACTAGCTGGAAGTCATTTCTTTAGAAATACTACTATATTTTTCTGTATCTTCCCTTTTTTATTTTGATACTAGCTTTTGCCCGCGGCTTCGCCCGCGTGGTATTGGTGTTGGGGTTGGGGTTTCCGGGACAAAAAGTAGCCTATGTCCTATTCCGGAGTGTATTCTATGCCCGTGCCAAATTTCATCCAGATCCGTCTAGCCGTTTTGGCATGATTGAGTAACAAACATCCAAACATCGTAACTTTCGCATTTATAATATTAGTAAGATTATAATATATATCAGTAAGACACAAAGTTGTTACCCTGAAATCGCACGAAGGGATCGCGGCAGACCAAGATGGAGATGGCAGAACAATTTTGATGCCTTCCTTAGGAATAGGCAAGAACTGGCTCAAGACTGAGAACACTGGAAGGAATGGAGGGAGGCCTTTGCCCAGCAGTGGGACAATAATATGGGCTAGAAATAATAATAATCATCATCATCATCTTCCTGCCCTTGTCCCGTTTTATTTGGGGTCGGCGCAATATGTTTTTTTCTTCCATTCTGTCCTGTCACCCGTCACAATAATAATGTAGGTATATCAAAATATTATAAATACTAGTTTTTGTCAGCGGCTTCGCCCGCGTACATAAAATATAGCCTGTCAGTCAAGAGTAAAGCAGCTTTCTATTGTTGCTATCTCCAATCGGACCAGTAGTTCCAGAGATTACCTCCTACAAACAAAAAAATAAACTTTACCTCTTTATTATATTAGTGTAGATGTAGATTACTGCGGAATGCTAAAATTATCTAAATCCTTTCATATGGACAAGTTTTTAAATATTCTACTCCGAATTTATCATTCATAGTTGGAATGTTAAAAATTTGAAATTCGGAACCCAACTATAACAATCTATCTATCTATCTAACAGGTAGCTCTATCAGATAGATAGATTAAACTTTATTTTACACTAAAAAGTATCAGAACTTATACAAAACTTAAATCTATGGGTATAATTGTGGTCTTATCGCTGACAGCGATATCTACCAGACGAATTAATACAACTAAAAAAAAACAATTAAGTGTATATACTTTTAAAACAAAATACATAACTACTGTTACTGTCCTACAAGGTATAAACCCAGTGTATGACCAAATAATCGATAGCCAAGTGGACGGCTCGTAGTGAAACCCTTTGCAAACTTTTAACTCGTCCGTTATTTTATTGTAACAAGCTTAACGAAGGATATATCCAATATATTTTGGGTCGGCTTACCTCTTCTATGTATTTTCATTCTATTATATTGTAACGTCTATGTTGGTTCGTGATATAGGCCTCAAAAATAATATCTTTTGAATAATTTTTAGGTCAGTGTGAAAAACTATGTTATTTATTTATTCTGCACACCTACCAAAGTGTTGTCTTTTTTAACTTAGGTTGACTGGTAGAGAATTCTTTGTAGCATCAAGTCCACCTATGTACCACTCAAGTCGTCAACGGCGCGCACCATTCCCGCGCGCCTCAAGGAGTTGTCTGCAAACTGTAGGGGCCCTTCAGGGTCGAAGCCTCCCGAAGCCTAGGGTGGTGTAAACTGTTACCTCGACTCTAGGAATAAGGCAAGGAAAATACGGGGAAGGTTTTTTAGTCAGTAAGAGTCTGACACTGGTCTCCCGCTCCGCCCAAAAGCGGGTTTCGTTATTCGATGATTTTCACCTACCATAAAAAAAAACCTATGTACCACTACTGTACATGAAGTTTAAATAAATAAATAAAAAACTAGACTACTGGTGAAATTGCCGTCAGTTATAAAATTACTAGAAATAAAATTTGGGATTTTTACTATTCAAAACTATTTGTTTTGCTATTTACATTTGACCAAACTTGTATTGCAAGTTGATTTATTTTTGTATGATGAATAAACATGCCGTTTTACCATATTTATTCATAGAATTGTTCTTTTATTTTTTTAATTGCAATAAACTAGTTTTTGACTGCGATCCCACCTGATGGTAAGCAGTGATGCATTCGTTGATGGTAAGGCGCACTAGTTTATTAAGAGCCTATTCTCTCTTGCCTTGAAGGCACCTAAATTATAATCGAACGGAAAGACTGCCGCCGGTAAACTGTTCCAGTCCCTTGATATACGCGGTATAAACGACGTGTCAAAACGCTTAGTCCGGGCTGGAGATGTCTCAACAACGTAAGGGTGTATATTTGCCGTTTTATTTAATTCACATGAACAATTTTTATTTAGATAAGTGCAACAAATTTAGCCAGGTTGTGCAAGTCTTCATAATGTGTACCATGATACACATATGTAGGATTAGTCTCAGAAGTGAAACACCGTATTGCAAATAATCACACTTTATTAAGTACTTATTGTTGTATACACATAAATAACACTTATTGCGTCCGCACTCTTCAACTGCTCGTAACTTAATGCCGTTTTGACAGGCTTTGTCGCCCCACCATCTCTAGACAATCCCTACTACGCGTATTTACGTTGAGGGCGCCACTGCGACCCAACTAACAAACTATACTCATGACCAACTACTTTTCTAGAGATAATTGAGCGACTTTAAATAATCATAATTGTACGTAACTATTTATAATTATAGTAATTATGCTACAAAATAATATAAATATTATTTGTAAGCTAACAACTCGGCCATCCTGTTTGTAGCGAGTCCCATCGCTACTTAAGAGCTACTTATTTTAAAATAGCAACAAAAAAAATAAATCTTTTAAATCAAGTTCAAGATACTAATACATAAAATTCTATAACATAATATGTATATAAGAAAGTTTAATTAAAACTAAAACAATAATTATGTACTAGTGACAATATAACAAGATAATTATGTACCAGTAACAAAATACTTATATACTAGTAACAAAATAATTAAGTTGTACTATACATTATTGATGTAACTAAATTAACAAGTTGATGAGATTGTGTTTAATAATCTACAATATCGATCAATATCGTTATCCGATTGTGTCTAACATATGATACAAAAATACAAAAATAAAATACAAGTTGAACATGCACAGAGGTAATTCTACTATATTCATGATTCGACTTTACGCGTATGCTCATTACTCTTCTTTATCACTGTTAGAGCTTTTGTCATTAGTATCGCTGTCAAGATTTCTATTAAAATTTAACCAGGGTTGAATTTTGTCTATGGCTATAATATTTTCGTACCTACGACCATTTTTACGTGTTAAAGGAGTATCTTCTACGAGATACCGGTCGTTCGGTAACACTTTTACAATACGATAAGGTCCCTGATATTTACAGACAAGCTTTTGTGATTTACCATCGTGTGGCATTTGTCTTTCGACGCGGATTAAGTCACCCTCTTTATAAACAGTTCCTGATTTGCGACTTTTATTAAACCTATGGGCATCTTTTGTTTGCTGCTCTTTGATTTTCTCATTTGCTTGCTCCCTAATGGAGTTCAAATTGCCAGGACTATCTACATTTAATGTATCATTTATAACAGAATTTAAAATACCCTGTGAATGACTGGTAATATTAAATCCAAAAAGCAGTTCCGATGGCGATTTTTGGGTAGTTTTATGTGTCGTTGTGTTAAGACCAATTTGGACTTGGGCAACGTATTCGTCCCAGTTTTTCTCATCATCACCATGAGAAGAAGTAGATAAAGCGTCAAGTATCGTTCTATTATATCTTTCCACTTGGCCGTTAGCTCGGGGTGTGGAAACTGCATTTTCAATATGTTTGATGCCGAATGAAAGAACAAAGTCTTTGAAAATTTTACTTGTAAAGCTAGTACCTTTGTCAGTGATTAGGCGAGTGGGGACTCCAAAATAACTAATGTGGTCTTTAAGGACTCTGACGGTTGTAGTCGACTTTGTATTTTTAACAGGAGTAATATTAGTGAATTTTGTAAAACCATCCACTATCACGAGGAGGTAGCAGTTACCCTTTTTACTTTTTATAAAGGGCCCTAAATGGTCAGCGTGAATGGTGTGAAAAGGAATGCCAATTTTGTCTATTGGATGGAGTGCACCTTCACGTTTACCACCTGGTGCTTTATGGTGGGCACACTCCAAACAAGACGACACGTATTTTTTTATAAAGCGACGCATTTTAGCAAACCAAAAATGTTTCTGAATTCTCTGCAGGGTCTTGTCGAAACCACAATGACCAACATTATCATGGTTTTTTTGAACAATCTGCCAACGGACGCTCTTGGGCACTAACCATTTTAATTCATCGCCTACAATACGATAGACACGACCATTTTTAACTTTATAATTTTTGCAAATATCAGAAACGCGCTCAGAACCTGAATCCTCGAGAACATCTCTGATTTTCTTTATTTCTTCGTCTGCAATTTGGACAGTAGTAATCCATGCCTGATCTACCTCCTCTATGGCAAGTATATCAAGGACATGAGGTTCCGACATACATTCGTCGACGGGATTTCGACTCAGTGCATCCGCGTGCAACATTCGTGAACCAGGACGGTAGTCTATGGAGCAGTCATACTCCTGTATCTGCACCCACCACCGGGCGACTCGAGGGATTACATCTCGTTTGGTCAATGTATACCTAAGAGCGTTACAGTCCGTAAAGATCTTAAATGGTATACCTATCAGATACACCCTAAAACGATTCAATGATGCTATAACTGCGAGAGTCTCTAGTTCATATGAATGGAGCTTGCGTTCGTCAGGTGTAGTCTTACGACTAAAATAAGATACAGGTTGGAAAAGTCCATTTGTATTGGCCTGAAGAAGTATACCTGCAACGCCATCCTTGCATGCATCTGTGTGCAGTTGAGTTTCGGCACTGTAATCATATAATGCCAACAGCGGTCTCTGGGTCAAAAGGGCCTTAACTCTTTCGAAAGCGCATTGTTGTGCCTCTTGCCATACCCATACGGAATCCTTTCGTAATAGATCTGTAAGAGGGGATGTAATAAGAGCGTAGTCCTTAATGAAACGGCGGAAAAACCCAGACAATCCTAGAAACTGCCTTATTTCGTGCTGATTATTCGGCGTAGGAAATTTTGAGACAGCATCAGTCTTTCTAGACCCTGGACGAATACCTTCAGCACTAACCTCAAGTCCGAGAAAGTCAATCTGACTTTGGAAGAAGTTGCATTTGCTCAATTTCAACGTAAGACCCCCTGCTTTGAGCAACTGTAAAACTTCCTCTAGTCTACGTAATCCCTCACTGACGTCTTTTGATGGAATCAAGATATCATCCATATAAACTATGGCAAACTTAACCTTGGCCTCGGATAATATTTTGTTAATTGTCCTTTGGAATACCGAAGGCGCATTAACAAGTCCAAATGGCATTCGGTTATATTCATACAGACCGTCAGGCGTTACAAAGGCAGTTTTGTGCCTAGACTCTTCTGCAATAGGTATCTGATAGTACCCAGAAGCCAGATCGAGGGATGTAAATAAGGTATTTCCCGAAAGTTGGTCCAACTGATCTTCAACTCGGGGAAGCGGATAATGATCCTTTTTTGTTTTTCGATTAAGCGCCCTGTAATCGACGCATAATCGCTTTTCCCCAGTCTTCTTTTTGACCAGTACAATAGGACTTGCATATGGTGAAGAAGATTCTATTACAATCCCACTATCAAGCATTTCCGTAACCATGTTTCTTACAAGAACTCTTTCAGGGTAAGACATTCGGTATGGACGATACACAACAGGACGAGAGTCCTCAAGCTCGATATGCATTTCTGTAATTTTTGTGAATCCGAGGTCGTCGAGCCCCTTTGAAAAACAATTAGCGTATTTTGACAGAAGTTGTTGAAGCTTTAGACGGTCCTGTTCAGAAATATCTTGTCCGCAGTTTACAGTTTCGTCAACCTCTTTTTCATTAAACGTTACATTACAACAATCAAGCATAGAACGGTCACTTTGTTCAAAAACGGCGCGCGTTAAGAGAGAACCCTTATCAATGGTAATAATTTTTGAAGATACATTCAATACGAGTACTACACTACGGCCACAATTAATGTTGTATTCTCCGGGGAACAGATAATATTCTCCCCCTTCCCTACCTCGCAGAGATCCGTTAACGCGGATTAGGCCTGTAACGATAGATGTGGATTCGACGGGCACTAGTGATGCAACGTTGTGAAGCAAGTTGACTTGTTTACCTACTTTCAAATGTACCTTTTCATTGTTGACCCTTTGCAAAATTAGTTCATTTGAAGTTTTAGTTATTACAATTCCTGGCCTTTCAGTAAAGGAGTGACCTAGTAGGACTGGGTGTTGGATCACGAAGTCTTCTACAACATACAGATCGATTACTTCATGAATACCCTGAACCTCGACCTCACTCGTCACAACGCCTAATGGTGACACTAAACTTCCACCTATCCCCCTTAATACCGGCAAAACTTTGGGTTGTTCCATGCCAAGATTCAGTTCTCTGGCTGTGCTTATTTTAATCAGGGAACACTGACTACCTAGATCAATATGACATTTAGTATTGGTTTTATTGAGTTTGATATCCAAAATATATTTATCGTTACTATCATTCACGTACAATTCGGCTACTTGTTTTTCTGGTCGTTCTTTAACGTGTGTATCGTCCTTCTCTCGAATGTTATTTAGTTTTTTAAAACAGTGCTCTGCCAAATGCCCCATTTTGTCGCAGTAGGTACATTTTACGGCAGGTTTATTGCACTTATTACTACGATGCCCTACTTCGTTGCAATTGAAACATTTAACGTTAGCATTATTGTAATCTTTTGTAGTATTCTGTCGGGAAAAGGACTGTCTTTTGTCATTATTACGAGAGCGTTGAGAAGGGTCTTGATGATCTCTACTTTGCCCTACTTTTACGGTCCTAAAGTACCTTAACACCTGTTCGGGTTCAGGAAATTGGGCAGCTTGGGCACCCACCCTAATCGCACGATCTTCGACACCATAAAGAATACAATCTACAGCTTGTTTGCCATAGATCTTACACCTATTGAGCAAATTGATCTTCGCATAATAGTAATGCTCTAACGATTCACCGTAGCGAGCTCTTTTGGATAACATTTCCGTAAGGAGTTCAGCGTAGTCTTCGCGACAGGGAAACGATTCTATCAATTTTCTCTTCCATTCTGTCCAAGAAAGTAAGACAGTTGATAAACCTTGGTACCAGGTTTTGGCAACACCTGTTAACTTAGGAAGAGCGTAGTGAATAGTTTCCCTATCGTCCCACTGATAAATGGTAGCGCATTCCTCTACCTTAGTAAGCCAAGTCAATACAGTCTGCTCCTTGGACATCGGATCAAATTCAGGAATTACATTTTTGTCGAAAGTGAGTTTTGGTTTATCTGAATTTTTCATTTGTTTTAAAATGTCAAGGAATTTATCGAGTATAATCGAACCATGATCTCTAGACCTAGATAGCTTACATCGTTTAGTAGAATTATGATAGTACTCACCGGAATCTTCGGACGATGAACTGTGCCGACGTTTGCGGTTAGTCCCCGCACCACCTTCAGGCCGAAAGTATGTGGTTGCCGTGGTGTGTTCATGGTTTCGTAGTGAATGATCAGTTGTGCCACGGCCCCGACATCTTCCAGTTGTTAATATTGGGCTCTTCTCGTTGTTGGATTCGAGATATCGACTCTCAGACTCTTGGTTTTCTGAGTCACTATAGTTAGTACTCCAGTCTTGCGACCTGG
Source organism: Mythimna loreyi (assembly GCA_029852875.1). Taxonomy (NCBI): domain Eukaryota; kingdom Metazoa; phylum Arthropoda; class Insecta; order Lepidoptera; family Noctuidae; genus Mythimna; species Mythimna loreyi. The sequence continues at coordinate 23,259,298 of CM056785.1, forward strand.
GCACTCCTGGATCATGAGTATGACTGCTGAAATCCTGGCCCTGTGACCTGGGCGCTCCTGGATCATGATGATTGGAACCCTGGCCCTGTGACCTGGGCGCTCTTGGGTCATAAAGATCGGAACCCCGGCCCTGTGACCTGGGCACTCCTGGGTTGTAACGATCGGAACCCCGGCCCTGTGACCTGGGCGCTCCTGGGTCATGATGGTCGGAACCCTGGCCCTGTGACCTGGGCGCTCCTGGGTCATAAAGATCGGAACCCCGGCCCTGTGACCTGGGCGCTCCTGGGTTGTAACGATCGGAACCCCGGCCCTGTGACCTGGGCGCTCCTGGGTCATGATGGTCGGAACCCTGGCCCTGTGACCTGGGCGCTCCTGGGTCATAAAGATCGGAACCCCGGCCCTGTGACCTGGGCGCTCCTGGGTTGTAACGATCGGAACCCCGGCCCTGTGACCTGGGCGCTCCTGGGTTACTACGATTTGAACCTTGATCTCTTAATTCAGGTTCACATTGATCGTAGTTAGTTTCCATGTTTCTGAAACTTACAATACCCGAGTTAATTTTCATTACTATAATCCATAATAAGAGTATATAATAATAATTAAATCATTTACTGGTACCATAGAAGTAGGTAACTCGTTATTAAATTGTTCACATAAAGTTAATGATAAAAATAAATTGTTGTTATAAAATCACTAAGTTAGATACTATTTATATAATGTTATACTAGTACTATATAAAAACTGTAAAATTAAGCATATTTTGTAGTTTATTAGTGATCATAGCTGATTATTAATGTAATTTATTAATAAAAGCCTGAATCTCTGGTTATTATTGACTTTGCACTTTCATTACTATTATCAAATTAAAAGGATCGACGTATATGTGTGCATAAGTAATTCTAAAATAAAAGATTCAAATGCTATTTTTTTTTTTTTGTAGGGTGTATTTAGCATGTTTATTTTAATCCGTGTAAAAGTTATTTAATAAAGTTTTAATCACGCAAACTTTCATTATCACAAATGGTTGCTATATTCTGTTTTTTTTTTTTTTTTTTACTGTTGAGAGAATGATGTAAACAAGGGTAAAATCCCTCTAATATTATAATTATACATATGTAATAATCTAAAATAAATAAGCAAAAAAAAAATATTGTAAATGGAACGTATATACGAAGATAAAGTATGAGTTTGTCTTTATGCTCTTTCGCTTTCGTGTTTACAGTTTTATATTTTCGGGTCATCTTTTAAAATAGGTAACTACAGGCGCACCAGTAATACATTTAGTATTTGTATATTGGAACAACTCAGAATAAAATACATTCATACAATAAGTAAATAACTTTCTAGTTCGTGTTAGGTACACGTAAAAACTGCAGTGATAAATATGTATGTGTAAATTATTTTATCAAAGTTGTACCAACTTTGATGCATTTAAAACGAATAAATATTGCAAGACTATAATTAAAAAGAAAAAAAAAAATACTTACGTTTTTGTGGCGTGGCAAAAATCGTTTTGATTTTTGTTGATCCCGCTTCTGAGTCTGTAGGATTAGTCTCAGAAGTGAAACACCGTATTGCAAATAATCACACTTTATTAAGTACTTATTGTTGTATACACATAAATAACACTTATTGCGTCCGCACTCTTCAACTGCTCGTAACTTAATGCCGTTTTGACAGGCTTTGTCGCCCCACCATCTCTAGACAATCCCTACTACGCGTATTTACGTTGAGGGCGCCACTGCGACCCAACTAACAAACTATACTCATGACCAACTACTTTTCTAGAGATAATTGAGCGACTTTAAATAATCATAATTGTACGTAACTATTTATAATTATAGTAATTATGCTACAAAATAATATAAATATTATTTGTAAGCTAACACATATATGTATGTTATATAAGCCATACAAATATTCTTTCTGAGCGTGTATCGAACCCAAGATTCGCAACACATTAGCCTATTTTTCAACCACTGGGTCAACTGCGTCATCAAAAAGATACACTGTTTCACCAAAAAGGGACACAAATAAAAAAAATCCATCGATTTAATTTCCTCTTTATTCTGAAACCATATTCCCCTTGAAAATGTCTTTGTCGAAAGGAAACTACATCTGAAATGTTAGATTTAATACCATTTCCGCAGCCTGCTTCCCTGGTACCATTAACGTTGATTCTGGCTTCCACACGATAATCTTCAGTAAGGAGGACATATTATTACATTGGGCTCATTGTAATGAGATAATGCTCGGTAAAGCAAATAATATTAGTTGGTACGGATTATTATCTTATCTGGAATCGCGTATTGATATTAAATTGTGGTCTTTCTTATTTATTGATATGAGTATTGTTAGCTTAGGCGGGTGGCTTACTACGGTTCTGATCTCATCTAACTGTTGGATTATTGTACCCGGAAATATCATTTCTCTGTCATTATTATTCTTTCTTTCGTGTGTAGGTACTAGGGTAACATGAAACGCTTACAAATGGTTTTTAATGATCTTCTAACTGTAATAATATAGGCAGAGCATTATTTATTCATTTGTTAAGTGTTGTTGCTCCTACTCTTTACATCATTTATCCTCAGTGCCGAGGGTCGTGAGTTTGTGACCTTGATGAATAACTTTTTGTGTAATGTATTCCGCCATTTTACCTTATTTTTTGCGATGTAAATGGCATTACAGACTGTTTTCCTGTGCATCACGGATTTGGTCTAACCAACGTTTAGGAATCATGCCCCTAGTTTTTTCCAGGAGTGAAGGAGTTTTTTTTTATGGTAGGTAAAATTGATCGAATGACGAATCCTGCTCTTAGGTGGAGCGGGAAATAGTGTCAGACTCTTACTGACTAAACAACCTACCCCGTTTCTTTCTTGCCTTAGTCCCAGAGCCCCGGTGTAACACTTTCGCATCAACCCTCGGCCCCAGGAAACTTAGACTCTGTACAGTTTGCTGATAGCTCCATGAAGCACGCAGATGATTATCATCATAATTTTTATGTGCCCTTGTTTCGTATTATTTGGGGTCGGCGCTACATTTTTTTTCATTCTGTCCTGTCACGCTATCACTAAGTACTTGTTCACGTTGGAAAGTGCGAACTCGGAGACTTACTTAGACCGCGCGTGCGTTTCGTACGTGAATACTTAGATATTACGCCATATGTTTGTTATTTCGAGATCGCGCCCGCCAGTCAACGTATTTAGGCACTAAATCCCTTTTCTTTCATATTACTTCTTGGCACAACCCATCCATCTTTTCCATTCTACCCCACGTATTCTTATTACAGGAGCATTATGTATTAATATATTAACTGATGTGGCATTGACAAGTACCTAATTGACACATACAACAGAACTATGATGTAAGGCAAGTGTGACCGAGCGGTAACGACCCCCAGTTACAAGTTGTAAGTCACAGGTTCAAACCCAGCTAGGCCCATTACTTTATGTAATTTATTTCATTACCACTGCTCTCAAAACGGCGAAGGAAAACATCGTGAGGAAACCGGCAAGTCCTACAACTAAAAAAAATTAGATATGTTACAGCCACCAATCCACACTGGGCCCGCGTGTCGGATTATGGCCCATTCCCTCTCCTAGAGATGAGGCCTATGTCCCAACAGTGGGAACATTAAAAAAGGCTGATGATGAAGATGATGACTTAAGGTAGGTACTAGGGCGACATACTCACCAGCAAGTGTCATATTCGCTGATCTTTTATCAACAGCGAACCGAGGTCCTTCACTGGAGACTTCGCAGGTGTACTTGGCAGTCCCTCGCTCAGGCCTGACTGTGATGACGCACGCTTCGGTGTCACAGGAACTGTTCGTCACAGATATGTCTGTGCTGTTGAATATTCTTGTTTCTAGCTGTTGACAAGGGCAGTGATTAGAAGAATATATTGACAGTTATTTGACTTCTGCGTTTTACGTATGAGATACTGAGGCAATAATTATATTTCTTACAATTACTCTCTATCCTAATAGTCTCAAAAAAAACGTACCGACAGAAGTCAACAATCTTATTCTAAGACTAGCTTTTGCAAGCGGCTTCGCTCGCATGAAAATAGGTTTCTCAATACAAATTTTGAACCCACATTTCCTCCCATTAGAGGGTGAATTTTGGAAAATCCTTTCTTAGTGCTCACCTACCACGTCATAAAACAAATCCTTGTGCAAAATTTCATGTTCCTAGTCCCAGTAGTTTTGGCTATGCGTTGATATATGAGTCAGTCAGTTTCTCTTTTTATATATATAGACAAAAAATAAATAAGACTTAAAAAAATAATATTAAAATTCGCAAAATGATAAAACACGTTACAAATTAATTATTGCTAACAATTAGGTAAATTATTCATTCGTATAAATATGTAAATAGTTTTATTGATTCATTTCAGTTAACCGCAAAACAAAAGTAATTTAAAGTTAATAATTAAAAATCAAACGCACATTTTAGTGGAATATGGTACATATATAGTTTGGTTTCCTTTCTAGAGAGAAGGCCTGTGTTCCAGCAGTGGGAACATTAAAAAGGCTAATGATGATGATGATGATCAGCCTTTTTAATGTTACTACAATAATTCAAAGCTGGACTCGTGTAGTTTCAATTAGAGAAATACCTGAAGAAGCGAGAACATTGTAAGCTGATATTTTCTTTTATTGGTTATATGTAGATATGTATGACCGCTATTTAAATTCTCCTGATGAAAATCGACAATGCGGTCGAGGATGGAGCGCTCTTACCTAGAAGTAACCTATTCACTCTTGACTTAAATATTCCCGGATTGTAGCCATCAGGAAACACAGACTCCGGCAAGGAATTCCACTCCTTGGCTGTACGTACAATGAATGTGTTCCAAAACATTTTGTACGATTCTACGGTTTCATTGATTTGTGCTCACTACTATCTTATTTTTTTACAAAATTTAAGAATTTACAAGTACAGGACGGTGTTTAAAAAGTTAGAATAAAGAAAGTCACGAATAAATGGTTATTCCGGTCACAATTTCGGTTGAGTGCCATGCAATTCGCATAGATTATTATTGCATCTATAAGAGCCTTCGCAGATGGCCACGATTCTTCTCTGGCGCAAATAGATCATGCCATTTTATTTCCCGCGGGCGTCGTTTGAACAGATAACCCTTTCTCTCACTTGAATTTTACGACTTTTGCGGGATGACAAAAAGCCAATATATCCTTGTTTGTAAGTACTTACGTAAGCATAGTTTTCATCTCGAGATTTATTTGATTTCAGAGTTAACATGATGTCGTGTCTGTGTCTTTGTAATTGTGAAAAATGTTCAATATTCTTTGATATTTAAAAGGAGAAACCGACTGACTGACAAATCGACGCACGGTTGAAATTACTGGACTAGGAGCTTGAAATTTTGCACAAGGTTTCCTACACACACTAGAGAGGATTTTTGCTAAAATCCTCTCTATAAGAAGATGAAACGGGGTTCCAAAATTTGTATAGACAAACTTACTTTTACGCGCGCCAAGCCGCTGCTAGAAGTTAGTTTTTATTGAATCGGTTCATTAGTGTGTAACACCTTCAAATCGTACCAATAGAAAGAGAAAATTACGTTCCAATTTCTAAAACTAGAGTCCAGTAAAAGCGGTGACAAATTATTTCGAATTGCGGCGATAAAGACGTCCACAAACCGGCACACTTAATTATACCACCTTTATATTTCTAGCTACGTAGATATCTTATCTTACTAATATTATAAATGAGAAAGTTACGATGTTTGGATGTTTTTTACTCAATCACGCCAAAACAACTGGACGGATCTAGATGAAATTTGGCACAGGCATAGGATACACTCCGGAATAGGACATAGGCTACTTATTATTCCGGAAAAACATAAAGTTCCTGAGGGATTTCACATGTCGTTTGATCAAGTGTAAAATTATCATATTGTATAGGGCAACCCCAATACCACGCGGGCGAAGCCTCGGGCAAAAGCTAGTAATAAAATACATCTCGCTGATTACCAGCACGAGTTTTAAAAGCCGTTGAAAGGCTCTTCAGTCTTTCAGAGCCCTCACTTCGCCCTCATTCCGTAAAATATTTCCTAGTCGCAGATTCAAAAGGTGTTCCATAACAGGTGAAAACATCCAACACTTTAAAAATAACGTTTATAAAATTTTATATACGTTCACGTTACGTTTTTCTTGTCCAAACATTTTTTTTGTGGCCGGTCGCGTGATGAGTGCAATATACGGACGCGCGGTGGAACCGTGCAAAACGAAACATATTTTTTGAGGTTTTTCATGTATTAACGGTGAGTTTTTTTTTTAAATTACGTAGAATCCGAAAGTTGTTAACGTTGGCGTGAATTTTGTTTAAAAACATGTAAACTAGAACCTACTAGAAGCCGAAAAAAGCTAAAAAAAACATGGCACGATAAAAACGTACTTTGTAAAGAAGCAAAGTGTGAAAGCCAACTTGATTATCGCAAAAAGTGTGATCCGTTGCGGTTTGGGTCAGCTCATGGGATAGTTTTTACACGCGCCATGTTGTCGCTCCAGTAAAAAGAGGTCACACTAACGCACTAATGACATTACATTGGAGAGATTGGTTCATTATATACTGAGTCTCGAAGAGAACTTAATTTCAGACTTATTAAAAGTTTGGTTTTTAAAGTAAATGATAATTAAATAAAAATTGCTTTTCTAAACCATGAAAGCTCATGGTAACGTTTATTGTTTTTACAATGTTTTGGAGAAGTTATTCTAAATTTCAAATCATTGCCTTCACCAATATCCTACCTATAAAAAAAAGCCTATACGCCTGAAAGGTTTTGGAAACACGTTCTTCTGCGCACGGCTGAGAAATGGAATTAATTGCTGGAGTCTGTGTTTCCTGGTGACAACAACTCAGGAATCTTTAAGTCTGGAATGAATAAATTACTTCTAGGTAAGCGCACTCCATCATCGACCGCATCGTCACTTTCCAACAGGTAAGATAGTGGTCAAGCACAAAACCTATCAACAATAAAAAATATTAACAGAAAATAATAAAAAGATGAAACAAGCTTCGAAAAATGAAATGATTCTCTGCATCACCCAAAGGTTGACTGGTTGAAAATGCCTTAGGCATTAAGGCCGCCTTTGTACTGTTATGTGCATGAAATGTTAAATAAATAAACTTTATGTGAAGACAGTCATAAATTTAAATTAAGACATTACAGTACAAACAGAAATCGGAAACTTTAACGCTTTCAGTACATTTAAAGCTTTCTGAGATGTCTAATCATATTAAAATTCATGTTGGAACATTTAGGCTTTACAAAATTGGCTAATTCGCGTATTTTACGTTTTTTGTGGCCTTAATGGTGCTTACGTAAGTCCCTTTAGGCTTTTGAATTCGACGTAGATAACGTTAAATTTTATACGGATTTGGATTTTGGGTACGTTGACACTTCTAAAAAAGGAACATTGGTAGGTGTTGGTAAATGAGATGCTAAAATTAGCATGATCAACTTATCAGGGCAAATTTGGACAGAAATAGGTGTATACAGAGGAGTCTGGAAGGAAAGTTTGCCCAGCCGTGGGACACAGCGAGACAAATAAAAAATGCCAAATTTATCTAATAACCTTGATTAAACTTGCCTCTTTGGCAAGCCAAGGTTCAACAGTATCTCAGTAGTAATTTGGTATGTTAAACGATTAAGCAGTCTCTAAGAATGAGTGATTACACTTAATAGTTCGATAATTATAGTTTACTTTAACCGTTTTGTAATCATCATCATCAGCCTTCTTAATGTTCCCACTGCTTGGACACAGGCCTCCTCTCTAGGAGAAGGAATGGGCCGTAAACCATCATGTGGGCCCGTTTTGAAAGTAGTGGTGATGAAATAAATTAGACAAAGTAATGCGCCTGGCTGGGTCTGAATCCGCGACCTACAACTCGTAAGTCGGGGCCGTTACCAATCGGTGACCACTGCTCTAGGGCATTTTAATTTACAAATGTGTGTAAAAACTAATTTAGTAATTTGTTTCAGATAAAACTGGGGATATTAACTTAGGAAGCTAACTTAGTCTTATCTCGAGTAAAAAAAGGAAAACTTTTAAACAAAATTAAGGGCTAGCTTTTTTCTTGGCTAGAGATTAAAGAAGAACATTTTGATGACTTGGTTGGCGCTGCGTATCGCGGGTGTGATTTCTGCACGAAACAAATATATATGGCCTACAAATAGATGTTTCGGGTCTGGGTATATAACTCAGATCCAAAAGATCTATGTGTATTTTTTTATGGTAGGTAAAAATCATAAGTTTTTATCTTTGTTAACGCATTTACTAAACAGGAGTAATTCCTTGTCTATGTTTTTTTTTTTTTACAGCGACATGGTGACCATTTAGGTTAGTAGTGCTTACGTATAATAAGTACTACTAGCGAGAATTTCAGAAAAAAATGTGGGCTAAGAAAGAATGGCGTGGGCTGTTTAGTCAGTAAGAGTTTGACACTGTTTTTCGCTCTGCCCGGGTGGGATTCGTCGTTAGATGATTTTTCCCATCATAAAAAAACCCCGAATTCTTTGTTAAGCCTTTCCTCTGGATTATCAACTTTCCCTTTTTGTATTTAATTTTTTTTTGTGCAGTAAAGCATCAGAGTATTAAGTTATTTATTATACACCGTGAAATCTAAATGGTTGTTTTCCCGCGGTAGAATGACTTGCCATAAGGAGTACTTTTGAAACACAGTAAAAATAAAAAAAATAAAAAGTTTGTTTTTACAAATAATTATTAAAAATATTTATCAACTCAAAAAAGCGAAAACAATAGTAACATTACACGTAATTTGTAGGTACTACTAGAGTCGCATGAGCAGCACGCTGTCAAAGGAAACCGATTCATTAAATATTTAAACCAAAATAAGCTCTCGCACGTTGTGATACGTCATAATTAGCTTGCATTCTACAGGTCCATTTTTTGTTTTTAATATTTTATTTTTTTATCAAACGTTTGTATTACCAAGACATAACCATTTCGCTGAGGGAAAACAACCATTTAAATTTCACGGTGTATACGTAAATTTTAATTACATGCATAATTGTAAATCACGTTTTAATCAACTAATTAATGATGGTCTCTTGCTTTCAAATGAGATACAACTGAGAACAAAGGGCGTACAGAGGTACCTAAACATTAAATTAATAAAACACAAATCTAAACTTAGAATTCAAGATGAATCTAAATTATAATCTCAATTTATTTTATGTAACCCAATAGTTTTGTTGAAGAAATAATTTAATTAGATTCTGGAACAAACTAGATTTTCGGAGACGTATTGTGCTTAGAATTCTGTATTTCTATCACGTCTGTAATTTAGCTAACAATATTGTTTGAACTGCACCAAAAGATAATTTAGTTTAGACGTCAAAGCTATAAACTAAACTCTTTGAATATAACTAACTCAACCATTGCACGGAAGCAGGAGAAGTCGGTAAATAAACTTGTATAATATTAGCACAACTTAGCTGGTCAAATACTGACAAACTACTGCAAATAACTACCAAAAGACTGTTGTGTGTACTAAGTCAGGAAAATGTTTTTGAATGTTTTTTTTTATGGTGGGAAAAATCATCGAATGACGAATCCCGGCCTCGGACAGAGCGGGAGATAGTGCCAGACTTCTACTGACTAATCGATCCATCGTTTCTTCCAGCCTTAGTTTCAGGGCCCCGGTGTTCCACTATCGCATCAACCCTTGGCTCCAGAAGGTTTCGACCCTGCTGGGCTCCTACAGTTGGTGAAAACGCCCTGTGACGCTCGGAAACAGTGCGCGCCGTCGACGACTTTGTTCTCGGTCCGGACGGTTATTGGATGGACGGACAGCGAGCTAGCCATTGCTCGCTATCCGAAAGCCCGCGAAATGTTTTTGAGTGTTGGATGACATTATTTACACAAACGCTTTGCTTTGACAGACAACAAATTGATCATGTAAGGGATTTTTTATGGTAGAAAAAAATCATCCAATGACAAATACCGCTCTTGGTCGGAGCGTGTCAGACTCTAAATACTAAATACCTCACCCCGTTCCTTCTTTGCTCTTCGGATTGGGCCAAGCGTTCCTTTCACAAACAGACACTGGGCCCCAGTAGGCTTCGACCCTTTTGTAGAATCACTATGATCAGTAGCTCTTCACCACCCTAGGTTGACTGCCTAAGGCATTAAGTCCGCCTTTGTACCTTGTGTTGCATGAAGATTAAATAAATAAATGTAGGGGTCCAGTTGCTCCTTCTACATGATAAAAGCGTCTCAAAAATGTAAATAAATGAAGCGCGGCTCCAGTGAGGCCGCAGCGCGAATGTAGCGTAGCCGCACGCACGCAGCGGTAGCGTAGCTGCAATCCCACGTTTTGGCTATTGCACAGCACTTTGCGGCTAAAATGAAGGCGCTCTAATATGTATAAGGTATAGAATCCTAAAAAAAATATTGTGTTGATTTTGTCGTTTTTTCATGGGAAATCATTAAATAATTTCTTTCGTTCTGGGAACGGAAGGAAGTGTCAGATTTTTACTGACTAACTAAAATCCACACGCGTTTTTTCAGTTATCCTTTATTGCAAAGGCTGCGATAACTCTTTAGGACAATCTGCAGCAATAAAAAAAAAAAACTCGATCAATGGGCTGACTTCTCATTATGGCACGGTTAGAACCTAATGCGCTGTAGGCTGGATGGCCGGACGGTGAGCTACTCATAATAGTTTTATACCCTACAAATTCAAGTTCCAAAAAACAAGAACAAAACTCATTAGTACCTATGTGCTAAACCAGAATTCACAGGTGACGCCTTATGAATAAAAATGAGCCCAGAATGAATCATAGCTTCGAATGTAACTAGCCAGCTACACGACCAATTATGTAGCTTCGGAGCTCAATCGGCGTGATATCGTGTTTCAATTTGCCGAGTAAGCGTCGATTCACTATCGCTTCAGTTATGAAAAGACGGTAAATTGTGGGAATATGGTAAATAAATTTTCAGAATGGATTCTGCCAAAACTGTATTAAACTCTTGAACACCAAGTGAATGCCAACGTTCACACAGCTATTGTCTGTGTGTCTGTCTATATATATCTATGTCTCTTATTACGGTATTCGAAATGATAATTAAATTTAAGTCAATGGGAACGGAAGGTTCTAGAGTGGCGACGATGTACCAGAAAACGCAGCGTTGGCAGATCTCCCACAAGGTGGACTGAAGACCTGGCGACAGTTGCAAGACTTCAATGGATGCAAGACGCACAAGACCAGTATTTAAAGTTACAGCGTTTACAATGCAATTAAAGATAGACGTCTAATTTAATAGCTGTTTGTTAACAATGTTGAATCTCGTGAAACTAGCGAGCCAGCGCTACCCGGCCGTGTGTAGGGGCACTAAAAGATCGAGCTCTAAATAATTCACCGCTGAATTATGATCTGCTGTAAATACACGTTCAATGTTTCAAAATGTTCAACTTTGTGGAGGTCATATTTTGCGGCCGCTGAAATTGAAAAGAGTTTTCGTTTTAACAAAAGATGAACGGTGTTTTTTGTTGATATATAGCATAGGTAGTACAATTGCGTAGCGGCATTCATTTTTGAATTATTTCCGTTTTTGCGGTACGAGGCGTTTTAGGCCTCATTTTAAAACTATTAATTTATAACAGCAATATGGTGCTTACTAGACCCCGTAACGTTAAATAAATTAAATTAAAGTATTTTTTGCCTATTTTTTTATTTTTATTAGCCTGTTCTGTCCCACTCCTGGGCAAAGGCCTCCTTCCACTTCTTCCTACATTATAAAAATTAAATAATAAACTTCAACGGTCTGGAATAAGCGTTTTGCCTCGTCGTTTAAAACTCGTACATCGAAGACCTAGAACAGTTTGCCAGCTGCTGCGGTCTTCCTTTCCGATTATAATGATTATAATTTAGGTGTCTTCAAAGTTCGAGCGAAAAGGCTCTAGTGCGATTCATCATTAACGATTGCATCACTGCTTACCATCGGATGAGATGGCAATCAAGCACTAGTTTATGTCAAATAAAATATAAATAAAAAACATAAAAATAAAAAGGCACTAGTTTATTTCAATTAAAAACAATACTTCTTCAGAGCGGTAGCAGTTCAAAGTGACCACGTATTAAAGTATCCAGATACAATATTGTATTTGGTTTTAATAAAGCATTTTCTGATGGGTACAACTCGGGAATCATTAAGTAAAGAGTGAATAGGATATTTCTAGGTACCTAAGCGCGCTACATAGTCGACCACATCGTCGCTTTCCATCAGGTGAGATACCGGTTAAGCGCGAACCTATCAACAATAAAAAATCATATATATGTAAAAACAAAACTTTGAAGTAATAAATCTCTGTCTCACTGACTCACGAGTACGGCAAATATTCACCCTTACGTTGTTGAAACATCTACTGCCCGGACTAAGCATTTTACCTCTTCCCTTATACCGCGTACATCGAGGGACTGGAACAGTTTGCTGGCTGCCAGTCTTTCCATCCTATAATTTAGGTGTCTTCAAGGCTAGAGTGAAGGCTCATAATAAACTAGTGCGTTTCACCATCAACGATTGTATCACTGCTTACCATCAGGTGGGATCGCAGGCAAGCATTAGATTTGTTGCAATAAAAAAAAAAAATCTGTACCCGCTGCTTGTGAGGCCCAAGCATCAGATATACCTATATTGTATGTTAACTCAATTCCAGCGTTTTCGCGTAATTTTTACCGTATTTCGGGTCGTCTCGTTTAAAATTACGTTTTACATATATTTTCACGTTATCTCTCGAGAATTTAAATTACGTTGCAATCGTTTTGATCTGTCACGTCATTACTTTTGCGGAGACTTCAAAAGATAGGGATTTAGACCTCCGCAAGAGGGATTCCGACTTCAAAGTCTTCTTGACACCTTTGTTTGATGTACTCCTTGCTTTGTTCAGTTCCGGATCTTTTATTTATTTTCAACTCTTGGTGAGCATCATGTTCTGGTATTGTGGTTTTATTTCATTTTTTTGATTATGTGCATTCCAAAAAAAGCAAGACAAAATGCCACTTATATGAGAATATCAGATAATGTAGTAAACTTATTTTAAGGTGACCGCTACGAAGCAGTTTGAATCAAATCAATCATCAAAATGGTTTTTATTTCACATAAGCCTACATGGGCACTTATAAAACGTCAGAAGCTAGTGCACGGTTCCAAATTGGTCGTTTCCTATGGAGAAGAACCGGCAAGAAACTATATGGTTACTCTTTAAAAAAAAATGGTTTCTTACAATATTTCGTTATTACAGTATTTATATCATTACTAGCTGTGCCCGCGACTTCGTCCGCGTGGAATAGTTATTTTGGGCATCATATTTATTTTTGCAAACAACCTCCTCAGCTTTATAAATTATAGCTGTTACCCACGACTTTGCCCGTGTCAATTTTTGTTATTTTTTTTTTCGACAATTTAGTTTTTAAAAGAACATAATTATCTAAAAGTACTTCATAGAGCTACACCTCCCTTGGGCACGCCATAATCTCGGCGGTAAGTCAAAGAGGGGTCTTTGAGGCGTGGTTGGATAGACATCACGGTGTCCTCACTTACGCATGACGCAGGTTCTAACCGAACATGGCAAGTTGAGGAGATTCCTGCGCCGGATTCTTGAGGAAGAGACGCCCGGGTGTCGCCACTGTGTGGCCAGCCAGGAGCACACGGTGGAAGTGTGCCCCGCTTGAGAAGCATCACCGTGTCCTCGTGGGGGTGATCGGCGGCGGCGACCTCTCGCGCCGGGCCTTGATTCAGGCCATGGTCCGCAGCGAAGAAGAATGGCAAGCATAAGGCAAGGGCAACAGCGCCCTCGCCGTAGCTGTCGCCGCCGCGATCCCACCGATATCCGGCCACCGTAGACGCTGACTTGCGGACGGTGAGCAATGGGTAGCTCGCCGTCCGGTTGTCTGGTAACAGTCCAGACCGAGACCAAGTCGTCGACGGCGTGCACTGCTCCCGCGCGCCTCAAGGTGCTAACAGCAAACTGTGGGGCCCTTCAGGATCGAAGCCTCCTGCAGCCGAGGGTTGGTGCGAAAGCGTTATACCGGGGCTCTGGGATTATTCCCAGAGAAACAACCTACCCCGTTCCTCCCTTGGCTTATGGCAAGGGAGGAACGGGGTAGGTTGTTTATTCAGTAAGAGTCTGACACTGTTTCCCGCTCCGCCTAAGAGCGGGATTCGTCATTGGATAATTTTACCTACCATAAAAAACCCCTCCGCGCTGCCCGCAAGCAACCCTTCTCGCCCGCCGGCCAGGCAGGCGCAGCGTCATATTTTGCACATCATGCGTCGCGTGTGAATTTTATATCGGAGTTATTTTAAAATTGTAATATCTTCTAAGATGTTTATTGAAAATAAGTGATGTAAAAGACAATTTTGTTCACAATTACATACTCTTAATCAACAACATATTTATTTGGAAAAATTATAATATTATTATGTTGATACAACTCTAATAAATAATTGGTAAAAATTGGCTAAATTTGATTCGCATAAAAACGGTTCTAGTGAGTTAATCTTAAAAGATAGACATATACTGTCGCGGACATTTTTTTAGATCATTTTAAGAGGAATAATTCTTTCATACATATTTTTTTAGTATCTTGAACCGTTTACGCAGCGCACGCAAGGGAAGCCCTCAAAGATGAATAATTTTCCCCGTTTTTTCCACATTTTCCGTTATTTCTTCGCTTCTATTAGTCGCAGCGTGATGTTATATAGCCTAAAGCCTTCCTCGATAAATGATCTATTTAACACAAAAAGAATTTTTCAAATCGAACCAGTAGTTCCTGAGATTAGCGCGTTCAAACAAACAAACAAACAAACAAACAAACAAACAAACAAACAAACAAACTCTTCAGCTTTATAATATTAGTATAGATGTAAGAACAGTGTAGACCAGTCAATATTTTACTCTAAAGCACAACAAAAATAATCATAATAATAAAAAATAAAAAGTGAGGTATAGAGAATATATTTAGTTTTACATTTTTTTCGGTCACGAATCATAATTTTGTTGTGTTTTTTTTTTTTGCTTTCCATATTCGGTTCATAATGATCAATCATAGTAATTTTTCCTTAAACGTGGGCAAAGCTGCTGAAAAGTGATTAAAATAATAATATTTTAAGAAACAGATTTCATGAAAATATTCTACGAAGTACTAAACTTGTCCTGTCACCATAATATTTTACGCAAATTGCGAAACTTTTGTTTTTGAAACATCGAGAGGAAACCAAACTCGACTAAGTTTACATAGTTTAATATTTAATTTCCGTGCTTTCACGGTGAGGTTTCCAGAACCAGTATATTTCTGAAAAGTGACAGGAAATCGTGGAATTAAACTTCGCTTCAGCCAATCTGTCTAAAGAATTCAATACAATTTCCAGAAATAGAAATATTGAATTGTAAAAGCTTAAAGAAACATTTATAGAAATGATCATTGTATCACTTTGACGTGGGTGCTATGAATTTAAATAATAACACTAAGTTTTTGACATTTTGATTTCTGACTTTATCTTAAGCTATTTTTGAAAAATCTTACGTCAATGTGCTGGGCGAAAGTTTTTTTATTTATTGTTATTGTAGAGGAAGAAGCGTCCGCGTACTGAAAGATGCAACGTTGGAAGGCCTGCTGTAAGATGACCTGGCGTATTTAGAACCCTTTGAGAGTCACGAGAGTCCAGCTCCTTAGTTGTCCTAAGTTGATCTATACGAATACTGACAAATGCTTGCACTGACTGGATAGGTCCACTCAAATCTGTATGGTTCTTTCCTCAAAAGACCATCTCAGACACTATAATCTGTATTGTTCTCATAAGATTTGACTATTACATGTTTGCTGTATGGACTTTAAAAGAGACTTTGACCCCTGAATTTGTTTCGGTGTCAGCTAGGAAACACCGGACTCATCTAGTTTAAACAAAAAAAAAAAAAAAATGACATGTAAAATTGTTGTGAAAAACCTATTTGCAAAAATAAATGTCATTTATCCAATTGAATCACCCGGTCATTGGACATAGAACTCCTCCGATGTAATTCATCCATCGGGGGAGTTCTATGACTAAAAATTGGTGTCTTTTGTTTCACTTACACACTCCTTAGACTCATAACACAATGGCCTAACTACAGGCTATAATTTAACTCGTGTTGTACCCTACAAGACATATTTTATTTCGTATGTTCTATAACAATAATTTCTTAATTGTATAAGTGGCAAAGTCACTACTAGCAACCAGTATGTAAATAAAATTGACCCACACTAAAATATGGAAGCCAAGGCGTCAGCAAACAACCACGTCCCACTTCCTAACCCCATAAAACGTTATAACATAATTACTGTCTGTTTTCTTCTGGCAACACCTGAAACCATTAACTAATTAAATTCGCCGCGAGCCTCGGTGTTGCCAGAACGAATAAAAGGAAACTCGTTTAGTGTACAGAGAGACGCAGGAAGGAGCTAATAAGGGTGAGTAGATGTCGTGTTCAAGATAAGTTCTTGGTTTACAAACACCTTTTAAAGCTCAAGTTGCAGGTTTAAAACTGACACTTTGAATGACAAAGGCAAGTGGCTTCTCTCTATTATACAACATGTGATATAATAAACACACATTCTGAATGTGGTATGTTCAGAATTGGTTTTCTAAATCAAATCTAGTTGTTTATAAAACAGTCGGTTTTTTAATCAAGAATGATTTTAGGATACAATTATCTAGCAATACGTAAAAACACAATACAGAAGAATCCTACTAAGGAATTTCCCACTCCGCTCAAGGGCGGTTCGGTCCGGATTCGTCATTGGATAATTTTTACCAACCATAAAAAAATACAGAAGAATTTAATATACAAGGTGTCATCATCGTCAAAAATAAATAATAATATAATTTTTAAAAGTACAAAATCGTTATTCTAACCAGCAGGGGCCCTTCAGGGTCGAAGCCTCCTGGAACCTAGAGGGTGGTGGAAAACTGTTACCTCGACTCCAGGAATAAGGCAAGGAAGGTACGGGGTAGGTTTTTTAGTCAGTAAGAGTCTGACACTGGTCTCCCGCTCCGCCCAAGAGCGGGTTTCGTCATTGGATGATTTTCACCTACCATAAAAAAAAACCCCATGATAATTAAAGAAAAAAAAAAGTTTTTTTTTTTTACAAAAAACAAAAAATGAATAGAAAAATCATCGAGGCCAATAAATTCGTTATTCTAATCAAACCCGATGACATTTTTAATTTGAAATTCATTTAATTTTTTCGCAAAAAAATATTAAAATAACGTTTTTATACAAATTAATTAAAAAAAAAACGTAAAAAAATCATAAAAAAAACAAACCGCCAAAAAATTCCACTTGTTGTGAGATGATGTTAAAGACACCCTGTATAAACAGAGATGTATGTAAGTTAATATAACATAGTCCATAAACTAGGTATATACCTAACCATATAATCTAATAAATTAACTTCACTTTAAGTAAATAAACTCCAAGGAAACAAAATCTAATAAACGTTACGCTAAAACATTTTCCTAGTTCAGCCATTTAGGATTAAAACTTCGCTGAACGAAACCAAATAGCGTATAAAAATAAAATGGCGCATCATTATGCGCGCTCACGAAGTTCGCTAACTATTGACACGTTATTGTAAGTAGCCAAATATGATACTTGATGGGTCGGGTACCTGCCAACAAGTTTCACATGAGATGCTCTATAGAAAGGGGTTTATTTATGTATATTGACGGGTTGTTATTAAGGCTCAGTTTCCGTTATGTGGGTAAATTGTAGGTGTTGTTTATGTAAGAGGGTGTATGTGGGGATTAATATAATGCAACCTTTGTATTCGTGAAAATAGGGAAAGGTCACAAGGATATTTTAGAGTTTCTTTATTTTTTTGTGGTGGGAAAAATCATCGAATGACGAGTCCCACCCTTGGGCAGAGTGGTAGACTTCTACTGACTAAACGACCCACCGTTCCTTCTTGTCTTAGTTTCAGGAAGCCGGTGATCCGCTTTCGCATCAACCGGTGACAACAGAAGGCTTCTACCCTGCTGGGCTCCTACAGTTGCTGACAACTCCTTGAGTCGCAAGGGAACAGTGCGCGCCGTAAGGATATTTTCTAATGGATTCTCTGCCTCCTTAGCTAAGTTACAATCGCTTCGTTAACGTCGACCGCTTTGAATTGTGCACAATTCGCATGTCTTCAATTCTTTTGTTCTGAATACGTATTTAGGCGTTGAGATGACATAAGAACAAAAGGAATCGGGAGCATGGCCAACTCAAAGCGTTCGACATTTGGGGGTATGCGGAACAGAGAGAAAAGTCCCACATACCTCCATTGTAAAGGTTGGATCCTCCGACCAGCCAGGTGTTATAGTCTGGTAAGCTACTGCCTGATAGTTGACTTCGGGCTGTCGTATATATTCTAATCGTGAGGAGAACTTTCATTGCGCGATGCAGGATTCTTGTATTTCTTGTGTGGCGCCATAGATGGCGCTACAGACATTTACGAAACGATCGAGACTTGACTCTAGAGTCTCCTGTGACCGCTGATAAGATCTGAATAAGATCACCAATGAAGTCTGTGAGATTGTTTGAACGAAGCACCGTTTTTTGGAACACAAAAGGCAAATTAAAGTAAACGTTTTAGTTAGTAGAAGTCTGGCACGCCCACAGCGGGTGAACTTATAAGATGATTTATCAACTTAGAAAAGGGTAATAATTATTAAGGTCGTGTAGCCACTTTACTAAAAAAAACCCGCTGTAGATTTATATTCACATAAATCGACAAAGTGTATGAAGCAGCAGGTTTTTTTTCGTGATTTTTGAGTTGCTTGGTATTGGTGTCTACAATGATCCTCATCTGTTCTGTATCAAGTTTGTATCATAACATAGTATCGCATAAAAAACAAAACACATTTTTAACTTCATACTGGCTGAATGCACAAACCATGTAAAGCTAAAAGAAAAAGAATAAATCGTCCCCAATTCTGCCAACATCCCTATACTCCTATATTCTCTCTTGACAGACACCTTTCCCGTTCCTAATTTAAAACCTTCACACAACACAATAATCCGCTAACGTATTAAATAACGATATAGTTACAGAAGTTGGATCGTTTCACGTTTTTAATGTGATTTTTATTCGGATAACGCAAGTGTACGGTTTCAGGACAGTCTCGCGAAGTTTTAATATATGTGGGTATTACCGTTATCTCGCGATTTATTTAAATGGCGACGGGTGATGGCGGCTGTGACGCGATAGGCTCGGATTTTTTTTTTAAATATCCCGAAATAGGATTTCAAATGTATCGTAGATACGTTTTTATCTCTTTTCGCGGCGGCGTAATGATAATTTAGAGGTATGAGAAACAGGGAGTAAACCTCAGACGGATCCTATCTTTTCAGCGAATGTAGATTAGAAAACAAGTTAGACCGAAATGACGATCATAATCTACATCTACATCTACACTATCTACACTAATATAATAAAGAGGTAAAGTTTGTTTTTTTGTTAGTTTGTTTTTTTGTTTGTAGGGGGTAATCTCTGGAACTACTGGTCCGATTGAAAAAATTTTAGTAACAACAGAAAGCTTCTTTACTCCTGAGTAACATAGGCTATATTTTATGTACGCGGGCGAAGCCGCTGACAAAAGCTAGTATAGAATAAAAATACTCTCATTCGGGACAAACACAACACACTGGTTACAAACACAAAAACAAAAACAAAATGACAGATTTGGGTCTCAATCGACGCTGTGGGCAACCATATACCAACGACCAAAAGTTGGTTCAACTTATTTGCCGGGTAGGTACTTTGCATCTATGCAAAGAAGATATAGTACAAGGCAAATAGTGTGAGGATCCGCCGCGCAAGGGTGGGATTCGTCATTCCATAAACAAACCGTTCGTATTTTGTAAAATGGTAATGTTATGTATTTTATCTATATTGTAAGTGATGACCCGAAACACAGGTTTTTATAAACCTAGCTTGGGCAAGTCGCTAATTATACATAATGCTAGGTTAATAAAATTTTTCCTTTAGTTCTTAAACAATCGTAAGTTACATATTAAGTTATTCTTTGTGAACACACTTATTGTTTAAGATTCACATGTGTTTGTTACCAAACTATTTTTGTGAAATCATGAAATAAATAAAGATTATTATCTATGGGCCTTAGTTGCCTGACAATAAATAAATAATAATAAATTTTACCCACCCTAAAAAAAAACACCTACAAATATTCTACTAAGGAAGTAGGCAGCTAGGTAAGCTGACTTCAATGTAACATACTTGAATTTACTTTTACTTCTAATTTCTAATATGTTATAGTACCTACAGCCAGCGTCCAATTTCACCATCCAGATTAAACGTAGATACTCTGTACAAAAAAGTCTAGAATATATTTTTACTGCAGACACGTTCTTTCAAGCGTAAAACTCGAAACTACTGCTTAAAATCCTCTCAAACTTTTGGGTTTTTTAAAAACATTTCATTTTTGCTGGTGCCAGTGGCTTCGTTCGCGTCATAGAAAAAATGATTCCGAGGAAAGAAGAAAGTAAAAATGTTTATTTGCGCAAGAGTATGGCGCTTACCATATAATAATATACATATAAAAAAACACAAACATCTATAGTTCTACTGACTATGGATAAAATATGAGACACACCCGCGCAAAACCGTCAGTGTGTGTTCTGCAAAAAGCTGAAACAATATTCCTAGGATAAATACCATAATAATAGGATAAAGCCTAGTCCCTACTAGGCTTTCAACTCTGCTGGTCCCCTACAGTTTTACTAACGTCTCCTTGAAGGCCGCTTGAAACTCTACGTGCTGTCAACGATTCGGACAAAGTTCCGATGGTGACCAGACGGCCTCACGGCGAGCTACCCATTGCTTACCGTTTACAAGCCCTCGCCTGTGGTATTTATCCTAGGAATATTGTTTCAGCTTTTTGCTGAACACTGACGGTTTTGTGCGGGTGTGACTCATATGTTATCCATAGTTAGTACCCATAATCGCTTCTGAAAGGAACATAAGGCAAACAAGAAAAAGGAGTGAGTTTTAGTCAGGAAAATTTTGTGCCCTGACCAAGAGTGCGGAGATGTTATCGGATGATTTTCCTAAGTAACATTTGTCTAGAAACTAGAGAGGAGGGCAGGAAGATGATGGTGATATCTAGAAACTTTATCTAACAACTAGCTTTTGTCAGCGGATTCGCCCGCGTACATAAAATATAGCCTATGTCACTCAAGAGTAAAGTAGCTTTCTATTGTTGCTAAAATTTTTCCAATCGGACCAGTAGTTCCAGAGATTACCCCCTACAAACAAAAAAACATAAAAACAAACTTTACCTCTTTATTATATTAGTGTAGATAGATTTGTTTAGAAATTAATAAACTTATCTCAGCTTAAGTAAGACGACTGGGAAAGCAATCTATGTCGTCCTCTCATACCACTCTAGAATGAGGGAATTCTTTAAATGACTTCCCAACTAAAAAAAACCTCCTAGGAAAAAGATTACCATGAAATCCGTTCCACCGTTACTGTTTGAAGAAGTAACAAACACTATTATGACGACAGAATCTCTTTATCAATTTTTAACAATTACACGAAACGTAAATACTGTTAAATTATTCAAGTAAATATCCCCAGTAGAGTGACATGTTAATAATGGAGGCTCACAAGTGAAGTGACCTGAGAACGCGGATAATGCGGGTTCCGTCGCATCTCCGACGTAACCAGAGCCGAATCCATTGCGCATTCATGACTGAATTATATCGGCATTTTATAGCTACGGCTTTACCGTAAGCTTGTACTTGGTAACAATGAGTTTAATTATTTTATTATCGATCTAACTACGTTCAGTGACTTCGCCTGTATTTTTAGGGTAAAAACGGAGCCTTGCGTACGGCGAACAATGGGTAGCTCGCCGTCTGATCATCCGGTTACCGTCCGGACCCAGCCCAAGTCGTCGACGGCCCGCACCGTTCTCGCGCATCTTCAGGTTCAAAGCCTACTAGGGACAAGGTTTCACTTCTGAAGAGAAGGCTCAGTGCTGGTATACAAGGCAACGTATGATCGGATGGGTAGTAAACTAATCACCCAATCCTACGCCTACGTTCTACGTCCGTACGTACGCCCTACGTTGACTTTTACTGATAAAAGTCAGTAAAAGTTTGACACTAATTCCGGCCCAATGGCCGGAACAGGAATTAGTGTCAAACTTTGACCATGACCATGACCATTTGACCATGTCATGAAATCACAAAGAGATCCAATGATCTCTTTGTGATTTCATGACATGGTCTTAACGTATATCAGTCCAAACACAGACACTATTATAATATTAATGCAATTCACAAGCCAATCATCGTGACGACGTGATACTAACTGATGTTTGCATTATTGTGGTCAATTAACTTACCTAAAGCACCTACTCCATAGTTTATGGAGTATTACGTGAAAAGCTCATTCCAGTTTTATATTGTTGACACCAATTTTGCAGGATATAAAATTTATTTGAGAGCAGTGGTGGCCAAGTGGTAAAGGCCCCGACTTACGAGTTGGAAGACGCAGGGTAAAACTCAGCCAGGCGCATTACTTTGAGTAATCTATTTCATCACCACCGCTTTCAAAATGGTGAAGGAAAACATCGTAAGGAAACTGGCATGTCTTAGAACCAAAAATTCGAAGACATGTGACATCAACCAATTCGCATTAGGTCCGCGTGGTGGATTAAGGCCCATTCCCTTCCAAAAAAACATATTCACAAAAAAAAAAAAATGGTTCTTTATAATTTAATTTTTATGTATTAAATATTTTTAACTTATCTATGAGTTTATAATAGCCGAACTCTAGTCCTCCATAAGGCTCACCACCATTTGCCAAAGAAAAATTTTTGATTAATTTGGCCACATTGCCAGAAAGAGAGATGATAACCTGGAAAAGTTGCTGCTTACAGAAAAAGTAGATGGGAAAACACCCAGGGACAGAAGTTCGATAGGTTGGTCAGCCCAAATCCGTGTTAGACTGGAGACCATAGTCTGCAATGCCATCTATCGTCGAAGATATGATAACATAGCAAAACGTAGGGACTCGGCAAAAGGGTCGAAGCCTACTGGAGCCCAGGGTTTCTTTTTGAAAGGAAGGCTTGGCCCCAGTGCGAAAGGCAAAGAAAAACGGGATGGGATGTTTAGGCAGTAAGAGTCTGACACTGTATCTCACTGATTCATCATTGGGTGATTTTTGCCCAAAATAAGAAAAAACAATATAGCGAAATATAGTCCATCAGAAAGTTATTCGTCGAGGTCACGACCCTCAACATTGAGGATAAACGACGCAAAGAAGACATGTAATTTAATATGTTTAGTTATTACGTCTAAACAGTCGAACAGCTGCCTTCGCGTGTGCTGTTTGCATTCACAGCCAGCCGCTGAGGTCCAAATAGAAACCTTAAAGCCGTTGGCAATATTTTATTAAATTCGATATCATTCTATATAAACTACAAAATATTAACAGTGTTACAAAAAGACAGCAGTTCGTGAAATCTTTTCTATACCGACGCAAAAACTCCCTTACCACACGTAGCTCTCATTACAATAAAAAAATAGTATGAAAAAATCTCGTGGTTGTACGTACGCCTGGAACACCTGAAAAAAGAAAGCTCATTCCATACTTTACATGCTGAGACCGCGCGCCAAATCTTTTTACGCGAAAATTACGGGAGTTGGTACCACAAGCTGCGACATTTTACCTCTATATTTATGCGCATAAGCGTGAAAAAATGGCGCTCATTATTCGTAGTTGTGCGCACAGTTTCTGAGGGCGTGGTCCAAGTTAAGAGCTAAAGCGTAAGGAGAGATTTGTCTCTATGATGTTTTTTTTTTTCTTTCTAATAGTTATGAATTAGTGTTGGACTGCAATCTCACTTGATCGTAGACAGTGATACAATTGTTGATGTTGAGGCGAAAACCTATTCACTCAAGCTTTGAAGATACGTAAATTATAATCGAACGAGAAGACAGTAGTAGACAAATAGCATGTCTTTATATTATGTACGTGGTATAACGTGCCAATATTGCAACCAAAGTAACTCTATTATTTTTTCGAGATTAAAAAATAATATTACGCTAAAAATTTTACATAATATTGCACTAATTTAAACTACACTTTTATAAATTACGCCAGAACATTCGCCTTAAAAAATGAACATTTATTTAACATTTAACTGACAAGATGACAGCTTTGTATCCACCACATTGTACTTTTTAGTTTTTACTGCCCACTCACACTGCATTAAGTAAATGGAACTGGCACAAGGTAACTCTGCACTGTGTTATTACAAACAGCACTTAGTTAATGAATAACTCTGTAAATGACATAAACTACTTCTACAAATTAAGCATTATAAAAAACTTATGGCAAAAGCTATTATTGTCTTACGTGTTACATAAAACGTCATTTATTTTTCCAACTCTCTTTTTGCAGGTATGTTGGAAGAGATTTCTTTACAAATAAACATCGCCTTTGTACCTATTTTTTCTGTTTTCTTCTTCTTCTCTTTCTTTTCATTCTCGCTAAAAACGAATTAAAACTCGTTAACGGCCGATTTAGGTGAATTAGGTCTTAAAAAAATTGTGATAGCCCAGAAAAAAATTTAACAGTTTTAATCGAAAAAACATAGGCGGTACGAAGTTTTCCTGATCAGCTAATTAGAAACAAAAATTGGTTTTGCAATATGAAAACTTTATAATTTATTTAGTTATGAAAATGTGCACAATATTTAGCCAGCTACCATATTAGGGGTTTTTATGGTGGGAAAAATATAACGACGAATCCGAAACAGTGTCAGACTCTTACTGTCTAATCAACACACTCCATTCCTTCTTAGCCCTCATACTGGGGTCGGACCTTCCTTTCAGAAACCGGACCATCATAGTAGGAGTCTCGGTTTATCTGAAATAATGGACTGAAATCAGAGTTTAATTTCTGCTAGCACCATATACTCGTTTGAAATTAATTAGGTAGGTACAGCAAAAAATCATGAGACTAATTATTTTTCTTCTGCTTTTTTTTCGTATCGCTTTTGTTTATGCTTTGGACCGGAGACTAAGAATACCGCGACTGAGGCCATCGTTCAGCGGATCACGGACCGGATAGATATGACGGGGCTGCGATTTTTAACGTGCGACAGTCGTAAGAAAAGTACGACTAATTTGTCTTACCGTTTTAAATATACGAATATGTCTGCTTACCTCTGATAAAAGAATTGCAAGAAATGTTTCATATTATATGTATTTTCCTGTTGTATTTTATGTTCGAGGTGCAATATCATATTCTGAGAAAATGAGGTAAGGATGGAGGTAAACGGGGTTGATGGACTGTAAATGAAAAATAAATCTTATACATGTCAGAGATAACAGTATATTTTCAGTTTGATTTAACTGAATATGTAAACCAATGTCATTCTGCTGTTCTTTTTCTGTATCTTTTCGTAATCCTAATGACAAGATTGTTTTACAGTGTTTTCGTAGCCTGGGAATACAAAGGCTAACTGAAAGAACTTAGGGAGGTTTTAGTCCGATATCCGACCAGGTAGATGATTCAAAACTTAAAATTCATACTCAAAATTATTTATTTTACATAGGCACTTATAAATCGTCAGAAAATATCGTACGTTTCTATGGAGTTTTCTATGGAGAACAATCATTTTTTTTTTCTGATAGACAGACTTCTTGACTTCTCAAAAGTGTCTGTAAAGGTTTATTTGAAATAAATGCTTTGAATCTTTGAAAAACCGACAAGAAACTCCATGGTTACCATTTAAAAAAAAAACGTTTATATTCACAATATTTCATAATTCATATTACAAATATATACACATAAGAAGATATTGTAGACCAGTTGGTTTCTTACCTAAAAGCACAATAAGAATTAAAATCCACGAAATCAACGGTGTTGTCACAATAAAATTACAAAAAGAAGCTGTACAAAAATTAACCTGTCAAATAATTGTAAATTTATTATTATAACCACGACACAAATGAAAAAAGAATATTATCTAACCAGTTCATCAATTGTTTTTATTGATTGTTGAAAAGAATGTGTTATGTAAACTAAACAACCACTTTTATAAAAAGATGTTTTTATTACTACATAGTATAAAACAAAGTCGCTTCCAGCAGGAACAAACAGCAGTCCGTCCCTTATTTGCTTAGATCTTTAAAACTACACAACGGATTTTATGCGGATTTTTTTAGTAGCTACAATAATTCAAGAGGAAAGTTTGTATGTATAAAACATTATATACAGTGTACATATATTATGTATACAGCATTGCACCCTGCAAAGCTAGGGAATGTCACTAATTGTATAAATATGACGACTCAGGTATGCGAAAAACAGAAAATGGTGCTCATTCTACTTTTAACCTTGAATGAACAATATGTCAAAGGCAAAACTGAACTAATCCCTATTTATTCAGAAAACTTATAATGATTTAAATGACTTTAAATTTGTAGAGCGACGCTGCATAATTGCTGAAATATTGTAGTTTTAATGAACGAGGAAAATGACTTATATGGATTTTCTATCGTCACACTATTATTACATACTCCTTCAAGCTCTAACAGCTGAATAGATTTAGATGACATTTGGCACCCCGATAGACTATGTCCTGGAATAGTTCATATCATACGTTCTGTGCCCTCTATAATTGTAGCTTCCTTCATTGCTTCCTTCATTTGTTACGGCTTCGTACCTCGTCACCAGCTTAGGTACTGACAGAGTTGCAAAAAATCGATTGTGCAAAAACTGTATGAAGAAGGATGAGAAGATAGCTCATCTATTTTTAATGCTATTCAGTGATAATCGGAAACAGGGTAAAATATTTTAAAAAGTCGGGTAACCTTTAGAGAAAAGGTTAGTAGCACCAAGGCGTTGATACCCTTCTTGGAGGATAGGAGAAGAATAAATTACATCTCTCATCTGTACACAAAATACACGCTTGTACTTTTTTGACGTACATACATACATAGTCCTTAATTTAAAAGATGGCATGATTCGTGTAAACATCGTACTAAAATAAACACCAAAATAAAATATAGTAGCAACTCCTAAACTCTAAATGTTATCTACCATTTAACATGAACTTATTTTCCACACATTGGCGATGCAGCACAGCACTAGTGCACATTACTTAAGGCTAGTTCCGTTTCTCATTCCTCTAAACTCACATATATATTATCGTGCAACCTGCCTTATATTTCAAATAGGAACTTACACCACAGACAGACGTGCTTAGAATTTATTATTAAAACGTTGCTTCCCACGATATTCTCTGTGTCGAGGCTTACGAGCTACTCAAGGATATGTTTTCCTTAGTAACTTGTGAGAGATACAATTTTTTATGAGGTAAGATACTCTTTTTGGAATTGTGTTAAATATGATGATACTTCTCTCCTTATTCATAAAGATTAAGTTGTGAGAAGGTATTTTGTAGACCTTTGTCATGGAAAAGGGAAACCATACACAGTGTGTCGTTAACAATTCACGTGCACACCGAATGTTATTTTTAGGTTTTCGTCCCTTAAAAGGAAAATACGAAACTATTATAGAATCACTTTGTTTCCTGTCAAGATCTTTTCTCTTAGGAACACGTGGAGGTAAAGAGTTGAAAAAACCAAGTACTTAGACCTGAGGTATCTTGAAACTATAAAAAAATTAAACGTCTAATTTAACGAAAAAAAAATGGCTGTTTTTTTATTACGGTTGGAAAAATCAGCTAATAATGAATCCCGTCCTTGGGCGGAGTGGGAATATGCAGCAAAAACGTATATTTCGACACTCTCAAAGGAATCAAAACTCATAGATATACTTCCGTTGACCTAGAACCCTGAAATTTGACATGAATAAATCTAAAAATATAATATATCTGGTATATCTAGGCTGAAACCGCAGAAAACAGCGACACGCGCAGTGTGAACTGGACTAATGATTGTTACAGTAAAAATATGTCAAAGTAACCTTCCATATTAGCTACAATTTTCTTGGTTGGTGACGTTGTAATTGGCAAAACTGTCGTGTCGCGCTTTTAGAAAAAAGCACTCAGGGGTCATCAGGTTCGCTTAGATTAGTATCTAAGCGAACCTGATGACCCCTAAGTACGTTTTTCTTAAAACCCTTAAATTTGGCATGAATAAAACTTAAAATGTGTGATTATGTCATAAAAAATAAACTTTTGCTCATGATATATCTGGTGCTTAAGGCTGACACTGCAGGAACACGACACGCGTTCGAGCGGTAGTGCGAGTGGTTTCTATATTAGCCACTAGTAAGAATTGGACTAATAATAGTAATAGTAAACATATGTCGAAGTAACATTCCATATTAGCTACTAGCTTTTGTCAGCGGCTTCGCCCGCGTACATAAAATATAGCCTATGTCACTCAGGAGTAAAGCAGCTTTCTATTGTTGCTAAAAACTTTCCAATCGGACCAGTAGTTCCAGAGATTACCTCCTACAAACAAAAAACCAAAAAATAAAAAAAAACAAACTTTACCTCTTTATTATATTAGTGTAGATAGTGTAGACTAGTGAAGATAATTTTCTTGGTTGGTGACGTTGTTGAAAAGTGCTCAGAGGTCATCAGGTTATATCAGTATTTAAGCGAACCTGATGACCCCTAAGTACTTTCTTAACTTAATTAATCAGTATTAAGTATGGTCGTTTCAGTAAGTACCTGAATAAGATTAGACTAAAGGCAAAAGGATGGTTTTAGTAAAGTAAAAACCAACGCTCCCTGGTCTTTCAACGATAAGTCAAGGCCCTTTTTGAAGATTTCTCCTACGAATAAATAGGTTAAATATTAAACAATTGACTAGAACAATCGGATTGAGGAAAATCGTTTTTAGTAATTAACTAGAAGCTTTTAGACAAGAAGGCTATTTTCTGATCCATCAAAATATACGGATAATTAAAATATTAATATTAGAAAAAATTCTTAAAGGTCGAATAATAAACCGCTGTAATTTAATTAAAAGTAATTTTTCCTTGGTACGTTAAAAAAGCACTACTTGAAGATGTTTGTATTACAAAGTAGACCCTTTTAGCAGTTTTGCCCTCGTAAAAATAGGTTTCTCCATACAAACTATGAATCTTCATTTCATCCCTTTTTTATGGTGAAAAAAATTATCTATTTATTTATTTGCTGACATGTAAAACACTGAATATTAGGCATGCATTCAAATTTCATAACACAGTATTAAAACATGCACCCTGTAAGGGCACTCCCTTACAGGGTGCATATTTTAATACTGTGTAGCACCATTTAATACTATGTTTTAATGCAGTGGCAAAATTTTACATAGAGTTATTAAATTACATTATATCGATTCTAAATAATATAGTTAATACAATATCAAATTATTATAAACATTATTTAATAATTAATTCTTTAATTTTAGTCATATAGTACAGGAAATGGCGAGCTACCCACGTTTCATCCCCTTAGATGATTCATTATGGAAGAAGTTTACTGATTATTTTTATAGATCATAAAATGAACACAAATAAACCTCTGAACAATATTCACAAGTGTTCTAGGTCTAAGGATATGCTAGGTGCTTGAAAAGCCACCGGTCATGCTGATAGCCCACTGGTAATGGTCCCGACTTACAAGTTATAGATTGCGGTTTCAAACCCAACCAAGCGTATTACTTTGTGTACTTTATTTCCATCACCACTGCTCTTAAACCGGTAAAGGGAAACGTCGTGTACCGAAGAAGAGAAACCGACATGTCCTAGAACCAAAAATTCGTATACAACTGATTTCCACCAACCCGCACCAGGCCCGTGTGGTGTATTAAGGCCCATTCTCTCTCCTAGTGAGGAAGCCTGAGTCCCAATAGTGAGAACATTACGAGGCTGATGGTATAATTTAGCTCAAACACTACTGGACCGATTTTCAAAGTTACTATACAAATACGAAAAACAATATAAGGCAACCGTAGACTCTAACCAAATAAATAAAATATTAAACAGTCATAACGTTGCTCTCTTATCTAATACTATTATTTTAGACAATACTCTTACACAACAGTTGGTACTTTAAAATAAATCCGGCAATATACTCTAAAATGTATGGTTGGTTCTCATACAATAATGAGAACCCGTACACGGGGGAGTTGCATTTATTTGCACTCATATTTACACAAAGTTACTCTGGGATGTAACTGCGGAATCCTCTTAAGCATGATGAAGTGCTGGATAAAGCTGTTACTATAATTTTGTAGATTATGCTCGTCTAATGGAATTATTTTCAGTTAAGTAGGAGTTCATGAAGAGGATAGGAGAGTATTTAGTGAGGAAATGCAGTATGAACTATAAAATATATGAAATTACTGCGAAATTAGTGTGTTGGTATTACGATAGAGGTGGAAGGTATCCGAACCGTAGGCAAGGGTATTATGGAGCGATTTGCTGCAATAACAAATTTCCACTTGTATCAAACAACATTTTTACGTAACGAGGGGTTGATGCGGTACACGTGGGGGTCACGAAGCGCTCAGCCCGATACGATAAATGTTATAAACTGTGGTGGGGATGAGCATACGCGCTTTTCCGTACCAGTGCCGAAACCAGAAAATTGCAAGCCTACCTATATAAGCAAGTGCATTAAAAATACTTTTTTTCTTCTACTGGGTTGAGATATACATTTACACAATGTAAATACTGGGGTTTATTTTACACTACCCTTTTATGCCGTGATCTATGTGGACGATCTAACGTGAAGCCATGAAGCGGGAATGGGCAAAATGAAGCTAAAAAATTGTTTGTTTTTGCGTTAAATCTTGCTATGCGATGCCTTGTTTTTTATAAATGATGGCTAAAGCGGCAAATTTCAGCGTACTTAGGACAAAACCATTGATTTGCGCTGAATCCATATGGACCACATTGGATCGCTTCCACGTAAGAGGATCGTTAGTAAGATGTGCTACAGCGTAGCCAAATAAACTTCGGTGTTTCACAATGTGCTACGGCGTAGCCAAATGAGCTTTAGTGCTACTCAATGTGCTACGGCGTAGCCAAAAAGACTTCGGTGCTACTCAATGTGCTACGGTGTAGCCAAATAAGCTTCGGTGCTACTCAATGTGCTACGGCGTAGCCAAATAGACTTCGGTGCTAATCAATGTGCTACGGCGTAGCCAAATAGACTTCGGTGCTAATCAATGTGCTACGGCGTAGCCAATAAGACTTCGGTGCTACTCAATGTGCTACGGTGTAGCCAAATAAGCTTCGGTGCTACTCAATGTTCTACGGCGTAGCCAAATAAGCTTCGGTGCTACTTAATGTGCTACGGCGTAGACAAATAGACTTCGGTGCTAATCAATGTGCTACGGCGTAGCCAAATAGACTTCGGTGCTAATCAATGTGCTACGGCGTAGCCAAAAAGACTTCGGTGCTACTCAATGTGCTACGGTGTAGCCAAATAAGCTTCGGTGCTACTCAATGTGCTACGGCGTAGCCAAATAGACTTCGGTGCTAATCAATGTGCTACGGCGTAGCCAAATAAGCTTCGGTGCTACTCAATGTGCTACGGTGTAGCCAAATAAGCTTCGGTGCTACTCAATGTGCTACGGCGTAGCCAAATAGACTTCGGTGCTAATCAATGTGCTACGGCGTAGCCAAAAAGACTTCGGTGCTACTCAATGTGCTACGGTGTAGCCAAATAAGCTTCGGTGCTACTCAATGTGCTACGGTGTAGCCAAATAAGCTTCGGTGCTACTCAATGTGCTACGGTGTAGCCAAATAGACTTTGGTGCTACTCAATATGCTACGGCGTAGCCAAATAGACTTCGGTGTTACTCAATGCGCTACGGCGTAGCCAAATAAAATTCGGTATTGGTCATTCGGTACTGGTGTTTAAAGCAACATTTCAACTTTTGTTTAAAGGTTACGCTTTAGTAAGCTTTTAATCTTTTTGTAATAATTGAAAATTATGCGTTTGGTATCATATTCAGCCGTTTAAATATAATTCAATTTCTTATCGTTGAATATTTTAATAACCGATGTAAATTTTGTGCATGTATCGTATTAAAATCATATATACGTGTATATTGTAGCTATATGGTTAAAGCTAAGTTGTTAACCCTTTTGCGGCACATTTGGTAAATTGAATGTACACTAATCACAATCAAATAAAAAGATTTAGATAAAATTGAAACCAAATTACATCTAAATCTTTTACAACTTATATCCTAGACAAACAGTCATAAATAAACAAAAGTGGAAAGTACTATCAAGTAATATCAAGCAGGCAGCAGATTGTCTAAGTTAAAACAAGAAGATCCTCAACGAAATTACAAGGCGTGTTTAATTTCAAATTTAGGTCACCCACGTGTATCTTTAGGAACTCTGGAGCTACTACAATGGTTCAAATTTAGACAAGAAGAGTTCTATTTGTGTTTTCTGTAGTTCTGCCTTCTCCCACAAAGGACTCGAGATGTTCTTAAAAGCGCTTAACCCAAGATACATTTCCATACAGCACTTTTCCGAGATTATGGCGGTATTACACATCTGTCTCAAGATATTTTCGAAACTTGGTTCTTTTGTTGCTATTATCTAGGTATTTATTGAAATCTAAATATAAATTAGAGTAAAACTAATTCACTAAAGACCTCTGAAAATCTGGTAATTTGTGGGAACGTTGGTCCTTTATAAAGGTGGATTTAGACTAAAAGAACATAGAGCTAGAGCTAGAACTAGAGCATTCTTTCGTTAATATCTAGTGTAAACTAAAGCTTGACGTATCTATTTACATCAAACGAACACCGAACTAGAACTAGAACAAGAATGTTCTTTCTTAATCTTTTGGTGTAAACAAGAGTAAGCTCGAATGTTCTTTGCTCATTCGAGTCAATTCTTTGGTTGGTATTGGTAGTGCTTTGCTATGTCTGATTCTGACAGTGAAACCATTATTGCAAGTGCTGCATTTATTATTTTGAAGCAAAAACTCAAAAATAAAAGACGGAAGAGACGTTGGTGGGTTACAAATTTAATGCAACGAAGGACACTGGATAATGTAGGTGAAACAATGACGGATATGCAAAAACAGGAAGAAAGTGGTCAATACCAAAATTTTTGTAGAATGGCGCCAGAGGATTTTGATTACTTTCTCTAATCGGCGACAAAATTCGGATATCAAATACGAATAAACGATACGATACGTAAACAATCGCTAGAACACAAGAACACTTTGATGAGACCGCTCAGTGGAGCGAGCGCGTCCGAACACGCTAGAATGTTCTAAGCAA
The DNA here is from genome assembly GCA_029852875.1 of Mythimna loreyi. Classification (NCBI taxonomy): domain Eukaryota; kingdom Metazoa; phylum Arthropoda; class Insecta; order Lepidoptera; family Noctuidae; genus Mythimna; species Mythimna loreyi. The sequence goes on from CM056785.1 coordinate 23,292,633, forward strand.
CTGTTCACGCGCTCTTGCGCCGTTTACATCGAGCGAGCGAGCATTCTTAGAATATTTTATAGAATCTTTGCGAACGCACTAAAAACAACGAAAGAATGCTCTATGCCTGTTTACACTAGAAGAATTTGACGTAGTGGGGATAGAATGAGCATTCGCTCGTTTGGTGTAAATCCACCTTAACATGTTCACAGATGTGAAATATAAAAGATATGTCTACAAAACTGTATAGTACTGTCTAAAGTTATGTGCACATTGTAAATTTAAATTCTTTGGAACATTTTTCAGAAACTTTAAAAATTTAATTTAAAAACACATTTTCTGGAAGATGTTAATTATATTTGATGCCGGTTTTAATATACTCTTTCGGTATACTCAAATAGACTCAGATCGAGTTAGACGCTCTAGATAGGCGGGTCCGCACATTGCTGACCGCAAATCGGATGCAACACCCACGATCATCAGTAATGAGACTGTACACATCCCGCGGAGGATGTCGGGGCTTTTTGAACGCAAAGAATATACACAACCGTGAGGTGTGCTTTCTCAGAGAATACTTTCTCAAAACATGAAATGTAAAGAGGAAATTACCGAGGCATTGTTTCGCGTTGCCTCTTTTTTAAAAATTGCGTTGGCTGATACAACAAGCTTTTAAATCACGCTCACGTTAACAGTAGACGGATCGAGAAAGGCCCTCTTAAGACGTTATAGTAGAGCCTTAGGCCTGTTATTATTACGAACTAGAGTATTTTTATGATTATTACAATAAAAGCTTTTTGAACGTACCATTCCTTTTATTGTTATAAATGAATGAAATGTAAATAAGGCGAATAACTGCGTAAATCTTTATTGCGAATCTAAGAGTTTTACGAGTTCTTTTTGTTCAATAATTTGGAGAATTTGCCTGCTATTTTTTATTGTCATAGTATCAGCCTATCCTACCCAGTGCTGGGTAAATATATACATCTGATATACACATCAGCACATATCAGTGAGCGATGTCTTTCAGTCGAAGTTGGCGATGAGTTCATTATCGGGGCCCACAACAGAAATGGTCAACTAAATGTAGTAAAATGATATTGTTTTTCAAATGGATTATTTAGTAATGGCTAAAGAAATAAATAATTATGGTACTAAAAGCAGATTTTAGACATAAACCATCTTGCGCTACACTTAAGTAAAAGCTCTTATGTTCATGCATAAAATTAATCAGCCTCATGATATTCCTACTGCTGGAATTCAGGCATGGAATCCTCTTTAAAATACGGAATAGGTTACAACCACGAGGGTCTAGTATATTGGTAGATTTCACATGCCATTGAATTTTTGGTTTTAAAACATGGTGGTTTCTTTTCGAGGGTTTTCTTCACCGTTTTGAGAGAAGTGATGATTAAATAAATTGCCCAAGGCATTGGGAAATAGAACTGCTTTTGAACCCACAACCTAAAACTCGTTAGCTGTGACCACAGGCCCAACAGAAGCTAAAACATCGTCATGCAATGATGAATATTCCTTTTGATTTCTAACCAGTCCCAGGAGTAACAATTAGGTATGTCATGTTCTTGACGACATAATGTTAGCAGTACTCTGATCATCGCATCTGGAATGTTATGCATATAATATAAACGAGTACAAGTCACAAGAGGCCACAACACAGGTGAAGGTACAGGCGTATAGCGGTCTTGGCATCTTAGGGTGATAATAGACTAACTTGACTGGCACGTCCGGGCGTATTGTTTGGTTTCAACTACGCCGGGTGCAGTCACGTCATCGAGTGTGACGTAGTGACTGCACTGAATAGTATGCTTTCTAGTAAGTGTTCTTTTGTGGATGGAAAAAATTAATGTGTCTTGAAATTAGCAACTTTATCATCTCTGCGAGGAAGCCTTATGTGAGAACTTAAGAGTTATCTAGAGATAAACCACAAAGAGATGTGAGTGACGGAGGGACTGGTGACAACAGTTGCTTTATTGTTGTTGTTGTCGTTGCCTAATTGTGGTTATCTTGCTTGTTGTTGTTTTTTTTGTCGTTGCTTAGGTGTCAGTGATGTAAGTGAAGGAGGTACTGGTGACAACGGTTGCTTAATTGTTCTAAAGTCACCGTAACCCTGCAGGGCAAAAGGTAACTGAAAGAACACAACGCTTTTATTCTGTAAATTCAAACACTTTCTATTGAATTCCCCTAGATGGAACAAGTTATGTCATGGTTCCCACCTACAAAAGATTTTTTTTGTGGATAAAGTTACGTTCTAGAAACATAAATTTAACAGTATTTGGCGTAATGGTACAATACCATAAATTTTCAACATTTGTTCTATTGTTGTGTCTGAAAAAATATCGCTATATTTAGACAAAAGCATAAGAAGTTCTAGAGCCTCTTATACAAATAAAGTGGCCTTAAAAACTCGTACACAAAATCGGTGTTTAAGGTCACAACATCTGACTTGTCCCAGGAGAAACAAGTTTTTTTTTTTATAGACTTGAGATATTATTTAATGAATTCTGTCATCATTTTTTTATTGCTGTAAACATTTGTGCTTGATTGTAGATCCCACCTGATGGTAGGCAGTGATGCAATCGTGGATAGTGAGGTGCATTAGTTTATTAAGAGTCTATTCACCCTAGCCTCTCACACTTCTCTCAAACTACTCAAACATACCTTAAATGTCTATTTCAAACTTTTAAAAACAAACTCACACATCATAATTTTCGGCACATAGTGCATCAATCTAGACCATCCAAAACTGAGCCCTTTCTTAATAAGCTATCAAAGTCAGTCTACCATCACCTTTGCTATTGTTTCCGCTCTGCAAGTCTAAAGCGTGTGCACACATGCATAAACAGCGTCTCAGGCCCACGAGCCGCCTGGCCTTGCTCTCAAAACATACATATTTATAGTAGCAGTGACATATTTATTCAAATCAGTGCTTCCGCTAGTGATGTACCAAAAACTGGGGTCATTTTTCAAAGAATGTTTACCTCAAAAATGTTTCCTCTCGCCTCAATTTCTTAGAGGAAAATGGTGAGTCCAGTTTGAAAAATAAAGAAGATTTTTTGTTGATTTTCATATTCTGACGTTTTGTCAGACAAAAATGATGTCTTTTCCTTCTGAAGACACGTCCAAATTTCATTAGTCTCAAATGAAACAAGCGCGGGTTTACAATTGGAGGCTGATTTTTATTTTGGGCAAATCGATTATAATAATGAGTGTGCGAAACATACGCTTGATATAGTGTACTGATTTTAGTGAATATCTTCAACCATCACATAAAAAACTGCGTAGAGTGCCTTCAAACCAGCCGCAGCATGCAGCGCGGTTTTAAAGCTACCGCCGCGCTGCTTTGATATTCCATGTTTAAAATAAAAACATGCGACTGTCGTGCTACAACCACGAGTCTTTTAGAGTTGAGTTTACGATCACGATACACGTATAATTTTTGAGCTCGACTCAACAACTCGACGAATAATACTAAAGTAACTCCGTTTGTTTCGAGTTATGTTTCTAAAAATAGGAATAGTTGCTCATTGCAATGCATGCATTAGAATAGAATAAACTTTATTGTACAGCAAAATAATTACAATAACTTTTAGACTAACTATAGATACAATGGCGGTCTTATCGCTAACAACTCAACCCAAAACTCCTAGTTTTGAGCTCAGCTCAACGCTTCGCCGAACAAAACTAAAGAAAGGCGGTTGACTTCGCGTTGTGTGTCCAAATATAGAAGTGGTTGCTTAACTAACTAAAGGCAATTAGTACTTCAGTAAATTCTACGGAATTTCTGTCAGTTGTTTGAAGTTTAGTGAGACATGTGAAATGTTTATTTCTAACCGTATTACGAGAATACGAGCGACTCACAGTCGACTTTTCCTGTATTTTAACTTAGTACTACTTGTTTATTACTACTTCTTTTGAGGCCAGAGGAAGAGGAGGAGGTTTTCTTTTTGCTAGAATTTGATCTTCTTCTTTGTCGGTATCACTCTTGACTGAGTGGTCTTGGTCATCACTTCAGCGGACGGAGCCAAGTTACAATCGTTTCGTTTAGAGTCAGCGCTCCCAATTCCTTTGTTGACATGTTGTCCAAACAAGGGAATTGAGGGCGTGGCCAACTACAAAGGCTAACTCTAAACGCGTATTGTAACTTGACTAGGGGGCAGGTGTTGGTGGCAAGATTTACAACATGCTACCTCTTTGATGGCTGCCTTCCTCGTGCATTCATGCAGCGATGATGCGCCACTTACTGCTACTTTTATTTCATCAGTCCATCAAAGACGATCTTCCTCGTGGCCTGGCCTCAACCCTTCCCTATTCCACAAGTCGCTCAATAGCCACCTACCCTCCCCGAATTGAATTTTTAATACCTATATAAGTTTTCATTGGAGAATTTTCAACTTCAACGCGGATAAAGTAACTGGCAAATATTTATTTCATAAATTCCAATAATTATTATTAAAATGATGCACAGTAAAGCTTAATTTTAGAGCTCTTCATCCTTTCTTATTCATTAAGTATTGGAACGCTTCGAGCACTCTTTCGAAGGCGCTCCGGTACCTGGGTCGTAGCAGCGGCAATAAAACCCACGATAGATTTTAACTTTAACTATATTTTTCTCTCACGGTTCGACATACAATGAATGATAAACCAACCTACTACTTTTCTCTTTAAAAAAATTGAATTTAAACTACGAACATCCTTCGAATGTCTTACAAGCCAGTTCGCTAATTCGCAACTCATATGATCTCTTTGCAGGCACCACACGAGCTGCACCCCTACGAATAGAAATGTTAGGGTACCGAACATTTCTATTAAACAAAAATATCGAAAGATGTTTGTAGGACCTACCTAATCCTAACACCGTATATATATGTTACGGGTAAAGCTAGAAGATGGAGTAAACCTAGGTTTACCCGGGTAAACTTAGTATTACCCAAGCTTCTTGGGTAAAGTCCGAATAAGAAGTAAAATCAATTTTAATTCGGGGTTTACCCATGCTCACCTAGGTCTACCCAACTCTGGCTGGGTAATGTTAGGTGTTGCGTTATTTTCGCACCCGTGGCGTAATTCTGGGGGGCCCGCGTTATCTGCCCACGCGGCCACGCACGTCGCTTACTTAGTGACATAATGGCGACCGAGCAAAGTGCAAATATATCACCAGAAGAAAGCTTACGAGAGCTTGCAAATGAACAGTCGATTTCAGGAGGCTAGGTTTTTTTTTATGGTAGGTAAAAATCATCCAGTGACGAATCCCGCCCTTGGGTGGAGTGGGAAACAGTGTCACTCTTACTGACTAAAGAACCTACCCCATTCCTACCTACGTTGCCATATATACCAAGGCCAGAGCCTTCCTTTCAGATGCGATCCCTTAGACCCAGTTGGCTTCGACCCTTTTGCAGGGTCCCTACGGTTTGCTGACAACTCCTTGAGGGGTGCGGGAACAGTGCGCGCCGTCGACGACTGGGCTTGGTCCAGACGGTTACCAGACGATTGGACGGCGAGCTACCCATTGCTCCCCATCCACAAGCCCGTGCCTTCGGTGGCCGGAAATCGGGATCGGAATCTCGGCAGCGTCTCGGGCGTGAGCGCCCAGTCGGCTTCCCTCTTTACTAGCATTACTGCTTTGCAGAAGGAGCCGTCCGCCTGCCACTCCCGCTCGCTCCGGACCATGGCCTCGACCAAGGCCCGGCGCGAGAGATGGCTGCCGCCGATCACCCCCACGAGGACACGGCGGCAAAATTTTGCAATTCAAAATGTCACATCAGTTTATCTTGCTGAAATAATGGCGGGGTAATATTTTAAATTAATTTGTCTAATTAATTGGTGAAATGAAAATCTGGGTTCAATTTAAACATTTATTATTTAAAAAACATACAAAGGCGAACGTAATATTGCAAGCTACTCAGTAATGAACAGATAACGCGGGCCCCCCAGAATTACGCCACGGGTGCGAAAATAACGCAACACCTAACATTACCCAGCCAGAGTTGGGTAGACCTAGGTGAGCATGGGTAAACCCCGAATTAAAATGTATTTTACTTATTATTCGGACTTTACCCAAGAAGCTTGGGTAATACTAAGTTTACCCGGGTAAACCTAGGTTTACTCCATCTTCTAGCTTTACCCGTAACATATACATATTATGGTTCTGTTTTAGAGCCATTAATAAGCACAGTACTGTCTACACTGGATGGCAGCCCAATTCGGCGGCTAATCTGCCGAGCGTCTAATGGTGTAACAGATGGATCCTTATCATCCGCCCCATTTAACTGGGGATGCGCGATGGGGTGTTGAAGTGCCATTCATTATTTATGCAGATAAATGTCAATAGTGTTTTACTGTTAGATACTGGATTTTGTTGAACAATCGTGAGGACTTGTAATTGGCTTTCAGTAGTTTATGTTGGCTTCTATTTTTAGGTAGTTTTAGCTGTAAGTCCTCCAGGGTGTAATAAATAAATAAAGTAATAAATAAATAAATAAATCGTCAAAGTTTTTTAATACATTTACTCGCAAACTCGCTCTTATCCCACCACTTACAGGCACGAAATGTTTTCTGCACTGGTGCGGAAAAAAGCGCGTGCCTTCCCCCGTCATTATTTTATTGTAATAAAATTGTTTATCGTATCACGCTGAGCGCGCGTCGACCATTATGATGCGAGGGTCGCAATGACAAACTTTCAGCAATTGTGTCAAAATATACTATATCTTCCTTAAATTGTGTACTAGCTACTACCGCACCGTCTCACGCGCGTGAAAGTAATAATTGTCCCAATGAAAATATATTAACGGAGTGTAAAATAGTACTGTTTGTACAATTAAAGAACAATGACATGGTATATCTGTGTGCCAAAATTCATTCCAGTAACAGATATATCAACATAGGTAGGTACTCGCAAACTCTCACAGATGAGTATTACTGTACAGTAATCATATACTGTGAAAGTATGTATGTTCGTCATTTTATCACACTCGAACGACTTAATTAAAAAAGGCAAATAGGTAGACGACCATTTCCTGCATAGGATACTTTTTTTATTAAAAGTTCAGGTTCCCTTGAAACAGTTTCTTTCAAGCAGCTCAAGTCACTGGCAGCAGTTAGTAGATGACAATTCATTTTGAAAAGGTTTTACACTTTCCATCATCTTTTAAAACATTACTTAACAAGATAATACGGCCCAAATACTTCTTAAAACAAAGTCTTATTAAAACCAGTTCAAATTTTTCGTCTAAACGAGGCAGAATTAGTCGAAAATACCCTGAAAATGTGAATTATTTCGTGGCTGTAATAAGTCAGGGGTCTCAAGCATTTTGTTGGCTTTGCGTCCATTAGTCACGGAGAGTGTAAGTCGTGAGTAATAAGCACAAAAACGTTGAGACACGGTTACACCGCTCTCTGCCGATGACACGCGTGCACTGATTCATTTATTAAACTGTACAGGATTGTGCTTGGATATTGTTCCTGGAAGTTTTGTAAGAAAATAATTGGAGTGTAGGTATTGATTGTGTTATTGTTATATCGAATCTTGAACGTTAAGCTGATTAAAGTTTAAATTAACCGTTGAATATAAACTCAACTAACTCGTTAATTTGACCGTTGCCTACCTTAATAACGTCTTACTAAACCATTTTTTCAACCTATCTCGTCCTATAGAGTATTTAATTGTAGTGTTAGGTTAGGTCCTATAGAGTATTTAATTGTAGAGTTATTTAATTGTAGTATAGCTTAATTGTAATTAGCTCTATAATGTTTCTACTATAAGGGCTCAAGTCTCCTCTCAGGCAGAGGGAATTGACAGTAATGTCTTCGATGTTTTGGTTTTATGATAATTCAGGTTTTGTCACGATGATTTTTTCTGATGTTACAAAAAATATATATCTATATTTACAAAAATATTATATATTTTTTTTATGAATATAACATATTCGTTTTGCCAAAATTGAAGACCGGTATTAAAATAAAATTGACTGTTAAGGTGTCCAATCCGTGATTATTTCGTTATTCAACATCTTTTTCTAGGTATTTTAGAAATTGAGATATCTTGTGGTTATTATCTAAGTTTATATTAACGAGAAAACATTAAAAATAATCTAGCATAAAATCGGCTATTTTGCAAAATTTTAAATAAAAATAAATAATAATAATAATTTTTATTTACTGTAAAACGGCAAATTACAAAAATAAACCTTATAATCTATAAACAAATTCCAGTATATACAAACCTGAACTAGGTGCAAACCTGTGTTTCAGGTTAAAAATGGCCTTATAATGTCACTCATAAATTAAAAAACTTCAGATAATAATATAATTGTGGTAACTTTACACAGTAAATCGAAATTATATAAAAAAAAAACTTACTTTTAAACATTCAAAGATATAAAAAACACTTTATTTCTTTTACAAGTTTTGTAAAATACTGGATTGAGCAACGAAAGTTACCAACTCAGCGTTTAGGTGCCATCTTTCTTTTTTCACGTTGTCACTTTATCGAACATAGCGTTCGTTGTATGAACCAACAAGCTTTTCGACCTCACTCACATTAACGATAGACCTTCCGGAGACGACCTAGACCTTCCCGGTTTATCTTCTTCTTCTTCCCGGTTTGGGAAAAAGAAGAAGATAAACCGGGAAGTATAACTATATTTCGATCGCAAAACTTTGGTGAAAACTACAAAAAAAAAAAAACTTAAAAAAACATTCTATAACGCGATGAAAATTAATAAAAACTGCAAACCTGCATAGTTACACCTACCTTAAGACCCCGACTGCAAATCTAAGGTAACCCGAAGAGAAACGACGTCAATTTTTCAAGGCTTACTGAGTTTTATGAATACTGCGCTCCGCTCTGCTGGGCTTAAAATATTATGTGCGTAAGCGATATTATGGCTTAAATACCTCGCCGGCTCAAGGGGATATTTTAAGATAATTTTCGTACTAAGTGTTGGCATTAATTTGTAATATCTTCTGAGGATTCGAGAGAAAACCTTCTTGTTTCGTGCATTTTTAAAAGAGTAGCTTTTGGAGTACGAGTTTTGTATTTGATAAAAGTTTTCATAAATATTTTAGTATAAGGCCGTTTTTCTACTTTTTTGTGGTGACAGATAATAGTGTCGCGGCTTATACATAATTTGAAACGGAGGTGATCACATATAAAACGATACGTCTCACTGTCGACTAGTCTTTTCTTTCGGTAACAGCAGATTGTCATGACAGAGAAAAAATGATAAAAAATTGTCAGCTGTGAGTTCTGTAGTTTGTTACTGATGTGCAAATGATAAAGCGACAGCCGTGAGACGTTAAAATGTCGTTGCGATTGCCATTTAAGTTTGGCGCTTCTTTAGGGTATATCGGTAACCTTGATTTTCTTGTAGATAACTTAATTTTTGATACGACCACGCAAAGAAATTCTGAGCATAGCCGTTTCCATACTCGCTAGCCGCGCATAAAATATTTTTGAGTAAAAAATATTATTAATTGAATCAAATATAGAAATCTTACTCAGGAATAATGTAGGTTGATACTGGATGAAAAAAAAATCAAAATCGGGTCAGGAATTCACAAAACGTAAAATTTAAAATTATGAACTTAACTAATCTTAATAATATTAGTGTAGATAGCATATCAGAAGTCTAAGCTAGAATTATCACACACACTTGATCCTAAATAAGAAAACCAAAAATGTTGTAAGTGTGTATGATAAATCTTTATGCTTGAACGATAAAAAGAATTTTAATGAAACTTGGTATACCAGTAGACAATGTCTTAAAACAGCTAATAGGATATATTTTGTTCTCCAAACCAATGTTCTTCTCCAAGGTCTAATCTGTTACTATATTAGTACTAAGTTCACCAATTTAGTTGTTCAAAATTAATAAACAAACAGAGTACTTATCGCTTTTACAACATAAGTCTGGTCAGTAGAATACAGAAACAGAGTTCAACAAAATAATACTGTATTCGAAACCAATGTTCAACTCATTAATTACCCGAATCCATTTCAATTAAATAAATTATCGTAATAAACATTCATCTAACCACACAATTGAAGATTTTTACGCGAATCGCTCCATTCACGGCGATTCTTTTATTACGAAGATAAAAGAACAGTTTTTAATTTGATGCTGTAGAGGCGAACTTTATTCAATTAGCCGAGAAAATTAATCTTCAAGTTTTGAGAGAGTTTTTTAAGGAAGCAAGGACACATTGTTCCGCTAATTAGAAATGTATAGGTGTTGTTTTAAATTAAGGTATGTTTTTGCTTTCGGTATTTCCTTCCGATTATAATTTAGGCTAGCGTGAATAAGCTCTTAATAAATTTGCTATTCACCATCAATGATTGCATCTTTGCTTATCATAAGGTGGGATTCTCGAGGCAACAGTCATTGCACTCATGCACGACTTGCGTGTGGAAGTGCAACACCGGAGCGAGCCTCCGCTGCGGCGGGATCTCATGATGATGAAAGGGCGTCAGTGATTATCGCAACCTAGTGCCGCGCACGCCATAATCACAGCAATAAGTTCCCTCCTTGAAGAGTGACTGGAGACACTTCACGGCGCCTTCAACATTATGCAGATCCTCACCGGACATGGTAAATTCGGAAAATTCTTGCGCCGTATTCGTGTGCAAACGCACGGGTGTCACCACTGTGTGGACTGCCCGTAGGTCGCGGTTGAGCACACGGTCGAGGTGTTCCGCGCTTGGGAAGAGTACCGCCGTGCCGAGTGTGGTCGTCTGGTAAAAAACAACCAAGCAAAATCCAAGCCAAAAGTCGTCGACTTGGCTTGGTCCAGATGCTTACCGGACGGTCGGCTACCCATTGCTCACCGACCGCAAGCCTGCGCCTACGTTGGCCAAAAATTAGGATCGAAAACCCAGCGGCGCCTGCGGTGTGAGAGCCATTACCTTTGCCTAATCGCTAGAAATCGAGAAAAGCTGGATCAATGTGGTTAGTTTTGATCTTGAAATATTCGTATTATTTCGAAAGTTCAGCTTTAAACGGAGAGTTAAACAACTATAAGGCGGTACGAAGATTGCAGTGCAAATAGTAAGTAATAATTTATTCATCTTCATAATAAACAATGAGTCATACCTCAACCAGAGTTTCTTAGCTCACCAACAGTTGGCCAAACCACAGCCAAAAGTATTTCAATAAATTACATTAATAACTTCTTTAACAATTCGAACTAAGTGCACGCAAACTTAACCAGTCATTCCACTTTAAACTTCAAATCAATACTGATTGGGTCTAAAATGGTTTGAAACAATAACTGGGAGAATGGTCACACCCTTCACGAGACTTTGACCTTTAGTGACCGGCAAAGGGCGAAAGTCAATAGAATAAAAGTGTTGGCAGTATAACTATGAAAAATAAAACGGAGACTTTTAGAGGAAGGTCTTAGAAGCATCGTTTTGTATCGCAAAGAGCATTGTGATAACGAAGTTACAGAGTAAAAGAAATACTGAATGGTTGGACAAGTTTGAGATAGAGGTTTATTAGATTTGCTAGAGGACGTGTTCTCTATGGTAGGTAAAAATCAGCCAATGACGAATCACGCCTTTTGGCGGAACGGAAACCAGTGTCAGACTCTTACTGACTAAACCACCTACCCCATTTCTACGTTGCCATATATACCAGGGCCAGAGCCTTCCTTTCAGACGCAAACCCTTGGCCCCAGTTAAATTCAACCCTTCTGCAGGGTCCCTACGGTTTGCTGACAACTCCTTGAAGCGCGCGGAAACAGTGCGCGCCGTCGACGACTGGGCTTACCAGACGATTAGACGGCGAGCTACCCATTGCAATTTCCACAAGCCCGCACCTACGGTGGCCGTTGCCTCATGCAATCGGCTTCCTCTTTTGCTAGCATTGCTGCTTCCGGCGCGAGAGACCGCCGCGAGGGCACGGCGATGCTCTGCCCAAGCGAGGCACACTAGAGGACATGTTACCGCAGTTCTTGGAATGTGGAAGTTTGATAATAATATAGGTTTGATAAGGCATAGGCATTTTTCATTTATCATCCGATTAGATTGGGAACCGACTCCAAGATAGGCGAAGGCGAAGTGTGAAAGAGCTTTCACACTCTCAAAGATTATTTCTATTTTATGTGGCTGGTTATTTTAGGTCTATTTTATATGGCTGGTTTGCCTCGGTAGACAGAGCTCTACTAAGATAAACCTGTCATACGTGCCTCAATCAGTTACGTACCCTACTTACCAAACAAGGACGCATTGAAATTTACATAAATTATACGACGTAAGTTGAAATTGCGTTGTATAGTTTTCGCTGCCACCATATTCCCTTTTTTTTCTTATAAACTAATGCTTGACTGCGATCCCACCCGATGGTAAGCAGGCGGCATGCAATGGTTTATAGTAAAACGTTTATTAAAAGCCTGTTTACTCTAGCCTTTAAGACATCCAAATTATAATCAGATGGGAAGACTGCAGCAGGCAAATTGTTCCAGATTATTAGGATTTCTATCACAATTTTTCTCTGCATCACCCAAAGGTTGATTGTATAAAATATCTAAGGCATTAAATCCACCTCTATACTTGCATTAAGTGTTTCATAAATAAAAATACTTATGAAATAACCAGATCTGCTCATAAAAGCTCCAAATTTTAAAACATGTGTTAGTTTTGCAAAAGGGGCACTCATTAACTTTTTGAGTACAGTAACTAGAGACATAATAGAAAGACAATAAGCTGGTGTGCGAACGCTGGCGTTCACATGGGGCTCAAGATTTTAAATTCAGTACTAAATTCAATAACACATTTAGATTCAAGATTCAAGATTCATTTATTGTTGTTTGTCACAGGTGTAGGTAAATTTAGTTCTTAAAATTAATATCATAACAATGTATCACTGCAACATACCCATGGGGTGTACAAACTTTAATTTTTTACAATTACATGTCAAAAGCAAAAAATAACGAGTCAAGTAACATGATAATCACACAAAATAAATTAATTATATATATATATATATCAATTGGTATTTGTTATCATTATTTAACAATTAAATTCATTACAGTACAAGTCATTAAGTAACAATTAATTAAATAGTCAAGATGTCAAAAGAAAGAAAATAATAATAATAATATAAACCGTCATAACAAGTATACAAAATAATTAACACAATATTTATTACCACTACATTACATATAAATAAAATTTCACCATTAATAATTATCACTCTTTATAATTATGCATTTATCACAATACTATTGAATAAATTTCAGTCAAAACATTTGTCATTAAAGAATTCATTAATTGTATAATATACTTTCTGTAGCAGTAATTCTTTAAGTTTGTGTTTAAAAGAAGCTAATTTTTCAGTGGTTTTAATAGAGTCTGGTAATTTATTATAAATTTTCACACCCATACCAAATATGCTTGATTTAAACTTAACTGTTCTACTCTTAGTTGCCTTAAGGTCATTTTTATATCTTGTACTTCTCATTGTTTCATAATTATTGATGTTGCGCTTTGTGATTGAGGCTGCTTCCAATATATACATTGACGCTAGGGTTAAGATTTTTAGTCTTTTGAATTCTGCTCTGCATGAATCGGTCTGTTTAAGCCCACATATACTTCGAATACATTTTTTTGGGCTTTAAATGCAAATTCTCTGTTAGTAGAGTTACCCCAACATAGTATACCATATTTTAGAGTAGAACCCACATATGCATGATAAACATTAAGTAGTACGCTTTCATTTACTATTTTTCGAAAGATATAGAGAGCATATGAAAACTGGTTAAGTTTTTTGCAGACACTATCCACATGCATTTTCCAGTTAAGTTCTGAGTCGATATGGACTCCTAGAAATTTAGTGTTATTGACCTGATTTATTGATTCACCTTTATAATTTAAATTGATTTTATTTGATTTTGTATTTTTATTTGTGAAGGACATGTAGTTTGTTTTTTCAATATTTATTTTTAAATTATTAATTATTAACCAATTTATAATATCTTCGAGAGATTTATTAACCTGCGCTTCAAAATTTTCTTGACCGCTATCTGCGAAAATGGCCGTACTATCGTCCGCAAATAATATGATGTCCTGGTCTATAGACCTTGGTAGGTCATTAATATATATAATGAATAATAGAGGCCCAAGAATACTTCCTTGGGGAACGCCAAATCTTACAAGTTTAGGGTCCGACATATATACGCGTTCGAATTTTGTGTCTATATCTATTTTCGTTATTCTTGTTATTTGAAAACGATCGGTTAAGTACGACTTAATAAGTTTTAGTATTTAATTATATACTTCCTTCAAAATCGATAAGACTACAGTACTAAGAAAATATATATCACTTGGCACCTTGTATCTGTAAACATTTCGAGACAGGACTGCCTTAATAAAGCTCAGCTTCCCTCGCTTATTTACCTTGTTTTCTTTCACAAACTGAACTGAATACTAAGTCTAAACAAGATATAAATCAGTACCTTCTGTATTACTCGTATAAATCAAAGTTTCCTCCGTGACCTATTTGACTCTATGTATTTTCGTGGGACCTAAAATTCTATTACAAGTGGTCAGCTTTTCTATTTCCTTTTATTGAGCAATTTAATAAATAGGGTCTGTTGTCCATTTCTCTTGTGTTGAAACCATTTGCCTCCATGACTAGGCTAACCTATCCCAACAATTTTTTTGGTTGATATCTTCTTCTATATACCTAAATAAAAGAAAGTCGTGCTAGGTACTCTATTTTGTAACTCAAGACTAGCTGAACCGATTTGGCTGAAATTTGTAGGTAGCTAAGAACCAGAAGAGGGACAAAGGATACTTTTTATTTCGTTCCCGTTGTTGCCGCAGGACGTGACATAAAACGTGGTATAACAAAACGCAACTAACATAGAATAACAAAACACAACTTAGTCAAAATGTAAGTCAGTGGTTCATTTGTTAAAAATAGTATAACAAAACGTAACTGATAGGTGAACATATAAAAAAATATAGGTAGGTATATAATTATGTAGTGAGCTTTCACGCTGTAAGGTACGAGACTTTTACTGACTAAAACTGAACCTTCATGCTTTAGTTGCCTTCTGTGTTTCAGGCTTCACTTTTAAAAATTCTCCAGCCCTATAGCCCATTCGCCTTGCTAGGCACATACAGTTATGTTGACATTTATTCTTTGAGGTCTCGTGTAACACTACGCACCATCAACCGCACGGCCGAACGCCGAACCACATACTTGACCATAGAAATAGCATCATTTGTTGTAATCTATACATAAATATAATAAAACAGTAACGAAAGAAATCTATTTTTCTGTGTGTATGGTACGGCTTCACGTCAAAACTACTGGATAGATTGAATTGAAATACAGCAAAAATGTTCCTTGTAAACCAAGAAAGGTTTTAAGGCTACATATCATTACGCCGTATGTTATGGCAGGTAAGCAACATCGATTTTAAAAGGTGTAATACAACGGTGTAATTTTTCTTTTCCGTTGGTCGATTTGCATTAAATATGTCATAACACGTTATTCATTCCTGTATTAATTCAAGTAGTATAACGCGTCATAAACTAGAGCAGCTTGCGAATATTACGTTCCTGACCATTTTGAAGGACGTCACGAAAAAGGTCAGCGTTTAAGTTTCAAAAGTTATAATAAACAGTCCTACATGGCACTAAGTTATGGCATCTCTAAGCCTCCAGGCTCAATTCTAACTTTCGTTCGTGATTCTGAGAATAAAATGCTCTTTGTCCTTTCTAAGAATCAATAACTACCTTTGGCTTAAAAGGTCGAGATTGGACCAACTATTTTGCACTTTCCATTAAATTCTGAAAGCGTTTGAAAAATCTAAAATCGCCAGTTAAAACTTGTAGCCTTCAAAAGGTGTATAACGATGCATTCCCAGAAAAGCATTTGGAATTTGAATTTGAAATGGACACAAGTTTTCAATGAAAATATTTTTTTTTTCATAACAAGCTTTTATAGCGGTGGTCTATGCTTATATAAATAAAACTCGTCAAGACGATTCACACGAGCCCAAACTCGACGTGGTTGTGCCGTTTAATTACAGAGTTCCTATGGCTACCTCGCGATTCCATCATCAGATCAGCTCCATGTCATCATAATATTGCATTGTCATCCGAACTAAACGTGTATACCAAATTTCAGCTCAATCGGAAACCGGGAAGTGGATCAAATTTAAGTTGCAAGATTTGATTACAGAACGACAGACAACGGGACAGGTGAAACTAAATAAAAGCTTGTAAAAAAAAATCGGCATATTCTATTTTGTTTGAAATTTTCACGTAGTCACTGGAAATAAAACAATACTACAAAGCTAGCTACTATGAACAAATAATATTAATTAATTAATATAAAGGCAACCGCAAAAAATTTGCGGCACAGACGTCATCAATATCGTTTTCTGGTGAAAGGTTCATGGCGTAGAATTAAAATATTAATTTTGTTCACAATATTTTTTTTATTTTACAGTATATAATCTATGTTCGTAGTAATAGTTTTGGTGAAATTAATTTATTAACTGTTCTGTTCCCGCCCATTAACGGAAAGTTTTACTTATTTCGATTTTTACATATATTAGTCTTTGATATAGTTTTTATTTACGTTCTTAGATAAATACCCTATGTAAAAAACCTCAACATTTATAATCTATGCGTTCACTTTGTGTTTAACCGAATGGCGCGAAATCACGCACGGACGCCGGCGCTCGCTGGGGGCATTTGTTTAGGAAAAAAGATAACCACACCTGTATATAACAGTGGACTTGCGGACAGCGAAGCCTACCGGGGCCATTGACCAATTTCTGGAAGGACGATCCGGCCCCGGTACATAGAGCTTAGAAGGAACAGGTTAGATTTTAAGTCAGCAAAGGTCTGAAACTATTTCCCTTTACGCCTAAGGATGGCATTTGTCACTGGATGATTTTTTCTCACCATAAAACAACCTGTATGTGTACCTGTGTATTGCAAAAAAATCAGTATAAAATCTGATATGAACCACATACAGCTCTAAAAATATTCATTACCGAAACAAAACGTCTAAAACACGACACCACTAAACATTAAACATTGGTGTATTTTCCGTATTCAGTGCGAGCCGCTCGTACCGCAGTGGTTTTGTTTTGACAGCATCCGACCGGAGAGTGACGCTCGACAAACACATAGATCCGCTTTCAACGCCGCACAAAAGTGACGCCGCTGATAGTTGGTGCGTTACAGTGCTAGTTAAATCTAGTGGGCGATAAATATATGTAACGCAAATAAGGTTTAGAAATCTATATATCATAACATAGTATAAAACAAAGACGCTCTATCTCTATGTATGCTTAGAACTTTAAAACTACGCAACAGATTTTGATGCGGTTTTTTTATAATCTATTTATGTGATTAAAGAGGAAGGTTTATATGAATAATAAAATATATTTAATGTCACCATTACACCCGTGCGAAGCTGGGACGGGTCGCTAGTATATATATAAAAGGAGAAACTAACTGACTGACATATCAACGCACAGCTGAAAGTACTGGGCTTAGGAGCGTGACATTTTGCACAAGGCTTCCTTTTATGACGTAAGCAAACACTAAGAAAGGTTTTTTTTTTTAATTCAGCTCCTAAAGGGATGCAATGGGGTCTAAAGTTTGTATGGAGAATTCACGCGAGCGAAGCCGCTGGCAGAAGGCTAGTATAATATAATTTTCAATACACTTACTCGAAAACTGCCTCTTATCGCACTCCTATTAGGTTCAATATAGCATGTATATCATCCAAGTGCTTTTTGAATTTATCACAACAAGGGCTTTTTTATTCCTTCCTTATCGTCACGGTCACGGGTGATTATTTTGTTTTACTTAGTTTATCGAATCAGGCTCGAGGCGTCCTCCAGAGTCGCTGGACGACCCCTCGAAATTAGAAATTGACCAGAGCAGATTTGAATGCTATACTTATATATTTCTTAAATTTCTACTGTATGTTTGAGACACGATTAAATTTTTTTTCTTTCTTTCTTTATTTCACAAGTCGTAAGTGTATTGAAAAACGTCGTTTGACACACGTGCAGATTTGTCATTGCAGGCCTCGCGCCTCGGCTCCATAACACACTCGCCTGCGGCTCGTGCGAATTTCGCCTCGGTCGCAATGACAAACTTCCTGCACTTGTATCAAAATGTACTATTCGCTAAGACCGTTCCATCTGTATGTCTGATAAACATTCCTTTATCGATCGACTTACATTCGACTATTTTATAAGTTTGCTGTGTTTTGTTTTTTTTTCTTATTATGATTCTTGTTCTTTATTTATTATTGTCTATTTTTTTTTGTTTATGTCATATAATTTACGTTATTATACTGTATATCGCAAAAATTCAGTATATAATCTGATATGAACCACATACAGCTCTAAAAATATTCATTACCGAAACAAAACGTCTAAAACACGACGCCACTAAATATTAAACATTGGTGTATTTTCCGTATTCAGTGCGAGCCGGCTCGTACCGCAGTGGTTTTGTTTTGACAGCATCCGACCGGAGAGTGACGCTCAACAAACACATAGATCCGCTTTCAACGGCGCACAAAAGTGACGCCGCTGATAGTTGGAGCGTCACAGTGCTAGTTAAATCTAGTGGGCGATAAATATATGTAACGCAAATAAGGTTTAGAAATGTAATATAGATTTGCTAAGACCATTCCATCATTGGGCTATCAGATGTGCAGCGACGAGCCATCGGTATGGTACCGATGGCGAAGACATTTCCACCTGCTGCTAAGTTCGGAACGAAAATTTCAAAAGTTTAGTTTGGCACCGCGCCGCAGGATTCAAACGATTTTTTTTTTTAAGTAAGGTGGAAATGACCACGATAGTATATGTCAAAGTCGTGTATATGTCTAAAACAAAAATCTTCCAATGATTTTTACAACTTGAAGTATGGAGGTGGGATGAAATGGCATGTTAGACTTTTACTGACTAAAACTACATTTGTGTCCTTCAGTAGCCCTTTGTGTTCAAATGGACGGCTTCGGTTTGACTTCTTGTGGATGATACGTGTGTACAACAACCCAGTCATTGTGCGTACAGCTAAGGAGTGTTAGTTCGTGCTCGAGTTAGTCTTTCCTGTTGGCTACAAGACAGGAATTGGGGACTAGAAGTTAAGAGTTATCGTTTTTTGACGCGTAAAATAGTGTTCAAGCAAGAACCTATCAACAGTAAATAAATAAGGATTTTTTTTTCTTGTTCATAGGTTCGATCTTAACCGCTGTCTAACCTAATGGAAAGCAACGAAGAGGTTGATGTTGGAGCGCGCTTACCTAGAAGTAACCTACTCACTCACACAATAAGAAACACAGAATCCGACAAGGAATTGGTAATAGACTGAATAAAAAAAGAATATAATACGTGCAGTGGCTGATCAGTTACTGAAGTTTCGGTGATAATTTGAAGTGTTAAATAAAAATATTGAATAAGATTGATTAATACCTACTTTTCACTCCCACCAAAATTCTGCACAAATTTAGCCACTATCCACATGACCTAGCCAACAAAACAAGACCTAATTTATATGAAATGAGGCAACAATAAATATAGGATCATTGCCCGTATGCAAACCGTTGACACCACATTAAAAGCGAACCACAAACGAATCGGCGTGACAGAGCCAATTTGGACGAGATAATGAAGCTGTATGGTCACGGATATGTGATCTGCTGGATTTCATTATAAATTGTTATGTCCCTAGTGCAATGTATGTACCTAAAACATTTATAAACATAAACGTCGGTGCATGGAGAGGGAAGCCAAAGAAGAAATGATTGGTTCGTGATAAACGAGTCAGTGATAAAGTGACAGAAGACAGTTTGGAGTAAAAACTGGACGAGAAATTTGTACATCCGCTTTATTGAGCCAGATTAAAGTGGCTGCCTATTACGCGTCGGCGAGATATCCATATTCTATCCCTTCTCTATACTATCCTCCACAATGCCAATGCTCCTCAATACCTTCGAGAACGCTTTGAGTATTTCATTCCGAGGGGTAAACCCTGTCGCACCACCAACTCTCTTCTCTACCAGTATCGCTTTAGCTAACTTCACCAATTACCCACAAAACACAAACACATTCAAAATTTACAAATTTCCAGCTCTCTCAAAATGATTTTCAATTCACAATCGGCCTGCCACCATCCGTCTGCAACTGACCCTAACAAACGCGCCTGTCACAGCCGTGTCACTGTCATACGCGTTAGCACTGCATCGCTTCTACAATAGAACTTTATGCCGAATTAACTGGTACTGCAATTTGGAAGCCAGTAATAAATAATTGCTTTATTTTTTATCGAAGTATTAGTTTTACGCTTTTT
Organism: Mythimna loreyi; assembly: GCA_029852875.1. NCBI lineage: Eukaryota > Metazoa > Arthropoda > Insecta > Lepidoptera > Noctuidae > Mythimna > Mythimna loreyi. The sequence goes on from CM056785.1 coordinate 23,312,965, forward strand.
GCAGGACTGTGTCTGTGCAGCATTGTCCTTATTTTATCAGTAAACTTTTTTATTTGTTACTAGCCTTCTGCCAGCGGCGCCCACGTGATAGTAGTTCTCCATACAAACTTTAGACCGGCATTACAACCCTTTAGGAGCTGAATTTTGAAAAACCCTTTCTTAGTGTTTGCCTACGTCATAAAAGGAAGCCTTGTGCAAAATTTCACGCTTCTAGGCCCTGTAGTTTTGGATGTGCGTTGATATGTCAGTCAGTCAGTTTCTGCTTTTACATATATAGATAAACGAAAGTTTGATTGCGATCCCACCTGATGGTAAGCAGTGATGCAATCCTTAATGGTAGGGTGGACTATTGTATTAAGAGCTTATTCACTCTAACCTTGAAGATACCCAAATTATAATCAGATGGGAAGACCGCAGTAAATTGTTCCAGTCCCTCGATAAATGCGGTATAAACAACGAAGCAAAACGCTTAGCCCGGACCGCAGAGGTTTCAACAACGTAAAGAAGGATACTCGCCGTGTCGTTACTGATTTTCTATTTTATTACTTGGACTTTTCGATCTAATTATCTACTACAGACATAAAAATATATCAAAGCTTTGATCAGTCTCTACAGTCAATTTCCTTTGCATGACTCATTCAATTTTAATTTGGAAGCTGACACCGGAAGATACAGAGAACCAACGTTTAACAGAGCAATACGAGTCATGTAGACAATTATACATGAATCCTTTGACGGGCCCGTCCGGCTGTGAGTCGAGTCACAGTGTACGAGTAGATACGAACAGAAGGTTAGTGTATAGGTTGGAAGTGGAAATGAGTGGACTGTATTTTGAGATGCTGGTATATTGCCGTAACTTTCAATCTTCGAATTACAACAGTCCCGGACAAACACTAATTATTTATATTGCGAGAGTTATCGTCCGTCGCGGCGGTGTCGGTGGAAGCGAGTGCCGAGTGCCGCGGAGCGCTGAACCGCCTGAACTCCGCGCCACCCGCGCCTCCGCTCCCCGCTGCCGATGACGTATGTTCACGCCGTCTGCGCGTGCACACCGAGTCACTGAAGGTTGTTGGGTTCGAATCTCAACAGTTAGCTTCACAGACAGAATGGACTGAGCAGTAACAGTACCTGCTGCGGTCTTCCCGGCGAATTATTAAATAAAAAGACAAATACATAAAATGACAATAATTAAATGTTAATGTCACTAAATAACCCGCCCCTAATCGTTCCGGTGCAAAACTGCCCATAACACTCGCCACATTACCTCGCTAAATAGCGATGGGCAGTCTTTGCACCAAGAACAACCTAGACCGGGAGTCACCCATTGCCTTTTCGAGCCTATGGCCCAAATCCCCCAAAAAACACTTATATATAGTAAACGAAAAGGGTTTTTGAGACTTCCCTGCTATTGATGGAGAGAATAATTCCGCAATTTTCGCTCAAATGCATTCTACAAAAGTATAGGACTGTTTATGAAAGGAAGCTGACTAGTGGCCGTCCTAATGCCTTATAAAAGGAAGAATTAACGAAATCAGATATAAGAGAAGGACAAAAGAGTAGAAGATTGTAAGAAGAACGCATATTCGTACATAGACGTCAAAAAAGCGGTTTTGGGATTCTTCCCAAAACCGCTTTTTTGACGTCAAGGGGAAGCACGTTCCAGATTTTATAATTCTATTTTAGAAAAAGACAACAACTCGACCGATTTTTCTCTCTCGTAAAGTTTCAACCGTATTCAGATCATAAGTGAAATGGATCCATACTACGAATAATAAAAAAGGCGCACGCACTCACACATGCTCATGGTGATTTCAATCAAATGCCAATTGTAAGTCAGTATACATACACTGTACGTGAAGCATCGTTGTACAGATTGTGCTCACGGTGACTGGGGGCTGAGGGGTCGATAGCTAGACGTGTTTCCTCAGTAATAAAATGAATTGAAAATAAAGATCCTTGGTGGATCCTTGGAGGTGGCGGGCCTTGGTAGAGGCCAGTGTCTGAAGCGAGGAGGAATGGCAGGCGGTCGCCTCCTTCTGCGAAGCTGTAATGCTACCAAAAGAAGAGGCCGACCTTATCAGGCAAAGGCAACTGCTCCGATTCCGTTTTCCAGCCGCCGTATTCGCAAGCTTGCAGACGGCGAGAAATGGGTAGCTCGCAGTCCGCCCAAGGGCCGAGCCCAAGTCGTCAGCGCGCTTCCACGTCGTCACGTGGGTCCTCACCGTACGCACAGACTTTAACATGACCGCGGTTATAAATACAACTTTTAATATAATATACGCAGATTCTGAATGTTGTGTGTTCAGAATCGTCTACTAAAACTATTACGGGCTACTTATTAGTGCGTTGATCCTCATAATTATTATTTGCTTAGAATAAATTAGGGTATCTAATTTCTTTAAAAATAAAATACCAAAATGAATTTCAGTAAAATCTCTGTCCTTGAATTAAGATTGCAATTTAATTTTATTATTTTGGTGTGTGTTGTAAAACTGTATTATTCTAGTTACATATTGTATTATTTTTTTTTGTATTGTTTGTGTATTTATTGTACATGTTTGCTCTGTCGAGTTCAGTTTTACACCCAGTCAAAATAATGAGCCTACATGCTCATCATTTCGACCATTAAGTCATTTTCCATTAGCCATTAAGTCTTCTGTATCTATTTACGTTGTAGTCAGATGCTCATCAGCCAGGCATGCATGTATCTCCCGTCTTGTTTAACTTACAATTGTTATATTATAAAAACTTTTCTGTTACTTGCTGATTAATTTATACAGTCTTTTTTTGTTTGAAAACCAATGTGTACAATGTTAAGTTTTCTTTTAAAAACTTATTTCGTTTAGTGGACATTTGCAGCACCGTATTATACACCATTAGATTTGAACTCCATGTGATAATACGACTGCTTGTTCTAAAGTATTATTTTATTTAAGGTTTTTGCTTTTTGTCACCGGTATTTATCGACTGAAATGGAAGTAAAAGCAGGCACATAACAATAATGTACGAATAACCGTCTTACAACATTGTAATATTTATCTGGAGCGACAGTACGTAAATGTAAAAGTGCTAACACTCAACATAGTAAGTAAAAAATAGGCTATTGTAAAAATTTGACGTAGGTAAGTTTGATACGGTACAATACATATTAAACTTCTTACTACATCCCATGCTTATTGCAATTGTAGGCGTTGTTGATTACCTAACATAACTTGATTGTTATCTATATGTATGTATGTATGTATTCGCAAGTAATATTGTATTATTGTCTTAAACTGCTCCTACATCTGGTCACTTGCATTGCAAAAACGGCATGAGCTTACGGTAGAGGTAAGTGCGACTATCGACCCACTGTCATTTGACACACATGATTGCGATTTCTGATCTTCATTTGTTAGAATGTCGACGGCTACTTACGTCTTTCGTTGGCAACATCGCGCTCATGTGTATGAATTCTTAAGTATTAAACATTTTACTTACCACTTGTGGCGTATATCTGAAGATTTCGTCCAGGTCTCGGTACCATTTGACGGAGTGTAGCGGAGGGTCGTGTTGCTGTCTCATGTACTGACAGCGTAGCTCTGCCTCGCGCCGCGGGTCTGCCCATAGCGGCACTTCTAGTGTTGTGATCGTGTGTGATACACTTCGAGCTGTAACAAAGAAGAATGCGTAGATAAGTAAAAACAAATGAAAGCAACATCATCCTCATGTTTTTATCTTAGTAGTGTCTGTGTGGTCGCTTACAATGGGCCTTATAAAAAAACTCAAGGTCACTCAAAGTATCCTTGCTTGATAGAATCAGAAATGAGGATATCCGCAAGAGAACCAAGGTTGCCGACATAGCGATAAGAATCGCCAAACTTAAGTGGCAATGGGCAGGACACATTGCACGTAGAATGGATGGCCGTTGAGGCCGAAAGGTTCTGCAGTGGCGACCGCGTACCGGAAGACGTAGCGTTGGAAGGCCTCCCACAAGGTGGACCGATGACCTGCTCAGGGTTGCTGGAAGCCGATAGATGCTAGACGCACAGGACCGATCTTTGTGGCGGCGCTTGGGGGAGGCCTAAGTCCAGCAGTGGACGTCTTTCGGCTGAAATGATGATGATGATGAGTGTCTGTAAGCTGCCATTACAAGTGACGTGGCTTCAAAGAGATGGCACACGAATTGGCACAAGAGATGGCACACGTGTCCTTTGCAAGTATATAAATCTGTTACTTTTTCGTACTCGAATGGCTTAATGGATTTTGCTGGAACTTGGAGCACGAGTAGACTATGCCCTGGAATAGCACATAGCTGTACATTATTATCCAAAAATATGTTTTCTTATGATATTTTTTTTATCACTTGGGCGAAGCAGCTGGAGGCAGCTAGTTCATCAATTGATATTAAAGTAATATTTAAAAATAGATCTACACCTCTATTAAAGCTAAAATATATTTTTTTATTTAGATCGTACCAAGAAAAGGTTGAAAATCTTGCCACGAAATACAACATTAGAAAACAATTTGCAGTAAGTATTTACAATAAAAGAAAACAACAAAATTGGCTCAAAAGGTAGTGTAGTTTAAAAGCTAGAAAATTACCAAATACGTGAAAATCGTCACTGAATTTGCGAAAACACATGTTTTCTTACGTTTATCTGACGAAGCTATCAAAGACCAACATATTGATGCGAGTTTGTTCCCAACTTCAGCAGAAACATGTCGAGAATTTAAGCTCAATGTATTAGTTAGTTAAGTTGTTATCTTGGAACAGATCAATTTACTATCTGAATGCCCCGAAATTCTTCGGTATGTTATTTCTTATCTCTGTCTATCGTTCTATGTGCTACCAATTACTGGTTAGCTGAACTTCTACCGATAGTTTCTGAACGTGAACACAGTTTGCAGACCGCAATACTGTAATTAAACAACAAATTGTAGTTACAACAGATTTCAGTTTTGCTATTGGATTATTTATATTTGAACTTTGCTGCGTTGTGTGTTTTTGGGAGAGGAGATAGTATTTCTTAAATTAGATGGTTTTGTTGGGAAGATCGTTGGCAATAACATAATATAAATATAACGTCTGCAATCAGCCACAGACCTTATAGTAAACCCGTATTATAGTAGTAATATGGATAAACCACTCATTCTCACAAAACTTCTTTTTGGATCGGAACATTATCCTATGACCTCTTCGGTTTTGCTAACATCTCCATGAGGTGAACCTGGAACAAAGCAAATCGCTCCATAATTATTGTCGACCCCATCGTCACTTTCCATCAGGTGAGATAGTGGTTAACGTGAAATCAACAGTAAAAACCGGCCATGTGTAAAACCTATGAAAAAAATTGATTACCAAATCGAGTTTGGAAGATTTTTCCGTATCGCAAAAAGTTTCACTTCCTTTTGAGGTACGCAGCCCTAAAAAATCAATGATTAACTTCTACTGAAAAAAAAAACCAGATTAATAACTCCAATTATACTTTGACCGACTTAAAAAAACCAACCTTGTACTTAAAAGTACTTATTAACTACCACTAAAGAACGAGTCATATTTTATTCATTTCTCCACCAATTTACGTATCTAAATAACGAAAATGGCTGATTTAATTTTAGTTCCAAAAAGAACAAAGGACTACGTTACGGCTAAAAGGTATTCGATCACGAAAAAAAACCTTTTTGAATCCGCATTTAACAAAGTCTCTGATATTTATAAATATCCCCTTATATTTGAGTTTATTGCGTAGGAATATGTCGAAAATGAAACATGCCTCTTTTTGCAGCTGTGATGTATTTTTATTTTAAATTTGTACAAAAATATTGTAGAAGTTATATTTTATGACAAAATGGAATTTGAACACAATCGTGTTTATTCATGTTGTACCTAAGATGTTCTAATTCAATTTATGTTTCGTTAATTTTACGCCCACTAATAAGTTTTTTTTTTATCTTGTAGAATTAATATATTAATAATATCTTGTAGAATAATCAGCCTTTTAACGTTCCCACTACTGGGGTTTAGGCCTTCTCTCTAAGTGGTCTCTGATCTCTAATCCATCCCGCAGGTCCAGTGCGGATTGATGAACGTCAGTTGTCTTTGAATTTTTTGTTCTTAGACATGCTGGTTTCCTTACGATATGTCCCTTCACCATTTTGAGAGCAGTTGTGATAAAATTAATTACACAAAAAAGGCGCCTCGCTTGGTTTGAACCCGTGGCCTACATCTTTTAAGTCGCGCCATTAATATCGGGTCTAAACGTCTTAAATCTCTTTTTTCGTATCTATAAATCTAGCAGACTGTCCTACATATTATTATTCTTCTACATTGTTGTTTTATTGATACAACCAAGGACCCCTGCCCACTACAGGCAATAATGGTGTGTAGTTATTCATGGAATGCCTTCAACCACGTATTTACGACCCTCTGCTATTCGAAATAAAAACGATTCTATGTCGTCGAGTCCTTTTCGCTTTCCTTTTTATCTCTCTTTGAGATGTTTGTATTTTTAGCCGCGAGGCTTAGATCCCCTCGTCTTATCTAGCCAACATTCACTAGGTTTGTACAAAATAAAAGATAAATCTTTTAAATTTTCTGAAATAGTAAATGTGTATTAAATTTTGTGTATTACTACATTTTTTGTATAAATTTTACTACATATTGTATGCTTTATTATTGAGTTATTCACTTCAATTATTTTATTTGACAATTTAACACTAATAAGCAAGGTAAATAGTAAAGGTTTCCACATTTTTTTTTAATTAGTTAACTAATTTGCATCGTTAGTAGAAGTCTACAAAGTAAAACTCCAAGTTAAAAACTCTGAGTACTAATTAAAGTTCATTATCGAAGCTAATTTATGACTAAGATTAATTAGAACTAAGATATTCCGAGTAAAGAGAATCTATGAAGATTCCCTAAGCTACGAAGCTTCATCAAACTTGATAGTTCAACCAAATGCTCGAAACAGACTGTATAATAAAATCGTTACTGCCATGCAAATTTCACTTGCGCGATTCAGGACCTTAATCCTGAATTTAGTTAAACGCCATCTATTGTTTATTACCACAAGCTAACCTATTATATTGCCGATAAAGAACCATAGAGGAGCATTCGTACAGTGTAGTTCCGTACGTGCCTATTTAGTGTAAGCGAGCTGTAAGGTCATTCGCTCTGTTTACTATATTGTTTCTAAACCCAACCCTTACTGATGTAATAATCATAAAACGCAAACAACGTCACGCATATAAAGTGGCAATTTTGCACTTTACGTCAGTTGTCGTCGTGAGTAATTATTTCAGGACGATGCCGAAATTAAGTGTCGTGCCCATCATTATCTATGACCAATGTGTCTCCAATAACTGCCACTCAAACCCTCGTATCAATAGTTATTGCTATTTGATGTGTGGCTATTGTGATATAAACTTGTCCTATAATCACTGATCGAGGTCCGTTGTGTGTTGTATGGGGGAAATTGCTGGCAAATTGGAGTTTCGTAAGTTACAGACTTTGGGACTGTAATAGAAATGTTTGTTATGTTCCGTGACGTTGATCTAATTTTCACTGAAGAGATTTCGTTAAAAATACCACTTTTTAAATCCATAACATTCCGCACAATTTTCCGAAAGCTTAAGCAAAAAATGTGTTCACATAAAAAAGATTACCAGCCGATAAAACGGTTCGCTGGAACACAAACAAAACTGGAAGTGTTCGTTCTAACACTCAATGTAATCTCAAAACACGATCCCGATCACGATTTAGCCTCGAAAGAATACGCTAAGCCTTCTCGTTTTTCATAATCTCCTTTCGTGATACAGATTAGTATTACTATTCAATGCCTGGGGTCTTTTTTCCGAAGTAACCACTACTGCAGAGCGAAAGAGCTTCATAAAACATTCAATTGGTGCGACCCTTCTTATGTTGTCTATAAATTTTAATACGGTCCAGGTATAAGAAGATGGAAAAACATTAATACAGCGTGTAGTGAAATGTGTCTTAGATTTGCATAAATAAGCGGTGGGCTGTAAAATATTCTGTTAGAGGGTGTTGTTGTTTTAAACGGTAATGCGGAGGTCTAATGGATCCGGTTGCGATTACGGTGTATCGCTTTTATCCTTTTTTGAAAGAGTGTGTAGAGGTTGGATATGAATGTTTGCTGTGTTATTTTCGCAAGGTTTTATTTACTTGTGTCAACACAATCGTGATGGCTCAAATGGTCGATACTTTTGTTTATCAACACGCTCTCCGAAAACACCTGGTCTAGTTGTTAGTCCTGAATGATACATGTCGAAGTTGTTAGGGTGTGAATAAAAGCCGCAAATGTTTTAATGAGCACAGTCATCTTATCTTGTCTAGGTATAATTTATCTATAAATAAACTTCTCATCAAAAAAATCGAAACACTTCCGTTTTCATTGTTTCTGTCCGAATTTAACACAAAAAAGAATTCATACGATGAAAAAAAATACATATATTATAGCTGGCAGTTTGGCCATTACAGTAATAAGCGAAAATTCTAAATTCAAAATTAGAATTTCATTTGTTTATCTTATAAACGAAATGAATCACTGTTTTGAGACAAATGTGTGTTTAGGGTTGGAGTACATTTAGCGTTTAAAAACTAAAAATTGGCGCCTATCCTTAAACTTTTTGTTTTTTATTTCAATACTGTGACTTTGGGACGTCTGAAAAAAGGTTTTTTTTCTAAAACGTATGGATACTTCGCCCACAGAAGCCGCCCAAGTTGTGGCATTGCTGGATTCTGGCCTTAGTCAGCGTGTTGTGGCTGCAAGACTGCATCTAAGCCTGTCATCTGTTCATAGAGTCTATAAACGTTATCGGGAGACTGGTTTGTTCACGCGCCGTTCAGGATCTGGCAGGAATCGGGTCACTTCTGAGCGAGATGATCGATTTATTGTAACAACTTCTTTAAGAAATCGACGCCTTAACGCTTTTCAACTGCAGCAGCGGCTTCGTGTTGTACGAAGGGTGGCTGTAAGTGACTCTACAATTAGAAGAAGGTTGCAGGATCGTGGACTGGTACCGCATAAGCCAGCAAATGGGCCGAAATTAACTGCAGACCATCGAAGAGCGCGCCTTAACTTTGCACGTGAGCACCTAAATTGGTCATACCTACAGTGGAGCAAAGTTCTCTTTTCTGATGAGTGTAAAATTATGCTGTATGGTAACGACGGAAGGAACAAGGTCTACAGAAGAGACGGAGAACGCTATGCACAATGCTGCATTGAAGAAAAGGTCAGCTATGGTGGCGGTTCGTGGACGGTTTGGGGAGGAATCAGCGCCGACGGTAAGACAGAGCTTGCTTTCGTGTCTGGGCCACGTCTGCCTGCACTAAACTGTCATCGGTACGTCGAAGAGTGTCTCGAGCCTCATGTGATGCCCTATGCACATTTTATTGGCAACGGCTTCATATTCATGCACGACAATGCTAGGGCTCACACCGCGGGCGTCGTACGAGATTATCTTAACGAAGTCGATATCTCTATTATGGAATGGCCAGCAAGAAGCCCGGACATGAATCCCATTGAACATCTATGGGATGAATTAAAGAGACGAATTCGAGCAAGAGATCCTGCCCCAGAAACACTTAGCCAGCTGCAAGATGCAATCCAAGAGGAATGGGACAATATACCACAGCATCTGATCGTGACTCTCATCCGATCGATGAAGAACCGTATGGAAGCAGTAATTAGAGCTCGGGGAGGGAATACAAGTTATTAAATAAACGTTTTTTAGCTTTTTTTTTCATTTACGTGTGTTGTTTTATCCATTTCCTTTATACTCCATACGGAATAAAAATGACTCATTTAACAAAATACGAAACCTATGAAAAATTCATTTAAATTTAGAACATTAACATTAAGATTTGATAAGCTCATATTACTCACTATTAAAAGACATTTAACATTTATTCCTAAATGTACACATTTTTCTGATAATCCTGACAAAACGTAAACTTGCAAGGTGTTTCGATTTTTTTGATGAGAAGTGTATATTTAAAATTATATTTAAGTAATCAAAATAAATAAAACACATAATTGTATTGGACTGTCTTCTGGAGTATTTTGCAGCTCACCGACAGAATTACATACAAATATTATTATTAATTATGTTGTGCAAATACTTAAATTATAATATATTGACATATTATTATAATTTAATTATGTGCACAACACAATTGCTTCTGTCAATGACCGGACAGCCACTGACTTCATGTCATTTGGCTTTTCCAGATTGAGACCACCGATTTTCTGAGATAGGAGCCTTTTTACCCTCGCAAACGTAATTTTGTAATATTGTTTTCTAGATTTTTTTTTTGTGAGTCTAAATAAATGTTTCTTTCTTTTTTCTTCATATGACTATACACAACGTGTGATAAAAGCACTGCTTACCAACATACGGGATTACAGTCAAACACTAGTTTATATTAAAAAAAAAAACTTTTCTGTGATAATAATATGATTTTACAGTGTCTGCATAAACAACTTAAAAATAAAATAAAAAAACCCTTTTTGCAGTCGGGTGAAAAACAGCAAATTGGTAGGTATCGCGAATTTTAAGAAATGTAAAGTTTTTTCTTTTACCCTGAAAACTCTGCAACGAGGTTTTTCAGCAAACTCTCACTCAGTTCCTGTTTCACTTCAAAGTAGAAGCTCAGGGTTTTAAAACTTTCATTTTAAAAGTAACCATTAAGATAAGCACAAACTACTTCGAGCTGCAATTGTCCACAATTAGCCACGAAATCCAAGTTTGCTACCAAAATAAATTCTCGTTAGATACGTCCCGAACAAGTTCCAACTTAGCTATCCTTATCTAGCCCGAAAACAAGTCAAGAATTCTAATTGTAAACACAAAATGAGCTAGCAAGTAATACTTTTCGTTATTAAATAAACTAGTTTTCCCTCTTAGCTTGGGGCAGATGCAATTTTTTGCGACAAGAAAGTCGTGTCCCAGTTTCGTCGTCTGTTTTGTGCTCGGAACATGGGGCACATTTTTGTTTCCTCAAGACGGATGGAAATGAGGAACAAGTGGGCTATAGCGCGCTTGGAGAGCTTAGGAATGTTGCAGCGTTATTTTTTTTAACTTTATTGTTTAAATTAACATTTTTTTTTTTAAAGGTTGTTATTATTATCTCTTTCGGTGAGCATTGAGTAGCTCTCCGTCCGACCGTCAAGTAATTGCCCATACCGAGCCCAATTTTTCAACGGTTCGTATAGTTCCACGCATGCATCAAGAAGGTATCAGCAAACCGTAGGGGCCCAGCAGGTTTGAGGCCTACTGGGGACTGCGGCCAAGGATCAATTTCTGAAAAGAAGGCTCGGCCCCGGTATGAAAGACAACGAAGAAACAGCAGTATACATTATCTCAACTCTCCTCATCTGATGATTTGCTTCTCGAAAAAAAGTCTTATTCATTTCATGCCCATACATTAAAATTTTTAAATATAACCGTAAAAAATAATTAAGTGTTAATAAAATCCGCCATTATTGGGACCAGGGTCCAAGCTACCGGAGATCAGCGCTCCAGAGCCTTAATGCCTTCAAAGTTTAGTCTTCGATTATTATTATTACTAATAGATAACCGTTGGATTTGAAAGGTTCTGGAGTGGCAACCACAAACAGGAAGTCGCAGCATTGGAGGGCCTCCTATAAGAAGGACCTAGAAAAGGGGAATCTGATGGATCCAAGACGCACAGAACCATTCACTATGGCGACACTTTTGGAGGTCTTATGTCCAACAGTGAACGTCTTTCAGCTGAAAAGATAATGGTGATGAAATAAAGCTCAGACTCTCTACACCAATATTTACAGCCAATACCGTCTTTAATCTCCTGACTCATCTGCAGATATCATCGAATAATATACTCATGAAAAATAAGAATAAATGGTCCGATCCGTTCGGAACAGATGCCCTGTTTTACGGCGCTTCTGCTGGAGCCCCATCATTTGTGTAAGGATATTGGATGAAAACTTCCTTATTTTACGAAACGCAATTTTCCAAGTGTTTTGTTTTTGCAGATCTTCGCTTCTTTTCCTTTGATTGGAATGATTTGTTCGATTCTTTCTGAAAACCGAAGTGTAATGGTGACGGGAGGATTTTAAAATCTACGAAGTTTAAGTTTCACCGCTGGTGGCGTATTCGAACTATGAATAATTTGAAGCTAATCTTGCATGAAATGAGGAAGGAACTAAGTTTCTAAGAACAGCTTCTGGAATGGCTATAGTTACTGAATGGACCATTAAACCAGCAAGCAAACAAAGTTGATCTACACAAAGTTGTATCTAATAGAGTAAAACCTTTTATATTAGTTCATAGTTATGGCAGAGGCCATGGTCCGGAGCGAGGAGAAGTGGCAGGTTGTCGCCTCCTTGTGCAAAGCAGTAATGCTAGCAAAGGAGAAGGCCGACCGCATAAGGCAACGGCAGTCACGCCTTAGACGCCGCTGGCATTTCAATCACGATTTCCGCCCACTCTAGGCGCGGGCTTCTGGATGGCAAGCAATGGAAAGCTCGCCGTTAACCTAACTGTTCGAACCAAGCCCAGTCGTCGACGGTGCCTACTGTTCCCGCGCACTTTGGACCCCGCAGAAGGATCGAAGCCAACTGGGGCTAAGGTTTCGAGTCTGAAAGGAAAACTCTGGCCCTGGTATATATTGCAACGTAGGAATGGAGTAGGTTGTTTAGTCAGTAAGAGTCTGACACTGTTCCCCGCTCCGCCTAACTTTAAGGACGGGATTCGTTATTGGATGATTTTTACCTGCCATAAAAAAGTCCGTAGATACGACAAATGTTTCCAAATAACTTTCTTCCCATGAAATCTACATCTCAGTAGACAAGTTTTTTAATCAGAGTTGATACAAACAATAATCTTAATAAAAATAAAATTATTAGATCCAATAAATCGCGAAACGATCCGCGACTAATCCTTAACAGAAACTTTGATTATCCTTGCGATAACTTTGTTAATCCCGGAGCGAATAGTTGGGGGTGAGATGAAACTTTTAAAAGAGATTGGGCATGACATAATAGGTGACGTGGAACCAAGTTTCTCTGGTCTAGCGGTAAATTAGAAAGGGTCTGGTATGACGCGTCATCGTGATACCGAATTTAGACCGTGAGATGGCAGAAACTTTGGGGATCTTCCATTGGCTGGTTCGAAACAGCGATTAGTGGTCTAAAAAAAGTTGAATATTTTTACGAAGTTTTAAATAAATGTGTACTGTACATGGACTAAGTTTCGCTACCTCTTGGTTTTAACATTAACTTCAGCAATGTCAGCATGAAATTTAATAAATGCTACTCACATAAAACGAGACGTAAAATGCTTTGTCATGAATATTTACTGAAATTGGTATTTCATTGTACAGCGGCTGTACTTTCGTGCGGTGAAGTAAATGCCTTGCCGCGGAGACTTCTTTGTCAGTCAAATTTTTTGATTAAAAGAAATCAATTTAATCTAGAAACCTTGCATGAGTTATGCAGATTTTTTTTATTGTTGTACGTGTAGTTGATCTCTGTATATAACTTATTTGTTCTTTAATCACAATAGTCAGTTTTAAATAAAAAATACAGTCGCTTAATGTCTCGCTAACCTCCGTAGAAAAGAGAAAATTTACTACTAGATGGAAGCCGTGTCTGGTCCAGGCAACTGCCTGATATAATTGATGTATATATATTTGTTTTAATCGTATCAAGAACTGTATTACCACGGTGCAGGATTTAGAATATTATTTCATATGTGGTGTCGTAGATTTAGCTACACTTTCAAATTTTTTTTTTTATCTATGGTCGTATATCTACTTATCTATGGTCGTGGTTTCGATTTCCACCCAGCACAAATATTTGTGTGATGAGCACGATCGTTTATTCTGTGTCTGGGAGTAATCTATAATATGTATGTATTTATATAAGTATATTAATCAGTTGTCTCCTTCAATCAGTACTCCTAACACAAACTCTGCTTAGCAGCTCGGGACTAGACGACGTTGGGAGATAGTTATGGAATATATTATTATTTTTACATGATTACCACGAATCTCAGGTTATCTAGAAAAATCGCGCTTTCAGCTACAAAACTTTTCTCAATAACATTTTTACATCACTACACAAGAAAGTGCAAAGAAATAAAGCTATTGGCTTACTAGAAGAGAACAAGTGTAGCGATAAAAGTAACGTGATATTGTTTGCTTAACAATCCAGCGAACAAACATCTTGGGCGGTAAACATAAAACATGTGGAGAAATAAAATCGAGGTAGAAAGTACTTTTAGAAGATGGATACTTTTAGGATTGGAGTTTGTTGATTTTAAGATAAATCTTAGTTTTTCAAAGTCAAAGTTAACATATTTTATTTCACATAGGCCTACTTGGGCACTTATAAAACGTCAGTAGCTAGTGCACGGTTCCAAATTGGTCGTTTCCTATGGAAAAGAACAGCCAAGAAACTCCATAATTACTCTTAAGATGGGCCTTCCTCACTCGCCTATCGTCAACATCGAGATTTAAAAGCTTGTAGCTTTATTAAATGCAATCCAAAGTGAGTTTTGATGCAAAAGTATAGTAGTATGCGAAAAAAGAGCCATAACACCTGAAACTCTGTTGGCATTCGGTAATTCTATAATTTATTGGAATGTTTCACAAAACTTGTTGCAGGAAATACGTATTTTTATTAAACCCTTAAGGATTTTTGAAAAAAAAAATACTTCATTTAGAATCTCGATTAAGTGCGCAAGGCTTCTATAGAAGTACTTTTTTATATTTTTAAGATATAGATAGATAGATAGATTATGGATAGTCAATGTTCACGTAAAATAGCAGATTTTCAGAGGTCTTTACTGAATTACTATACACAAGTTTATATTTTGATTTCTTTAGAAGCCTTGATAATATCCACAAAAAATCCGTGTATCCAAAATATCTGAAAAAGGTGTGTAATAACATCACAATCACGTAAGAGCGGTTGTATGATAATGTACGTCGGGCTAGCCGCTCTTAAGGTGATATTAAAAGCCGGCGATCTTGAGCGAGCAAAACAGCGTTACTTCTCATGCATCAAAACTATTTAAAAAATAATGTGTCCTTCATTTATTGAACACAATGTGAATAAAAACCGTCTATCCAAATATTCATAAAAATACACGCAGTGGTTTTTGCCTAATCTTCGTTTTTTGTCTGTGTTGGACCTAACTTTGAAAATAAATCTATCCATGTTCCATGAAAAAGCAAATATTCCTATATTAAATTACTAGAAAAATAGCTTAGTTTAACATATATATTTTTTTTTCAAATCATACGAACTAGCCGACCGCGACGTCAGGTTTAAATAGACGTGATGTATTAGTGAAAAAGCGTTCCTGAATAAATTATACCACATTTACCTAAGACAAATGTGTACGTCATATCAACCGTTGTCTTCGCCTTAATCTCAGTGTTAATTGACTTTTTTTTAATCTCGATCGACCAACAGATCTAACACAGATCTCATCACAAGTGACATCGTTAGTGGAACTGGATCTGCCATACCCTTCGAAAGGACCCTGAACATATACCAAAGTAAACCCTAGACTGCAATACTCAATAGTATAAACGTCGTCGCTCTTAGCAGACTTTGCAACCAATGATCGTCATGGAGTCGCAAAAAATAAGGATGACCTGGAGCAAAATAAAGAACGAGGCAAGACCTAACAGGACTATGGCGTACAGTACACCACTATGGCATACTGTGGATGACTTCTGTCCCATCTAGCGGATACAGGAACTCAAATCAAAACTAAACAATCAAAACAACACGAAAATGGTAGCATTATTAAAATTACAAATTGTCAGTAGCAGTGATTGGTTGAATTTATTCTATCAACAGCCAATTTCATTGTTACTCGACTCGATCATTTTATATCAGAATCTGAGTGTCGTTTCGAAGTCTGTATTTTCTGTTAGCTATAACTTATTGGTTTTTAAATCAAGAGAGAATTGTGTTACTACTAGGCAAGCATGCTCTAATGTTGACTACATCATTACCATATTAATTTTAAGTTCCTATTTTACTTTATGGTATACAAATAGTCAGCAAAAGTCTAACACTTTCAGCTCACAAGGGTTTTTTTTTTTATGGTAGGTGAAAATCAATGACGAAACCCGCTCTTGGGCGGAGCGAGAGACCAGTGTCAGACTCTTACTGACTAAAAAACCTACCCCGTACCTTCCTTGCCTTATTCCTGGAGTCGAGGTAACAGTTTTCCACCACCCTCTAGGCTCCAGGAGGCTTCGACCCCGAAGGGCCCCTGCAGTTTGCTGACAACTCCTTGAGGCGCGCGGGAACGGTGCGCGCCGTTGACGACTTGGACTCGGTCTTACCAGACGACCGGACGGCGAGCTACCCATTGCTCACCGTCCGCGAGCCAGTGTCTACGGTGGCCGGATATCGGCAGGATCGCGGCGGCGACGGCTACGGCGAGTACGCCGTTGCCTTTGCCTTATGCGGTCGGCCTCCTCCTTTACGAGCATTACTGCTTCGCAGAAGGAGGCGACCGCCTGCCATTCCTCTTCGCTGCGGACCATGGCCTGAACCAGGGCCCGGCGCGAGAGGTCGCCGCCGCCGATCACCCCCACGAGGACACGGCGATGCTCTTCCCAAGCAGGGCACACCTCCACCGTGTGCTCCACCGTGTCCTCCGGGCTCGCCTCACAGTGGCGACACCCGGACGTCTTTTCCGCATGAATCCGGTGCAGGAATCTCCCGAACTTCCCGTGTCCGTTGAGAACCTGCGTCATGCGGAAAGTGAGGACGCCGTGAGGTCTATCCAGCCACCAGCTCACAAGGGTGGGAGAAGCCATTAGATGAATTTCTCATCTAAAAAAATGATGTACGATAAGATATATATCATCTACCTAAGATAATAGTCAAGTGTGTGCTTATTAATAAAGAAAAAAATGTGAGGGACAAAATCAATTTCAAGGCCTATTTTTATTCATCAGCAACATTTCTTTTTTTCATATTTAGAATCAACAACAGAATAAACATTGATTGAAACATAAGTTTAGTTGATGACCTAAATTTGGGACGTAGAATAATTTTCGACGCTCACTCGTGTGTAGCCGCTGGCTAAACTCTCACTTTATTTGGGTAAATCAGGGTAGATAAATTGAAGCTTAGGTAAAATATTTAGTTATTTAAATTTTATGTACGAAAAACATGTTCTACAAAGGTGTGTTTAATACTTTAGGAGCAAACATATAAGTAGAACTTCATAAAAATTACAATTTAGGCTTTGTATTTTATACCTATAAATTGGGAATGTCTACGTCAAGAGTGCGGTGGTAGGTGAGATAGTGGTCAACATGAACCTATGGAAAATAAAAAAGGTTACTAATGCAATAACTTACGATATCGAATTATTGCTTTTAACTTTTTTTTTATTTTTTAATTGCCATAAAGTAATGCTTGACTGCGATCCCACCTGATTGGTAAGCTGTGATGCAATCGTTGATGGTGAGGCGCACTAGTTTATTAAGAGCCTATTCACTCTAGCCTTGAAGAAACCTAAATTATAATCAGACGGAAACACTGCAGCCGGCATACTGTTATAGTCCCTCGATGTACGCGGTATAAACGACGAGGCAATACTCTTAGTCCGAACCGTAGACGTCACAACGACTTATGGGTGGATATTTGCCGTACGCCGGGATGGCGAATGGTAAAATTGAGATGGCGAAATCAGATCGTGCAATTCCCGCGCACACTCTCTAAAATGAATCCTGCAACTAAGGTTCATCCAAACTTTATTCAATACGTAAGTACTGTCCAAGATTTTTATCTACAAAATACTCTTAAAATTATAGTGGGTAATTAATCTATAGGGATCAAATACAGGATTGAAGGTGGAAGTTTCAGAGATTCAAAACGAGAAAACAAATCTCTGCTATTTGTATAGCAGCAGCAGGAGCAAAGACAAGAATACTTTACTTTACAAAATGAAAAAAAGTGCTCGACTGAAGCTACAGAGCATTCAAGCAATCTTGCAACAAAGTTAATGAATTTTAGTCAGAAAACATTTCAAATTCTTAGTCGAATAACTGAAATAATTCAACTCCTATTACTACAAAATTCAATTAAAATTTTACTTTTCGCTGCAAGTTGTATCGATTTGAAGAGGAAATAGGTCAGGAAGGTACTTGCAGGAGCCTGCAAGCTGTCAGTATTTCACTAATAGTATTGTAGAGTGGAGAACCAATAATATTGCTTGTTTCAAAGTTAGTGATGTAACCGCTACGGGAATCGTAACTGTTACCTACAGACTACAGAGTAATTGTTTTCAATAGATGAGTAGAATTCCGAGTTTAGAATACCGTTGCCGAGTCTATTCATGGATTGATATTCATTGTTGCAGTGATTGAAGTGTTGGTTGCTTTGAGAGTAACAGTTCGATGCCCGCTAGGAAAAAATAGTGTTCCAGATAGAATTGTTATTGACGGGTAAAATAAACTGTTTTACATGACAATCTGATAGTTGTCTGTTTAAAAATCTTGCATGACTATCATTTTAATATATTTTGGTCCTTCGAGCCGGATGAAATGCAGTAACAATAATTTAAGTTAATATTTAAGATGTGTGTATCCTATTGGACAGCCCATACAGTAGTCATTATATAGGCTACTTTTTGACCCACAAAATGCACTACTTCTATGTGAAGATCTTGATAGCAATGCTACAGATACAAAAGTTGCAAAAAAAGGATATTTAAATTCTTTTTAAATATTATATCCAATCGAAGCTGCAGTCTAATAGATTGAAAGTACATATAAAAAAACATAGCGACCAGCAGCATCTCAACAAAAAAAACACTAATTGCTTTCTAAAAAAAGCTTAAAAAAACACACCTATCAAGTAATTGGGTTAATACAGCAGCGTCAAACACAGTATCGTTGAATTATGCAAACAGTCGCATACATAATCCCCTTTCCAAATTATCATAATATCCGTCGCGTGTTAGTTAAAATTGCACGCCGCTTCGTTGCGCGTTTTATTATATTGCAAATATATTCTGTTCTGTATAACTACGTAATGTATGTGCAATTATGGTTAAGAGATAAAGTTTGAATACATCATTAGTTAATTGATATGTCAATGTGTTGATAATGGATAGGGGTTGTTCAGATTTAGAGATTGGTTCGCTTTCTGTTTAGTTTATAAATGTCAATACTGTTCGTAATTGTGTTCAATAGCGGGGTATTTACTGGTGGGCTTTGTCCATGAAAATGCTGCAATGTCTGTCAGAACTTGCTAAAATTTAAATTTAAAAGAGTAAATTGTTGATGGTTATTATCCCGCTGTTTTGTATTAGTAGTATACTGTTCGTATAGGTATACAAAAAAAAAAGATTTCTGATTTAAATATTTAGAGCTAAGAACATATTATACTCTATTATTTTCTGACTTATTATTAATATTAGCATGTATAAATTTGATGTCATAGCAAATCAGTTGCTGTCAGTGATAAGACCGCCATTGTACCCATAGTTTTGTTACTTATTGGTGTACAATAAAGTTTAATCTCTCTATCTACATATCTATCAGTCTATCTGTGTCGGTAATAGGTATACTAAACAGATATAGGACCAACTTACTGGCAAAGTCCTTCTAGCAAGATAACCGAAAAAGAAATGTTTCGGTGAAGGTAATAAACATAAAATGCTTGAAGGCCTTAAGTTCACCTTTAATCTTTTGTGTACTTAAAGAATTAAAAAACCGATGATTAAAAAGTATTAAGCTTTGTGTTAAATTAGTAACATCAAAGCTACATTATGTTCATTTGTTATATGATAACAATCTAATTAATAAATACAATTTCACTATGCATTAATTAATGAGTAAATGAATTATGTTTAATTTCGTACAATTAGATACGACTGATAAAAATAGTAGGTAAATGGATGAATTTACATTCAACTGTTATCTCAAGCTAACAAAAGATAAACAACTGGAAATGAGAATTTACTCAGATGTTTTCTTTTTTTATTGCATTTTTGTTATAACAGGCAAGACTTGTGCCTGAGGCTCGGTGAAAGGGGTAAAAAAACTCCTCTTTTCTGGAAATAATCATGTAATAATGTTTGTGAAAAAGAAAGATGACCACGTGTAAGGGAATCGACATCCTCAGGCCCTTGTCACGGAGATATCTCGACTATCAGCTACGACGATTAATGAATAATGCCATCGTTACCTTCTAGACTGAGCCCGAGTCGTTAACGTCGCGCAGTGATCTAAGTGCGCTACAAAGATATGCCAGCAAAACCCTAGGGTTCCAGACAGGCCCAGAGCCATGCTATAACCATGATTTGACTTCTGGAAAGATTACCCGCGAGATCTTCGAATACAAAAGACAACTGTAAGAATATAAAAGTGAGATTGGTAAAAGTCTAAAATGCCCTACCTAAGTATTCGATGATTATTTTTTTAAGGTAGGAACCTTAAAAAAATAAATGAAATGGCGACAGGTCACGGGAACAACTTGCGACCCACGGATGCCCCTCAAGTTGAAGGGTAAAATTTACAAGTCCGTGATAAGACCTGTCCTACTGTATGGATCAGAATGTTGGGCTGTGAAAAAGACGGATGAAATAAGACTGCATGTAGCGGAGATGAGAATGTTGAGATGGATGTGTGGTGTGACGAGAATGGATAAAGTGAGAAATGAGTATATTAGAGGAAGTCTGAAAGTGGCGCCAGTGACTGAAAAGTTGAAAGGAAATCGTTTGTCTTGGTATGGTCATGTGAAGAGGAGAGATGAAACGCATTTCACAAAAAGGGTTTTGAGTTTACACGTAGATGGATGGAGAGGAAGGGGGAGACCAAAGAAGAGATGGATGGATTGTGTGAGGAATGATATGAAAGAAAAGGGAGTTACTGATAGTGTGACGGGTGACAGGACAGAGTGGAAGAAAAAAACATGTTGCACCGACCCCAAATAAAATGGGATAAGGGTAGGATGATGATGATGATGATGAACCTTAAAAAAATAAATAACAAAACAGCAAAGATTCGTAGATGCCAAAACCTAAAATATCCATTATAACTTACGTGAGATCAAAATGAGTTATTAGTAGGTCACTGGGACTGATTAGGGCAAATGTGATACGTTACATAATGATAGACATGATAGAGATATATTCATGTTTTTTATCAGTTGTAGTAACACCAATTTATTGGTGTTAATTGTACAAGATGGTGCTCTAAACATTGTACTACTTAGAGCAGCCATTCCTTCTCTTTCTACCATTCATCACCATTCAACCATCGGAAAATCTGACGTGCGGTGAGTGTCTATCTTCACATCGTTGATAGGTGTCCGACTGCAGATGTCTACAACTCAGACTAGCGTTTCGCCTTAACACTTCTATCGCATACATCGAAGAACTACATTAATTTGCCTGCAGCGGTCTTCTTGTCTTAGTATAATATAGCTGCGACTTCAAGGCTAGAATGAATAGACCATTAATATACTAGTGCGCCTCATTGTAAATTTTTGAAGCACTGCATCCTATTAAGTATGAACTTAATAGGATGCAGTGCTCCAAAAATTAAAGTTAAATAAATACTAGTTTATAATTATTTTAGGTCATTAAAAAAACTCCTTTGTTGACTTCCTACTGTCTCAAGCAACGTAGAATTTCAAACACGTTTCTGATCCATTGATCGTTTTGGTGAAAGCCATAATGATTTTAAAAAAGCGTAGTCACTACTCTTTATTCAAGGTACGGTCGTCTTCCGCATGCATTTTAATGAAGAGACTACAGCGGCGAGACTAAGCGAAAGATTATTACCACGATAATTATATGTTATGCAAAATACTGGTATTAACGGTCTTGAGTCGGGATCTCTTTGAATATATTTCGAATATCCTCTTTCTGGGGTAGTAAATTTTATTGTCAGTAGTTTTAGTTCTTAAGCCAAAGTAATATAAGTAGTTTTATTCTTATTTTCAATGGTGAAAGCCTTTTTTTTAAGTAAGCAGTGGTTCAATCGTTGATGGGTAGCTCGCCGTCCGGCAATCCTATAAGAATCAACCCAGAGTCGTCGTCAGTGCGTAGTGTTCCTAGCGCGCTTTGATGCCAGCTAGGGCTAAGGAACTTATGAAAAAAAAAATGCCGAAGTTTTGGATCCAAAAATACATCTGAAGGATATGGGTTGGTTTTAGTCAGTAATAGTCTAACACTCACGAGAGACGTTAGTGTTTTGAGAGGTGCTAGTTTCGGATCCGGTAGAAAGAAACGTCCGGGTATCACCGATATGCAGATCACCCGAAAAATAGGATATAGCATTAGGTGGAACTCAGTTCCACTTAAGCGGGCCACCACCGCGTCCTCGAAAAGGTGGTAGGTAAAAGAAAGATGGCTGTACAAACACAAGAGGATTGTAGTCAGTTAAATGGCACTTCATTTCTTACTCCAGGCAAAATGAGAAGTTATTTGATGATTTCTCATCTCAAAAAAAAAAAAAAATTGGTGTAATGATTTTAGATCGAAACATTATCATTAAGTATAAAACAAACAATAAAATAAAATATCAAGGTACAAGCCATCCTTCAACTGTTCCCTTTGAGCATAATGATTGGCATTCTATCTTTAAGCCTGCCGTTAGCTGTTTATTGTTCGTCAGGTACCTACCACTGTCAGGTTGTCAGGCCATCGTCTGTCGTTTAGAGCCAGTAACCCTTCCCTACTCAAGTTTACGACCTGCGCAGAATGTTAAGCAGCTGACGCTAGTCTATGCTTCCCAACTGCCTCCGGTCGAAAACTAGTTTCGAGGAGATGAGTAATTTTGGGAGTTTGGTTTTTGAAGCGATCTATTTGAAGCACTATTTGAATTATTTTGATATAATGTCAACAAATTTTAATGTTTCTAAATACAAAGTACTTACTGCTCTAATCTTTGAGACATTTCATGCCGGAAATCAGCTTGATTTGCTTGAAAAAACGATTGAGAGAACGGGACAAGAAGATCATAAGCGATCATTTACTTGTCGAGTTAAAGCTACAAATCTAAAAAAAACACAACACCGAGACGCTAGCCTGTCAGCGTCTGTCATTATTCGTGGTACTTACAACCAAGGGTACCCAGTGAACAAATTTCTTCTGTGCTTGATTTTTTTTATGGCAGGTAATAATCATCCAATGACGAATCCCGCCCTTGAACGGAGCGAGGAACAGTCTCAAATTCTTACTGACTGAACAACCTACCCCGTTTCTTCCTTGCCTCAATCCCAGGGCCCCGGTAATACGCTTTTGCATTTACCTATGGTCCCAGGAGATCTTATCATACCCATGTCCTTTGCTAACACGAATTCAATAGTTTAAGGTTCAAACCATTTTATTTCAAACTAGCTTTTATCAGCGGCTTCGCCCGCGTACATAAAATATAGCCTATGTCATTCAGGAGTAAAGCAGCTTTCTATTGTTGCAATTTTTTTTCCAATCGGACCAGTAGTTCCAGAGATTACCTCCTACAAACAAAAAAACAAACTTTACCTCTTTATTATATTAGTGTAGATAAATCATTTATAGACAGCTGCTGATTACACATCCCAAAGCGTAAATCTCTATGGAGAAAAATATGTAAGAAATTCCATTGACACCCTTTTTATAAAATATTTGGGTTAACAGTAGATACAAACTATATGATATTAAAATTATTTTAACTAAAGCTGATGACGCGCACTGAGTCGACACATAACAAAGCAAACTAACCCCATTATTAAATACCAGCTATTCCTAGCATAAATGGAAAAAGAAAATCTTCCAAGTTAACAAGTCTAGTTATTAGAAAATACTGCACATTGTTATAAAGAGAAGTAACTAAAGGCATGGCCCATGTTACGACGCCATTACATTTGAGACCAAGTCTGAAAGAGCTTACTTGCTTACAGGTACCCGATTAAGACCAGACTTTTATCTTTTACACACATAAAAGGAAAAAGGATAAGATATCTTTTACTTTTATTATCTTTCGTCGTTGCAGAATGAGAAACTAAGCGGCGGACGTACTGGGAGGCTCGTATTAGTGTGTTTAATTAATGTAACGGTACCGTTGGCAAAATATTAAGAGGATTACTTAGTGGTAGGTAATTCTCGGCCGATTTTGTTGTTGTGAAACATGAAGCGTGTGTATTTTAATAAGTAGACTTTATTATAATCAACATAACTAATTAACAACGTTATACTTAACTAATTGAAACTGACTAAATACCATCTAAAAGTCAGGGATATTCGTTGATACGTACACAGACGATTATTTTGCGATCATGCACAATAAGGTGTCATTAACGTCGCACAGATCGAGGAGAAGTATCAACGGCGTGCATACTTATTTCAGTTAAACAAAAAAAAAAAAAAATAAACAACTTCATCAAAGTCAAAAACTAAATAAAATTAAAAACAGAATTACTATTCACATCTATTTATCCGCTAACTCCGAACCCATGCAACAAAACTTGATGCAATATCACTGAAAAATACTATTTATTATACTTTACCAAAAATGGTTATCCCTTAATGACATTTAAAATGACAGACAAATTGACATGATCGTCTTCCATTTATCCACAAATACATAACAGTCAGAGTTCTAGTCCAAAACAGTACGCTTGCGAAATAGTGTGACTCTCAGACACAGCGAACAAGACAAATCTCCTAATGCGGCTATATTTAACTTGAGCACAAAGTTGACATAGCTCGGCATGCAGCTCACGAGTTTATTCAAGGAGGAATTTAAACATCGTTAATGTTCCGTTATTTTTTGCTAGTAATCTCAAGTGAATAAAAATAAATACGAAAGGTCTATAGCGCTGAAGGGGCTGTCATGAAACTGAACTGCCTCAGGTTTGTTTATGCAACAAAGTGCAAGCGAAGTGCATCTCTGGTGCACAGGGTCTGGGCAACTCCACTAGCTGCTGGTGATAGTTACCAAAATACGCTGAAGTGACTTATATTTCAAAGTGATCCTACAAAGGCTTCCGTTTTTTTTCTCTAGAGGTACGGTACTCTAAAATTGGAACGGTAGGAATGGAACTTATAGGATTACTTTGCTGTGCTTACGTTTGTCAAGACTGTCATCAGACTCTCATCTCCGGAACGCGTGAAGGTACTGAGTTAAAATTACCTTTATAACTGTTATACTCAAGTCCGCGGTCCCTAAAGCTATAAAAAAATCAAACTTCTAGGTTTATGATAAAGGATACAGCTGTTTATGTCTCAAAAAACATATATTTTGACATTCTTAAGAAATCAGAATCAATCATAGGCTACTTCCCATTGACTTAGGATCCGGAAACTTGGCATGAAAAAAGGCAATATCTACATATATGTACAAAAAATGAGAATTTGTTAACGTTACAGAAATGTTTTTGCAATTTTAAAAAATCTTTGTCACTCGTTCCATGAATTGAAATGTTTTAATGGGTAACTTTATACGGAACATTTTTTTTTTACTTTAGCTACTTGCATAACTAAATGATATTGCATAATTTATGCTCATGCGTCAAGAAAATAGTAAATATGTATTATAATCAAAAAATAAATACGCAATCCTCCCACGACGGCTAGACTTATCCTCATCAGCATATTTTCAACAAGAGAATACATACTAGACAAGTAGTAGTACAATATCACCCAGATGAGACTACTAACACTTAGCTGGTACGAGTATGTTTGGTAAACAGAGTCTCGAAAGTGGGAAGTGCCTCGCGCTCCAAGAGTGCCGTGAGCTCTTGTTTGCCAATGTTATCACGTAGGGTTATGCGCCGGCAAAAATTACGGGTAAGTGTACATACGTTTGCTTACTAAATTGTACCTTTCTTTGAGATTAGGCTTCCTTGATAAAATATGCCAACAGATTTTTATTACGCAGTTATGTGTACAGTGATTACCTAGTGTTTAATCGTTTCATTTTCGTTTCGAAGGATTGATTTTTTTTGTGGTGGGAAATTAATGCCTATGTTCCTTCATTTGCGCTTTGCACCTACTTAATGTCGCCCGAGTGTCGTCTCTGTGTGGCCCGGATAACACGGTGGAGCTCATAGTAGGGGTGTGCACCGCTTGGGAAGAACACGAGAGCATCGCCGTGTTATCGTGGGGGTGATCGGAGGTGGGGATCACTTGCGTCGCGCCCTAGTAGAGGCCATGACCCAAAGCGAGGAGGAGTGGGAAGCGGTCGCCTCCTTCTGCGAAGCAGTAATGATAACAAAAGAGAAGGCCGACCGCATGAGGAAAAGGCAACGGCGCTCACGCGGCATCCGCCGCCGCTGTGTCTCCGATCCTGATTTCGTACACCCTCCGCCACTGTAGGGCGTGGGCTTGCGAGCAATAGGTAGCCACTATCCGAACGTCTGATAACAGTCTGGATCGAGCCCATGTCGTCGACGCCGCTCGCCTTATGGAGTTGTCAGCAAATGGTAGGGGCCCAGCAGGGTCGAAGCCTCCTAGGGCCGAGGACTGATGTGAAAGCGTATTACCGGGGCTGTAAGATCAAGGCAAAGAAAGAACAGGGTAGGTTGATTAGCCAGTAAGAGTTGAAACTGTTTCTTGCTCCACCCCATGGCAAGATTTGTCATTGGATGATTTTTACCTACCATAAAAAAAAAAAATGATGTTAGGTGATGAAATGGTTGATATCCAAGCACACTTGCCTAGAAGAAATTTGTTCACTAGGTATTAGGTAAGTTCATTATTCTTGGTTTAACCGAAAAAAAACTGAATACTGTACCAGATTTTTCTCTCAACTAGAAATACAAACAACACATCCATTCATCTTGTAATCATCAAGAAAACACAATTTACTAGGTAATCTATCTAAACAACGCTCTATCACAGGAGATGTATGTTTATGTGCCACTAAAATATATGTGATAGCGCAGAATATTAGTCCCGGTGATAAAAATACTCGTCACATCACACTATGACCTCTGCCAGGGATGGCAAACATTCCTTTGGATAAATGCATTTGAGATAAAAAGTAGACATAAAGTGGCTTAGAGTTAATAAGAATCGATTACTAAGAATACCTTAAGACTTTTTTTGTAGAATTCTTTCAGCAATTACCGCATTTATTCATTATACGAGTAATCAATCCACAGTCGTTCACTGTTGGACATAGACCTCCACCAAATATCGCGATAATGACTGTTCTTGTACGTTTCACATTCATCGTACTCTCTCGATCCTTACTATGTCAACGGCCAACCTTGTGAGAGGCTGTTCAACGCTGCATTTTTTTTGGAGTCCTCAACGATAATTGGTTCTGTGAGTGATGTGCCCTGGCTACTGCCACGTAATTTCTGCGATTCTTCGAGCTATAATAGTAGTCTAGGTTCTACTGCAGATATCTTCACCATCACCAATTTTTTTGAAAATTCAGTGTACCTAATTACTAGAGTTATCAATCATCAAAATGATAAATTCGAATATCTCATTTTAACAACCTTTTGAATATCATAATTAGAAACATAATAGAAACACAGTTAGGTGTGCGTTTGCTTGGGGCTCAAGAGTTTAACATAATTCGTCACACATATTCCATAGGTTTGCCATCCCTGGTCTATCCAGCCAGATGATGTCATAAATCCGCAGAACTGTGATTAGGGATGTGCTCAGGTGTATCACAACTTGATATAATATCCGATTTTTTTTTTCATAAAGGTTTTCGGCGTCAAATGATGTCGTAAATCCGCGCTGTTGCGGTTAAGGATGTGCCGTGTCGGATATTAAAAATGGAGTAGTTTTACATAAAAAATCTGATTCTGAAGTAAATACAGAGCTCTCATCTCATCTTTTTATTTTTTTGTAAGATAGTACTAGTACTTTAGAATGCCACCAATGCTACTGTTTTCCTGGAGCCAAGAGTTGATGTGAAAGCGTAACACCAGGGCCCTGGGACTAAGACAAGGAATGAATGGGGTGGGTTTTTTAGTCAGTAAAAGTCCCGCTCCCCCCAAAGGCGGTCATTTGATGATTTTTACCTACCCCAAAAAAAAAACTAATGCTACTGTTAACGTAGCCACTTGCTGAGCTCGAACAATTAAATAAATTTTCTATCGATTCGAAAAGACGAACAAGAAGATTCGGTTTAATTAAAAAATTCTTCGGAAAAACCAGCACTGCTTTTCGAATCTTTGTTTAAATTTTAACATCAGCATAGCAAAGATTTCTGTAGAATTGGAAAAAGAAATAGATATTCGGAAAACAGCTAGCATTGTGTGTTTTATATTTTTTTGGTTTCTTTTCGTCGTAATATTGTGTAAAGAAATAATAATTCAGAATGTATTTCTTTTTAAATAAAACCTTACCTCATTCTAGGAGCCGGTGGAATTTCAAGGAACATTTCCGTCGTCTGGCTCCCAAGCTGAATCGTACTGGGGCTGCCCTCAAGCGGCTCCTGCCGAACCTTGGGGGTCCAGACGCCCCCTGCCGGAAGCTCTACGCAGGAATCGTTCGGTCCATGGCACTTTACGGGGCGCCAGTGTGGGCGCCGTCGTTGCAGCAGCAACCGAGGGCCCAGCTGAACGCATGCCAGAGGGTCATGGCAATACGCGTGATCCGAGGGTACCGAACGATTTCCCGTGAAGCGGCGAGCCTTCTTGCTGGCCTGCCACCATGGGATCTGGAGGCAACAGTCCTTGCACGCATGCACGATCTGCGCATGGAAGTGCAACGCCGGGGCGAAACTCCGCTGCCTGAACATGTCAAGGCGTGGCGGAAAGAGCTCCGGCGGGATCTCGTGATGGTGAAATGGCGTCAGCGGCTATCGCAACCCAGTGCTGGGCACGCCATAATTATGGTGGTAATGCCCCTCCTTGAGGCGTGGTTGGAAAGAACTCACGGCGTTCTTACTTTCCGCATGACGCAGGTCCTCACCGGACATGGTAAGTTCGGGAGGTACCTGCATCGAATTCGTGCGGAAGAGACGCCCGGGTGTCGCCACTGTGTGGACCGCCCGGAGGATACGGTGGAGCACACGGTCGAGGTTTGCCCCGCTTGGGCAGAGCATCGCCGTGTCCTCGTGGGGGCGATCGGCGGCGGTGATCTCTCGCGCCGGGCCTTGGTCGAGGCCATGGTCCG
Organism: Mythimna loreyi; assembly: GCA_029852875.1. NCBI lineage: Eukaryota > Metazoa > Arthropoda > Insecta > Lepidoptera > Noctuidae > Mythimna > Mythimna loreyi. Next base: position 23,342,071 of record CM056785.1, read on the forward strand.
GAGCGAAGAGGAGTGGCAGGCGGTCGCCTCCTTTTGCGAAGCAGTAATGCTAGCAAAGGAGGAAGCCGACCGCTTAAGGCAACGGCGCTCACGCCCGAGACGCCGCCGAGATTCCGATCCCGATTTCCGGCCACCGTAGGCGCGGGCTTGTGGATGGCGAGCAATGGGTAGCTCGCCGTCCAATCGTCTGGTAACCCTCCGGACCAAGCCCAGTCGTCGACGGCGCGCACTGTTCCCGCGCGCCTCAAGGAGTTGTCAGCAAACCGTAGGGACCCTGCAAAAGGGTCGAAGCCAACTGGGGCCATGGGTTCGCGTCTGAAAGGAAGGCTCTGGCCCTGGTGTATATGGCAACGTTGGAATGGGGTAGGTTGTTTAGTCAGTAAGAGTCTGACACTTGTTTCCCGCTCCGCCCAAGGGTGGGACTCGTCATTGGATGATTTTTACCTACCTAAAAAAAAAAAAAAAAAAAAAAAAAACCTCATTCTAGGAATTACTTTTGTTACGGTAAGATATTCACAAACGTTTAAACTTACATATTATTATACTAGCTTTTGTGAGCGGCTTCGCCCGCATAAATAAAATATAGCCTATGTCACTCAGGAGTAAAGCAGCTTTTTATTGTTGCTAACATTTTTCCAATCGGATCAGTAGTTCCAGAGATTACCCCCTACAAACAAAAAAACAAACTTTACCTCTTTATTATTAGTGTAGATAAAATACTCAGACCTTCGAGGAAAAATGATCTGTAGGCCATATTTGTTCCGAACAGTGTCGAAACCTCGATACGCTAAACAGCAGTCAATCGCCCAACCACTACACCGAAGCCTGCGTCGAGACTCCGGCAGGAGGCGTCTGGACCCCCAAGTTCGGCAGGAGCCACTCCACCTAAGGGCGGGATTTGTCATTGGAGGATTTTTACCTACCATAAAAAAACCACTACACCGAAGCGGCATCGGCAATGTGTTGTGTGCTTCACAAATCACTAAAACAAGAAATCAGTTTGATCATTATTATTTAACTTCCAATGATATTCATAGTTAATATTTAGTGATATCCATTAAAAATACACGAAGGATTTTGTACTACAGTACTAAAATCGAGCCAAAAAAATGCCAACAACATGGTGGTATTTGTATAAAAACTTCCTTAAATTGTTACTATTATTATTGTTTAGCCCCACAAGGGAATTAGTTCTTATTTTTGTCAATAGATGGCGTTGTTAGTTCACTTCCGAATTCTGAATCGCGGTGTTAAGATTTTCCGCCAATACTATAAGTGCGAGTCCACACGGCGCGTTACGTCAGCGTTGCGTCGACGCAGCGCTGCCGTTGCGTTGTTTTACATACAAATAACCAAGGTGTTCACACGGCGCGCTGCGTCATCGCAACGCACACATGACGGACAGCAGCCCCCGAGACGAAGCGGGAGGGGGTGTACTCATTGCGGCGACGGAGAGGCAGCGCTCAGTTGCTTGTGCGTTGATAGGGAGGATACAGCCAAGCTCATTTCATTTTTTACCTTCGTACTTTTGTATTCAGTTTTATTTGCAGGGTAAAAGGAGTACCATTGAAGAAATTGATATGGATTACTTCGTTACATTGATTCAGGAAAGAGAAATTATATGAGACAAGTCACACATAGATTTAAAAAATAAAAATTTAAAAACTAAAGCTTGGGAACAGATATCAAAGGTTGACGTGCGTCACCGCTGCGTCAACCGAACGTTAAGACTGCGTCGTAGTAACGCTGCGACGACGCAGCGCCTGTGTGGCCGGCTAAGCGTCAAAATATTTGCGTTGCGACGACGCAACGCGCCGTGTGGACTGGCTCTAAGGTGTTGAAGTAAGAATTTTTGTCAACCATTAAACTATCGCCTTTTGTTTGTATTAAGTAACGTAAGCGTGTGTATAAATGTGGTTAAATATAAATGCGGATGGATGGAGAGGGAGACCAAAATAAATATGGATAGATTGTATGAGAAGTGATGGCGTGACGGGTGATAGAGGGCAGAGTGGAAGAAAAATACACTTCTGAACACATCTATTGGCCCACCTTGTATTTTCAGTTTCGTTTGGTCCTAGCTAAAATTTTATATTAGGTCAAGCAAAAAATTTTTATGCAGTTTTGAACCTGGCACATTCGCAAAAACAATCATTTGACTTAGAACCCCATATAATCCCCCAAGACGAGGGTTATTCAATTATACTTTTAAATATTTTTTCTTGCAAGGTTAATAAAAATATACATTGTGGGGAAATTTTAGCTCTATCTATTATAGTTTATGAGATACAAGCCTATACTGAGAGATGAACCGTACGGACAGATAGCATAGGCTTAGAACCCTAGAAACTAGTCTCCCCCTACCATTTACATAATAGTTTGCAGTTCATACAGAAATACATAACTGTTTCTCCAGATGTGCATTCCGTTTGCCTTCCTCGCATCCATACAACAGGTGCAGGGACTTTCATCTGCAAACATGTTCCTGTTTCAGTTCTAAAATGACAAAGGGTTAGTGAGGACTAGTGAGGAGGGATGAAGACTTAAGATTTTATCGATATAATACTTGAAAGTGATATGATTGATGATGACAGGTCTTTGTGGGACAGGTTAGACTGAGGGGTACATTGCACGTAATATATGTCTTAATGGTAAATGATATTTATATAGTAAACTGGTTAAGAAGTTTTCAACGACATTTTTTTTCATAGCAAGTTTTTATAGTGTGGTACCTGTGATACCTATATGTTTAAAACTCGTTCAGTATCCCAAAATCGACGGGGTTAAGTCGTATAATCTTTCGACTACCATAATTACAGTCACAATTAAAAGACAATAGGTGTGCGAACACCGGTGTCTTCTTGGGGCTTAATTAATTAGGTACAGAATTCTTATGGTCATCTTCCGATTCTCTTCAACAACGAACTCTATGCTATAATACCTACTCGTAATTTTGCATTGTCATCTGATTGACACATGCATATAATATATCAGCCCAATCGACGTGGATCAAATCTTGTAAATTAAATTTGACACAACACAGGTGAAACTAAAACTAGTCTTATGCGTACGTTATTATTTATAGGCTTATGGTTCACTACTATTTCTGCTGATAGCAAGCGATGATATAGTCTGCAGTGGAGCACGCTTGCCCAAAATTGCACGCTTCTTCTTGATGCCTTTGACCAATAAGTTGTAGGTATCAGGGAACCTGGAAACTCTGGTAGGGAATTCTACTTCTTAGCTCTCCGCAAAATGAATATGTTCCTAAAGCATTTTGTGCGTATTGGCGAGAAGTCCATCATGCACTGGTACCGCAGTGCGGGACGTCTGATGGACTGATGTGTCTAGAAAGAAATAAAAAAATATATAATGGTAGGTAGTGTTTGTATGTAGGTACGTAATTATGTGTGTGCGCGTGTATTTTGGTTATCCCTTTACACTCAAATAATCGAACGGTTTTTGGTTAATGCGGTACACATACACACCACATCCCGAAATTGCACATAACATACTTATTGTCCACAATAGCCAAAATTCACGTAATTAATTTAAGTGCTATCATTCTCATAGCTGCTCTAAATTTCTACGAAAATGGTATTTGTGTGTGTTTGTAGTAGGTATCATTTCACATCTGCATTTCTACGAAAATTGTATTAATGTACGTTTGTACTCCAACACCAACTCATAAACATCACAGCTCTTAGTCGGCGTAATTTGAAGACCACTTATAACATGATCTTACAAACTAACAGATCTTACTAATATTATAAATGCGAAAGTAACGATGTTTGTTACTCAATCACGCCAAAACAGCTGGACGGATCTGGATTAAATTTGGCACAAGCATAGGATACACTCCAGAATAGGACATAGGCTACTTTTTATCCCGGAAAAACTTAAGGTTCCTGTGGGATTTCAAATTTCGTTTGATCAAGTGTAAATTGTATAGGGCAACCCCAATACCACGCGGGCGAAGCCGCGGGCAAAAGCTAGTATTCTATATAAGGTTTACTTAGCATATCCAGGTACTTACCTAGATACATATTACACGTGGCTAACTACTGTTTGTTCGGGATCGCAGATCTACTCAAGTAGTGTCTATATTGACAGAGAAACCTTTGAGTATCGTTGTAAGAATCTTAGACTGGGCAGGACGGCTTAGTTACGTCGTAAGACATTTATTTATAGCTTAAGTACGTATCTCCAATGATTTGTATTGTTTATAGGAATCTACAATTGTTTAAACCCATGATGTTTTACTGGCAGCGTAATTTTATGTTGAGCGAAGTTATAATAAACTTATAACAACAATTATATATATATATATATATATATATATATATATATATATATATATATATATATATATATATTTAAGATAAACAAGTCAAGTAAATTGACTTGACTCGCGACTAGGGAATGCAAAACCGGTTAATCGGAAACTGAAAAATCGGAAAAACCGCCCTTTTTCGACGAATTCTAAAACCGGTTTTAAAAATGGAAACCCGGATTTAAATCGGTTTTTCTATCTGTATACACGTAACTGATACAATCATTTAAAAACTGTTAAGCCGACTAGTGTCGAATCCGAACGGGCATTCTCTGCAGCAGGAAATATATGCTCAAAGCTGAGGTCCAGGCTGAAGGATTCTACCCTAGACGCTTTAGCGATTTCGAGAGCCTACTTTTTGTCCAAGAAGAACACCTAACGTTCACAAATAAAGCTTTTTACATTTTATTCTACTTTTCAATTTAAGATATTGCTTATATCAATCGTAATTGTAAACAAATACGTTTTTGATGTACATTACGTACATGGTGGTAATTAACAAAATACTAAACCGACAGAGTAATGAATTTTAAAAACGTATTCGTTGACAATTATTACGTACAATGGAGATAAACTACCATCCCTTGAGTTAAATTTAGCTTATTTATTATGCATTAGGTGCCTATAATGCCTAATGAATAAGCTAAATTTATCAATACTGTTATAACCCTCTCTTAAATAATGTAATCTAACACAAAACGGACAGGACGTAACAAATCGCTGTATGTAACTACTAGTTGATAAAAAAAAAATAGAACGATAATAACCGATTAATAACCGAAAACCGGTTTTTTTTCTTGGAAACCGAAAAAAAAATCGGTTTTTGATAAACTTTCGGTTTTGCATACCCTACTCGCGACGTTGTCGACATGTGAGATGTGGATTCGAAAATCATTGAACCGATAGTCGTGTTAGTCAAATAGCCAAGAGCCTGGTCCAACACCTTAGGAGGCTTTTGTTAGGTTAGGTTAGATAGGTTAGACATATTAAAAAACTAGCTTCTGCCCGCGACTTCGTCCGCGGAAAATTTCTTGTAGTGATAGCTCGGTTAACATCCATGTTATATAAATAATTTATAGCCTATGTCACTCAGGAGTAAAGCAGCTTTCTATTGTTGCTAAAATTTTTCCAATCGAACCATTAGTTCCAGAGATTACCAAACAAAAAAACAAACTTTACCTCTTTATTAAATTAGTGTAGATTAGTATAGATAATTATGTTAAATAAGTTTAAAAAATAGTAAATGTAATAATATTTTACTTGCTACTCTCAAAAAATTTAAAAGTAAGTCATCATCTTCCTGCCCTTGTCCCATTTTACTTGAAGTCGGCGAAATACATTTTCTTCCATTCTGTCCTGTCACACGTTACACTATCACTAACTCCTCTTTCTTTCATATCACTTCTCACACAATCCATCAATATTTTCTTTAGTCTCCCTCTCCTTCTCTATCCATCCATGTGTTCGGTTTAATGGAGACGGAAGTTACATGTAGGAAAGGTTGAAAGTAAATAATAATTACAATACCTACCCTTAGTAAGAGTTGAAGTCTATACTGGATTTAAGACTTATGTAAGGAAACTCCAAGTTCATAGTATATATTCCAAAACATATTTATGATTTAACTTACATGCTAAAGATATTAAGGTATTACCATCTGTTGAGAGGATAAGACACAAATACAAATAAAATAAAAAAATTGAGAGTAACATGTCTGTGAGCGCAATATAAGCCATTTCTGTTACTTTTAGGGTTTTGTATCTCAAACGAAAAAAAAACAGAATTCTAATAGGATCACTTTGCAGTCCGTAACGGACTACCCGTTTGTCAATGTGTAAGAGCATGGACTCAATCTCGCTGCCAGACTCACGTGAAGCCGGAACGAGTTGCGAAGCGGTTGATGCACGTCAATGGTAAGTGACCACATGATTTAAAACTCTTACACAGTCTATCTATCTGTCTGTTCCCTTTATCTCGGGATCGCGTGGAGGTATCAAGGTAGTAAAATTTAAACTATATACTCAGGTTTGCGACGAGGATCGCAGACCTTAAGATAAAGGGTCTGAACAGACTGACAGATAGACGGACGACAAAGTAATCCTGTAAGGATTCTTAGGTTTTTTTTATGGTGGAAAAAATCATTTAATAAGGCATACCACCCTTGAGCGGAGCGGGAAACAGTGTCAGACTCTCACTTATTAAACGACCCACCCCATTCCTTAATATCATTAATACCAGGGTCGGGCCTTCAAAGTTAAGGTATTTCTTTTTAAAGTAAGGAACCTTAAAAATAACCGTAACACTATTTTAAACCAAGTCTTTGTGCGACGATGACTTACCATATCCGCATGCGTAATCCGCGGACAAAATATCCGCCGCTTAAGTCCCCGTGCTCGATCATTTCCGTGTAACATCCCTACGTCCCGATGGCTATCAATTTGTTACTCTGACGTTTTTACGCGATCATCGGCTGCGCGGCGCGGCGCGGTGCGGCACTTGGCGGTTATTGATAAACTCGCCTGCCCACTGACTACGCCCGTTGACACATCGATAACAATATTTTCCAACCTCTTTATTGCTACCAATTTTTATAAATCACTTTATCGATTAAAATTTGCATATTTATAGGTGTTTGCGATGTGTGCGGATCAAATTTAAATTTGTTTGAACACGGATACGATTACACGTCCCTAGTCATGTTTAATATTGTAATACTTCATTTATTTTTGTGTCCAACTCTTTCCAGCATTGTTCAGTTTTTTATCGTTTTTGCTATTGTCATTTCATTGTGTTCCCGGAATTATTTTCCGGAATAAAACTATGAAACTGTTGTAAAACTGTGAGAGAAAACAAAATTCGCACACAACAATATGCAGTTAAAACCCCGTACTTCTCACATTTATGCAGCGAAGTAAAAACTGAATAATAGAACTAAATGCGGCGACAAGCTCGCTAAAAACCCCGGGAGCTTGTCAAGGACCGTAGTTCGATTGCAGGCATTGTGGTCTCGGGATTTTATTAAAACTTTTTTTTTAGTTATCAAACATTCATACTTTACGTGGACCAAGTTTTATTTGTCCCCGGCGCTTTCCTTCAGCGAATAATTTAATTTTTTGCACCCACAAAGCTTCGGATTACGTAAAGGTCTGTAACAAGTTTTTGCTTCACAAAATTAAGTCTTTGATCGTTTCGGGATTTTTTACTCAGAGCGAATCAATCATCCGTCGACGTCGTTTAAAAATAATGTTTTTTGATGGCGTGGATCTAGATAATTAAGACTTTTTAGTTCATTTTTTTTTTCGTTTTTAAACATTTCCAGCTCATGACACTTTTATAATATTTTGCAATGTTTTAATTCGTTATACGAGTAGGTAGATATACTCTCTTTATTGTACACTAAAAAATACAATAGAACCTTAAAAGTGATAGGAAAGGTGGACTCACTTATAAATTGGTAAGGAAGGAAAGTTATGTCCATCATATAATGTAATTGTCTTACTGAGACTTGTGATTATTTTTCTTGCTTTTATATAGTCCCTTTCAATAATGTGAATGTGAGAACATTGTAGACGCAAATTTTAGATTACTTCCTACCATTTTAACGGTAGGAGTTCAATATTGACTGGTCTGCACTGTCCTTATATAATTTATGTGCTGTAATATGAAAATATTGTAAAGAAAACAATTTTTTTAAAAGAGTAACCATGAAGTTTCTTGCCGGTTCTTCTTCATAGGAAACGACCAATTTGGAACCGTGCACTAGCTTCTGACGTTTTATAAGTGCCCATGTAGGCCCATGTGAAATAAAAAATTTTGACTTTGACTTTGTTTTATATAAAAACATAGCTGAACGCTTCTAAAAGATATAAATCACTTTTTTTACTTAAGGTTCTGAGTGAGCCCAGTCTTACCATTGTTAATTACAACATAAGAGGTACAGACAACTGCATCAACAGCTGCACTCAAATTAACCCAGGAATCTTCAGGTCAAGAATGGATAAGTTATTTCTAGCTAAGCGCGCTCCATCGTCGACCGCATCGTCGCTTTTCATCAGGTGAGATAGCGGTCAAGCATCATCATCCTACCCTTATCCCATTTTACTTGGGGTCGGTGCAACATGTTTTTTTCTTCCACTCTGTTCTGTCACCCGTCACACTATCACTAACTCCCTTTTCTTTCATATCACTCTTCACACAATCCATCCATCTCTTCTTCGGCCTCCCTCTTCCTCTCCATCCATCCACGTGTAAACTCAGAACTCTTTTTGTGACATGCGTTTCATCTCTCCTCTTCACATGTCCATACCAAGACAAACGATTTCCTTTCAACTTTTCAGTCACTGGCGCCACTTTCAGACTTCCTCTAATATACTCATTTCTCACTTTATCCATTCTCGTCACACCACACATCCATCTCAACATTCTCATCTCCGCTACATGCAGTCTTTTTTCATCCGTCTTTTTCACAGCCCAACATTCTGATCCATACAGTAGGACAGGTCTTATCACGGACTTGTAAATTTTACCCTTCAACTTGAGGGGCATCCGTGGGTCGCAAGTTGTTCCCGTGACCTGTCGCCATTTCATCCATCCTGCGTTGATCCGATGCGTTACGTCTCGGTCTATCTCACCATCTCCTTGGACGAGCGACCCGAGATACCGAAAGTCGGAACAGATTGGTATGGGCGTTCCGGCAAGAGCTAAGGCCACAGGACCGGAGAGACAGCCGAAATCACAGAACAAGTACTCCGTTTTGGTTCTACTTAATTTCAGGCCAACACTCTCCAGTCTGTGCCACCACACCTCCAATCTATTCTGGATCTCTTGACCACTCTCGGCAACCAGCACAATGTCATCGGCGAATAACATACACCAGGGAGCCTCTTCCTGAATGTCCGACGTAAGAGCGTCCATTATCATCAGGAAGAGGTAAGGGCTGAGAGCCGACCCTTGATGTAAGCCAACAGCCACATTGAAGCTGCTAGTGGTGCCTGCTGTAGACCGGACTTGGGTACTGCACCGACTGTACATCGCTCGGATCAACTGAACATACTTCCCAGGCACACCTTTCTCCTTAAGGGCCCACCACAGAACCTCACGAGGTACCCGGTCGTGTGCCTTTTCGAGGTCAATGAATACCATGTGCAAGTTTTTATGTGCACCTCTGTATTTCTCACACAGCTGGCGTATAGCGAAAATGGCATCCGTTGTACCGCGACCTGGCATAAAACCGAATTGGTTCTGTGAAATTTCACTCTCTTCTCTCAACCGCCTCTCAATAATTTTCTCCCAGGCTTTCATCGTATGTGACATTAGCTTTATTCCTCTATAATTGTTGCACTCCAGCACATCACCTTTGTTTTTAAAAATGGGCACCAAAGAGCTGTTGCACCACTCATCAGGTATGGCTTCTTCCCGCAACAACATATTGAAGAACAAAGCTAACCACGTCCATCCATCCACTTGCAATAACTTCCACACTTCAACTGGTATTCCATCTGGACCAATGGCTTTGCCATTCTTCATACCATTTACTGCTATTCTGACTTCATCCATACTAACCATTCTTACTAACCCTACATTCATTGGTTTACTCTCTAGATATATCGTGAGATAGCGGTCAAGCACAAACCTATAATCAATAAAAAAGGCAAAGGCACGAAACGATTAGCAAAATACTGCACCATTGAAGACACTTCCTCCTAATCGCTCCAAGTTCATTTTTGCTTCCACTCGAAACGAAAACTTCAAAGGTTTGGTTTGGCTCCTCGCCGCAGGATACAAGCGAATTTTGTTTTGACCGCGATATTACATATCAACAAGTCGATGATTCCTCTCACATTTGAAGGGGTCCGGAAAGTATACTAATCTCTTCCGCCTATGAGCAAGGGTTTCAGAGGTGCAACCCCGGAGGCGGAGCAGGGTTAAATTGCAACTAGGTTGGTATAAATGGCCATTACTTTTTATCAGTATATCCTCTATGAGTGCTGTAAAGGGCCGGAAAAGTTTAAGGGTAATAAAGTTTTTGGCTGATATTTTGTAAGGGTTTTGTTATAAGGGTTGAAATTTAATCTAAGTGCTCTACATTCAATGAACTGATTTATTTAACAAAGATAAATAAATATTGGGTTCGGTTTCCTCCTATGACCAATGTTTGTGTAATGAGCACGATCATTTGTTCTGTGACTGAGTGTGATTTATCTAAATATGTATGTATTTAAAAATATAATTATATAGTATATTTATCAGTTTTCTAGTACTCATAACACAAGCTCTGCTTAGCTTGAGACTAGGCGGCGTTATGTAGTCGAATAAAAATAATAATATTCTATAAATTAATATTCTGTTTAATTTGAATGTATTAATATTCTATCAAGCTTGTACGCCCCACTTCCAAGCCTTCATCCATCCCTTCCATTGTTTCCGGATCTGAGCCACTTCTTAAGGAAGCCATCTAAGTCGTTCTCTTTTTCGCAATTTACTATAAAATTGTCGTGCGATTTATACAAAAAACATCCAATTCTTTTGTTCTAAAAACGGCAAAACATGAACAGAAAACGTCTGGAAGATCTCATCCAATTCTGGGTCATGAAATAACTATTTAAAGGCACCATGCCTAAGCGTAAGTCTAATGGAGTGGTCGGTCTATTTTTGTTGTGGGTAAAATTTATTTAATTGCATCTCCCGCCCTTGAGCGAAGCGGGAGTTAGTGCAAGATCTTTACTGACAATTTAACTCACCCCTTTCCTTCTAAGCCTTTCATATCGGGATCGCAACTTCCATTGAGTAACCAGTCCACGCCCCCAGTAGGTTTGTCGGTTTCGGCCCTGCAGGGCCTCTACGCTTAGTCTTTGATTTACATTTAAAAGTCTAAGGTTTGCCGACGTGCTATGGAACTTACGAGTAATATACTAGAAACATAATACTGCGCTCCAAATTACAGATCTTTGTCATGGCTTAGGAGGCTGCCCAGCTGGAGTGGAAGACAAATTGTTTGATATATTATTCTATTCCGTACAAACCAACTTGAAACACACTAAATAACAGAGGTTTAGTGGATAGTGGCCCTGACTGCTATTCCAAAAGTCGTGGTTTAATTCCCACCCAGAAAATATTTGTGTGAGTGTGACACAATCTCTTGCTCTACCCAAGGGCAGAAGTTATCATAAAAAAGCCCAGTGTCATAACCCAAGAATCTTAATGATGGATTTGAAAAAAAACAGTATCGAATCACAACCTTATATCTACCAACAGCTACAGGTCGATCACATATATTATATATCCCAAAGGCACCATTCACACAAAATTGACCGAAACGGAGAGAACTTCCTCGCCGCCCATTTCCATAAAACTAAGTGAGAGTGTACCTTTCTCTATGCTATTATTTAGGAGCACCATACCCCATTCCTTCTGTCGACCCTTTACGAGTTACGGTGCGAATACGAACCTGATATATACTTTTTCTTTTCGCAATTCGAAATATTAATATATATGTTATTTCTCACAAGGGACGAAATAATGTTAATGCGTTCTGTACTCTACAATATGGAGTTAATTTTGATACCTTTTCTGGTTTTTAATTACCGAAAATTTGACACGGTAATTGTATTTTCGACCAAACTAATTATTTGATTGAAATAAATTTCAGATGAAATTTTAACCTTTAATTAATTCTAAATTTAACTAACCTAATTTCGAAAAGATCAGAAATAAAAGCATAAACCAGTTAAATTAACAAATATACTTTAATAATTTTGACTGACACAAATTACCTATTCATCATCATCATTTAGTTTTTATGCTATTCTATGAAAAGTCAACGTAGCATATTTGTATTGTCACTTTATATCTGAAAACCATAGTAAGAATAGAATAAACTTTCCAAAAAGTAACATTTTATTTTTATTTTATTTATTAGGGACAATAAACAGCCACAATATACAGTGCATAGTAAATAAATAATAAATATGCCAGTAATAACAATATTGCAGCCCACTGCATTATCCACATTTTAACAAACATTAAAATATTATAATGAGTACCACTAAACAAGCATATTAATTCAATAAATAATTACATTACTAAATTTTTAAACAATTTTGAAATTAATAGTTAAAATATTATAATATAATTTATATAATACAATAATAAAGACACAATCATACATCAACTCAATTCAAATCAATAATAATTTAATAATTCATAATAATAAAAACAAATCATACATCAGTTCAATTCAATAATAATTAAACAATTCATAACCATATAAAAGCAGATCATACATCAGTTACATTCAATAATAATCCAACAATACATAATAATAAAAACAAAATCATACATCAATTCAATTCAGTAATAATCCAACAATTCATAATAATAATAAAAACAAAACAAAATCGTATATCAATTCAATTCAATAATAGTACAACAATTCATAAACCAATAACAATAAAAAATAAATAATACAATATAAGATTAAATAGATTCAAATTATACAATTATCAGACAAGATTTGATTTACATTATGTTTAAATTTTGACTTAGAGCATACAAAAATATCGATATCAATAAAAGCTTTATTATATGTATCTACCATTCGACGTAAGGGGCAGCGCAAACCAGAATTAGTGCGACAGCTATTTACAGCAAACAAGGTACCAGCACGAACGCTACGCTTGTTAACAGTACGAGGGACTGCATAACATAACCCACTAGTGAGGTCTATGGAATCAAAATTACCATGAACAATACCATACAGTACAGAGGCTTCCAAGAGCTTACGTCTGGATTCTAAGGTAATGAGCTTATACTTGCTCAACAATTGTGAATAAGGCAAACGAGTCCTGTAACACCTGTACTGCATAGTACGCAGAAACTTACGCTGAACCTTCTCGATTTCATCGACATACTTCTTATAAAAAGGGTTCCAGATTGGGACGGCATATTCTAGCTGTGATCGTATAAGCGTCTTATATAAGTGAAGGAAAGTCGAAACCCGTTTAAATTCTGCTGACGATCTCATAACAAACCCATACATCTTGAATGAGTTGTTTACAATTTTTTCAACATGTTGATTAAGGGTAAGCCTATTATCAAATAGAATACCAAGGTCCTTCACAATAGTTAATTTAGTGAGGGTGGTGTTATGCAATCTATAATTGAAATGAATGACGGACTGGTTTTTTGTAAAATTTATAACATTACACTTGGGAAGACTGAGTTGTAACTTGTTGTCAACACAATAGTCGGCAAGTCTATCTAAGTCTTCTTGGAACATAAGGCAATCATCAACATTTTGTACTGTCCTATATAACTTCAAATCATCAGCGTATAAGAGAAATTGTGTATTTTTAAAACATTTATTAATATCATTTATGTATATAATGAATAATAAGGGCCCCAAAATTGAACCTTGAGGAACACCGGAGGTTATGGGCACAGACCCTGACTGGTATCCATTAATTACAACCCTTTGCATTCTGTTTTCAATGTAAGAAGAAAACCAGCGAAGCAAGTTTCCCCTTATGCCATTAAATGCAATTTTTTTCAAAAGAATTTCATGGTCAACTTTGTCAAATGCCTTTTTGAAATCTGTGTAAACAGCGTCCACTTGCATGCGTTTGTCAATGTTTTTGAAAAGAAAATCAGAAAAAATGAGTAGATTGGATATCGTGGACCGCTGCTGAACGAACCCATGTTGTTCAGGGAGGATAGCACTATGCAGTATTGGGTAAATTTCATTATGAACCAGTCTTTCAAAAAGCTTTGACAAGGCTGACAAAATAGAAATAGGTCTATATTGTTCTATATCGTGCTTTGAACCATTTTTATGTACAGGTGTTATGTTGGCTTGTTTCCATATAGCAGGAAAAACACCCTCACTCAAACACTTGTTGTATATAATATAGAGTGGCTTGCAAATACTAACAGCCGTAAACTTAAAGAACGAGGCCGGGTAACCATCAGGGCCTGCTCCCTTGGACGGATCAAGTGACTTAAGCTCCTTCAGAATTTTGGATTCATCGATATGTAGGTTATCAATTAAACAAGCGTTAGGACTACAGTGAGTTGGCGGGGTCCACGCCGACAGTGACGGTGATTTAGGTTCGAACACAGATAAGAAAAAATCAGAAAACATGTTGCAGATCACGTCTGGGTCACTCGACTTAACATTCTGATAATTCATAGTGGATGGAATACCAGATTTATTTTTACGATTTGCTATGTATTTCCAGAAGTGTTTAATGTTAGTAGTGAGATTATCTTCAACGGATTTAATATAAGCTAAATAGCAACTCTGACAAGCTTCTTTGAATGTTGTTCGATATTCAGCAAACTCATTGTAGTCTTTTATATTTTGAAATTTCTTCCACTTAATCCAAAGACGTTGTTTTTTTCTAAAGAGTTTAATTAAATGGGCAGAGAACCAGACTGGAAAGTCAAGTGACCGGGACTTAACACGTGGGACATTTGAACTAATAATGCCATCCAATTTCTTATAGAACATATCAACGGCTTTTTCGGATGGGAGGTGGCTGAGCAACTTCGACCATTCAACCTCATCAATCTGCTCGTTGATAATATCATAGTTCGCCTTGCGAAAATCATATTTAATGAGTGTTTTTCTTTTTAAAACTTCCATTGATAGACTGGTGGGGGCCACAGCAACAAACGGAGGGTGATGAGGGTCTACAGGCAATAACGTGTCCAATGGAGAGTATATGGTACTATCAATATTAGAAATGAATAAGTCTAAAATTTTCCCATTACCATTTGGTATGTTGTTAAATTGGTAAGCATTAAGGGATGACATAAGTTGGAGTAATTGTGGATAGATGGGTGAGTTACTAGTGCAGGTCATCTCAGTAGCTTGAGGTGGTCCGCCAGCAGCTTGAAATGCTGTCCATGCGATGTCGGGAAGGTTATAATCGCCAACAATAAACACCCCCTCAACATTGGGTTCATTTAAAAATTCCTGCAATGCATCAAAGTGAGAAATATACTCATCCGTGGAGGCCCACGGTGGCATGTATACAGCACTCACTACATGCATCTTGGAACTATTATTTTTACATGGGATTCCAACCATAAGATGCTCAGCGCAGGTCGAAGAGCCACCCTGTATACAACTGTGGTAATCAACCAGACACGATTGAAGTTCGCGTAATACCGCGATGAGGACCCCACCACCATCCTGCTTCTTAGTTAAATTGCGATCTCGGTCACAACGGAAGACAACGTATCGAGAATCAACAAATTCACAACTGTCAATATTAGGAATAAGCCACGTCTCAGTTAAAATTATTATGTCATAGGAAGATGACAGTATACTCAAAAACAAAGGTTGTAGTTTGGTTCTGATACCCCTACAGTTTTGGTAGTAGATAGTTAGATTATTCCTACCCATAATCAAAATATGCCAGCACAACTCCGTATAAAATGCAAAATGTTGTTGAAATAATGCTTAAACACAATGTAAAATAATAACGAATTATGAAACTGCACAGTATTTCAATCTGATAATAAACACCATAGTATAAATAGTTACACTTAAACGAAAATATAATTGAATTGCAAAAATATTGTAAATAAATAGAATGAAAGACACAGATTAAACCTGAATGGCACTGGATAAGAACTGATAGGTTTACAGATAAAAAGTTTAACACTTTTAAAATAATTGAAATTAAATAATCATGCAATATAAAACACACACAATTTTTCTTTTCGACTAACAAACACAGAATACAAATCACAGGAGCAAAAAAGCAATGCAACACTACCATTACGCAGAAGACAAGCAAGTGTAAGCAGCTAATTAGCGGTTTTAATTTTAATTTTTTTAATGTCATTGTCTCCACGTATGGCGAATGCAGCTTCACCATCACGCTCGCGAACCAATATAGTGCCGTTTTTGATCCAAACATACTTATAATTATGAGTTTTAGCAACTTCGCGGGTCCTACGAAACAACTGCTTCCTCCCCAGGGTTAAATGTTCGTTAAGATATATAGGTGTGGAAGTACCTGCGATCCCAATTTGGTCAGACTTCAGTGATTTCGCTTTACGGAACGCACTGACTAAGTTATCTCTCTGTAGGCGAGTAGTGAGCTTCACTATGATGTTTTTCGGTCCTGTGCCTTGTGAATGTGCATGAGGCACCCTGTGCACGGCGACAATAGTACTGGGCAAGACCGGACATTTGAGGACGTTTCCCATAGCTTCAATAATACCAGGTAAGTTCTCATTGCGCCTCTCAGGCACATTACATATCTCGACATTGCATTGCCGAGCCTGCTGCTCCAAATGGTCAATCTTAGACACCAGGCTGCTGATTGTTGACTCAACAATAGTCGACGCGGGTGAGCGACTCAGGTCATCAACACGCTTCTTGAGGATGTCGTACTCCACAGCCTGGCCCTGGGAAGTAGTTTGGAGGGCAATAACGTCGTCATGAAGAACAGAGACCTTTTGTTTTAGAAGGGTTTGCTCCGTACGTAACGTATGCATTTCCTTACGTATATCTATCAACGCAGATTTAATATCATCGCTAATTTTGAGCATGTCCTTCCTCATATCATTACGCCACTGACTAAGAGAAACATGCAGATTTGCAACAAAACCTTCAAGGTCTGCAGTTTTAGTTGACGGCGACAGCATTTCAGTGACCAGCGTCTTATTACAACCGAGACCGGAGGATGTGCTAAAGTTCGTATGATCCAAGTTGTCACAGGATATATCCATGCTGTGGTCATCAGGCGGTAGCTCGGTATAGCTGCGTACTGGAGTGTTTACGTTACTACAGGAGGGGCACTTCCAGACTGCTTTATATTCCGCATTTAGAGACAAAAATTGATCTGAAGTTAAATTCAAGCATTCGTAGTGGTATTTCCCATTACATACGGAGCACTGCAGAATATTATTAACTGAAACCGAGCTATCATTACAGCATTCCATCATGTAGAAATAATATTTGGTCAAATGGTAAGTTTTTGCTGATATTAAAACTCCGATACACCACTAGCGCCCTCTATACTGTGTGAGTAGCAACGAAGGTCTCGCCAGTGATTCACAAGGCGAGATCAATGAACGATAGTAGTTGTTGTTATCGGTCAAATGGTCAACTAACTGACACCGTAATTCACAAGAAAACCAATAGATGGCGTTGTGCTAAAAACTCATCAATGAGACTGCAATTTTGATTGTTGTTCTGGATTATAGAAATCTCAAAGGCACTGATAGGGACTTAGCTGCGATGTTGTATTGACACTGCAGACGCCTGTCGAGGACACCGACTGACCAACTCCAATCTTAAAGCCCTCAGTTGAAGAACACTTGCTCGATATTATGTTGGAACACAGAGTTTTACACCTCACAACAAAGTTCACTTCTGAGTTCTATTTTGCACGGATAATAAGATCCAACGTTATTTATCACTCAAACTTTCGATTATGTCCAGAAAATTTCAATATTTTGCACTATAAATATTTTTTATAATTATTTAAAAACAGAGCGTTATAAAAAGTAAACACACGGTGACGCCCTCTAGTGGCACAACATAACTTATACACAAAGTTAAATCATGAGTACTATGGCCATTTTATCGATATCTGCCAGACAGTTTTAAAATGGATGGTAACAGAACTTGTACAACTCACGAGTATACAAGGGGATAATCTTGAATGAAAAAATATGAGCATAGCATATTATCAGGGACCCTTCCATACTGCATGAAGTTCCTTATTACCTGATCACATAGGGACCTAATGACAGCATCAGTGGAAAGCATTGCCAAGTCCAGGCCAGGCAAGGAATTAAACTTGTTTTGCTATCGATACGTTAAGAAGAAGAACAAGAAGCATAGCATCGGCCTTCTAATGTTACCATTGCTGGAACTTCGGCCTTCTCCCTAGGAAAGGAAATACGTGCGTGTTGGGTAATGTCACATGCCTTCGAAATTTTGGTTCTAGTACCAGCCGATGTCCTCAAGATATTTTTTTACCGATTTTTCACTGTTTTGAGAGTAGTGGTAATGAAATAAATAACACAAAATAATGCGACTGGCTGAGTTTGAACCTATACCACCCGGCCACCACTGTTCAATGCTCCTCAATATATTACTATCAAATAAATTTAACATTACACTTTATAAAAGGATATGTACAAAACAATTATGAATACTGTGAGTGTTTTTGTGTACAATAAAGAGTTAAGAATGATGTGCCTTTATAAAACACGATACATAACATTAACCTACACTTTAAAAATTCAAACAACATCGCATCACAGCTACAAGAGTAACCCACTAAGCCAGCAATCTTATTTAACAGTGTTCAAGAAAAAGAAGATTGCCTGCTCGCTGCACCGTTCTATCAATAACTAGCCGCAGTCTCCCTGGAGTGCAACAACTTTTATTTTAACATAATGAAAACATGACACGCTGCCACTGAGTAGATACGTTCAGAAGGCCAGCTCTAGAAGCGCAATCTTAAAATTCAAAGTCAAAACATTTTTATTTCGCATTGGCCTATATGAGCACTTATAAAACGTCAGAAGCTAGTCCAAATTTCCTATTGATAAGAACCGGCAAGAAACTCCATGGTTAGTTACTAAAAAATGTCTTGTAACAATATGTCCATATTACTGTACTACTTCTTTTTTATTGCGTATTTATGGCATCAGTGTTTAAAATACTAGCCCCATAGTAGTGAGACTATAGCAACAGTATTTGCTGAGGCAGACCTAACCTTATCGTATATAATATGCAGGCGATAGTTTATGCAGCCCAAGTGGAAAAGTGTGACGATCTGCGGAGAGACGCCGTATAAGTATCGAAAATCGTCAGTAGATCGAAGTGAAAATCTTTATGATATGTTTCCTGGTAACAACGGAGTTAATACGTGACAGTTTTCCTATGAAACGGGAGTATAAAATTTAGTAAAGTTAAAAAAAAAATGAAGGAGCATGTTTTGTTTATTGTGGTCGTCTTTTGTTTCTTGTATAGTGGCGTTCTGTAAAACAATCTATTCTGTGGCGTAATCTTGGATATACCACGATGAATCTGTTCCCTCGTAAATATTACTTTAGTTGCTTCCAAGGGGTTTATAGCCAGTTCCCAGAGTATGTGGAAGGATTTTATGATGTTGTTAAAATGTTTTTGGCCGTTTGTCTATCGTTTCAAATTGTGGTGACAGTGTTGTTCGAATTGGATTCATATTTGATTGGTATACTCTATTATATTTGAAACTGTTATTTATGTATGACAATCTGTTTCATGTAGCCCTTGATGGCTAATGGCGACCGTTAATCCAGTTTAGTATATTTTTTTTTTATTGTCAACTCTCCCCTAGAGAGAAGGCCTGTGACCCGGCAGTGGGAACATTGATAAGGCTTATGATGATGATGAAATTGTCAACCTGCATGTTTATCATCTTTTCAATTTCAATAGAGTTATTAGTGATCTAAAATGCGACCTTATTTTCATGATTGCCTCTTGCTCTTTTCCGTATAGCAATAATAAACTTGATCCTACAACAATGTCTCCTGGGTTAGAGTCGCGCGTCTAACTTGATGCTATATTGATTTTTAATATTCAAAGTTTGCTAACTGGAGCGCGCGCCTCGCTACTTTTTATGGCTTGGTATTGACACCGCCCCCAGCTCCGCATACTTCGCAAGAGAACACTCAGAATATCCCCGAGAGGAATACGGCTAACAATACTTAGAATATGAAACCAATTCCGGAAGAGACTGGAAGTCGTAGAATTTCCGATGAATCTGATTTTTATTTTGGTTATTGAGTTCCGTTCGAGTCGGATTGATCCGACCAAGAGCGATGTTTCCCAAACCAACCGCAAATCTTCGCCTTCAATCCTCGATGGCTCCCGTCTTAGAAAATATCGTTCAGAAACCGTTATTTATTATCAGATTAGCAGCGTTGCCTCTATCTCGAGTATTACGGAAACCGCGAATCAAGGAATTAGAAACATTTTTACACTCCGAATCTCCCCTCGATGAATAACTTAAGCCCAAATGAATCAACGTGATGATTCTTGGTCTTAATTGCGGTGGAAAATTATTCGTATCTGGTTCCGTATTTATTTAGGATTTACTTTTCGAGATAGTAAACAAGATAAATCCGTGGCGCTGTCAAGCGGAAAATTCGAGAAAACGGGGAAATACAGACGTCGCGAATTTTCCACCGATATGGAATGAATGGTCGGGAGGTTTTTTTTATCCTTCTTATCGGCAGAGCGCCTCGGGGTAAGGTTTGATGGAACCGGGCGGGGCGGCCACGCTGTAGTGTTACTTTGTTTATCTGAGTTGACATAAAGTCTGAGATAAGTTGTCAGAAAAAATTAATAAAACACGAGTCCCTTTAGGACTGTGGCCGCAGATTACGTAAGAATTTTTCAGAGAGAAATTGCAGCACTTGCTATAAAGTTATATGTGTCGTTTGAAATTTTTACTTAGCATGTGTGAAACGCTGAACCTTGTTAAAACTTCAGGAATATGTAGCTTCGAAGTTATGAATAGTTTTGAGTTTGCGTTCGTTTGATACTCAAAACATTTTGTTTTTATGTTATTTAAATTAACGAAGCAACTTAAAAAAGATGTTTTTAAATTGTTTTCTAACTAAACTAGTCTGATAAAATATTGGAATTATTTATTTGTAGAGGACCACAGCTGATATATCCGATATGATTTCGAAGCATTACTTCACAAATTAAAATCTACAATATTATTATTATTGTAATAATATCATCATCAGCCTTTTAATGTTCCCACTGCAGGGACACAGGCCTCATCTCTCTAGGAGAGGGAATGGGCTATAATCCATCACGCGGGCCCAGTGCGGATTGGTGGATGTCACATGTCTTCGAATAATATTATATTGACATAAAATACAACCTCCTATATTTCTAAAACTAGCTACTACCAATGGCTTCACGCATTTGATAATAAAAAAATATACTAAGAAAACCAATTCCTAGTATCTACCTAGTCTACTAGTGAACTAAATTTCATGAAAACCCGTTTAGGCGTTTAAGCGGGAAGAAGTCACAAACATACTTGACTTTATAATAAAAGTATGATAAAAAACTGCTAGAATTTCCTACAATGCTCAGATATTACGCAAATTTAAAATGACGTACGTGCATTAAAGTTAAATTAGTCACACGAACTATTCTGCAATGTAGTTTCATTTCCATTTTGTGACGAGAATGGAGGAACCAACTCGTTGGTTCTCATTGTGAACGGTTTGTAGGGAAATATCGACAATGAATAAGAGTAAATTTTAAACTAAAATGGTTCTACGTCCATTGCTAAATCTAAAGTGAAATACTGTTTTATTTTTTTCTTGTTTGTTAATCAACAATGTTTCTATTTTTTTTATTATTCTTGAGGCCATCAAAAAGTGTCTTTGGTTTAGTTTTATATCCTAAAACAAATCCGGTAAAGACGCATAAGCTCCCTAGATCTTTGTACTAATCGGTATATGATCATCATACGACGAGAATTTCCTAAGCTCACTGGTTTCGCAGACAGAGTCATCAGTCTGACCACTCGCGACCCAGCAGTCTCAACGGTAATGGCACCGACTTACGAGTTCAAACCCAGCCAGGCGCATTACTTTGTGTAATTTATTTCATCACCACTCTCAAAAAGGTGAAGGAAAACATCGTGAGGAAACCAGTGTGATGATGTCTAGAAACATAAATTCAAAGATTTGTGAAATTAGAAAAATGGCTATTTATATTTCTTAATGAAATTTTACACCACAATCCTGAAAGCTCACGTAACAATTATTTCAAAAAAAAAAAAAAATTATTAAACCAAGGCGTCTAAAAATAACCGTATTTCATACAAGCCAATCAACAAGAGCATCAGGCAGAAATCCGGCGCTAATATCATATATAATGCAGCGGCACTTCTCTTAATTTTATGATCATGTCGGATTTTTTTCCCAACATTATGTACGAGGTTCCAGGCACGTGTCTAAAGGTACATTTACACGCGTGAATTTTCTCGCCAGACGAGAGCAAGAACTTGTAAAGTCAGGCGCACATCATTTCACTTTTTCTCGAAATCAATCGCATATCACATTGCACTTACGTGTTTATATTGAACCGAGAAAAAAATTGCCAATAACGATATTTACCTAGAACGGATAAATGCATTACATTTACCTACTTGTTTATGTTATTCTACCACTATTTGAAGTTTATTTACTGAATTATTTGTACAAGATAAAAAAAGAAAGATAAAAAAGGATTATACTGGTAACACTAATTGAGATAACATCATCAAAATTAGTGGGAAAGCAAACGATATATGTATAACCATTTTAAACTAATATAATAGTTATGTTACTTTTTCGTGTACAATAAAGTTTTAATCTATCTATCTTTAATATATCTGTCTCCATCATCAAGATGTAATTTTCTTTTCAAAGACTTCAAGAACCAAAAACGAATTTAATTTAACCAATAAGAAAATTGCATGTTTATTCTCTGTAACATTCAAAGTGACAGTAACTTTTACTGTCGCTATTATGAAACTATTATTTGTCCAATCGCAAAATGCAACAAGTATTGATATAAAACATTTCTACATTATTCTAAAAAAACTCCCCCGTCCCTGCCCCGCCCTCGAGTCAAATTGACAACACTTTTAAAAACGGCCTCTTCATGGCGAGAATGTCTTCCCATGTAAGCGAGTCTTAATCGTGGGGTGTTACGAATTATTTAGACGCAACCTCTGCTTCAGGCTTTCCTTATACTTACGTACCTATAACTTATAGCAGGCTTTTGCCTAGCTACAGTAATGCTTTCTTTTGCACTTTTGTAAGTTAATCCTGGGCAGGTTGGAAATTAGTAGCATGTTTTGGGCCATTTTTACCTCTCAGATTTTACCATACTATTAGGGACATATTAAGCATATTTTGGCACTAGATAGTTTTTTTTATGGTAGGTAAAAATCATCCAATGACAAATCCCGCTCTTGGGGTGAGCGGGAGACAGTATCAGACTTTTACAGACTAAAAACCTGCCCCATTTCTTCCTTGCCTTATTCCCAGGCCCTGGTGTAACGCTTTTGCATCAACCCTTGGCACTAGATAGTTGCAGTGAAGTAGGATAGATATGTAGTATGACGAGAAAGGATAAGGTGAGAATCGAGTTCAAAAGAGGAAGTTTGAAAGTAGTGCCAGTGACAGACAAGTTGAAAGGGAACCGTTTGTCTTGGTATGGCCATGTAAAGAGGAGGGATGAAACGCATGTCATTAAATGACCTATGAACATACATATGGATAGAAAGAGAGGCAGAGGGAGACCCAAGAAAAGATGGATTGTGTGGGAAGTGAAATGAAAGAACAAGACAAGACAAGGACAGGAAAATGATAATGATGATAGAGTGAAGTTGGAAGCAGTGAGAAGTGCAGTTCTGATCTATCACTTAAGGGGGGCTCAGTACTTTGATTTTGATGACATTTAAATGTACCAAATTTAAATGACAGGATGATCCACTCAAATGTCTATAGCTATAAATTTATTTTTATTAATATGTATATAATAAATAAATTAAAAAATAACATATGTAAAGAGCTTAAAATTAAGCAAACCTACTACCTATAATTGATATTAAGCATACTGACAACGACAACTCTCAAATCGATTTTCACTGAGGAGTTTTAAAATTGCTTTTATACTGAAATAAAAGTCATTTTTTTTAATTAAATAAATACATTTCAGGGTTTGTAATTTTGTAGGAATAAAAAATATCTAACAAATCGTTACCTGCTTACGGACTAAAAATGAGTTAGCTCTAACCGTATTTTTCATGAAATATTCAGATAATTTATGTGGACGATGTCAGATGATTTAGTATTCTAGATTAACCCTGACATGTCTAAAGAGACAAATACTTGTTCAATACTTATAGTGGGGATCTATGGCTTCGTTTTGTTCATAATAAATTGATTGTTTTTCATTTTGTTTCAGAATTTTGGATACAAATAATGAAGATTCTAGATTCAAAGAATTTATTTCAAATAAACTTTTACAGGCAATTTCGAAAAGTTAAGAAGTCGGTTTGTCAGTAATAAATGACGCTTATTGCGTATTCCTAAGATCTCTTTGGAGAAGAATATGCAAGTAATTCCATGGAAAAATACTCGTACTAACAAACACTTCACATATTCGGTAAGCTCCATCATTACACAAATTGTTGTAAGCATAAGTAATTATAACCTCAATATAGCTTCAATTGCATTTATAACGAGTGTCAAATATTCGACAAAAGCTACTCTAATTTTCCAACCATTGAGCCTTTTATATCTTAAGGAACAAATACGTATACTACGAACAAACATACGTAGCTACACAAGCATATATAGTATAAGTATATCAGTAAACATGTCAAAAACGTACGTTTGAAGGAACGCGTAATATTGAATCCAATTTTAACTTCGCAGATACGGAAGAGTGGGAACATGATAAGGAATATTTACTACGAACACAGCTTCTTCTTCATTTTCTAAGGCATTTTTCACCCAATTCTAAGTAAGTAAACACCTTTTCCTTTTTGTCTACATAAATACGTTTCTTTGTCTTGTTTCGCAACAACGTTTCGTTCAAAATGGTTCCATCTTACATTATTATTTTTAAATTTCGAAATGCCTATTTTGTTTTTGGTTCTTTATTGTTTTGTTTAGCTAAGTTAATTAAAATATGCATGGAATAAATTTTGACACATTATTCTTTCGTCATATTAAATGAATAAATAAGCCACATTATATTTATAAAGTGAAGTGGGAAAAGACAGGTGAAAACAACCCTAAATTGCTTATGAAACACCACTTTGTGCTCTAAAACTCAAAGAAAATTAAAGCTAGGCTGAAATAGGATTGGGATGCACCCAAAAGAATGGACGGAGATCGTCACTCACTGGATGATGAAGGAAGATAATGCTGACTGTGATAAAAGTAGTACTATGATCTGATTAAAAATGCAAGTCAGATTAGATGATGTGCAAGATATAGAGGTTTGGAAATAAAAAAGGGAGATCCTAGCCCAGCTGTAGGACATAAACTACGGTAGTTTAAAAAAAATCCATATCGTCAAAAAACTAAAAAAATACAATAATTGGTTCATGT
Organism: Mythimna loreyi; assembly: GCA_029852875.1. NCBI lineage: Eukaryota > Metazoa > Arthropoda > Insecta > Lepidoptera > Noctuidae > Mythimna > Mythimna loreyi. The sequence goes on from CM056785.1 coordinate 23,367,560, forward strand.
ACAATATCAGTGGTTGTGTAGCCCACCTTAACAATTTTATTGCTTTTGAAAAGTTGAATACTTTCATCGGTTGCAGAAAGTAAACTTGTACAATTAAACTTGTTAGTAAACCTCGCGGGTGCACCACAGTAGTTGGAAAAACTCAATACCTGTAATAACAATTGTCAATTGAGAAGAAAATCGTTCCAGAAACACATTTTCCACTTTGTGTTTCCATTTTAAAAATCTTTTTGTCGTTTTAAAGACTTAGTGACAATTTGGACACAGTGGATCTGTTATATTTTATTTTCAACAATTTATTAAAGATAAATTGAATAAAAATATTGTCAACAACACATTTTCAATGATGATTTGAACACCACCAAGTTTATTAAGGATACTTGCAAATAAAAGAGTTTTAATATATCGTCGTTGCGACCTTAAGACCACTTTAGGCAAAGTCAGTTTTTTACGCCAGCTTTTTTAACATTTTAAAGCTCTATCAAATGCAAAAACTCTCATGTGTATACGACGATATAATCGTCATTTATTCATCACTAGCTGCTGCCCGCGACGTTGTCTGCGTGAAGGCCCTACAACACCAAACAAATCTAAAATGGCAGTGTATGATCAGTGTATATCAGATGGCATAGCATTATAAGTAAACAACTTTTAAAATAGCATTGCATCAGCCTTATAAAGTTCCCGCTGCTGGGACACAGACCTCATTTCTAGGAGAGGGAATGGGCCATAATCCACCACGCGAGTCCAATACGGTTTTGTGGATTCACAGTCACAGTTTCCTCATGATGTTTTCCTTCACCGTTGAGCAGTGGTTATGAAATAAAATACACAAAGTAATGCGCCTGGCTGGGTTTGAACGACAGACCTACAACTTGTAAGTCGGAGCCTTTATTACTTCGCCACCACTGAGTCGGAGCCTTTACCACTCCGCCACCACACTACGATGGTAGTTATGCTGCCAAGAGCCAAAATGTAAAGAGAGTCAGGACTGGTGACGCGGGAGCAAGCGACATACAGTTGCCCGTGTAAGAGGCAACTCGTCCTGAAGTTGACATCCGCTGCACTCAGTGTCTGCCCCTTCGACTTATTGATGGTCATCGCGATGCAAACACTCACGGGGAATTGTACGCGCTTGAACTGGAACGGGAAGTTATGAGGTATAAATACTGCCTCGACTTCGCCATAAACCGTAAGAATTTTTGCATCAATGATGTGTCTGTGCAGCGAGATGACTTTAAGACGGGTCTCATTACACCACTTTGGAGGAGATAGGTAATTCCGAAAATGCATAATCGGGACTCCGACTTTCAGCTTTATGGTATGCGCTTAAAGTCCATTTGCTGGCTGGAAGTTCAAAAATTCCACGGGATAATGTGTGGCGTCATCTTGCTCAACGACAGTGTTTATTGAGGTATAGATCACTGCATTTCCCTCAATTTCCGAGAGAATGTATTCGTTAATTGCTGCAGCCTGATCATTTTTGGACGTCAAAATGGCCCGCTCACACACTCAAGAAATTCTGCTGGTGCGGTAAATGACTGTTGTCCCCGTACACACAGCAAATGAATTCTTCTAAGCTGGCTAACGCTCTATCGAGAGACTTTGGAAGCACCTCCTGTCCACCTCTCTCGCAGTGGGCTTTGACTTGCAGCAGACTCTGGCAGAGGCCATGATCCGGAGCAAAGAAGAGTGGCAGGCGGTCGCCTCCTTCTGCGAAGCAGTAATGCTAGCGGCTAAAAAAGGGGGTCGACTGCATCAGGCAAAAGCAAAGGCGCTCAAGCCGCAGCTACCGCCGCCGTATCTCCAATCCTGATTTACGGCCACAGTAGGCGCGGGCTTGTGACCGCCGAGCAATGGGTAGCTCTTTGTCCACCCATTCGATAGTCGACGACGGCGCGCACTATTCCCTGCGCCTCCAGCAGTCGGCAGCAACTGTAGGAGTCCAACAGGATCGAAGCCAAGGTTTCAACGTAGCAAACGGGAAGCGTTTGCCCGAAATCGCCACTGATCAAACTGTGACACCACCCATCAAATGTTCGTTCCCGCGGATGTCCTGCAGGGTTCTGTCCTCGGCCTCAACTGCCTTCCTATTGGCCATAATACGCTCATCCCATATGATCAAAGAGCTATCCTTAAGCACGTGTCCCTTATCGCTGTTACGTGACACACCGCAAACAGGCGTTTTGACGCTCTCTAAATCGATGGGAATTTGAAGATGGCATGTGCTGTCTTGCCACTCGTTAGCAGTGTGGCAGCAATTCCCAACGACGCTACAGCAATAGCAATATTGCCTTGCCTCCTGACCTCTGCAAGTATGCCATGTTTTTCCTGTTCCAACAGGAGCAACACAAGAAAAACATTTTGCCCTGGTTTTGCACAACGCTTTCAAGGACGGTGTTATAAATCTATTTTTGCTCTGAAGAGAACTCTGTCTCAGCGTTATACTCTCGATTTCCATAGTCTTGATGCGGTGACGATTGGGGAGCTAGTAATCCATATTAGATCAGTGGATTGCCGCCGATAGAAATGTCCACATCTTGAAGTGAACTGAGACAGGTGTTCAGCACACGATCATCAGTTACATCGACTTCGTCTCCAGTAGCACGCCTCAAAGCTCGCAGAAAATCTTCAGACAAATGATGGCGATATTTTAATGAACATAACTTTTTTGTAATACTTAACGCCGCATTTTTTTTAATAGTCTTGCTCAACTCTGCTCAAGATTTTGAGGGTTTTTTGGAACTTGAATTTTTCAAAACGAACTATACCCTGCCCTATATATTTCCCTGTGCGATTTTGTATTTGTATATCCTGTCCACATTATGAGGTGTACAATAAAGCTTATAGTAAAAAATAAATAATATACGATACCACGTTTAGGAAGAATTTGTTTTTTATGAAATCAAATAGATGGCGCTGTTTTAAAATTTTCTATGTGCTACTACATTCAACTATGTTTCTCTGCCCAAGTTACTTAAATGTCGTACTTTTTATAGTGTAAAGCCAGATAATAGCATGGCTTACTCAAAAACAACATTTAAATATGCGTCGTTAAATTAAACACTTGTCACAGAATGCGTAAGAACAATAAGTATTCATAACTCCTCCCCCGTAAGTGATAGCGTGATAACATATAGCCTATATGTTGGCCCATCCTTTATTCAATCAAAATTTGAAGATAATCCATGCAGTATGTATAAATATATATCCAAGTAAGTTTTTGAGTTTAGCCTGGACATACATACAGACAAATAGACAAAAATTCTAAAAACTATATTTTTGGCTTCGATATCGATTGTAGATCACTTCCCAAGTATTCTTTTAAAAAAATATTTAATGAACAATTTTGACTTTCCTACGATTTTATTATAATTACCTAAACTCTTTAGTTAAGTCCCAAGAGGACACAAATTTCCGTACAACTGTTGTCGTTTAATTGTGTCTGTAATTACGGTAGTCGAAAGGTAAAAATAATATTATTTTGTTAATGTAATATTTTCGTTTGTACTAATTTGAGTCAGTAGATGTCGTTGTACGTATATAAATAACATTGAAAGATTAGGTTGCGTTGCTAAATAAATCCGTTGGAATAAGAATAAGACATTTCATATAAACATGGAGAACGCCGTTAAAGAGATAAACTATTTTTTTTAATTATGTATTAAATATTAACCCACATTTTTTCGTAAAACGAACCAACCACTACCTGAGATATTTCCCTAAAAATAAATAAGTAACATTTCATTTTTTATTCCCAGTTGTGAGTAAATTCAACCGCGCAGTAAGAGACTATGAAATCTTGAACACGACCTATGTCGTGAGATTTTGAGGGTTTTTTGAAACCTAAATTTGTCAAAACCAATTATACGACTTTTATGAAGAAAATGCGCACTACCATCTATGAATTTTAAGAATAACTAACTGCTAACCTTGCCAACATGGTCAAAAAATTATTAATTTCCAAAAAGTGTCTAAATGTAACTTGATTTGATTTTTGTGTAATCTCATAGATGGCGCTTTTTAAAATATGTCTTTATACTACTAATATTCATTAAACTATGTTTATTTGCCTAAATTACGTAGTTTTGAAAAATTAATAATGGGAATCTTTATTATTTACCTAAATAAATTTACGTGCCAAGTTTCAAGTTAATTAACCCAAGCAATAAGATTCTCCCATACAAACTTTAACGTCCCCTAAATCTTGCACTGGGGGTACTACTGAAAAAATAAATATGGCATCCTGGATAACTAATTTAGGGTAATGTTTATGCTAAGTTTTGAGTCGATCGGCCCACGGAAAAAAAAGTTACACCCTTGCATGCATTGCACCATTTAAATTCAATATTGCTTACCTCCCATAACTTCTGGCGTGATAATATGTAGCCTAAAGCCTTCCTTGGTTTACAAGGAACATTTTTGCTGAATTTCAAATCAATCTATCCAGTAGTTTTGGCGCCAACCCGTACCATAGGCACAGACAAACAGACAAACAGACAAAAATTCTAAAAAGTCACTTTTTGTCATCAGTTACGTTTTTCTAACAAAACCCACTCATTTTTTCCAGAAAATTCTCAATGTACAGTTTTTCTTTCGTTACTGTTTTATTATATGTATAGATCATCAGCCTTTTTATGTTCCCACTACTGGGACAAAGGGAAAAGGCCATAATCCACCACGCGGGCCCAGTGCGGATTGGTGGATGTCACATGTCTTCGTTCTTGTCTTTTTGGTTCTAGGACATGCCGGTTTCCTCACGATATTTTCCTTCACCGTTTTGAGAGCAGTGGTGATGAAATAAAATACACAAAGTTATGCGCCAGGCTGGGTCTGAACCAGCGGCCTACAACTCGTAAGTCGGGGCCTTTACCACTGCTCTCAAAAAATGCCCAAATATATTGTATCAGAATCGTCAATAAGTTTTTCGAAATCGAAAACACGGCACTCATTTAACTCACATGAGTTTGAAATGGTTCTAAGTATTGAACAGTTTCCTCTGAGAGGTAATGCATAAATATGCATTAACGTCAAAGCCAACAGCCCAGGCGCTCGTATCGTTAAGAAATTCATACAAGGCACACCTACACCTGGAAACGCAATTTCCTTTTTTCTTTTTTTATTAGAAAATGTTATGTGATTTGCATGAATGAGAATGTAGGAAATACGTAGTTTTAATTGGTATGTTATTGGATTTTCTTACGTTTCATTTTATTGGAAAGGACTGGCTGGGGTAAGCTTCTTTCTGTGGACGGTTTTTAGCCTTGCAAAGTAGATGTGGTAGTCTATTTTGATAATTAAAGTTCATATTGATTATAACTAGGGGTATACGCGACATTCTTGCGCGTATGAGACATCTACAGTCCGGACTAAGCGTTTGTACTCGTCGTTTATACCGCTCACATCGAGGGACTGGAACAGTTTGCCAGCTGCGGTCTTTCGGTCCGTTTATAATTTGGGTGTCTTCAAGGCGAGAGAAAATAGGCTGTTAATAAATTAGTGAGCCGCACCATCAACGATTGCATTACTGCTTACCATCAGGTGGGATCGCAGTAAAGCACGACTTTATAGCAATTTTTAAAAAAAACCGCTTGAAAGCGGTCAGGACGCATTCTTGTTATATAAATGTACCCTAAAATAGAAATTTGAGCTGGTCTAATCTTATCTGATGTTATTGCTAAGTAGCACTAGACAATATATGCTGATGATATATGCTGCAGCTAAATTCATCATGACGAAGATCAAGACTCTATTCATCAAACGGTTTTCGGCCAAATTACTACAGGCGGACTTGAGTCAGGCAGTAATACAGGCGGACTTCGGTCAGGCAGTAATACAGGCGGACTTGGGTCAGGCAGTAATACAGGCGGACTTCGGTCAGGCAGTAATACAGGTGGACTTGGGTCAGGTAGTAATACAGGTGGACTTGGGTCAGGTAGTAATACAGGTGGACTTGGGTCAGGTAGTAATACAGGTGGACTTGGGTCAGGCAGTAATACAGGCGGACTTGGGTCAGGCAGTAATACAGGCGGACTTGGGTCAGTAAAAATCTAACACTCTCTCACCACCCAGAGCTAGAGGAGTTATTTTATTTCCACTTTGGAGGTGGAACTGAGTGTAAAAGCTTTCATTGAAAGGGGAAGATCCTTCGACCAAACGGGTGTTATGTCTGATTCAGATTGCTTGATGATTTTGGGCTAACATATATTTTAAAATTGTGCGAGTAGCGTGAGAATTTTATAGTTTAGTTCTTATAAGACCAACAAAAAAGTACAAATTCAACATAAAAGGAGAGAAATGCCTTGTCCGAATCTGTGTTTCCTGATGGCTACAATCCGGGAATCTTTAAGTCAAGAGTGAATATGTTACTTCTAGGTTTAAGCGCTCTATCGTCGATCGCAACGTCGCTTTCCATCAGGTGAGATAGCGGGCAAGCACGGACCTATCTATACTAGTATTATAAAGAGATAAAATTTGTAAGTTTGTAGGTAGGGGGTAATCTCTGGAACTACAGTCTGTTTCGAATAGAATTTTTTTTTATTTTTTGGATAGTAAACTTTTCGAGGAAGGTTATAAGCTATATAAAATCACGCTATGACCAATGGGGGCGGATGCGGATAAAGCCGCTGGTAGCCTATATATTGCTAACGTATGTTGTAACTTTTTGTATCCGTGTCAGCGCGGTTGGTGATAATAAGTTGTATTATGTATCTACCCACTATTTCTCTTTTTTTTTATTCTCTGTACGTTTGCTATTTTGTTATTTAAACTTGTATTCTAGTTTCTCAGTAAGTGAATTATTGTTAATTCTCTTGAGAAAATAAAGTTCTTAAACCATAACATCACGCGGGCGAAGCCGCATCGTGCGAAGTCGTGCATTTTATCGAGTCTGGGTGCAATATCAATATTTCGAAATGCACATTTCTCGCTTCTAATACAATAATTAACTTCCGTAAACCAATTCGATTGGCGATCCTCCCAAATTACCGAACAAGCTGATACTGCAGCAAACTGTATAACGCAAACGATATTATGTTACAAAACTTGTTAACTTGGATACAGTTAGAAACTGTGGACGTCGTAATACAGTCACTGTTCAAGTTTAGTTATTATACTAGCCTCTCTGAAACGCGTTACCACTTGCTTAGTACTACGTTGGCAAGTTACGATAGCTTGCAGCGTCTAAATGAAACTTAACTTGCACGAACTTAATATGGGAATGTTGCTAACTTATTTAATATTTGTTTCATGTCTTTTTGGTTAAGTTTCTTATGAAAAAAAATTGTCTTAAGGAGTATTTCTGTCGTTAAGAGGGCCCGACCCGTCTGTCGTCGAGCGTAAGCGTCGAGCACAGGCGTAGAGTAGCCAGCCTTTCGGTTTTCTACAGGATGCATTTTGAATAGTGTGCGCGAGAATTGGACGATTTGATTCCGCCATTTCAATTTTACCATCAGATATCCCAGCGTACGGCAAATGTCCACCTTTACGAGTTTGAGGCTTCTACGGTCCGAACTAAGCGTTTCGCCTCGTCGTTAATACCACGTACATTGGTGAGTGCGCCTCACCATCAACGATGGTATTACTGCATACCATCAGGCGGGATCGCAGTCAAGCACTAGTTTATATCAATTAAAAAAAAGTTGTGTTATCTAAGAAAGTACATTTCTCAACTTTGCCTCGAATTGTTCTGTTATATTCACAGTTATGTTGTTATTATGTAACATGTTAATAATTTAATAACATAAAAACATAATTATGAATAAGCAACATACATTTTACTACAATTCTCTTAGTGAGCAGCGGTGGCTCAGTGATACCAATCCCAACTTACGAGTTCAAGTCACGAGTTCAAACCCAGTCAAGGACATTATAAATGTAATTTATTTAATCATCACTGCTCTGAAAAAGATAAAGGAAAACATCGTGAGGAAACTGGCATGTTTTAGAATTAACATTTCGAAGACGCATGTGGCATCCGTATGGGGGCATTTGTGATGGATTAATTCATTCTGGATTAATCAATTACAGATGGAGAGGAGACTTGAGTTCAAGCAGTGGGAAAATTATAAGGCTATATATCTTCTTTATCTATATATATATATAAGGAGAAACAGACTGACTGACATATCAACGTACAGCCAAAACTACTGGGACTAGGAACGTGAAATTTTGCACAATGCATCCTTTTATGGCGCAAGCGAGCATTAAGAAAGGATTTTCCAAAATTCAATCTCCAAGAGGACGAAACGGGGTTCAAAAGTTTGTATAGAGAAACCTACTTACACGTGGGCAAAGCCTTAAGCTTTTAGGTAAAGTTTAATAAAAAATAGATATTCCAACATTAGGCTAAAAATATAAGTACCAAGAGACACATCTGCCAACTTCTTTTGTGCGGTAAAGAAATTTCTTCCAGTTTATTTCCCAATAAACTTACAAGACAAATAACCTCACAAAATATACCTTTGTTACCGATATTTGAACCCCAGTTCGTGCAAACCAATATTTCTTATAATTTATTCAGAGCCACCCTTTACCGAGTACACTGCCGGCCACGAAATTGACCAACAAATTAAATATTAAATAAACAATCCATTGCTCTGAATAAATACTTGTTCTATAGATTTATTTCAACGTAAAATTAATGATTATTTTATTGTGACAGTTATGTCAAGATAAAGGACATTATAAGATAAAATAAACATTAATTCACATTTATTACGGCAATATTAAATATCAACGAGTCGGACTTGCGCATGAAGGGTTCTGTATTTTCCGTTGTAAAACCGACAAAAAAAACATGTTATTTGTAATAAGGGCCCCATTGAAGTATTTACTGTATTTTGTTTTCAATATTTGTTGTTTTAGCGGCAATAGAAAAAGATCATTTGTGAAAATTGCAACGGGTTTAAGCGATAGCGTTACACCGGGGCTCTGAGAATAAGGCAAGCAAGGAACGGGGTAGGTTGTTTAGTCAGTAAGAGTCTGACACTGTTACCCGCATCGTCCAAGAGCAGGTAAAAATGGTAGGCTAAATGGCAGGTATGTAGGTAAACAATTCGATGATTTTTACCTAGAATAAAAAAAAACGATCTTGCTATCAGCGTTCATGATATACACAGCCTGGTAACCAACAGATGGACTTGGGAGTCTTCTGTTTTTACCCGTAACAGTTTTTTATTTTCAGTTAATTAAAGACTCTGACAGAATCTAGTTAATATTATAATCAGTGAAGATTCATTGTGCCTACAACTAAGGAGTTGATCTTCTTTCGTTCTAAGCATGCGTGCTCCATCGTCGATCAGAAATGCCAAAACTCATGTGTCATGGGTAAACCGTCTGAAAGGGGACCTGGTTTGCTGGAACGTGTGTTACAGAAACAATATAGGTGTGGTGTATAGTTTGTAAAAGTCTGACACGCCCTTCCTCTCTCGTCTCTCTTCCCTAGAGCAGGCTGATTATTCTATTTAAAACCCATCATCGTTTTCCATCCGTTGAGATATTGGTCAAGCACTGCTCGCTGCATATTCTATAATTTTGCTAAAATAACCACACAGTCTATTTACGGTCTAAAGCTCCTAATTAATTTTCTTTTCAGGTGTTAATTTGTACCTAAAATGTGTGCCAGGAACGATCAACACCGAAATTAATTATGATTTGAATTGAAACAGCTTTTAAGCGTCGAAGTTAGTTGATTTAACGATGAATATTTAATTTACGTTTCGAAGTTAACTTTAAATTAAACAGTAGTTCTTTGAAATAACAGTGTACGTTGTCGTTTTATTATATCTTTAAAATAGATCAAGTTAGGAATTTATATTAAAATAAATAAGTAGTCTGCTTAATTTGCTTTAGTATAAAGTATAGGGTAAACCAGGCATACGTACGCTATTTGCAAAACTAAAATATGTACGTAAAATAAAATATTAAACAACGCAAGTTAGAACATATCGCGCACGGTTCCTACGCACCTCAAGGAGTTGTCAGCAACTGTAAGGGGCCCAACAGTGTCGAAAGCTTCTGGGGCCAACGGTTGATGCGAAAGCGGAACACTGGGGCCCTGAAACTAAGGCCGGAAGGAACGAGGTGTGTCGTTTAGTCAGTAGAGGACTGACACTATCTCCCGCTCCGCTTAAGGGCGGAATTCGTCATTCGATGATTTGTCCAACCATAAAAAAAAAGATAGGCACACAAAACCACGTTGCCGTCATACTCATAAATTTACCAAATTGACTCAAAAAAGCACGAAATAAATCTATTAGTTTTACAAGTGGGGTACGTTACCGACTGAGGCATGTATACATGCTCCACCATACTAAAAAACGTTTTATTTATTTTTTATCAAAGATTACCAAAATAAAATCCAACACAATCAAAGAAATCTTACTTGAAATGTCGAAAGTATTTTCCCTAATTCCTCACGAAATTCCTTAAACGTAACAAAAATTATCATCAAAGCGACGCTATAAAAACGCAGTGGAACGTAAAATAAAAGGCAAAAGTCGGAGTTTCGTGACCCGTAGGCACTTAAGTTGAGACCAACGATACGTCGCGGGCAAAAGCAAGTCATTACGCCTAATGCTAAAATATCCTATTCTCGGCCTCCGCGTATTGAATACGCAACAATACGTGCCTTTCTCGCAATAAAGGTTTAATCCCCAATGTATACTTTTCTTCGGCCTCTAGTGTACTTATGAGATCAAAAGAAATATTCGCTTTGCGCACTTTTTTGTTTCGTAAGAAGCAAGTGGTAGTGTACATGCGTTATGCATTAGACTACGCACTTTGGGCTGCAGGGGGGAACTTTACGAGCCTAGTTTATGCTATGAAGAGGTTTCTACGATGTAGGGTAATATCTTGTGAAATATTCAGTTTTGTCTTGAGCTTTCAACGAGAATTATAAGTCCATAATTCCGATCACTAAATCACCAGTCAAATTTAAATCAGAGGCTTTCTCCGCCTCGTTATTTCCATAATATAGCCAAGAATTTTTATTAAGTCATTAATTCAATTAGTTTTGTCGATTTATTGCCGCCGACAGTTGGCCTTAATCGGCTACGTGATTATTTTTCAACCATTTTCTATAACGAAATCTTAATTACTGAAATTGCCTCATTAACTACTAACGATTAAACAATTTTAGGGGAGCCACTTGACCTTTGAACTTCGAGAATCTTGAATTCTGGTAGATAGGTATTAGACGGTATTCACTCTTGAAATAGACATCTAATAATGATCTCAAATAGCATTAGTACCGAGCCGATTAATTTTGAGTTTGATTTGACGGTAGCTCAAGCACTTTCGAGCGAAAATACCCAATACCCCAAATACTAAAGTTACTGTTAAATTAACCTCCAAAGAATATAAACGGAGCGAACAAAAAAGTTTGGAAGAGTTTTTGAGTAATGCCTAATAATAAATAACGGCGCACTTTTGCCTAAAAATAACCCAAATGTACGGTTTATTTTTCCGCTGATGGAATTTTTGCAACTAATTTAAGAACAAAAACTGGAAGACCTTAAGAATGCCAATGAAGCTGCTATAAATGTGGCAAGCTACTGGGCCCAAAAACTTTGAGGGAAGCGGAATCCATCGATTCGAGAAGAAGAAGAAGAAGAAGAAGAACAAAAACAATATATACCCGAAGGAATGTAATTCCGAATTTACGCAACAACACAGGATGTACATATATCGACAGTTGCACTCTCCAAACCGCATCGGCAAACCAGAACTAGCTAGTTGGCAATTTTATATAACGGCACTGCATTTGGCAACCCTAGTTGCTTGCGAACCTAGCCTATCCGTCCGGATCATTTTACGATCGGCTGTGCATAGAATTGTTCCCCTATTTAGGCTTTTATCACCATGAGTGAGCAATGCGCAGGATGTGCGGGGATTCTGGCACATTCTGGCTTATTGCCTGCCTAAGTGGAATTTGATACCGATTGGAATAGCTTGTCATGTCCTGTAAGTGGGTATCGTGTATCGTTACGGACTTGCATGTCATCGACTGTAATTGTCTTTTAGATAATTAAGAGGTTTTTCGCTGTTTTTGGAAAAAGATTTTCATGTAAAAAGAAGGTATTTAAGAATGATTGATATTAAGATGACTAGGAGTTTTGAAGATATTGTTTTTTGAACGAATTATCTAGATTTCAGGTTGAACTATCATATTTCATTCAAGCCAAATTTGTTTTAATAAAAATAAGTGATTAAGAGCTACGCAACCATGTATTAGTTTTGAGTTTAAAGGTTGGGAGTTTGGGGAAACTGAGTTTTCCTCAAAATCGCTCATAAATTAATTTAAAAGACATCTGCCATAATATTTTTCTTTAGCTCATAGAAGTGTAATTTTTTAGGTATGATAACATTTTTCAACCTAAAACCACAACAACATTTTTAAAATCTAGGTCAATTTAAAAAATCGACGCGTGGAAAACTGAAGTTTGTGCTTCAACTAAAAACAAACAAAATTCTAAACTAATACGGAACTCATAAATGCTAATAAGTCTTAAAAACTTTCTGCCAAAAATTTATTTTAACAAAACACAGAAGATATCCACGTATTTCATTATTCCCTGGTACCACAGAACTTGTTCGTAATCAAAGTTTTATTGAAATTTCGCCTTGGCTCCGATCTCCGTGCGGTTGGCGACTGTTGGCTATGGAACACGAAATGCGAGTTTTATGGACAACGCAACTTCCGTGTTCGCATTTGCCTTGTTTTAAAACTAATCTAGGTTATTGTGTATGCTACATTTAAGAGAACATGTTTAGATTTCCTAGTAGAAAGACTAATATATTTTCCACAAGAAATATTTATATTAAACTACGACTAAAGGTTTGTGTTTCACGTCACTAGATAAAACATCAAAGTATTTTTTTTTATTGCACACAATACAACATACATAAATATTACGTAGTTATTGACTAGTCTTAAACATTTTTAATGGTATAAAATATTTTCAACATTGATGGTAATTTTTATTACTTAAGTTTTTTTTTTATATGAATATTTTTAGATAAAGCTGAGCTTTCAGGCTTATTTGCACGAAAATACTGAATATTTTTAAGGATTTCATTCTTTTATCGAAATACTTCTTTATCAATAAATAATTTGTTATTGTTAAAAAGAGAAATGCATATTTATATTTCGAAATTCACTCCTGTCTTTTCCTTCCTTTCCTTCCTCTTCTTCTTCTTCTTCCTTTTCTTTTCCTTCTCACACATGTCTGTAATTGAAATCTTTTGTGGTATAAAAATGCTATGTTCATTGTTTTCGGTATTCAATTTCAACTTTATGTAATCAGTTGGTTCACCAAGAAAGGTTAATTTGGAGATTCAATGAATGTGTCAAACTCTAATTTAATATCTTAAGTTTCAGATGTTATTGTTGAACTATTTATGTATCAGAGATACTGTTCTGGTTACCTGCATGTTTTAAGGTTTCAGCAGCCAATCTTTTTTTTTCATCATCATCATCATCAGCCTTTTAATGTTCCCACTGCAGGGACACAGGCCTCCTCTCTCTAGGAGAGGGAATGGGCCACAATCCACCACGCGGGCCCAGTGCGGATTGGTGGATGTCACATGTCTTCGAATTTTAGGTTCTAGGACATGCCGGTTTCCTCACGATGTTTTCCTTCACCGTTTTGAGAGCAGTGGTGATGAAATAAATTACACAAAGTAATGCGCCTGGCTGGGTTTGAACCCGCGACCTACGACTCGTAAGTCGGGGCCGTTAGCACTCGGCCACCACTGCTCTCAGTTCTTTCTTTTCTTTCTCTCTCTTTCTATCTTTTTTTTTAATTGCTATAAACTAGTGCTTGACTGCAATCCCATCTGATGGTAAGTAAGCAGTGATGCAATCGTTGACGGTGAGGTGGACTAGTTTATTGTTTATCGTCACAGCACATTATGAATGTTGTTTCTCAAATAGGATATTGTAGCTTTCCGGAAGCACTACTTCAAATATTTTAAATGTGATAATTTGTACTTGTTTACGATCAAATGACGGAACGAAATTTTCTGCGGCCAACGGCTTTACCCGTATGAAAATACTTATAAAGTTGTCTCAAGGAACATACACACGGGATAAAAAGTAAATGCAACGTGTTATTATAAATGTGTTCAGCTTTTCAAGCATAAGGAAGTAATGAAATGTTCATCCGTACCGAGCACACGGGCGAGACAGTGCTCTCGGCCAAATACTAGCAGCATATGAACATAGCGCCGAGTGCTCGGCCGAGCGCTTATCTCGTTTACATCACTGTCTCGGCCGAGCAACATTTTACTGTCTCGCCGTTTTACTGAGTGCGTGTGATCATGTCATTACACACACGCTCATAAACTTTTACCTTTCTAATATTAGAAATATCTTCAAAATAATACAGTTACGGTAAGTATGTAAATACTTCCACAAATAAACGCTACCCTAAATGTTACCCTAAAAGCGTAACAAAAGCGTGTTGAATTACCCGCTTAAAGTATTACCTCACTTCACATCACTACCGCTTACTATGAAACCCAATACATTGGTTACCCTTCTACCTTTCCTACCCACGCATAATATACATACGTAACTACAAAAGTATTCCGCACACACACAAAAGTCTCGATGAATCGCGTGTACATGCTTAAGAGTGGACTAGATGGTTGCAAATCAACGTGTCAATAGAGATGACTTTGCTAGTTTCAATTTCAATCCATGTAGACAGCAATTCTGCCGCGCTGATAATGGCAATAATCGACCACAATTTGACATTGTCAAACTACAATTTGACATTGTGGTCGATATTGAGTTGATGGAATGTAGATCTCGATCTCTACATTCCAAATATATACTTAACTCAATATCAACCAAAATTTGCCTTACTGCCATTATCATAAGTGCGGCAGAATTGTAAGCCATGACCTTCAACGCACTTGGTTGTGATATTCGTTTTTCCAACCACAGTAATTGATTTGCGAAAGTGTTGGCGCGTGGTTTACATCCACGTAGACGCAACACAAACCATGCGCCCATGAAGGTGACCTTGCTAGTTGCAATCCTTGACCTTAAGCGCCCTTGGCTGGGAGGCGCGTTTTCTCAACCACAGTGACTAATTTGTGAACGTATTTTTTTTTGTGATTACAAAAAATTACAAAAAACTTCTTAATTAATAAATCTTAGTATCTAATGTTAGTAGTTTATGTGCAACTCCCAACGTTATCCACATCTTACCTTTTAATTATATTTTTATAGGAACTAAGTAGACATGCGAGTAAATTAAAAATAGTTAATAAATAAACTAAATTTCTAATTTTTTTATTACACTGTTTGAATTCTTTTAGGTGTTAATGTGTAAAGGTGTCCGAAAAATTGTGTTATGATTATTTGGCGTGTAATATACAGCCATGTAGACGCAACACAAACCAAACATACAAACCAAGCCAACCAAGGTGACCTGAGTAGAAACGCTAGTTTCCAACTGTCTAGTCCATCCTTAAGTGAAGATAATAAGTGAGCAACAAAAGTTATGACTGTTCAGGGACAGCCCTGACTATTCGTACCAAAAACTAACGTAGCACAGCCCTAACTAATCATAATTTTGTTTCAGCCCCACCTGTGAATTGAGCTGTCACTTCTAATAAATGTTGTTTATTCAATTTTGTATCTTGTTCTCTTCGACATTGAGTTTATATTTAGTTGTTGTGTTTTTGGTTGTATTTTTAAAGTTCAGCCTAAGGCAGTGGTCCAACCACCGGCGAGAAAACGACTAACTATCGGCGATTTTCTCTCTCAAGAAACGCACAATAAATGTACATTCCGTGTAAACGAAAGAGATGCATATAATTAAAAGTTGCTCTCTGACTGTTCACAATGCCGGCGACGACACGCTTTACTAGTTTTGTTGCTGTGCGACGAGCTTTCAAAAATAAACTCGCTCAGCGATACTCGTTCAGCGATGCTCACTCGCTTGATCATTTCTTTACACGTATAACGCGCGCGCAGGTTTGCACAGGATCGAGCGACCGCGGGCGAGTGGCGCGAGTAATCGCTCGTCGTACTTGCACACTCGCTTATAGCCCAGCGACAAAACTATCGAAACTACACACTCGCTTCTCGCTGATCGCTAACTCTTTTATAGTTTCTAGTTCTACTCGTTTCTCGTTCTTCGTCGGCGGTCGGACCACTACCTAACGTAGGCTCAATTTAATTAGCATGTCGTCAAATAGTGACAACAGAGTGCCCCGAAATAATTGCGGGTAACGAGACGAGATGTGTTTTATGAAACTGTTTCATTTCTCTCTCAAAGTGGTGAGAAAAGTTACTATATGTCAAACAACTTAATTAAAAATTTGTTAGATATGATGAAAATGATTTATTTTAATGGTTATCTTATTATGGACTTCGTTTTTGTATAACCTTATCATTTTTAATATGCTTTAGAATGGGTAATAATTACCCATTCTAAAGCATATTAAAAATGATAAGGTGATAAATGAATCATTCCTAGTACTATACAATTATGCTATAATTATTATAGCATAATTGTATAGTACTAGGAATGATTCATTCAAATTTTCCTACAATTGTCCCTAAAAACATTCTCGCGGGATAAAATATATCCTAGGTGCTATTCCAGGACATGGTGTACAAATATCGGTAATACAAAGTTTCATCGCGATATTACCGATAACTAATTAATTACTTACCAAATACTAGATTTTGCCCGCGGCTTTGCTCCCGGCAACAGAAAAATGTGATGAATGAAGACCCGTTCGACCGATTTTGTATAAACTTCACATAAACCATCTACGAAATAGTTCAAACAATGCTTAAAAATTTGGTTTAGATAGGTGAGTTCATTCTTGAGTTGAGAAATTAGAACGAAAAGTGACATTGATTTTTACATATATTGATTTGTAAAGAGTTTAGCAAAAATATTTGAATAATCATTTATATATTTTAATAAACAAAAATTTATTTAGGTTTTTTTTCATTTATTATTAATATTTTCTTACTTATAATATACCTAATAATTAAAGACCCAAAATCAGAAGAACCAACGGCTATCTCTCTCAATCCAGTTGCTAATACAAATCTGCATTTAACTTCCACAATATTTTATTCATCGATCCCCCGCGACCCTACCGTGACACACTTCTGTACAAGCTCATCCACGCCAGTTCACACCAGGTACACTGGCGTGCATTTTACACATGTGCTAAGTGGTGCACTTATGGGAATAACCGCAGGCTGTGTAAATATTGTAGACTTGTATGAAGCCAGTTGTGTACGTTCAAACTTGTGTCAGGTGTAGAGTTTCACTGAAGGAAATAGCTACTGAATTATTCGTATGATTTATAATATTGAGACATTGAGCTTTGAGTACCAAGTATATTTATTTCATTGGGAAAACATTCGAACCCATTATCTCGGGAAAGCGTTTACATATATATGTGGTCTCTTGAAGCTGTGATAAAGTCAAATTTCTAAATTAGCGGGAATAAACCGGTCAAGAGCATGTCGGGTCACGCTCAGCGTAGGGTACCATTGTTTCCAGTCTGTCACTTACAATGTAACAGAACCCAGGAGCTCATTTATAAATTAATAACCCAAAGTAGTGCTAACGGTTGCTGAGATTGTCCGTGGACGGACAGACAGACAGACTTGGCGAAACTATAAGAGTGTTTAATACGGAACCCTAAAAATAGTCGCTTACGTTTCAAAAAACACACATTTCGCCTCTTCAGAGGAAAAATTCATAGACGGCCTAGAATCCTGAAATGAAGCAAGGTCTTGTAGTACAAGTATAAAAAAAAATTGAAAACTGTTAATTTGTTACGTCACAAAAAAAAACCTTTTATGCGATACGGATAAATATAAACAGTTTTTATAGATAAGTTTGTAATAAAATTTAGGTTAATATCTTATTTAAAAACTTTAGATTTATCTATTTTTTAAAATGTATTGGTTAGGTATAAAATAAACTTTCAATCAATTTTCAGAACCATCCTAATTTCGTGGAAAATTCGAAACCAAAACCCTAATTATTAAATCCCTAAATAACCTCCACCACAACAATTCGCCTCTCATCTAACAATTCAAAATTAAAACAATCCTCAATAAACCCTACAGTCCAGAATTTCCTCGAAACCTTATAGGTAGAGTAATATACAAATATTGTTCAGAGACTAACAGACACGCCTCACGGGAGCCTAAACAATCAAATCTTTAATAAAAACAAAATCACTCTCAACTTTAATAAAACACCCTGTATATACTAAGCTACAAAAAAACTTTGAAGACAGAGACAGTATCTTTCTTCATACATAATAAAAACTTACTGGACTACGAAGCTTTCACTTCAGATGTAGGTACAAAGCAGGAAAGAGACAACGCTATACGAAATACTATCTCCTTTTCTTTTTGGGATGATCGTTTGAACTCGTCATAGTGTTCCGTATGTGATGGTATCTTATAAGTGAAATACAAAGTAGGAACATAAGTGAATACATAAGTTATGAGGAATGAACTTGGAGGACTGTTTAAAGATTAATATCGTGTATGTAGCTCTTATATCTTCTTGTATATGGCAATTTGACACGTGTATTTTTTTTTTGTTCTGGACCCGTGACGTTTCATTATTCAGTAAGAATAGTAATAATATTTCCATATATCGCAGTTTCTGCCAACTGAACGTTAATCTTGGATACATAAGCACAGTGTACACATTATGTAGGTACTATCGCAGTCATTTCTGCATAATCACTTAACCCCTTGAGCGCCGATTGTACATACGTCTGTACAATTGAAAAATTCTTATCTGTCATTTTTTTTATCTCACATTTTTATGAAATTTATTTTACCGTAAATTTTAGTTTCTATATTTTTCTTTTTTTTTTTCTACAATTTTTTTTTTTACTTTTTTTTCAATTTAATTGTTTATTTCATAGGGAGGCGGGGAGTAATATCCCCCGTTGTTTGAAGGGAAGAGCGGCGCCAAACATAACTTTTGAAGTTTTCGTTTCAAGTGAAAGCAAAAACGAACTAAGCGGTGGTCAGGTGGAAGTGTCTTCCTTTTTTGACGTATAAGAAAGACTCAACAATGTAACTTGGAACAAAACTGAAATAAATAATGATTAGGGATTGTAGTAGCAGCTACGAGTGCACTCTCACTCTCTAGGTACTCAAAACGGACCTTTCATTTTTTGTCAACTTTAGTGCGCCCACTTTTCATCGAACGTGGTACTAACTGAAAATTATTATAGGAATAATTTTGTTAATACATATCACGTTCAATGAAAATTGTCTAAGAGCATTGAGATTTGGTTTCAGCTCCTCCTCTAAACAAAAGTTTGAACTTCTGGGTCCTGAGGTAAATAAATACACAAATCATTTTACGAAAAAAAAAAAACAATTAAAAATAAGTGTTATGCCAAATACTGTCAATGCATCAGACGCTTCATCACGTGATGCATTTGATTGACAGTATCTCAAAAACTGATTTCGTATTTTACTGATATACATTCAAACTAAATTTGCAATTTAGCTTCACTTTTTTTTTTACAATCCAAAAGTGCCTGCAATGTCTATCTAAAGTAATCGTTTTTTATTTATTTTGTTTATTTTGAACCCTTTTTGTTAAAGAGATGTTCACAAAACTGGCCACCAGGCTTACCAGGCAAACCCATGTTTCAAGTAGGCATCAGCCTGTTAGGAACATGGATTAATTTCTGTAAGCATTACCCGTAGTCCTAAAATGTTAAGGACAACTAAATAAACATAGGTGCAAATAAATTAGCCAGTATAAGTCTGAGAGTTCCTTGCGCTCCGCCTTAGAGCGGAAGAAATGACTTCTTCATCATCATCATTATCATCAGCCCTTTTTATATCCCCACTGCTGTGCTCGGGCACAGGCCTCCTCTTTAGTAGAGGGAAAGACTTCTTCCTTTAATTTCCCAGCTTTAAAAAAAAGTGTATAGCATATGCATATAATAGTAGGAAAAAAACCGAGCCATTTAAAACACTTCTAATACCCGTGCGGAGTGACAGTAAATTATATTAGTTACTAGCTTTTATCCGTGGCTCTGCCCGCGTACATAAAATATAGCCTATGTCACTCAGGAGTAAAGCAGCATTCTATTGTTGCTAAAATTTTTCCAATCGGACCAGTAGTTCCAGAGATTACCTCCTACAAACAAAAAAAATAAGAAAACAAACTTTACCTCTTTATTATATTAGTGTAGAAAACTAAAATTAACGTAATATCCTGAACGAAACGTTTTACAAGATACCTCACCACAACTTACTGTTTACTTCCTTCGATTCTTCACCTACACAACCGGGTGACAGTGTCATAAACCAAAGCTTAGAGCTGCATATTAACCCTGTCATATCTAAGCCGCTCCACAAACGTCCACTTTCACATAAGCCTCAAAGTTTCAAACCCGGCCTTTGCTGTACCCCTTGAGGGATTATAAACGTAAAATTAAATATGTATGTAGTACTAACAATAGTCGGGCCTTCAACTCTTTTAGCCCACCTTACTCCCCTTCGCCCTTGGGTCGCTTTCGACCAAGTAATAGCTTGCATATTAAAAATTTGCACAACTCCGCAATAACAAAATGGAGTCAAGGTTTCGTGGTAAGGTTAGCCAAGATGTGGGTATTGATAGTTGAAAAATTGGCAGGGGGTTGTAGAAGGTATAACATTTAAGTGAAAAGTTTTAAATGGAGGAAAAGCCACAACATGGGTTTAACCTTTTGAACAGCGTTATTAGAGACATAATAGAAGTTTTTTTAGAAAACTGTGTAAACACCGGCGTTCGCTTGGCGCTCAAGAGTTTAATTTGCTCACAAGTTTGTTTTTATTTTGGTATAACAACTATTTCCGAACATCTCGAGCCGAAGGCGCGATAGACCCAAAGAAGATAGCGTGAAGTTTGTAAAATTTACCAGAAGTACACTACAGAGTGAAGATTGGAATAAAATCCTTTGCCCTGTAATGGGACAAAACGGGCTCACAATATAAATAAAAACCATTTTTTATAATGTGAGAACACTGTAGTCTTCACAGATTCATGCATTATTATTTCTATTAAGTTTTAGTACAAAGCTAAGCACTAGAGCGCTGTCCTCATGCACTGTCATGCTATTCATTTAATATTAATGTAAATTGGAAATTGTAGATTAAGAATATCCTTGGATTTTTCCATTGGAAACGACCTCACATATTAACTCCTGACGTTTTAAAAGTGCCCATGCCTACATGGGCTTTTTTTTTTCTACATTTCTATTATATGATTATTTCGAATACAGTGTGAGTTTTGAATTAATTGTTTCGTAAACATACTTATAATGTCTGATTACGTTAAATAAGGGATGCTAAAACCAGATTAATTGTAATGTTATTATGACACTGACCAAACTCACTGACCAAAGTACTCGTAATTTATTGCCATTTAATTAGATGCAATGATTAATAAACCATAACCTGTACAATATGCTGCCAATTTCATCGTAATTATTTCTCGCTTTTAAATAATTCGACAAACCATTACCTACATTAAAAATAAAGACCGTTTGTTAATAACTAGCCTTCTGCCAGCGGCTTCGCCCGCGTGAAAATAGGGTTTTCCATACAAACTTTAGACCCCCATTACATCCTTTTAGGAGCTGAATTTTGAAAATCCCTTTCATAGTGTTCGCCTACGTTATAAAAGGAAGCCTTGTGCAAAATTTCACACTACTCTGCCCAGTAGTTTCAGCTGTACGTTGAAACGTCAATCAGTCAGTTTCTCCTTTCATATGAATAAATTTAATCTGTGTTTTGTTTTTTTTACTTTCATTTATTGTTCCTACATTGGCGATTGTCATTTGTTTTTAGTTGATATTCTTTTTTTTTATAATATTAATATTGACGATTTACTTCTATTAACCGTAGTTACTTGATATGCTACATAGCGCTTCAAATTCTTACGCTCCACGCACGCTTTAATCTTTTTCTTCAGATGTCAACAACCCGTAACCCAGCTGAGCCAGTGCCCTTTAGTGCCACAGGGAATATCTGAAAGGGAAACCGTGTTCCTAGAACGCAGAGGGCAACTGGACACAGGTGTCGTTTTAGTTATTAAAAACTGGGCAAGTGTGACTCGGCCTGAGACACTGAGAGTTCTGTACCAACGTACCAAAGTAAACAGTTCAATTTTTCAATGGAGTCGTGAAGATTTTTCCAATGTTCTCGCAATGTTTTTTTATGACGTAATAACATTTTTTTTGTAAAAGCTTGTGTTTTGGGACAACTGATAAACTTACTTATATATTTTTAAATACAACATTATAGTTAAATTACACCCAAACACAAATCATTGTGCTCATAATACAAACATTAGTTCTGTGTGGGAAGTGAACTCACGACTTCCAGCATAGCAGTCAGGTCCACAAACCACTAGACTAACAGGCCAGTCATAAAATAAATCACGTACGATAAACCCGGGTACATTTCACTCACTGAGGACAAATTCGCACGTCTCACATTATAGTCCACCTCATAAACTTGCACAGACTAGATTACCAAAATAAATATACATACAAGTACATAAAACCTTAGTAGTAAGTGTAAAAGCTAAGTAAAGAAATCGAGTTACAGGCCGTAATTCGTTAACTAGTCCTTTTATTATTTAAGTACGTGAATTTTACCTAGTATCCGGAGTTATTCGCTCCGTGATACGCCACGCTCGTAATATTCTGAGTGGTTGTATTTTCGCTTGGTCGGAAGACATGGCCATTCTGAAAGCTCTTATGTATGACTAGATTTGTTCCGTGACGTCTCCTCAATCTCACTATTACTTTTTTCTGACATAAAAAATCAGATGACCGTCAGTAATAGTGTTACTTTCTGTGAGGGAAAGTATTGTCTTAATCATCATCATCATCATCATCATCAGCCTTTTTATGTAATGTTCCCACTGCAGGGACACAGGCCTCCTCTCTCTAGGAGAGGGAATGGGCCATAATCCACCACGCGGGCCCAGTGCGGATTGTCTTAATCGAATAAGATTTTTTTTTATTTCAATAAACTAGTGCTTGACTGCGATCGTACCTGATGGTAAGCAATGATGCAATCGTCTTCCGAATATTAACTGATAACGTAACATTTTTAAAATACTAAGTTTTTTTTAAATAATCAAGTACACCAGAATAAAATTTTAACAAATTCTATCAGCAATAACATGCGTTCAAATTTCAAATTGACCACTTTAAATTTATTTACCGCATGTCAACCGCATACATTTAGAATGTCAAACGAAATTTCAATTAAATTAATTTTGAAGTAATTGATAATCGAGGTATTAATAAATTCAAAACTAATGAACTCTAAAATAAATA
This sequence comes from Mythimna loreyi, assembly GCA_029852875.1. Classification (NCBI taxonomy): domain Eukaryota; kingdom Metazoa; phylum Arthropoda; class Insecta; order Lepidoptera; family Noctuidae; genus Mythimna; species Mythimna loreyi. The sequence continues at coordinate 23,390,933 of CM056785.1, forward strand.
TTTATATATACTCATATTTTATGTTGGTGAAATGTGTCCGATACATGGACAAAAAAAATTGTGTTCAAATCGATGGAGTTGTCAGCAATGGATGTAGTAGTTTTTTTAATGGTATCTTAGCCAAGCCTCATTGTAATGCAGCAAAAGTTTTATATTCCTTTCTCGATTTTAGAAAATAATTTTAGTTTTTGATTGTTGTTAACATGATAGTAGGAACGATGGGAAAAAAAATGCACAAAAATCCATTAAAATAAAAAAAAAAGATTTATAGCTGTCAATAACTCAATACAGTACCTACAATATTAAATACTAGCTTCTGCCCGCGACTTCGTTCGCGGAAAATTTCTGCGACAAAAGTTGTGATAGCTCGGTTAATATCCATGTTATATAAATAATTTATAGCCTATGTCACTCAGGAGTAAAGCAGCTTTATATTATAGCTTCAATTTTTCCAATCCAACCATTAGTTCCAGAGATTACCTCCTACAAACAAAAAAATAAAAAAACAAACTTTACCTCTTTATTATATTAGTGTAGATCACAAAACGTTCTAACTATAACAAATAAAGAGTAAAGAACAACCAACCAGCAACCACCGTTGAACAGAAAGTTATTTTCCTGACGAATATAAACAACTAATGAACAATATATTTTTCCTTCAACCAGTAAGTAAGCCCCACGATCCATCTTGTAATACTCCACTATCTATCTTTTGTTGGAAATCTATGGTAGCAATATACTAGTACTCATTTATGCGGAAGATTCAAATGGTTCTGCTACGTGATTGACTGAACGACCTGAGGAAGTCTGAGGGCTGAAATGGACTGAAATAGCAGAAGGCAATACACATTCCAGTTAGTCGATCTTGTTCAATTTTTGTCGAGGTGACTTTGTTGGTGTAATGGTCATAGTGTTTGTAAAAGTGACTACTGTTTGTAAAATCATGGTTTTGTTTTCATTAATTAACCTATTGTGTATCATAATTAAATACATAATATAAAGGCAACAGGTGCGAACGCCAGCATTCACTTGGGGCTCTAGAATTATATTCACTTTGTTTTCTGCCAAATAATGTCTCAGTGATATAGGAAATGTTTTTTTTTACATACTTAATTTATTTAAACTTCATGCACTAATAGAAATACTGTTCAAAGGTAGATCTACTCGTAATAAAGGCAAGGGGTGGTGCAGTGCAAAGTTAACGTATAAACAATATGTCGAATTTTAGTCATATAAATTAACTAGCGACCCGCCCAAGCTTCGCGTGGATGCAAAAGTGATATACTATACCTATAAACCTTCCTCTAGAATCACTCTATCTATTAAAAAAACCGCATCTAAATCCGTTGCGTACTTTTAAAGATCAAAGCATACATGGGGATAAGCAACTTTGTTTTATACTATGTAATGATAATAATAATGATGTAGGATTTGTATCACAATAAAAATCTAAAAATAAAGAATGAACATTTGTGTTTGCTCTTATAACAATAAAAATAAGCTTGCAAATTAGAATGAACACCCATCAAATAAAAACCCATAGCATTAGTTTAGTAGTAGATTATGTCGTTCGCGTAACTGTACAATAGCTGCATTCGAACTGTTTGTTGACTACTGACTTGTATTATCTACACTAATATAATAAATACAAATACAAAAATGCTTTATTTGTATTTGTATTGTATTTGTATGTTTGTGTATTTGTAATAAAGAGGTAAAGTTTGTTTTTTTGTTCCTTTGTTTTTTTGTTTGTAGGAGGTAATCTCTGGAACTACTGGTCCGATTGGAAAAAAAATAGCAACAATAGAAAGATGCTTTACTCCTGAGTGACATACACAGTGACAGGGTATTTTATATGTACGCGGGCGATGCCGCTGACAAAAGCTAGTATCAAATAAAGCAGCTTTCTATCGTAATTATATTTATTCGCTCTTTTATTATTCGCTTTTTATAAAGAACACTTGCCTATCGCTATATTGCCAAGAAAATCAAGCGAAATCACCACCTCAACCAGTAGCTCAAGGATTCGCGTCTGAAAGGAAGACTCTGGCCCTGGTATATATGGCAACGTAAAAAAGGGATAGGTTGTTTAGTCAGTAAGAGTCTGACACTGTTTCCTGCTCCGCCCAAGGGCGGCATTCGTCATTGGATGATTTTTACCTACCATAAAAAAAAAACCTCAACCAGTACAGAACGGGTACACAACTAAACTGAACTAGCTATAATATAATATAATATGTCCATAACTATCACACAACGTCGTCTAGTCCCAAGCTAAGCAGACCTTGTGTTATGGGTACTAGATAACTGATAAACATACTTATATATTTCTAAATACATACATATTATAGATAAATTACACCCAGACACAGAACAAATGATCGAGCTCATCACACAAACATTTGTTCTGGGTGGGAATCGAACCCACGACCTCCCGCATAGTAGTCAGGGTCACTAACTACTAGACTGACAGGCCAGTCAAAAAAGGTATAGTTTTGATGACCATATTATGAAACTAGTTTCTGCCACCGGCTTCACCCGCGTGAAAGTAGGTTTCTCCATAAAAACTTTAAGCTATCGTTTAACCCCTTAGAAGGTCAATTTTGAAAATTCCTCTCTAAGTCATTAAAAAAGCTTCGTATATATATAAATACTAGCTTTTGCCCGCGGCTTCGCCCGCGCGGTATTAGGGTTGGGGTTTCCGGGATACAAAGTAGCCTGTGCCCTATTTCGGAGTGTATACTATGCCTGTGCCAAATTTCATCTAGATCCGTCTAGCCGTTTTGGCGTGATTGAGTAACAAACATCCAAACATCGTAACTTTCGCATTTATAATATTAGTAAGATGGATAGTAACAGTATATAATTAATCATATTACCGACCAAATCGATCCTTCACCGAGTATTTAACTATAATATGTACTTTTATTTGGTTAGTCTATATTCCGATGTGGCTAGCGTTCACGTATATATATTACTAGCTTCTGCCCGCGACTTCGTCCGCGGAAAATTTGTGAGACAAAAGTTGTGATAGCTCGGTTAACATCCATGTTATATAAATAATTTATAGCCTATGTCACTCAGGAGTAAAGCAGCTTTCTATTGTTGCATTCTATTTTTCCAATCGAACAATTAGTTCCAGAGATTACCTCCTACAAACAAAAAAACAAAATTTACCTCTTTATTATATTAGTGTAGATGAAATACCACATTTCATGAAATGGTCAGTCATTTCATAAAATATTCAATTTGAAGATATGGCCGTATGACATATAATTTGGTAATTACGAAATAGAAATGCTCTTGAGAACAATGGTGGCCAAGTGGTAAAGGCCCCGACTTACGAGTTATAGGTCGCGGATTCAAACCCAGCCAGGCGCATTACTTTGTGTAATTTATTTTATCACCACTGCTCTCAAAACGGTGAAGGAAAACATCGTGAGGAAACCGGCATGTCTTAAAACGAAAACATTGAAGATATGTTTGACGTCCACTAATCCGCACTGGGCCCGCGTGGTAGATTATAGCCCATTCCCTCTCCTAGAGAGGAGGCCTGTATATCAGCAGTGGGATTATTAATAAGGCTGATGATGATGATGATAATGATTTAATTACAAACGCAACTTTTACAATTCAATAGTACTTTCCCAGATAAAACGTTATCATTTTCTCAAACATCATTAACACCGGTGATAGAATACATCGTTTACCTACTCTATATGAAGAAGCTTATGTTTGTTATGGAGAATATATTGTACCAAGATACTTAGCTTTATGATTTTCTCATATTTATAGAATGGGTCCTAGATTTGGGACAGTAGGCACACCCACCCTTACATGAGTTATAAGCACACTTGCTTACTATAAAAGTTAGTGGCCTAAATATCTATGCCTAACTTTGGGGAATAGAAGCAAGATGTCATGGACTATTGGACATAGTACCATCTATGTAGGATGTCGAATCTCCTATTTCTCCAGATCTAGGCAAAAAATGACGCGTTTTTTGCCGGAGCCTTGAAGATCGTAACTTGGATATTAAGTCGATATTTTTGCGAGCTTTTTGCAGCATTCGTTTTTTATGTAGATATTAGGTTCGATAAGATTTAGCTCGTCGTAAAGTAAGTTCTATATTGGAAGGACCGAGTGATGAAATTATTGAATTTTTACGTCATGGGTCCTAAGTTCCTTAATCGAATTGCTTTGACTTTAGGCATAACGGTGTATTTTTGAAAAGGAAATCCATGTTCCTACAGTCCAAAGGACAACTGAAGGACACAGGTGTAGTTTTAGCCAGTAAAAGTCTAAAACCCTTCAACAAAATATAAACCAGTGCTTGATTGCAATCCCACCTGATGATTAATCAAATCGTGATAACCTAGGTTTTTTGCGGATATCTTTTTAATACAATCACGCAAGTACACTCTAAAAACAGCCCTTTCTATTACCCTTTGGGTTTTATGTATAAGCTCGCGTTTGACCATTATCTAACTTAAGAGCTAATATGGCCGACAATAACCTGTTCACTAAACTTAAAAACTACTTGATTGTAGCAATCGATTGCATCACTGCTTACCATCAGATAGAATAGCATTCAAGCTACACAACTAACAACTAATGCTTAATAGCCTCAAGGGGTCTTAAGGGTCTCAATTCTACATTATCTCGTAAGTAAATAACACAGTTCTAATCATTTCCGCCAATACTAAATAACGAAAACATTTTCAATAACCAATATTAATCGGCTTAAAAACATTAAGCTGATTACCACGAAACTGCTCAATGGAACAAAACGTTCATTTATCATTAATCACTTAAAACCTCAATCCCCTTTATTCGTAAAAAAAGCGATCAATCAATCAAAACAGCTGTCATATTTATTCGTCCAGATAACTTAAAAAACGCGGATGATAAATTATATATTTTCAAAGGTATGTCACTTGTAGTCATCATCATCATCATCATCATCATCATCATCATCATCATTAAAGGCGTCTACTGTAGTCCATAGGTCATCCACAAGTGTCGCCATAGTAACCAGTTCTGTCATTGGTTCATCTCGGTCCACCTTCGGGAGGTCTTCTAACACTGCATCTTTCAGTACATGGTCACCATTCCAGAATTTTTCGGCCCCAGCTAACATCTGTTTTACGAGCAATGTGGCCTGCCTACTGCCACTTAAGGTTGATTCTCCGGTCATTTGTAGTATTGCTAATTCATCATCATTAAAGACGTCTACTATTGGACATGTGGTCGCCATTCCAGAATCTTTCGGCCCCAGCTAACATCTGTTTTACGAGCAATGTGACCTGCCTACTGCCGCTTAAGTTTGATTCTTTGGTCATATGTAGTATTGCTAATAAGCATGATCAGCTTTATAATGCTTTCACTAATAGGAATCTGATCTTTCTCTAGAAGAAGAAATGGGCTGTGGTAAGTCACCATGCAGGTCTAGTGGGCGTTAGTGGATGACATATAACTTTAAAGGTTTGGTTCTGGGACTTGCCGGTTTCCGCACAATCATCCCCTTCCCTATCTCAGAGAGGAGGCCTCTGTCTCAGCAGTGGGAACATTAAAAAGGCTGATGATGGCAATGATTTACAATTTCATTTTGTGTTTTTAGAGCAGGGGTGATGAAAAACATTACATAAAGTCTGCCTGAGTTTGAACCTACGACGTACAATTCGCAAGTTAGGTCTGATACCACTGGTGTTATGTGTGTCATAGTCAAAGGTCGATATATAGTTTCTTCATAAAATTTCTGGTTTATCCTAGGTTAGGTTAGTTTATATCTTCAAGTAACACCTGAGGATTGACTAGTTAAATCTAGAAACACCGGAGCTTCGAGAGTTGATTATATTATAAGCTTAAAGTAGCAGTTTCCAGATATAAAATTCCTGATTTGCCTCCTGGACGATGACTCTCGAATATTCCTGCGGCCCGCCAGATAAATCACTTGGAGGCTGATTAAAAACGTACGGTCTAGCTATCTAAGCACGACGATAATCAATGTCTCATCCAGGTGACCTACAGAAGTTTTCGACAGAGATTAGAATGCCAAAGTCCTGAACAATTTGGGTATTGGTTCTCGAATACGAGAACTGTCGTAAGAATTTTCGATAGATCCTACAGTGGATAGATAAATCAGGCATAATGAGGGCAAATCATAACAGAAATCTTTTAGCTAAAATTCAAATAAATATTCGCTTGTTAGTTGCTTAATAGTTCAGATATTTTATTAAATAAGGTTATAATATTGAAAGTAAAACAAAATACAATCGTTCCGCCTGGACTGATCTAAACAGTCCAGGCGGAACCCAAATAGAAGAAATAAGTGACGATCATCCTTTCTGATCACCCTGCTTTTACTTTCGTCTGTCATTGGATTATCAGCGATTTGGCTCCATTTGCCTTTTAGAACATCATGAAATACACAAGGAAAGCCCCTAAATATTGAGAGAATACAAAATCCGCCTAGTAGTTCAAGTTACCTCCCGCTTATTTTGCGACCCAAAAATCTTACCAAACACTTTAAAATTAAATAAAAACTTAACGCAACTCACCAACAAACATGCCGATTAGTAAGAACAACATTGTTAATAATAAATCACTGCACTGTTATTGTGTCACATACTTCAGAACTTTATAATAATCATTCACCAAATTATTCCAACTCCGTACTTTCACATTACTTTCGTACTCGCGTATTTGTTCGCTTCGAACCGCGGAGAGACGTGCGGTCGGTGCGCGCGTCGATTGTCAACTGCCAGATGCTAGATGATAAGATACCGGCCTGGGGTTGCTAGATGTAAACCACAAATACCAATTGAATTTATTTAATTTAGGTGATATAAATTTTTTCGCTCTAAGGCCTCTCTAATGACGTGATAAACCGGCACAGCGCAGGACAAGGCCTTACAAGGCAGTGATACTTCAGGAGGCCTATATTATGGCTAGCTATGTTTTTTTTTGGTTGGAATGGTGTTGATATTATTCGTTATGTAGTCAGGCTTCTTTATATATTTTTTTTCAAATTCATACTCTGCCACTGTAGTACTAATGTTAGTAAGAACAATTTTAAAGTAATTTGTTCCTTAAATATAAATTTTTCGTAAAATAACAGATTTTGGGATATACCGTCTCTTAAATAAATTGAAAACATAATTTTAATCATAGTAATTTTTTTTTAACAAAATTAGTGCAAATGTCTGATATCATTAGGGCAAAATTACGTAAAGTGCTACGCTGTGGCTACGCCGTAGCATACAGCTACGCCTGCTACGAAATCGTAGCACAGGTAACAACAATGCTTGAATTTCAATTTGAATAACACTTTACTTGGAGATTTTAGAACTGTGTAGTTAAAAATACTAGTTATTTTTAACTAAAATATCGGACACCATCCATAATTTTTTGACACATCTAAAAACAATCAAATGATAAATTCAGTAGTTAAATTCTCAGGTAATACACAACCACTTCACATTTACACTCCATTGCACTCACTACACTATTCATGTAATTTCTTTTCCATTTCCCTTTATTTTTGGGAAACCGGTCCTAAATCTGGCAATACATATTTAATTGAGAGCCGGCCGGCCGCCGCGCGCATGCGTACTAACATCGTGACATTTTTATGAAAACAATATGTTGACACTTTATTTCTGGAGTCAGAGCTTGGACTTGCGAATTAGCCTAACGTGTAATGGAATATGTAATTCTAAAAGGTAAAAGTATGTAAATAGATGATGTGTGTGATGTGGGTTTTATTTTTATAAGGGTACCCATACCGTATTTTAATTTTGCCGTTTGTGGGCTTTTTTTTTTGAGTATTTTCAGCAGTTGTGAACTTTCTTGATTTATTTACGTTCGTAGATATTTATTTTTGTTGGTATATAGTCTGTGTTTCCTGGAATCTATAACTTTAAGGGATTAAAGTTAGAAGTGAATAGATTACTTCTACGTTAGCGAGTTTATCGTTCGCCACACCATCGCTTATAACATGCGAAATATAAGTTAAACCAATATTAAATCATATAAGTATATTCTAGGAGCAAAATTCGAAGACAAGTGACAACAACCGACCCACACTTGGTCCGCGCGGTGGATTAAGGCCCATCCTTCGAAGTCTTAGGAGGCCGCAAGCATGAGGCACCGGCCCTCAAGGCTCAGCCGTCGCTGGGATTATGATCACAATTTCCGCCAACCGTAGGTGCGGACTCGCTGACGGCGAGCAAAGCATAGTTCTCCGCCCGACCGTCCGTAACAAAACCTACTGGGGCCTTTGACCAGCTTCTGAAAGGAAGTTCCAGTCCCAGTATGAAAGGCGTTGAAGGACAGGATTAGGTCTTTAGCCAGTAAAAGTCTCACACAATCCCCTGCCTCGCCCAAGGGCGCAGATATGTCTTTGCATGATTTTCCCACTAGAAAAAAGGCGAAGTAGCAACATAGATGTAGTTAAGTCTGACAAGCTTTCTTGCCTCGCCCTAGAGCGGTATAAGTCATAAATAATTCTAATAATATAATCACAACTATCACACAACGTCGTCTAGTCCCAAGCTAAGTTTATCAGGTGTGTAGTACCCATTACACAAGCTCTTTGTGTAATGGGTACTACACACCTGATAAACATACTTATATATCTATAAATACATACATATTATAGATAAATAACACCCAGACACAGAACAAATGATCGTGCTCGTCACTCAAACATTTGTCCTGGGTGGGAATCGAACCCACGACCTCCGGCTTAGCAGTCAGGGCCACTAACCATTAGACCAACAGGCCAGTCAAATCTACACTAATATAATAAAGAGGTAAAGTTTGTTTTTTTGGTTTTTTGTTTGTAGGGGGTAATCTCTGGAATTACTGGTCCGATTGGAAAAAAAATTGCAACAATAGAAAGCTGCTTTACCCCTGAGTGACATAGACTATATTTTATGTACGCGGGCAAAGCCGCTGACAAAAGCTAGTTATCAATAAAATAATAATAACAAAAAATAAAAGCAAAAAAATACTAATAATAAAATAATAATATCTTAATTCAATGTTTTACACAATATTTTTACACGTAACAGCCTAAATCATAAACCAATAATGGTTGTCCAAAGGTTAATGGGTTTAAGGCAGAGGACGCAAAAGACCGAGCGAAGTGGAGGCGACTAGGCAGGAAAGCGGACCCCGGGCAACGAGGTGAAAGCCAAGCCAAGGTAGCAACCGGGACTTACGCTAGGTAGGTAGGTCCAAAGGTTGTCTCAAAAAATCGCTTTTAGCGATAAGACCGCCCATTGATTTTAAGTGCCTATTGTTATTTTAGTTTTGGTGTGCAATCTACACTAATATAATAAAGAGGTAAAGTTTGTTTTTTTGTTTGTAGGGGGTAATCTCTGGAACTAATGGTTCGATTGGAAAAATTGAAGCTGTAATAGAAAGCTGCTTTACTCCTGAGTGACATAGGCTATAAATTATTTTTATAACATGGATATTAACCGAGCTATCAAAACTTTTGTCTCACAAATTTTACGCAGACGAAGTCGCGGGCAGAAGCTAGTAAAGAATATATCTATTTATTTATTTATCATGAACATTTACAAAAACTAATACCAAACTAATAAAAAACCTATCTATTTAAAAATATAAAACTAAAATCTATCTATCTAATGATTCTAGTGCCAAATGACAAATCATGTACCTATAGATACTGGCACAAATCTTGAGCCCTGACTTTTTACTTCAAAGTTGATTTCCACTTACGCAGAAGAATATCGGGTCTCTTTACTAATGTGAAGCGAGACGCAGTTGTGGAGTGTGCAATCCTTATTAGTGATTGGCTCGCCGATGTTTTCGATGACCAAAGCGATCTTCGAGCTTTAACCAAAGACTCAGGATTCGTGCCAGTCTTTGTATATAGGTAAACTAGCTTTTGCTCCCGGCTTCGCCCGCGTGGTATTGGGGTTGGGTTGGGGTTTCCGGGATAAAAGTAGCCTATGTCCTATTCTCGAGTGTATCCTATGCCTGTGCCAAATTTCATCCAGATCCGTCCAGGCGTTTTAGCGTGATTAAGTAACAAACATCCAAACATCATAACTTTCGCATTTATAATATTAGTAAGATTATCAATATTAAAAAAAATATTCGCAACAATAAAACACTCGTTCAATTAAATCCAGATTAAATAAACATGAGTTTCAATTGAAACTGTCTACCACTTCATTAAATCGTTACTCAATCGGCATCGAGAGGAGACTATTTGTTGACATAACTCAGTCTGTGCTTACCTATCATCTACCTGAGCGGAGCCGGGAGGCTGACTAAACGTTTAGACACCCACAGCAACACAAGCATCTTCCTACTGAGAGAATAACATGAATGAATAAATTACTCCAAGAACGTTGACTGAATTATATTGCAATTCAAATAAGCCTACGCACGTTTTCGAATAAATAAGTAAATAAAATGAATTGTCTATGAAGACCGAAATGTGAAAAATAATACAGAAAACCCGTTCTATTTTCAATATTGGCGAATTTACAGTTGTTTTTTTTTTATTGCTCTATACTCTAGTGCTTGACTGCAATCCAACCAGATGGCTGGCGAAGTTCTTTGTGTGATTTGAACATATAAAACAGTCCAAAATCATCTATCGGACAGTTAGGTATTTTTTTTATCTACATCTACACTAATATAATAAAGAGGTAAAGTTTGTTTTTTTTGTTTGTAGGAGGTAATCTCTCTAACTACTGGTCCGATTGGAAAAAAATTAGCAACAATAGAAAGCTGCTTTACTCTTGAGTGACATATGCTATAAAAATATAGCCTATACGATAAAAACGCGGGCGAAGCTGCTGACAAAAGCTAGTGGTACGATAAAATCATCCAATGACGAATTCCGCTCTTGGGCGGAGCGGGAAACAGTGTCAGATTCTTACTAATATATATATAATACCCAAATAACCCAAAACCTGTATCATCTAAAAGATTATCAAAATCTACTAAGCTCACAAAATCCTGTCACTCAGTCAATATTCCTTTGGAAAAAATACTTCACAAATTGAAGTAAAAAAAATCTAGATAAGTTATAAGCAGACTCACACTCCCCTTCCTCCATTTAGTGCACGGACACTTGCCTGCACTGATTGCATTAAGCCGTGCCGAGCAATCCGTGCTATCGTGCATTTTTCACTTATCCCGTGCATTTGATTGTGAAAAGGCGAACTCAATCTGCGTTGTGTAGGTATTGAAGCTGCGCCCGAAATGTTGATTGCTTCTCGATCGCTTTCTAGTACACTGCGATAGGATTTTAGTAAAATACCTCCAGCTTTATATTCAGAAATATCCGAGTTCAATAAGCGATTTATTTTGGAAAATGCGGACCGTTTTGATCAAAACACTTTTATCAGCTTTGTGGCCAAATGGTATAATGATATTCTTTCGTAAGTCTACGAAGCTAGTTAGCTTAGTGAAAGAAAGAAAGATAATTATCTTTATTTATTTAACAACTGGTATATATGGCTTTTCAGCCTAGTATCTATGGTGCAACAGATAAAACAGTAATATTACGTGCGTCGTTACGTGTTTTGGGCAAAATAAACACTTTTTCTTTCTTTCTTTATTGTGATTAACTGACAATGTGCGAGTATTCGATCTATAAAACGGTAGGCAACAAAAAAATTACGTTTGTTGTATGGGAAGTCCCTTAACGAATCTTAGTAATTGGCTCCCATTTAACTTTTGACATCTTAAAATTGCACACATACCTTACCACAGCATAATGCCTAATGCGATCATAAGCTGCTGCAGCGGTTTTCAGCGTGCAATCGTCAGACTAGATTCTGTCAATGACATAAGTGACATAAGTCACTTAGTTTGTTCTTTTATTCCTTTTTTTGAAGCATTCGTACTATTGATTTCACCGGTATACAGATCATCGAATTGTCACCTTGTTATTTCAGAACTATTTTAAGATCAGTGGAAAACTAATTAATTACTTTTGAACTATGTCAACTTATTGCCTTGTAATTTCATCGCCTACTTTGATCTTTGTGGAATATTAGATTGTGGTAGCAATTTCGCCTACGCGAACCTAGAAAATTTTATCGTTACGGCAAATGCCAATCTATAATATCGTTTTTTTTTTTTTTACGTTACGATCAGAGTTTCAATCAGATTTTTACCTAAATCTGTTTAGCCATTTCCGTGTGAAAGAGTGACAAACACAATGACAATATTATACTAGCTGCTGCCAACGGCTTCTACAGCGTGATAGTAAAATTTTATCCCAAGAGGATATAGTCCCAAGACATAGTTACCCACGTGCTAAGTGTCGTTTCGTTAAGATACTCAAGTGCGAAGAACATACAAATATACACACTTTATAAACTTTGTCCTCTATAAAAATATACTGCGATTTTAATAACGTATAGGGTAATCTCTATTATAGTAATTTATTATAAACTAGCGACCCGTCCCAGCTTCGCACAGGTGCAATGGTGATATTATGTATTGCATGTATTATACATATAAACCTTCTTCTTGAATCACTCTGTTTATTAAAAAAAACCGCATTAAAATATGTTGCGTAGTTTTAAAGATCTAAGCATACATAGATACATAGAGCGAATTTGTTTTATACTATGTATTGATATTGCGATTTTAGTGTGACTATAGCTAACTAATTTATGCTCAAATATACGTCTAGCACATTTTGAGAGACAATAAGACATCGTGGTCTATTACATAGCCTTAGTTACTCAACAAATCTCCACAACCCACGCTAAAACCCCCATACTTGGCAAGCGCATAGACAACGCCATTCGATCGGCAATAAAAACTGCATCAACTTCACAAATACATATTTTCTGTCAATATAAATGGCACTGGCTTCCGTTTGGCTGTACATAATGTATTTTAATATGCAATATATCAGCTATACGGAACCCAAGCGATGCAAGGAAATTGTCAGATAATTTCCTTTATTGACAGTCTTATTAATTCTGCATTCAGGGCGTTTATTATTTAAATGAGGAAATGTTGGTTTTGTTGGCACTGGCTGTTAGTTCGTTTAAAATTGTCATTGACTAGAAATAATTTGCTGTTTAAATCGTCATATTTATGGACGGTTTTTCATAATAAGAGTTTATTGTAAATCTTTAAACAATTTAGGAATAATCCGGAGCCATATAGTAGGGTCAGATATTTTTGGGATATATACAGTTAGTAACCTTATAAAAACCGTGATGATCGAGTGATAACGGCCTCAATTAACTAGTTGTATGACATGGGTTCAAACCCACCCAGACACATTACTTTTGTTACTTTCACCACCAAACTTTAAAAACAGTGAATGATCGATGAACGGTGAAACACGGTGGAGCAAAAGTTAGAGGTGTTTCCCGCTTGAAAAGAACATTGCCGTGACCTCGTGGGGGCGATCGGCGGCGGCGATCTCTTATGCGTGGCCTTGGTAGAGGCCATGGTTCGGAGCGAGGATGAGTGGCAGGTGGTCGCCTCCTTCTGCAAAGCAGTAATGCTAGCAATGGAGGAAGCCGACCCCATAAGGCAATGGCACTCACACCCCAGACGCTGCCGGGATTCCGATTCCAATTTTCGGCCATTGTAGACATGGGCTTGTAGACGGCGAGCAATGGGTAGATCGTCTGGTAATCATCCAGACCAAGCCCTGTCGTCGACCGCACACACTGTTTCCGCGCGCATCAAGGAGTTGTCAGTAAACCGTAAGAACCCGGCAGAAGAGTCAAAGTTTACTGGCGCTAAGGGTTCACGTCCGGAAAGAAGGCCCCGGTGTACAGATAACGTAGGAACGTTGTGGGTTATTGAGTCAGTAAGAGTCTGACACTATTTCCCTCTACAGCCAAGGGCGGCATTTATCATTGGCTGATTTTTACTCACCATAAAAAACCGAGTTTCACCTCTGGATGGAAAGCTCTGGCCTAAGTGTACAGGCAACGTAGGAACGTTAGTAGTTGTCGGTTGTTTGGTCAGTAATAGTCTGATACTATTCCCGCCGGGATTTGTCATTTGATGATTTTTACTCACCATAAAAAATTTTACCTACCAGTCGTAAGGCAGCTCCGTTTCGGTCATCGCTGCTCACAGAGAAAACTGTACTTTATTGTAAGTAAACAAAGTACAGACACCACAATATATCTCAATTGTGGTAACAGCAGCTATCTGTATCTCACCACATTACCTGTCTTTATTTATTTGCCCGACCTGTCTCCGTGTCTCTTTCACGGCCATTGATTCGTCCGTTATTCAGCCATTTTGTAACAGTGACAGACCATTACCAGTTAATCTAGTAGGTTGGACCACGTTGTACCATATTTCAGTTGCTGTAGCAGTAACTAATATTTTCAGAAGGAAACATAGTCCTAGGATAAAAACTATGCTGTGTGTGTATGCTTTGTGTGATGTGTGCTATGTGTGTGTGTTTTATTTGTATGCCAAACATTGGCATCTGTTCTGCTGTTTGATGTAAGAAACGTTCACATAACTTTTTTCAAAACTATTAATAATGCGATTGAAATATTGTGCATCTTGCCTTCATAAAAATATATTATTTTTACAACTGAGCATGACTTGGAACAGCAGATAAATGATGTCATATACCCCTGGGGTGTGCTTTTAAGATAATTTTCTACACACACAGGTATAGATTTTTTTTATTGATTATAGGTTCGCGCTTGACCGCTATCTCACCTGATAGAAAGCGACGATGCGGTCGACGATGGAGCGCGCTTACCTAAAAGTAACCTATTCACTCTTGACTCAAAGATTCCCGGACTGTAGCCATCAGGAAACAGAATCCGACGAAAAATTTCACTTCTTGGCCGTGCACACAATAAATTAATGTGTTCCCAAAACGTTTTGTACGTATATGTGATAACAATTAGTACTTTATATTATCGGCATAATATTATTACATTACATGGTCTATCAAAAACGGATTTAAAACACACTCTATTATTTTCTTGTTAGAGGTAAATCCTACACAAGTACAACCATTTAAAATTATATTCATCCAACAGCCCTCAAGCTAACAAGGTACATTTCTCATACTCCCCTACATACATACGCCCACGCCTGTGTCCCTAGAAACAGCATTTAATATATTCAACATCCTCATATTCTAATTATCTCTCATAAATGTCAAAAAAAAGCTGCCTCAGAAATCCGCGACTCCCAAAGGCCAAAAAAGATAATAACTCAAAAAACCAACTCCAATTTTTGTCGCGAAATCCTTAATAAAATCGAGTATCTCATAAGCCTCGTACGTCGAGATTAGGCCTACGTATTTGGCCAGGGAATTAAACCACAATATATTTTGGCCTCAGCCGCCCGAAAGAAGAAAGCTCAGCGATTTCTTTCGTTATTTGACTTTGCACTTAACTTTCAGCAATTTGAACAAAAAATCATACTTAGCGAACGTTGAATAGAGAGCTAAAGTCGGTCAGCTGAATATTGGGGTTATGTTGCCTTTTGCTAACGTTTTAGTGAAGGGGATAAGGAAATTGGGATGGTTGATAATTCGACGTTTCGACGACACAGTTGGCATACGAGTATTAGTGACTGGCTGTCCCGCTGCATGTCGTAGGTTTGATTCTATATCCTAGATATGGGACCAGTGCAAATAGCTTTTGAAAGGGACTTAAATAGTAGTAGAATGAAACCCATTGGAAAAGGAAGATAATATAGCACAAATTTAAGGAAAAATAAATTACGGTCGATCTGAGGTCGGGAAGTGGATGGGTGTGCGCATTTAAGGGGAAAAAATGGTTTATCTCTAATTCCGGCAAAACTACTGGTTTTATGGAAAAATATCTAATAGCAAACTTGTAGGTCATAGAAAGATCTATCACTTTTGTATTTACACTTTTTCACATAGCCTCAAAATCTATGTGAAAAGTCCAAAAAAACAAGTTTTTGAATTTAATTTTTATCTCCTTTAAAAATTACTTTTTTTTCACAAACTTTGGTAAGAAGTTTCCTTTTCATGTCCCAAACTTGCTATAATTTTTTTAATTAAAAATATTCACAGTTGCTCTTTATTTTGGCTTAACATCGAAAAAACAGCCTATTTTTCAATCGAAAAATCTCACGTAAAAATATGTGATTTTTTTAAAAAGTTTATTGGCTTCTTATTCATTAGAATCTTTATTTTTTGATTGTGTAAAAAAAATATATACA
Source organism: Mythimna loreyi (assembly GCA_029852875.1). NCBI lineage: Eukaryota > Metazoa > Arthropoda > Insecta > Lepidoptera > Noctuidae > Mythimna > Mythimna loreyi. The sequence goes on from CM056785.1 coordinate 23,407,139, forward strand.
TTACTATAGTAAATTTTTTCAAAAAATGCAAAAAACTAAAAAATCTCCAATCAGAAATTACTTTTGTTTAATCATTATTAGCGACCCGCTCCAGCTTCGCGCGGGTGCAAAGGTGATATATTATACCTATAAACCTTCCTCTGGAATCATTCTATCTATTAAAAAAAACCGCATCAAAATCCGTTGCGAAGTTTTTTGCTTTTAAAGATCTAAGCATACACATGGATAAGCAACTTTGTTTTATACTATGCAATGATGTACTGAGGTATTTATTTAATTTTTTATAAAAGATTTAAAGGGAATTCATGTAGGAAATGTGATTGCTGCAATTTTATGCAGTAAAAACGTTGTCTTATTAAATTTTAGCTTCGTTTAATCAGTCAACGTTATTTATAATCATTACATATGTTTAAATAATATAATCTTGCCTCATAATATTTTATCTTACATTCTAATCATTTATCCATTAGTTTTTGTCTCTTTGATAGCATTTCTTCATGGTTATATTCGAAAAACTTACTTACTTATGATTCAGATAATGAAATTCATCATCTGAATCATTAAGTTCCTCGTAGGTTTGTTCTTCCACATTGGAGCATTATGTAAGCATACGCAATTGCAGCAGCCATATTTCCAACATGAAATCCCCTTTAAATCTTATAAAAAATTTAATAAACATCTCAGTACATTATTACATAGTACAAACAAAAACAAAGTTGCTTATCCCTGTGTATGCTTAGATCTTTAAAAGTTCGCAACGGATTTTGATGCGGTTTTTTTAAATAGATAGAATGATTCCAGAACAAGATTTATAGGTATAATATATCACCTTTGCACCCCTGCGAAGCTGGAGCGGGTCGCTAATAGTGATTAAACAAAAGAAATTTCTAATTCGAGTTTTTTTAGTTTTTCGCATTTTCTGAGAAAATTTACTATAGTAATGTATATATTTTTTTACACCATCAAAAAGTAAAAATTTCGACGAATAAGAAGCCAATAAACGTTTTAAAAAAATCACATATTTTTACGTGAGATTTTTCGATTGAAAAAGAGGCTGTTTTTTCGATGTTAAGCCGAAATAAAGAGTAACTGTGAATATTTTAAATCAAAAAAATTATAGCAAGTTTGGGACATGAAAAGGAAACTTTTCACCAAATTTTGTGAAAAAAAAGTAATTTTTAAAGGAGATAAAAATTAAATTAAAAAACTCGGTTTTTTGGACTTTTCACATAGATTTTGAGGTTATGTATAAAAGTTAAAATATAAAAGTCGTAGATCTTTTTATAACCTATAAGTTTGCCATTATACTTGTTTCCATAGAACCGGTAGTTTTGCCGGAATTAGAGATAAACCATTTTTTACCCTTAAAACCGCACACCCATCCACTTCCCGACCTCAGATCGACCGTAATTTATTTTTCCTTAAATTTTTGCCATATTTTCTTCCTTTTCCAAAGGGTTTCATTCTACTACTATTTAATTCCACTTTTTATCGTTAACGATGCTATTTGCACTGGACTAATAGGTGTTTCGAATTTTTTTTTCTAAAAATAGAAATACGTTCTGTTTTCTTTTCTTTTAATATTTAAGTAAAAATAACGGACATATTTCATTATTTCTGGTTATTATAACTCATACCGCCTTATAAAAAAACGCGATCTAAATATAATTCCCGAGTTACTGCTAGACCTAATAATACCAATTAAAAACGATTACAATGTAATTCCAGGACATTTACTTAGTTTAATACCAAAAAAACGAAATAATAGTTCCGAAACTACATTTACCTTTCGAATACCTAATAAAATACATAATAGAAAGACAATAGTTGTGCGAACGCCGGCGTTTGCTCGGGACTCAAGAATTTAAATCGTGTTTTGGAATCAGGCGGTTTAGGAAAAACTTTAAAATACACTACACCTACACCCAGAAGGTTTTTGACCTCCCTACTTCATTAATTATAAAATCAGTAGGTAATAAAATAACTTGAACGTCATTCGTTAATGAATTGCTCAAGTGAATAACTTGAGGAGAATGTAACAACGCTGAATTAAGTTATGTAAATGTAAACTCGTTATGAATTACCTTCATAACAATGTTTCAGCACTTACGTCCTACATTCCCTGGTTTTAAAGAGCCGCTTACGAGTATTTTGCTAGAGAAGTTGAAGAAAATCAAAATAATCTTGGTTTTATTTTGTGACAAGGTCAAATCAAAACTGACAAAAACATAAACTTTGTATCTCTTGAAGTAAGGGGCATATCAATCTCAAAACAAAAAAAAACCGACATCATAAGATTTAAATCAGAATTCAATTAGGTTATTGCAATTTAATATTGATACCCCATAAAAGCGACTGGAGGGGAAGCGGTTTCGTGGGCACTCACATATGCGTTGTACAGACCTCATTAGAGTTGCAACACAAACTCTATGGTTCAGAGTTTCCATATTCAGATACTATTTCAAAGGGAAACACATCGCGGGAGCTTTACTAGCCAACGAAAATGATCACCCATGACCACTCTGTCAAGACTGAACGACTAAGGAGGATGAGGAATTTAATGTTTGTCAAACAGCTGAACGAATTTGGATGAAGCTTTTGCACACGAATAAGTGTCCTAGAATAGCACGTACTTACGAACTACTACTTACTGATACTTTAGATCCAAATCTACTTTCGCATTAGAATCCTAATTAGAGAAGACCTCTGTTTTTGCACACCGCAACAACTTTGAGCATAACATGTCAAAAAATACCTATTGAAAGCATGAGACATTTACAAAATGCATTTTGAACAGTGTTTTTTTTTTATTCTGGATTAGCTCGCGTTTAGTCACAATCTCACCTGATGGGGTAAGCGACGATGTGGTCCACGATGGGAAGTGCGCGGGAATTACATGACTTGATTCCGCCATCTCATTTCTACCATCGGACAACCCGGCGTTTCTGTGAATATCTTGCGTTGTTGAAATTTTCAGGGTCCGGACTAAGCGTTTTGCTCCGTCGTTTATACTGAGTACATAATTGTTTGCCTGCTGCGGCATTCCTATCTGATTCTAATTTAGGTGTCTTCAAGGTTAGAAAGTATTGGTTTTTAATAAATTAGTGCGCCTCGCCATCAACGATTGCATCACTGCTTACCATCAGGTGGGATTGCAGTCAAGCATTAATTTAAAAAACATGAAGACGTCATACCACTTACCTTATTAAACGTCGAACAAAAACTTGATTAGCATACAGTGGCGCGTCATTTATATGCAGATGCGCTGAACCAATTATGGAGCCGACGATAATTCCCACTGCTGGGCAACGGGAATTAGATTAGTGTCACTAAGAATACGAGCAATTCGTTTAGAGAAATTATATTTTTTTAAATAAAACTCTGACTAGTCATGTTCTGATTGGAATTTATGTAATTAGGTACCTATGTTTAATTGAAAGAAGGTTTTTTAATCTCAGTCGTATATTTCTGGCTGAGTGATCGTGGTCAAGGATCATCTGGTATGATGGTTGCATTTTTTGTGGGACTTCTCCATGTCTCTCTGTTCGTGGCAATTCGTGTGCCACACGAATACAATGTTAGTTTCATCTCCTTTTTTGTCATATAAATGTCTACATGTGGTTTCTGCATTGTGTGTGTCTATGTGTCAAATAAAATATTTTTCTTTATTTCTTTCTTCTTTTTCTTGACCCATATTCAATGAAGACTATGAACACTTGGAAGTCAATATTATGATGTTTGTCTATCTTGTAGGTGATCGGCTGCGAGTATTTTGGCCCTCTACTCTTTCCTAAACCACTAAACCTGTGCCAAAGAGCTTTCATTGCGGATGAAAAAGGATCTAATATAGTAGCCCATTATATCATATATCTGGGTGAAGGCCTTCATCTCCCTATTTCACTCACGTCTGTCTTTTGCCATTGCGGGTCAGTCATAGTTTTGCCAGCCCTTAGGCAAAACTAAATGTGAAATAATTCCCATGGCAGAAATATATCCAAATCAATCAAATTCTTTATTGCAATAGTGACATTGTTGTTGAAACTTCTAGGGTCTGGACTAAGCATTTTGCTTCATCGTTTACATCGCGTACATCGAAAGACTGTAACCGTTTGCCTGCTGCGGTCTTCCCGTCTGATTCTAATTTGGATGTCTTCAAGGCTAAAGTTAATTGGTTCTTAATAAATTAGTTCACTCGTTCAAATTTCATCACTGCGTAACACATATGTGAATGAGTGTTATACAACATCAATTGATCGTTTCATATGGAGAAGAAATAAGCGGTAAGAATGGTAACTTCCTTAATTCTTTAAAAACTATATTTTTATTTATACAGAATTTTACTTCGCGAATAATAATGAAGTTGGGTTAAGTAGGTAATAGTAGTTTAGACACAGTTGCCTCCCTAAGCGAGGTTATAGTCCAGAAGCATATTTAAAAACATAAAACTTACTTTAGAGAGCACTTAGCTAGAAAAACAGAAGGATTAACGTAACAAATTTTTCTTGGAAACTTTTCCAAGAGGTTTATAATGTTTTTGTCAGAACTAGTTACTGGCAGCGACTTTGCCCGCGTTAAAGTAAAAAAATACCACAAACAAACATTCTATCGAGAAAAAAATTGTATTAGCTATCCTAGGATATAATCTACACGTGTGCCAAATTTCATCCAAAACTGTTCAGCCGTTCGAGCTTTAAAAAGTTACAAACAAACGCATGGAATTGCAAAATTTCGCCTTCATAATATTTGTGTTATACACCTACAAATAATGATGTCTATGTAGCAAATCGACCAAATCTATTGGACTATTTCAGTATGTTAAAGTATAAAACATATATACACTTACACACATCCGCACAAGAAAAAAGTTGCCCGTTATAAGATTAGTTTGATTTAATTTTTACGGAAAGAATATCGTGCAAAGAAAGAGACTTACACTCATCATTGTATTGACAGGCAGTGCCAGGGGACGCCATAATTATGATGGTAATTGTAGAAGCGGCTGCAAAGATTATGTCCTCTTCAACTTCCTCATGACGCAGGTCTTCACCAGACAATGTAAGTTCGGATGGTTCCTAAGCTGGATTCGTGTGAAAGGAATTTTTGGGTGTCACCATTGTACGAATCAACAGGAGGACATAGTGGGGGTGTGCCTCACCTTAATAGAGCATCGCCCGTTGCGGACAACATGACACCTGAGGCTGTGTTTCCTGATAACTGCAACCTAGGGGTGTTTAAGTCAAGAGTGAATAGGTTTCTTCAAGCGTGCTCCATCATCGACCCGAACATCGCTTACCGTCAGGTGAGATTGTGGTCAAAGGCGAGCCTATCTACATTCAAAAAAAAAACCTTTGCTTATTACACTTTTTTCTATGGTGGGAAAAATTATGGAATGACGAACCCCGCCTTAGGGCAGAACGGGAGACAGTGTCAGACTTCTACTAATCGACCCACTGTTCCTTCTTGCCTTAGTTCCAGGGCCCCGGTGTTCCGCTTTCGCATCAACCCTTGAGAGCAGTGGTGGTCGAGTGGTAAAGGTCCCGACTTACGAGTTGTAGGTCGCGGGTTCAAACCAGCCAGGCGCATTACTTTGCGTAATTTATTTCATCACCACTCCTCTCCAAACGGTGAAGGAAAACAGCGTGAGGAAACCAGCATGTCTCAGAACCAAAATATTCGAAGACATTTGACATCCACACATCCGCACTGGGCCTGCGTGATGGATTATGGCCCATTCCCTCTCCTAGAGAGGAGGCCTATGTCCCAGCAGTGAAACATTAAAAAGGCTGATGATGATCAACCCTTGGCCTCAGAAGACTTGCTACAACAAGTGGCGTCCAAAAAACGTCATCACCCTTTCAAAAAGGTCCTCAACCTAAAGACACGAAGACTGCCAAGATTCTTCACATGTCACATTTTAAACTGAAAAAAATACAGTCTTTTAAAAGACAATTTACGGCTCTCTTAGCCTCAGCACGTGCCCATAAAGGATCGTGTCAGACAAAGCTATGCTATGCGAGGCGAACACGCGATCCACGATATTTATGAACGAGCCACTTTTTCCGGTACACTATTTTAATGCATGTCTTGCAAGTTTATGGGCTCTCTTTTTTAATAAATGGCCTTTTTTGCAGTTGTTTTACGTGCCAAAACGTAGTTGCTTTTTAATAATGTACATTAGCTTTGTTGATCCATAAAATTTATTTGTTGAACGTACAGCTAAGGAGTGGAATTCTCTGCTGGAATTTGTGTTTTCTGATAGTTACAACCTAGAGGTCTTTCAAAGTCAAAGTAAAAATGTTTTATTTCACTTCAGCCTACATGGGCACTTGTAAAACTTCAGAAGCTGGTGCACGGTTCTAAATTGGTCATTTCCTATAGAGAAGAACCTTTAAGTCAAAAGAAGTCAAAAGTTACTTTTAAGCAAGTGATACTAGCCTATTGGTCTCGTAGTTGGGGACCCTGATAGCTATACCGCAGGTCGTGGATTAGATTCTCGATAAATCGAAAAAAAAAATCATTACAAATTATCAAAAAAACGAAGTCTATGTGATGGGCGCGATCATTTGTTCTGTGTCTGGGTGTAACATATCTATAATATGTATGTATTAAGAAATATATAAGTGTTTATTAGTTGTCTAGAACTCATACCACTAGCTCTGCCCCCTTAGGTAAGTTACAATCGAATCGTTTACAGTTAGCGCTTGTAGTCGGCGTCGTCCCCTATTTACTTTTTCGAAAGTCATCTCAACAAATCTATAAGCGCTAACTATAAACTAAACGATGGTGACTTGGTTAGGGGGGCTGTTTAGGTTAAGACTATATAGACGTTGTTTTATAATACTAGTGTAAAAAAAAACTTTGTCATCGTTTTCTATAAGGTGAAAAATGTATAAGTTGATTCTATTTCAACAAAGATGAAAGTATACCCACGCAGCTGAAGACTGAAACAATTTACGCCAGCAATAAGCAATTTAGTAAGAAACCTTTGCAAAAGAGCCTTTATAAAACAATTCCTGTCAGTCATAATATCCCGTAATCTTTCGACTATTACGAAACTTATTAGACTTTTTTCTGTTTATTATTTTGTTTCACTAATAAGACGTTCTGACGGATTTCTTGAACATTTACCGTCACGAAATTTTTAATTAAGGACATAATTTAGGCTTCCATCATGGGCTGTATTTCATTTAAAAAGAAAATACGAGATAGGTACAAAAGCTTATTAAATATGAGGTGTCAGTTTGAAAATATTTTCAATTAGTTTGCAGAAATTTCTTAATTCTAAAAATAGCTAGTTAGTTTAAATTAAAAATATTTTTGTTAATTATTTTTTTCTTTTAAATTTAAGTTAATGTTTAGATATAATTTTCTTTGAACTCTTGTTCAAGGATTTTTTTAGTATTGCGTTCTATCTGTAAAGGAAATCATTACATAGTATAAAACAAAGTTGCTTAGTCCCTATGTATGCTTAGATCTTTAAAAGTACGCAACGGGTTTTGATGCGGGTTTTTTTAATAGATAGAGTGATTCAAGAGGAAGATTTATGTGCATAATATATTCAGTATCAGTACCCGTGTGAAGCTGGGGCGGGTCGCTAGTATATTAAAACTTGTACGTCACTGGTGTAAAGCCAGAAAGACACATATAATTTATTCCATTACCACTGTTCTTAAAAGAATCAAGGAGTACATCGTGAGGAAACGGCATATCCTTGACCTAAAAACTCAAAAACCCCTGTAGATTCTTCATTCTAAATAATTATATACGCATAAAAGTTTAGAAACACGTTCGTGCGTCGAATGGAAGTTTTCTGTTTTCCACTTATTATTATTTAATTCTTTATTGTACACCAAACAGTATATAAAAAGCGGATTACAATGATTATGTACAAAGGCAAACCCCTGATCAAACTGAGGATAGATATTTAAATCAAGAGTGAAATCGTTACTTCTAGGAAACTGTGCTCCAACGTTGGCTACATCATTGCTAAGGCAACAGTAACTCGTTGTCAAACCATATTCATTTAAATTTCTTTCTTTTATTTTTTATGTTGTCTATTTGTCTATCCGTGGAAAGTCGCAGCAATAGTTAGCATTAGAGAGCTGAAATTTGGTATCTATATGTGTATCAATCACGCCGACAAAGTGCAAAAATAAAAAGTGGTAAAAAATGTTTTATTAGGGTAAAGTGGAGAGAGCAGGGGTGGCCGAGTGGTATCGGCCTCGACTTACGAGTTGTAGGTCACGGGTTCAAACCCAGCCAGGCGCATTACTTTGTGTAATTTATTTCATCACCACTGTTCTCAAAACGGTGAAGGAAAACATCGTGAGGAAACCGGTATGTCCTAGAACCAAAAATTCGAAGACATGTGACATCCACCAATCCGTATTGGGCCCGCGTGGTGGATTATGGCCCATTCCCTCTCCTAGAGAGGAGGCCTGTGTCCCAGCAATGGGAACATTGAAAGGCTGATAATGATGAAAGTGGAGAGTGGTTTTTTTTTTCATTTCTACCATAACGTGCGATATATTGTTGGATAGGTGTTTAAAAATGATTAAGGATTCCGAAATATTTTTTTGATAATGTAAATATTATCGGAAAATGTCACCCCCCACCCCTCCTACAGTTTGCTGACAACTCCTTGAGGCGCGCGGGAATAGTGCGCGCCGTCGACGACTTGACTTGGTCCTGACTGTTCCCAAACACCGGAAGGCAGCCGACCCAAAAAAAAAAATTGCCACAATCATTTCAACTAAAAAGTTTAGTACGAATTCGCATACTGCAACCGTTCGAATGAAAAGTAAAGCAAAAATTGGGTCGTACAGAATTTTTGTCTCGTTTTTCATCGGACCGATTTTACTCCGAGTTGTTTGACCAGCCTCGCAGGGCTCTGTGACGTGTTACCTGTAAAATTGCACTACACGAATACACCGTGCTTCTGTAGCATGAGATTTGATTTTTGCAACTAGCTCGGTTCTAGCAAAAGGTGTAATCTTGTCAAGTTGAAAAAACTATCCATTGTTTTGTTTTTATCACAGGTATTTCTATCGAGGTAACTTTCTAACAAGAGCAGTGATTGTATAGTGGTAAAGACCCTAACTTACGAGTTGTTTGGTTCTGAGTTTAAACCTAACCAGGCGCAATACTTTTTAATTTTTTTAATAGTCTTTATGCATACATAAGTGTAGAGGCAGTCTTAATACTGTAAGGCATTTTCTACCAGTTAGGTGATGAGCCTAACCCACCCAGAAGCCCACCAAAACGGTGAAGAAAAATCATTATAAGAAAGCCATCGTCATGTCCAAGAAATAAAAATTTGAATACCGATGCTTTTTTTTAATTTTCTACTAAGTGCTGGTTTTGGTTTGAAAAGAATGAAAAGGCAGGGAGCTCAGGAATAGCGTCAAAGATAAAAAGATCCAAGATAGATTGTCTTCTTCTACCTATTGCTGTTACAATATTACCAAAACGAGAGGAAGACGCAGTGTTGAAAAGCTTATTGAACCGCTGAGTCCACCCCTTGGGGTCAAAGGGTGAGGTTCGTGGAAATCCGAAGGATACATCATGCACAGGACCGGTTTTTATGGCGGCGCTTGGGGGAGGCCTATGTCCAGCAGTGGACGTGTTTCGATTAAAATTTTGTGACGATATTAAAAGCCTCTCTATCATAATTAAGGTCACTGGACAAGTTTAGGTACATTTGCGGCGGGATAGATAAAGCACCATTTAATTTGAGGTGGTACTACTTGGTACTAAAAGTGAGGTGAAAACTCCAATATTAAACGTTGTTAGAAGATAGACTTTGGGAACTTATATAATAATACAAAATTGCTCTTGATTATTATACATTTTAATATCTGTTTTCAAACTAAACAGAGTAAATCACTAAACTTTGAGCCAGGTTAATTAAACTGTTAGATAATCAAAATGTTTTCACTATGTACAGCTACATCCATTAAATTCATGCGGAATTCAATGATATGCGTTGCGAATGTAATTTCAACCTGAAACTTCCCTTCCTTAATCGTCTATCGTTAAAGCGAGCATTTTATAAAAGCTTCTTGTATTATCCAAAGCAATTTTTGATGAAGCGGCAATGCGAAAAAAGACAGAATGCTTTGATGACATTCGGTAATTCCGTTAAGTAAATGACCTTGAAGCAAATATTTTACAAAACTTGTTCCAGGATATAAGTATTTTTTTAATAATATTATAAATATTAATAATATAATTTTAATGCTTGGAAAAAAAATCCGTCATTCAAAAATATTACTGAATGTTTGTACAAGTAAGCTTAGTTAGGTCCAAAGAACATGCAAAAAGAAAAACAAAATCAGTTCTTTATTGTACTTCTATACAAATGTTTCGATTTCCGTAAAAACCTAGATAATATTATACACAAAACAATTCCAAAATATCTAGAGAAAGATATATAATAATGTCATAGTCACGTAAGAGCGGTTGTATGGAAATTTTTCTTGGGTCAGCCGTTCTGAGAAATAGGTCAAAATAACTTGCAATATTTGATGACAAACATTGAGATAGTTTTTTTATGGTAGGTAAAAATCATTCAATGACGAGTCCCGCTCTAGGGCGGAGCGGAAAACAAGTGTCAGACTCTTACTGACTAAACAACTTACCCCGTTCCAACATCGCTATACATACCAGGGCCAAAGCCTTCCTTTTCAGACGCAAACCCTTGGTCCTAATTGGCTTCGACCCTTCTGCAGGGTCCCTATGAACACTGAGATAGTAAAATAAATACTTGTAACAAGAAACCTACTAAAAATGATGAAGTTATTATAATCAGTAATTTACCGTATCTTCAACTTTAATAGAACGTCACTAATGGATTAGTGGACGCATTAGTCGGCTGGAACTTTGCTGTAATGGTCCATTACACGTTGTAGATAGCTTTGTGTTCACGAAATAAAATTATGCTACAATGGACGATTTCGACGATCACCGTTAATGTTGAGACTAGAAGAAACTAATGTAAAATAAAATGTAGATAGTGAGATGAAATAAGGTTCTGATACTGTACTATTTACAGAAATATTTTTTTAACTTGATTTTGTGTAGAAAAAATCTTTTCTGCAGTCGATAATTTTTGTAAGTAGTTTTTATTTTCATAAAAAAACTCCTCTACATAAGGGGCTTTTTTATGGTGGGAAAAATCATTTATCTTGGGCTGAACGGGAAACAGTATCAGACTTTTACGAACTAAACGGTCTACCCCATTCCTTCTTAGCCTTCATACCGGAGTCGGACCTTCCTTTCAGAAACCGAACCAGGGCCCTAATAATCTTCGGCCCTGCGGTCGGGCCTCTCCCAATTTGCTGACAACTCCTTGAGGCGCGCGGGAACAGAGCGTACCGTCGACTACTTGGCTTGGAGACGACTATTACCAGACGACTAAACGGCGAGCTACCCATTGCTCGCCATCCGCAGGCCCTCCATATAAGAGTAAGTTTCGTTATCTGCTTCAGCCTTGGCTTTTGCTGCGTTTTCTGCTACGCAGTCAAAACTTCTTGGCCCCTTCGAACATCAGCCCCCATAGCCAAGTTACAATCTTTACTCGATTCCTTTGTTGAGATGACCGGACAAAGGAATTGGCATCGTATCTATCTACAAGCGCTAACTCTAAATGATACGATTGTAACTTGGCTAGGGGGACTGTTCTGCTAGCAATGTCAACTGCCCACTGCAACTAAAAAGTCATTATTTCTATAAAAAAAAAAAAACAGTTTTTCATCATTTAAATCTTTATCCTTATCCTTTTCATATAAGCAATATCATTAGGTATACCTCTCAATCTTTCCAGCGCGCGTGATCTGTCCAAAAAGTTGGTGCATTCCTGAAGTAAAGTCTTAGTTTAAAAAGCAAGGGGCGGCCGCATCGTGGCGTCGCCGCGTCGTTTGTCCCGTCGCCGGATGCCTGCGAGCTCCGGCTTCTCAACTATTTTCAAACTGTGGCATCACTTTTGTAGGTGCATTGTGTATACTGAAATTGCGATGGTTGTACAACCGGTTTGTTTAAGGGAAACGGTTAGTTAATCGCGATTTATCGTCGACCGCGTAGTTACTTTCGAACAGGTAAGATAGCGGTCAAACTCAAACCAAAAAACAATTTAAAAAAAATGCTGGACGGTGGCTGGAGGTAGTGTGGTGACTGGGTGTTACTGTGGTGCATCGTCGTTATCATAATCATTTCAGCCAAAAGATGTCCACTGTAGGACATAGGCCTCAAAGGTCGTCATAATGGCCGGTCCTGTGCGTCTATCCATCCATCGGATTCCTGTGCCTTCCTCCTTCTTCCTTCCTCATCAGGTTATTGATCCACCTAGTGGGAAGTCACTGCTTCGTCGTTTCCATTGACCATCTATTCTACGAGCAATGTGCCCTGCTCACTGCTCCTTAAGTTTAGTGATTCTTTGGGCTTTGGCAGTAACATTGGTTTCCTAGCGGATATCGTCATTTCTCACGTGATCATGCAAAGTAACTCCAAGTAATGGCCCTGTCGAAGCTCGATTTACTTTGACTTTTACTTTCAAGTTGGCAATTCAAATTATTTCTCCTGCTCTGAAGTATTAACTAGGTCCCACCTATCTATCTACACTAATATAATAAAGAGGAAAAGTTTGTTTTTTTGTTTGTAGGAGGTAATCTCTGGAACTACTGGTTCGATTGGAAAAATTTTAGCAACAATAGAAAGCAGCTTTACTCCAGAGTGACATAGGCTATATTTTATGTACGCGGGCGAAGCCGCTGATAAAAGCTAGTTTTATTATATTTTCTTTCCTTGCTTTTTGTATGCTTGGACGACAATAATTCTGTTGTTTCGACCTGTGAAATTATTGTCGTAGTAAAACTATTAAACAATTAGTAATTCAAATTGGCCGCGAATAACTTATAAAATGTACCAAATTAAAAAAATATCGGGAAAAGCGACTGTATATTTTTATTGCAGCGTATCGGTATGGTGACACAATATAACTCTAATGTATTGGTTTATGATGGAACAGTCTACTGATCAATTTCATACACATTTCAATGACATGAAATTCTTAGTATTAAATGTTTGTAACATAGTTATAGTATAAATATATAATCGTGGTTCAGCATCGTGAGCAAACTCCATAACTCCGTATTACAACTTCTCTCATCATCATCATCCTACCCTTATCCCATATTACTTGGGGTCGGCGCAACATGTTTTTTTCTTCCACTCTGTTTTGTCACCCGTCACACTATCACTAACTCCCTTTTCTTTCATATCACTTCTCACACAATCCATCCATCTCTTCTTCGGCCTCCCTCTTCCTCTCCATCCATCTACATGTAAATTCAAAACTCTTTTCGTAACATGCGTTTCATCTCTCCTCTTTACATGGCCATACCAAGACAAACGATTACCTTTCAACTTTTCAATCACTGGCACCACTTTCAGACTTCCTCTAATATACTCATTTCTTACTTTATCCATTCGCGTCACACCACACATCCATCTCTAAGAAGTAAAAAAGTATTACAACTTCTCTAAGAAGTAAAAATTAATGGGAACTTTTTTAACTTAATCTCTTGAGCCCCTAGCGAAAGCCGGCATTCGCACACCTTTTGTCTCTCTATTATGTATCTATCTTTTTTAAAAGTTAAAAAATCTGTAACTAACCAGTTGCTTTTACATAATACGGTCCTCGAAATCTGTCCGAGGCATTTCTCGCCAACTATAGCGCAGAGCTAAACGGTTCCGTCGCAACACTTGTTCAAACTTCGCTTATAATTTATGAGAATCAACTTCAGCAGCTACGATTTTAACATTCATTTTGATTAAAATTAAGTATCCGATAAGTTACACAAGTATCCCTTAGGAGCAGACCGTGTAAATTAACTACTTCTTAAGTATCATTATTCGGGAAGATCTTTTCAAACCCTTTATTAATTTTATCGAGTTTTAATCATTGCTATTTTGGTAATTGGTTATTAGCTTTATTATGATAAAACGTTATCTTTTTTGAGTTGAATATTTATTTAATGAGTATTACTTTTTTTAGTTGATATACATTAGTGCTTCACTGCGTAATGAAAAATGATGCAATCGGATGGGAAGATTACAGCAGGCAAATTGTTCCCGTCTTTCGATGTACACATCATCATCATCATCTTACCCTTATCACATATTACTCTCCGGCCACCGTAGACACTGGCTTGCGGACGGTGGGCAATGGGTAGCTCGCCGTCCAGTCGTCTGGTACCTTTCCAGAAGAAGTCCAAGTCGTCAACGGCGCGCACCGTTCCCGCGCGCCTCAAGGAGTTGTCAGCAAACTATAGGGGCCCTTCAGGGCTCATAAAAACCATTTTTTGGGTATTGCTTTTTTATTTAAAAACTGATGATATAAAAATTATTTATGCTGAAATGATGCCCTTTATCTCCCCGACACATCACACAAATAACACATCCTGCATTTATGGACTATCATTTTTTTTAAATAAAAAAGCAATGTCCGAAAAATGGTCTTTATAAAACACTGTGAAATATATATAGACACTCGCCGTACTTCGAGGTTGTCCGATAGTTTTTTTTTTATGGTAAGTAAAAATCATCGAATGACGAATCCGCTCTTGGGTGGAGCGGGAAACAGTGTCGGACTCTTACTGACTAAAGTCCACCAGGTGACACCAGGTTGTTTACAACCTACCTCGTTCCTTGCCTTAGTCCCAGAGCACCGGTGTAACCCGTTTTTTTTTTTTTAATTGCAATAAACTGGTGCTTGACTGCGATGCCACCTGATGGTAAGCAGTGATGTAATCGTTGATCAACCCTCGGCCCAAGAGGCGAGGTTGTCCGATGGTTGAATCAAGTTATATAATTCCCGCGTATACTATATAAAATGCGCCGTATAGACTACGGAGGATACGCTTGAGTTGATATTATGCCCTTGACATGAAACGAGTATTGAAGGCGAGATGTCTCGAGAGGTCCACTTATCGACACAACGCCAGAGTACGACTGACTTTTACTTGAGTGCTCCGACTGAATTTACAAGTACTGACATCTTTAGTTGAGACTACATTACATAACAATACATTTTATAATAGCTATCTCATCATCATCATTATTATCAGCCTTTGTACTGTTTCCACTACTGCGATTCAGGCCTCCTTTCTAGGCGGGCCCAATGCGGGTAGGTGGATGTCACATGTCTTCGAATTTTTGATTCTAGGACATGCCGGTTTCCTCACGATGTTTTCCTTCACCGTTTTGAGAGCAGTGGTGATGAAATAAATTACACAAAGTAATGCCTGAGTGAGTTTGAACCTGCGACCTATAACTGCCGAGTCGGGGCCCGACTTATTAGGCAATTTTAGTAGATAGTTGTTATATTAAGAGCAGCAGTCTCTTATTATAACAATTATCTACTAAAATTAAAGATTGCAAAAATAAACCTTAATAAAAAAATACAATGCAAAAAAACTTACGTCTAAAACACATGAAGTGGGCTGCCTATCACATTTCGCGATTTCTTACAGGCAACCTTGAATAGACAGTAAGTAATTTTCAGAACTTGGTATGAGGTTGTCATAGTAAGTACCAAATTATTATTAAGTACAATATACACTTTAATAGATAAACACATTATGCTATACAGAAGATCCATAAATACATACATACCAAAAAATATAGGCAAGAAAAAGAAATAGCGACATTTGATAATTACAGAGACAGTTAGTGTTTTTTAACAGTCTATGGATTATTAAGAGCAGTGGTGGTCGAGTAGTAACAGCCCCAATTTACAAGTTGTAGATCGCGAGTTCAAACCCCGCCCTGTACATTATTACTAAGTATAAATATGTATTTTATCACCACTGCTCTTAAAACGATGAAGGAACGTGATAAAACCGACATGTCCTGTAAACATTTGAAGTCATGTGACATCCACCACCGACCACCTCACTGGCCTGCGTGGTGTATTATGGCCCATTTGGTATTAGTGGCTCATTCCCTCTCCTTGAGAGGAGGCCTGAGTCCCTGCAATGGGAACATTATAAGGCTGATGCTATGCTATACTAATCATGAGATAATTCAACTATCACCATTGGACAACGTGCGTGAGTCTGCCCTAAAGTTGTTAACACCCGTACGGTCCGGACTAAGCATTTAACTTCGTCGTTTACACCGCATATATCGAAGGATGGAAACAATTTATCATTGCGGTCATTCCGTCTGATAGTATAATTTAGTTATCTTGAAAGCTAAAGTGAATAAGTTCTTAATAAACTGGTGCGATTATCAATGATTAAATCACTGCTTACCATCAGATGAAATCACAGTCAAGCACTAATTTATACAGTAAAAAAAGAATCAAACTACGAATATAAGGAACTATAAGCAGAAAATTGAAGGTAAATTATTAAAGCCAATATTTACTCTATTTTTAGAAACAATGTTATATAATCAAATGTTATAACATCACAGACCGAAATGTATCTTTAATTTACACTAAAAACCTCCATGTTTCCTTTACCGTAACATTTGACATTGCTTATGCATATACCTACCTAATCAAACGTACCTCCTGCCACAGCATTCAAATACTGCATATTGAAAATGTAATATCAATTATTTGTCGAGTTTCCTATTGCGACTGGTTTTATAAAGAGCGGAGAGCGAATTCACAAAATGTTATCTAAAATCTAGAATCGGTATTGGTTGTTCTAAAATATTTTTATGTTCTTTTGTTCTAACAATATTCAATGGTTGAATTTCGTAACTGTCTTACAGTATTAATATTTTGTTTAGTAAACTAAGATACACCAGATTTTTGACTATAAAATTTAAACTTGTATAATTTCACTTTAAATTATTATTTTTAAAGTTTTCGATATTAATTTCTTCCTATTATTGTTACTCACGGTGTCTATTTTAACTCTATTTTTTTCCAACTTTCCTTTCGATATCTTCTCCAATTTGGTAAAGATTTCTTTACAAATTAGCATCATTTGTGCCAGATTGTCTGTTTTTCTCATATATGTGTGTGCATAAATAATTAAATATACAAATAAAGGTTTCAACACGAAACTGGTTGTACTAACTGGCGTTCACAAAATTATATACTCGATTTATGTTCTGAAATTTAAAAAATGTCATTTCCCCTTATTGAGTCAATCGAAGTTAAATGCGTACATAGTTGCCTGACCACTATGTACATATTTACATAGTGGCCAGGCAGTTGCCTGTTCACTACCTACCTACCTAGTGCATAGTTATGTACGTATTTAATAAAACTAGTAGTCAATAAACTAAGACGTCGAGAATCATGTTTAATAAATCCATTTTCCATAATCTGGCTGAGTATGGAGGTAATTGAAATCAGCCGATAGTAAGCAGGATCAGTACAACAGTACAACAGCCTTTTTTGTTGCTGCATGTTGGCAAGCTTCAGAGTTTGATATTATAACAGTCCAGTTCTCAATGAGATTCGATACAAGTTTGTCAATACAGAAGACAACTCGGGCGCATAAGCCTTAAGAACCATCACTGGTATGCCCTCTGGTCCACTAGCTTTAGTCACGTCTAGATGTCTTTCTTCTTTTAGAACTTCTTCTTTTCTTTTAAAAACTTCGGAAAAATAAATGACATGTGACTTATTTTTTAAAAACGTAATCACACTAAAATGGCCAAAGTTGTACTCCCAATCCTTTCTTTTCAAACAACGTATGCACAAGTGAGTTGAAAGGAAGAAAATAAAATTCTCCAATTGCAAGAGCTACCCTGGAGTTCCCTCGTCCGCTCGCAGTCCGACCGACTCCTATGTATCGTTTGACGATTCGAGCCAGCATAGTACAGTGGTGCACAGATGCACACTTCATCTTTTACATAACAATTTTCGTATTCCCTTTGCACGGTACGTGCAGCCGTGTTTCGATCAGTACAGGTGGTGACAGAAGTGATTTCCTTTCTTATTCGTTTTGAATATCTCTGCGTATTATTTTGATCTTGAATTTTGTGTGTGGATTTATGAGATTGGTTTAAATCTTCTGTTTGATGTTTTTTTTAAAGTTGTGATTTATGTAGGAATTTATTACTGGTTAAGAAAGGTTTTTAGTCAGTGATAAGCACTGAGATATTTTTTTAAGTGAGTCTACATTTCTATGTATACCATTCACATATTCCATTATCATATTTCTTTATTATAGCCAGCACTCCAAAAGATACTTCGCACAAATATTTACAGAAGAATTAATAATATAAATTATAAATAAGCAATTATCACAGCGAATTCTCAACTAAATAGATTCGCACAAAACTTTCAGAAATAATTTTATATCTTGAATTTTGAATTTATATTTTGAATTATTATATTTTGAATTATTGATGCATTTTAATAAAAAAAGCGCAAACAAAACACTGAAAAAATAATCAATAAAATACGTAACATTATTCCTTTGGTTTTTAAAATTAAGTATTGTAATTGATATATGATTGAATCAATCAAATAAATTCAAATCATATTCAAGTCATATCAAATTAATTTATCAAAGTCATTCATATGATTGTTAACTGTTAGATTATGTTATTTAATTTTATGACAGATGAATAAATAACGTGGTATAGTAGAAAAATACGCGTTCAATATATATGATTGGAATCTCAATTTCTAATGAAGAAAATGTTCATAAACTGGAAAATTGCGTGCGTATAAACTTAAATAATATTACTTTACCTTTGTTTGTCTTTCACCAAGTACATAATAAACTAACATTTGTTACTGAATACCTAGTGCCTGAGACTAATAAAACTTATAAGTAAGAACTTTAAGTGCTAAAAGATAGATCACCTAATCGAGCTAATTATTGATGGGCACTTGAGGCACTTATAACTTTTATTACTGCTTGTAAGACAAATAAAATTAGAGATAGTGTTATAATAAAGACACCTAATTTAGAGAAAAACAAGATTAACTTAATTTTGTTAATTGTTGGTGTACAATAAAATTAAATCTATCTGTCGAAATATGTTATGGTTGCATGGAACCCTTTTTTATGGTAGATAAAAGACATCCAATAATGAATCCCGCCCTGAGATGAGAATGTTGAGATGGATGTGTGGTGTGACGCGAATGGATAAAGTAAGAAATAAGTATATTAGAGGAAGTCTGAAAGTGGCGCCAGTGACTGAAAAGTTGAAAGGTAATCGTTTGTCTTGGTATGGCCATGTAAAGAGGAGAGATGAAACGCATGTTACGAAAAGAGTTTTGAATTTACACGTAGATGGATGGAGAGGAAGAGGGAGGCCGAAGAAGAGATGGATGGATTGTGTGAGAAGTGATATGAAAGAAAAGGGAGTTAGTGATAGTGTGACGGGTGACAGGACAGAGTGGAATAAAAAAACATGTTGCGCCGACCACAAGTAAAATGGGATAAGAGTAGGATGATGATGATGATGAATGAATCCCGCCCTTAGGCAGAGCGGGACAAATTTCAGACTCTTACTGACGAAAAACGGCCCACTCCGTTCTTATGTTGCCTTATAGACCAGAGCTTAAGCCTTCCTTTCAGATTCAAACTCTTGGCCCCAGTTGGCTTCGAAGCTTCTGCAGGTTCCCCCTTTCAGTTTTTATCTAGGTGGGTTTTTAGGGGTAGGTGGGTGTTTTAACAACATTTATTCACATTAAGACACATTTTTGTTCTATCACGTCAATTTTTCAGCCACACAAATATCACTATTGCGGTTTCTACAACTATCCCATTTATATTGTGATGGTTCACACCGAGCAGAAAAGGTGGTTGATGCATATCCTGTGCGAGGATCCCACACTGAAAATGTATTTGCGATGGTTCAAAGATACCCCTATTAGCCAGACGGCTTCTGCAGCTCGCAATCGGATTAGAGATTAGCCACTTCAGTATTCATCAAGGTGGAAGAAATTTATATAATTGATGTCTCTCTCTTCTTTGGTTCTATAATACATATTCAATGGTAAGAATAGAAACATTTTTAGAATAATAAATAAACAAACATCTCTGCTAAACCACAGAGTTGAAAGTGTAGCAAAAACATCTAAAATACTAGTAACTACTAACCATAAAAGACATTAAAACAAAGCCAACCTAACACCTCCAAAAGCTGTACAAAAAGTGAAAATGACTAGACTCAATGTGAAACCACAACAACTTGCAGAACAACTCGCATTTTACATTCATTAAACTAGAAATCAGAAATAATAGTTGTAACTGTTTTGAGCTCGCCAGTACGCCCGGGGCTGACTTGCCAAAGAACGCCAGTCCTCCCGCTTTGACTCGCTTTCCGTATTAAATTAACTTTTGTTCTGCACTGTACCGCGACTGCACGATTCGAACGTTCTATGTTTTCATGTAATGCTACATGTTAATGTCTAGTAGGTTTTGTGGGTCATTTTTTAGTTTCCAGAACTTTGTGCAAAATAATTGAAAATGTAGGAAACAGGGAGCGTTATTTGCGCTTGCTGTTACCGGCTCTTTGCCTCCTGTTTGCTTTTAACATGTTTCTTCATGTTATGTGTCGCTTATTATATTATTTTCTACATTTACGTTTTTTTTTTTGGTAAGTATTGGGATAGAGTGGCCACAATAGACAGTCACGTTCAAAAATTCAGTTGTTTGAGAACTTGAGGTACCAAGCAGCACCAAGCAGCATCAAGGCTATGTGTTAAGGACTACTAACCATAAAACAAAAATACATGAAACATTAGAATTCGAGATTTCTGATGGGGCTGCCAGAAAGCAAACCAATCACTATATTGAGCTGACTCAATACCCAAAAGATCAGGAAGAAAGCCGGGCTTTAAAACAAGATAAATAAAAAAAGATCTCACAGGAACGAACCCTAAAGCAAACGGCTATAAAACTTACTACCCTCGGCGAACGTTAACACACATTGACACTCCCATCGAAAAACATCGGACCCTATAAAAACGTTACTTAAAAACCCACCTATATTTCTCATACAAAATTTACCAACGGCTTAGGACATAAAGAAACCGCTTTATCGGAGCACGCAGTAGTTAATTTCCTTGCGAGTTTAGATGCCCTATAAAAGTGTCGAATGTTAGGTATTTTTACAATATTGATTTCCTTTAAAACGTGGACGTGAGGGCTAATCGTTGGTTAAAAGGCTGTCTTTAGGATTTTGTAAGAGAAATAGGTAAATTTTTGGATACGAGTGATAAACTAATACTTTACCCCAAGGATCGCTAAACAATTATTTTATACGATGTACTGGTCGCCGTCAAAAGTAAAGCAAGTTTGGCAAGTTGCAGAAATGGATAGCAAAGGAATGAAGAAGAAGGAAATGAAACGTGAAGCTTCAGAGTGTTTGCTATGGAGGATTGCTCTGGATACTCTACACAGTACATTAAGTATGTGAAGTTAGTTGACAGCGGTCAAGCGCGAACCTATAATCAATAAAAAAAAAAAAAAAAAAATATTCGATCCGGCTGAAAGGCTATGGATACCGGAACACGCAGCGTTGGACGGCCCGTCTACAAGGTAAACCGATGACCTGGTGAGACTAGTCTCACATTCATCATGCTCCCACGCCTCCCACCAGGAGACACAAGAGAGGTCGTTGTGGTGTCACTTGGG
This sequence comes from Mythimna loreyi, assembly GCA_029852875.1. Lineage (NCBI taxonomy): Eukaryota > Metazoa > Arthropoda > Insecta > Lepidoptera > Noctuidae > Mythimna > Mythimna loreyi. Next base: position 23,428,762 of record CM056785.1, read on the forward strand.
GGAGGCCTATGTCTTGCATTGGACGTCTTTTGGATGAAATAATCATATCTATCTGAAAGCTATTAATTTGGCTCACAAATCATACGTTTGTCTTGGTATAGTTGGTCGTGCGTATAGCTAAGGAGTTCCATTCCTTGCCGAAGTCTGCGTTTTCTGATAGCTACTTAGGGGTCTACAAGTCAAGTACAAGTCACAATCAAAAATCAAAAAGGTTTTTATTTCATATAGGCCTACAAGGGCACTTATAAAACGTCAGAAATCAATAGTGCATGATTGTCTAGAAATTACCTATTCACGGTAATTTCTAGACAATCATGCACTATTGTTAGCCACATTGTCGCTGGCTTGCGGACGGTGAGCAATGGGTAGCTCGCCGTTCGGTTGTCTGGTAATAGTCCGGAACAAGCCAGTGATCGATGGTGCCTATGTTCTCGCGCGCCTCAAGGAGTTGTCAACAAATGGAGAGGCCCAACTGCAGGGTCGAAGCCTAATCCCCAGTAGCCTTCGACCCTGCAGTTGGGCCCTTCCCCGGTCCAGTTTCTGAAAGGCAGGTCCAACACTGATATGAAGGTTAAGAAGGAAAGGGGTGGGATGGGTTTTAGTCAGTAAGAGTCTGTAACTGTTTTCAGCTCCGCCCAAAGGCGAGATTCGTCATTAGATGATATTTCCCACAGAAAAGAAATAAAATAAAGCCACATTGTTGCTTACCACCAGGAGAAATAGTAGTCAAACGCAAGCCTCTGTATAACGAAAAAATCTGCCAAAACTGTAAATGTAGGTATAACTAGCCTACACTAAATTCATCGGACAAATACCATCGATCCTTCAGACTTCATTTCCTTCACAAAGTTTTTTGTGACAAGGTTATGAGCCAAAAAAGCTGAACATAAACGTGATTGTCTTTCAGCGTTGATTTATATCAAATCGGAGGCCGATACTCGCTTGTTTATTCTATGAGTGGGCCGGAAGGGCACTCGACCGGATGTGGTTGTTGAATGGAGAGTGGTCTAAGTTACGGGACTTAGCGATGAGAGTATCTTTGGGTGGATTGGTTAAAAAATAACGTTCGGCCTTGCACCATCAGTACATAACGGATATCCCACCGACATACAAAGCGTTTTGAGAACACATGCGTACAGCTAAGGAGTGGGATTCCCTGTGTCTGTGTTTCCTGATAACTATCATCGGCTACATCGTCGCTTACAATCAATTATCAAAAAATCGGCGGTTATGGCCGCTAATGTGGATTTAGAGTAACCTTCTTCTTTGGCCTTTTGGATTGCTGAGATGTTTAAAAACATGCTTTTAAATTACTCTATTAAAAATATTCTGTGGCAGTTAATATTTAATATAATATAATATATTCCACAACTTTCACACAACCTCGTCTAGTCCCAAGCTAAACAGAGCTTGTGTTATGGGTACTAGACAACTGATAAACATTCTTATATATTTCTAAATACATACATATCTATACTAATATTATAAAGCTGAAGAGTTTGTTTGTTTGTTTGTTTGTTTGTTTGTTTGAACGCGTTAATCTCAGGAACTACTGGTTCGAATTGAAAAATTCTTTTTGTGTTGAATAGATCATTTATCGAGGAAGGCTTTAGGCTATATAATATCACGCTGTGACTTATAGGACCGAAGAAACAATGGAAAATGTGGAAAAAACGGGGGAAAATATTCATCTTTGAGGGCTTCCGTTGCGTGCGCTGCGAAAACGGTAGAAGATACCAAAAAAATATGTAGGAAAGAATTATTCCTCTTAAAATGATCTAAAAAAATGTCCGCGACAGTATATGTCTATCTTTTAAGGTTAACTCACTAGAACCGTTTTTATGGGTATAAAATTTGGCCGAAATTAATGCATTATTACCAATTATTTGTTAGAGTTGTATCAACATAGTAATATTAAACTTTATCCAAATAAATATGTTGTTGATTAAGAGTATGTAATTGTGAACAAAATTGTCTTTGATATCACTTATTTTCAATGAACATCTTAGAAGATATTACAATTTTAAAATAACTCCGATATAAAATTCACACGCGTCGCATGATGTGCAAAATATGACGCTGCATCTGGGCGGCGGGCGAGGAGAGGGGTTGCTAGCGGGCGGCGCGGAGGGTTTTTTTTTATGGTAGGTAAAAATCATCCAATGACGAATCCCGCTCTTGGGCGGAGCGGGAAACAGCGTCAGACTCTTACTGACTAAACAACCTACCCCGTTCCTCCCTTGCCTTATTCCCAGAGCCCCGGTATAACGCTTTCGCACCAACCCTCGGCTGCAGGAGGCTTCGACACTGAAGAGCCCCACAGTTTGCTGACAACACCTTGAGGCGCGCGGGAGCAGTGCAGGCCGTCGACGACTTGGTCTCGGTTTGGACTGTTACCAGACAACCGGACGGCGAGCTACCCATTGCTCACCGTCCGCAAGCCAGCGTCTACGGTGGCCGGATATCGGCAGGATCGCGGCGGCGACGGCTACGGCGAGGGCGCTTTTGCCCTTGCCTTATGCGGTCGGTCTCCTCCTTTACGAGCATTACTGCTTCGCAGAAGGAGGCGACCGCTTGCCATTCTTCTTCGCTGCGGACCATGGCCTGAACCAAGGCCCGGCGCGAGAGGTCGCCGCCGCCAATCAGGAGGACACGGCGATGCTCTTCCCAAGCAGTGCACACCTCCACCGTGTGCTCCACCGTGTCCTCCGTGCTGGCCACCCAGTGGCGACACCCGGGCGTCTCTTCCGCACGAATCCGGCGCAGGAATCTCCTGAACTTCCCATGTCCGGTGAGAACCTGCGTCATGTCCTGCGTGATTTCTATCCACCACGCCTCAAAGAGGGGACTTACCGCCGAGATTATGGCATGCCCAAGTGTATCTCTATGAAGTTTTTAGATAATTATGTTCTTTTAAAAACTAAATTGTTGAAATTAATAACAGAAATTGACACGGGCAAAGTCGTGGGTAACAGCTATAATTTATAAAGCTGAGGTTGATTGCAAAAATAAATATGATGCCCAAAGTAACTGTTCCACGCGGACGAAGTCGCGGGCACAGCTAGTTATAGATAAATTACACCCAGACACAGAACAAATGATTGAGCTCATCACACAAACATTTGTCCTGGGTGGGAATTGATCCCACGACCTCCGGTATAGCAGTCAGGGCCACTAACCACTAGACCAACAGGCCAGTCATCATTCAGAGTTTATAAGTCAATGGGCATTGCTCGTAGAACAGATAGTCAAAGGGGACAAAACGCAGTGTTAAACAACCTCGCAAAAAGTGGACCGATGACCTGGTGAGAGGTGCGGAATTCCGATACACACGAGACACACAATCTGACACATGGGGGAAGCTTATGCCCAGTAGTGGAGTGTTTACTGAAGTCACTAAGTATTTTATTCTCTATCTCTTGTCCCTTGTACCATCTAACATGCTGGAAACATATTTAGGGCATACTTCCTCTGTCAGAAATATTGCTTCGGTACGCACCGCGTTTATTGGCGCCGCCCGTCGTCACTCGTGCCCGCAACGACCCCAACCTTGCTCGCACCTGATGATTTTCTGGATAGTATCATGTTGAGATTTTTGCTACGTGGAGGTCGAGGTAATTTAATACTTAATGTCTCAATAAATATTATATTTAAAACAGATATACAGACGCAAGCACAGATATGTATTGGAAAGTTTCTTACAAGATGAACCAGTTGAGGCCACGAGAGTCCGGTGACTGCAGAAGCCCTATCCGGCAGTACATTGGTCATTTTGATAGTACAAATAATAGTATTTTGTTATATCAATTTATATTCTATTTAAGTTATTTAAATTTCATGTATTATGGTATTTTCAAAAACCGTATTTGGACCGGTTTTATACTATTAACTGTTTAGTTATAGTCAGAGTCAATTTTCGTATTTTGAAGCTGGCCATGAACATCTTGCTGCTAAAACGTTTTGTTTGGATAGGCTACGGATTTTTTTGGTCGAGTTACCGTGGCCCTGGAATGCAAAGAACAACTGAAAGTCGGTCACGCCTGCGTACTCCACCTAGAGTGAAACAAGACATTAAAATCTGATGTTATTAAGTGGGTGGGTAGAGAGAATTCTGTTACTATCTCCTGCTCCGCCCTACGGCAGGAGATGTCATTGGATGATTTTTTTTTAATGTTTCGAAATTTTTGGATTCGTCAATCAGCCTTTTTTTATTGTTACCATAGACAAATTCTACAGACTCGAAATGTATGTCATAGTCTTTCAATGGTTTATCGATCAAGTACAAAAATCGACTACTAAAAGGTTTGTTAATTGTGTTTTGTTTGCATTTATTCTTGTATACCGAAGTTAAGTGGTTTATTGTATTTTGTTTGTTGTTTGTTTTAAGTACTGTAATATATGCTAGCCGTTGAGCGTCTTATCGTCAAAGTCAGCTGGTGCTGAAAATCAGCGATGTGGCTCTGTACAACGCATGAACCGCAGCTATTTTCTGAGCCGTTTTGTGTCGATGTGTTGCATATTTTTCGTTCTATTTTATATACACGCCTATGCATGCGCCATATTTGTTCTGTGCAAGTAAACTCTCTTTCTTTTCTTTACCGAAAAATAAACCTTACATAGTAGAGTCAAGCAATACTACAAATACTTTGATTGCAAGCTGCAGTTTAGCTGCAAGTGTGTCTACAGCTTTTAGCCCCATCTGATGAGGTCACTATATTCAGCCGAAGTTATCAAGTCATACTCAGATGATGTGTCGATAAATGCACCTCTCGAGAGACCTTTAATACTCGAGTCTGTGTCGGGAGTATATTATCAACTCAAGTAATCACGTCATATTGTTCGATTTGAATTATACAACGTGTATCGTTGAATGCGCAAAAATTCAAAATAGTCTGCTCAAAATAACGAACAGAATCAATTGAACCACTTTTTCAAATACGTAGGTCATATTATTTCAAAAATCTACTTTTAAAAAGGTGGTTCTGTATTATTATTAATAAGCAAAATTACTATTACTTGCGCAAACCTGCCAAAATAGGTAAACGAACCAGAAAGGTTATTGACGTACCTATTTAATTTTTTTTCATACGCGGGATACTAATAGTTCTTATTATAAAAACTATCAATTGACAATAAAGCTAAAACAGCACATAAAACGTTTCTTTACATTTATTTTTTCTCAGAATTAGATAAATTGAATTAAAAATTATTTGGGATGTCTTGAGGTTTGCGCATTTAACATTACACGTTGTTTACAAGATTGAAGAAGAAATGGTAGCCCAAATAGTTTCAATCTAGTGGTTGTAATTTTAAAGCATTAAATCTTTTTTTTTTCAAAGAGCTAAGTTTCTAAAGGTTACATACCTTTAGAAAAAAAAAACGTCCACATATTCTTTTTAGCTCTAATATACCCCGACGGCGCAGTTGACTCAGTATTAGATTGGTTGCTACTTGTATATGTAGCATTGGTTCGTATCCTGTATGGAACAAATATTTGTCTTATATTTGTAAGTTTCGTATGTTGATGAACGCACTCATGTAGGAATTCAAAAGAAAATTCTTATCGGGACAAATAAAAAAAAATCACGTTACGGTTTTTTTTATAGTGTTATATCATTAAGCCCCCGCTGTCCTCACATCTGTTTTCTTTTAATAAATAAATAAATCATTTGCTCTATTATGATATAAACATGATATTTCTGACATAACATCATCGCTTAGATACAGAATCTAAAAAGAGATGTTCAAAACTAATAATTGTGTATTAATTTTAATTTTCACATCTCCAAGCCTCTCTTTTTTGTAAAAAAAAAGTTAGATAGCCATTCGTACTTTCTCATAAAGCACTCTCATACAAAAACAGATTCCACACGCGCAGGTGGCACATTTACAGCCTCTCGCAACTCTCAACTTATCCCAACTTTAGCGGAGAATTTTTTATTCTATTACCAAATTCCTTAATCGGTTCGTGGGAGGAAGAAACTTTAGTTCGCCCCTTGCGGGGCAATCATCCCCAGTTAGGGCAGTTATCGTTTTCTGCGGCTCCTCGAAATGCTATTATTACTCGGGCTTTTACGCGTTCAATTATTCTTTTCGACGAAAAGTTTTGAGTCAACAGACGGATTACAGGACATTTTCGCGAAGTATTTTCGCTATTGTTATTTTTGTGGTTCGTTTCGTTTTTAATGCGATTTGTTTGACTGTAATGTTTATTCATGTAGGCTTGTTTTGTTTATAGATGATACCTGTGCTATTGGTATAGAACTTTTGTCCACAAGGTATAAGTTTAATACCAATTGCTGTAAAAATATTTTTGACGTCAACAGTAGGGTAAGACCAGCGAATATTACCATGTCCATCTTTCTAGCCTTTTCCCAACTAGCATCGGATCGGCTTCCAATCTAACTATATACAGCTAAATACCGTTTTACTCAGAGCGTCTGTCTAACACAGGCCCTACCATGATATGCTTTTAATGCACTCCATTTGACCTAACTTAAACTGAACTGCTAAATGGCAGGATCTATGTGGGATGTATAGCTTCATCCCTTGTTCTCATTCTCATGCCTGACATTTCAGCACATTATGTTAAGGTCCTAGACCTCGTTTATTACACCATGGTTTGACCCAAGATCTCTGAAACCCAATTACTAAGCAACACGATACTCTTTGTATATATTGTCAGGCTTTTTGGTGACTATCTGTAACGACTGTTCAATTTCCACGAATAACAACCAAGACCTACGGTTTTTTCGACGCAAGGAGTATCATTAATGTCCTAGCGAATTTCAAAACTTTTAAATTTGAAAGAGATCTATCCAAATTGAAGTAATTTATCTACCACTTAATTTCGTATGCATTATTGTGGCAGTTCATTTATCGTTTAATTAACAAAGGATTGAAATAATTAACTCAGTTCCACTGAGTCTGTCAGAGACTCTAATTGGTGGCTGAACTTTCTATAACTTCGGTGGAATCGTGCTTCGTAAAATCAGAGATGATCCGCAACAGACGGAGAATTCATTAATTACAGGTTAACTTTTATTTGAAAGGGATAACAATTTGATGGGTTTGATGCACGTGCAAGCTAGTCGTGGTAACATAGGTAAGTCTTACTAATATTATAAATGCGAAAGTTACGATGTTTGGATGTTTGTTACTCAATCACGCCAAAACGGCTGGACGGATCTGGATGAAATTTGGCACAGGCATAGGATACACTCCGGAATAGGACATAGGCTACTTTTTATCCCGGAAACCCCAACCCCAACCCTAATACCATGCGGGCGAAGCCGTGGGCAAAAGCTAGTAGGTACTTAGGTACTAATTATCAAGTTAATTTTTGCTAAACGCCCCACCGGCATTTTGTTGGTTTGTAATTTTCTTTCTTAGTAATAGAACATGTGTGATTGTTTTTAAAATGTTTTGTAGTCGTTCCACAAGGTGAAACAAAGAGCTGATGGGCAGTTACAGTAGGCATATTATACTGGATGCGAGTATAATATGCCTACTATGACATATGATGACCGCGTTGTGCCAATGGCTAGCACTGGACGTTTAAATGCGGTTAAGAGTTTTTTCAGTAACTTCTACTGCACAACAATTAATAAAACAAGTTTTCAATGAAAATATTTATTTTCATAACAAGCTTTTACAGCGGTGGTCTATACTTATATAAATAAAACTCGTCAAGACGATTCACACGAGCCCAAACTCGACATGGTTGTGCCGTTTAATTACAGAGTTCCTATGGCTACCTCGCGATTCCATCATCAGATCAGCTCCATGTCTGCATAATATTGCATTGTCATCCGAACTAAACGTGCATACCAAATTTCAGCTCAATCGGAAACCGGGAAGTGGATCAAATTTAAGTTGCAAGATTTGATTACAGAACGACAGACAACGGGACAGGTGAAACTAAATAAAAGCTTGTAAAATATGCTGGCTTTTATATCTCAAATCTCATCAACTGTTCTGTGATACTATGCAAATGAAAACTTTAGGAATACTTGAGTCTAATGAGAGGCGAGCCAGGAGGATCATTGGCGATGATGCACTTGTCGAGTCGAGACTTCAAAGTCTTGAGCATCGACGCCGAGTTGCTAGCCTGTCGGTATTCTACCGGTTGCATTTCGGGGAGTGTGCGTCGGAATTACATAATTTAATACCGCCTAGCCCGTTCCATCATCGGACCACGTACGGCATTGCGCCACCGGTACATATCCACCATATCCCACATACACGTAAAAAACGTTTTGGGAACACATTAATTATGCGTACAGCCAAGGAGTGGAATTCCTTGCCGAAGTCAGTGTTTCCTGATAGCTACAACCCGGGAATCTTTAAGTCAAGAGTGAATAGGTTACTTCTAAGTACCTAAGCAGGCTCCATCGTTGACAGCATCGTCGCTTTCCATCAGGTGAGATAGCGGTCAAGTGCAAACCTATAACCAATTATAAAAACAAAAAGAATACCTATAATGAAGAGAGAGAGAGAGGAAAATGATAAAGCAGTAAATGCTTATAAATGCGACTCTATCCAGAGCATGAAGAGTTATTTGACGCATTCCTTCCTCTAAAGAGAGTCATCTATTAGACATCAATGGGCCGTAAAATCTACATCATTTCAGATAAACAAAATAATATATACCAACGTAAGTAAAAACATACGAGCTTGTTATTCAGAATTGAAGAGAAACTTGTGAAACGGCAAAAAGCTGGCTCACGAAGCAAATATATCCGTAAATAATGAACGGCTTCCAATATCGTTTGTTGAAACATTCCGTTTTCGACTGTTTAAAGTATAATTTAACAGCGTTTTGCTGAAAACTTTAAATAGCGAAACATGACGGAAAATGTTCGGGTTGTAAATAATTTTGACTGATGGAAATAAAATAAGTATTTATTTGTTTAGCTTGTTTTTGACTGGGTTTAAGCCACGTCTTTATTAAACTCTTAAGCCCCCGGCAAACGCCGGCGTTCACACAGCTATTATCTTTCTATTTTGTCTCTAATTACGGTGTTCGAAATGTTGAATTATATAGAACTAGCTGCTGCCCGCGACGTTGTCTGCGTGAAGGCTCTATAGCTCCAAAAATACCTAAGATGGCAGTGTCGCTATAGCTTTATAAGTAAACAACTTTAAAAATAGCATTGCCTTATAAAGTTCCCGCTGCTGGGATCCTTTCTAGGAGAGGGAATGGACCATAACCCACCACGCGGGCCCAGTGCGGATTGGTGGATGACACATGTCTTCGAATTTTTGGTTCTAAGACGTTCACAGTCACAGTTTCCTCATGATTTCCTTCACCGTGTTAAGAGCAGTGGTTATGAAATAAATTACACAAAGTAATACGCCTGGCTAGGTTTGAACCCCCGATCTACAACTTGTAAGTGCCTTTACCACTCCGCCACCACACTACGATGGTAGTTATACTGCCAGAAGTAAAGAGAGTCAGGACTGGTGACGCGGGAGCAAGCGACGTACAGTTGCCCGCAGAAGAAGCCACTCGTCCTGAAGTTGAAACTCGCTGTGACTCAGTGTCTGCCCCTGCGACTTATTGATGGTCATCGTGAAACAAACATTCACGGGGAACTGTACGCTGGACGGGAACGGGAAGTTATGAGGTACAAATACTGCCTCGACGACGCCACAACCCGTAAGGATTTTTGCCTCAATGGTGTGTCTGTGCAGCGAGATGACTTTAAGACGGATCTTGTTATACAACTTTGGTGGAGATAAGTTCCGAAGATGCATAATCGGGACTCCGACTTTCAGCTTTCCCCTCAATCTCCGAGAGAATTCATTCGTTAATTGCTGCAGCCTGATCATTTTTGGACGTCAAAATGGACCACACCAAAGAATTCTGCGGGTGCGGTAAACGACTGATTTCCCCGTACACACAGCGAATGAATTCTCTCTAAGCTGGATAACACTCTATCGAGAGACTCTGGAAGAACCACCTGTCCACGTCTCTCTCGGTGGGCTTTGACTCGCGGCGGACTTTGGCAGAGGCCATGATCCGGAGCGAAGAAGAGTGGCAGGCGGCTAAAATTCGATTGCGAACTGTACTTGTGGATAACTACTGTCTCTCGGCCTGAGCTCTAAGTCTCTGCAAACGCTCGACACGCACGACTCTCTTTCGCGCAACTAAGAGGTCCTTACATTTTGTTCATGAAGACGTTGAGAACGGTCCAACCTCGACTCTCGTGCACGTAACTCAGAGGTTTTCAGATTTGGTTGTGCAAGGCGTTGCGAACATTCGACACTCGACTCTCGTACGCGTACCTGAGAGTTTCTCTGTCTTTGTTCAGCAAGTCGTGAAATTTCAGGTGAAGATTCTCCCTTACGACGTACTTTTGCTGCCCGTGCGTGAGAACTATGTTTAGAAAGTTGAGACCTGGCTCTGTTAAGCATTTTCAAACGTTTAAAAAAATGTTAACAGCGTGTAATATTCTAGCTCTGAAAATAACTGTTGGTTACCCCTGAAAAGTACTATTGGTTAGCCCTGAAAAGAACTGTTCATTAGCTCTGAGAAGAACTGTTGCTTAGCTCTGAGAAGAACTTTTGCATAGGTGTATTTTTAAGAACGAAATCTAAAAAAAGTCGCACCAAAATTATTATACTTCGCGCACGACCGTAGTGGGCCGACCTGCGGGTTACTGCTTACCTTACTGATAGATCTAAACTCCCCTACCACAGTCGCACCCCCGCCTTGGTGACGCTCTCTTCGTAACGGGCCGTGCAGCAGAAATCATAATATTTTAATTTCGCCATAACTTCAAAACCAAACGTTCAATTTTAATCATTCAAAGACCAAATATTATTTACATAAACTGTACTTAGTGATGAAATATTTTTTATTGATAAGGATACATAGCAAGAATAAAAGAAATGCGTTTAAATGTATTCCAAAAAAAAATCAATTTGCCATCTATGAATTATAAGAATAACTAACTACTTACTTCCCAACATGATGAAATTTAAATTATGAATTTCTAAAAAGTGTCAACATGTAACGTGATTTGATTTTTATGTATTCTCATAGATGGCGCTGCTTCAAAATTGTCTTTTAACTTCTTTAAACTTATTTAACATCGCATTTTTTTTAATTTGTCTTCCTCAACTCTGCTCAAGATTTTGAACTTGAATTTGTCAAAACGAAATGTACCATACAACTTTTATGAAGAAAATGTGTTTTGCCATCTATGAATTATAAGAATAACTTACTATTTACCTTCCAGCGAGATGAAATTTAAATTGTGAATGTCTAAAAAGAGGTAATATGTAACTTGATTTGAATTTTATGTATCTTAATAGATGGCGCTGCTTCAAAATTGTCTTTTACATTCTTTAAACTATGTTTCTCTGCCCAAGTTACTTAAATGACGTAGTTTTTATTGTGTAAAGCTAGATAATAGCATGGCTTACTCAAAAACAACATTTAATTATGATTCGTTAGCTTACACGCTGTCACAGAATGCGTAAGAAAAATAAATATTCACTGCTCCTCCCCCGTAGGTGATAGCGTGATAATATGTAGCCCATTGCACGACCCGGCCTCTTAGTTATATTCATGTAAAATTTGAAGTAAATCCATGCAGTACTGTTTGAGTTCAGTTCGGACATACATACAGACAAACAGATAAACAGACAAACAGACAAAAATTCTAAAAACTATATTTTTGGCTTCGGTGTCGATTGTAGATCACGCCCCAAGTATTCTTTTAAAAAAATATTCAATGTACAGTTTTGACTTCTCTACGATTTTATTATATGTATAGATAAATACCTTATACAAAAATTTAAAACATGATACTAAAATAATACATAAAAATATATACGTACATTATTATCAAACTACAAAAGCCTTTAAATCTCGAATGCTAGGCTGAATGACGGGAAATATGGTTTTATATGCATTGTATACCTAGTATATATAAACTGTAGTTAGATAACGTAAAACTTACATCATTAAGATATTTTAGCATCATTACATAGTATAAAACAAAGTTGCGCTGTCCCTATGTATGCATAGATTTTTAAAAGTACGCAACGGATTTTGATGCGGTTTTTTTTAATAGATAGAGTGGTTTAAGAGGAAGGTTTATGTTTATAATATATATATGCATAATATATTCAATATCAGTACCCGTGCGATACTGGGGCGGGTCGCTAGTTTAATATATATTAGAACAATATTCTAATATTGCTTTCACAATTAAAGTTGGTACAAAAAAACCATAACTGATAATATAGCATTAATAAAACGGATTGCAACACATACGAACATTAATGCATGCAAGCTGAGCACCTTCCCAACATATTCCATGTTAGTTCACCTGTTTGGTTTGAAGTGTTTGGTAACTCCTCCATTCTCTGCTTTCCTGGTATAATTAAGCAGTAATGCCGCTGCATTATACCGCTTCACTTTCGATCACTTGAGCTCTTTAGACGTACGTTAATTAATTCTGCTAATAATTGAGCATTTGCGTCGGAATTCGTTGAATTTATTGAATACGGTGCCTTGCTTTAAATAGATGTATTACAATGGATATATGGACACTTTGAATATAAGAACAATCGTTTGATTAGTAGGTTATATTTTGTTTTTTCGAGACTTTGAATTTTTTTTTTTCTAGTTTCTCAAGAAGACAATAGCCCCTTTGGAAATTGATCCTTTTCCCAGATAAATGGAAAAATTAAGAAAAAAACTTATTTGTTATTTGATTATAAATAACAATAAGTACATACCTATACATCGTGCCACTGACATACGCACACGAACCTTAGACACACCGAACTCCCTTAATGACGCCTTGAAAAATCTTTCGGAGAGAGGTGGGCTGGTAATTATGCATAATTATTGCAGAAAAAAAGTCACGTCTAAATCTTTTCATGATTCACTCTAATACCTGGGGTAAGCCTTTGTCCAGCAGTGGAAGTTTTTCGACTAAAAAGATTATGAGGATGAAAACAAAATTAAATATACATTCAAATATTTCTTTCTTGCTGTTTCATTTTAAGAGTTAGCAGCTTACTAACTCTAAAACTTCTTACATAATAGTGGCCCAAGTAGCAGTTGAATACTGACTTCCGAAGACATAGGTTTTATTCCTAGTTTAGGAGACAGGGTGTCAACTTTTGTTCGACTTTAAACTTTTGAGCCCCAAGCGAACGCACACCTGTTGTCTTTCTATTATGTCTCTAATTATGGTATTATTATTATAATAATTTAACTGATATAGTGTATATTGAATGATTTCTATCAATAAAGTATTATTATTATTTCTAAAACACACAAAGACAATAGTATCAGGACTCTCCTGTTAAATTAAAAACTGTGTCGTCTGGTTGTTGACAGACGACACAGTTTTTAACTTCACTGGTCTGTTGTCCGGACCAAGACGACACGTCGACGGCGCGCTCTGTTCTCGCATGCCTCAAGGAGTTGCCACTATCAGCAAATGTACCCAACTGCAGGACCGATTGGGGCCCCAGTCAAGTTTCGTTTCTGAAAGGAAGGTCCGACCTCGGTATGAAGGCTAAGAAGAAAAGGGGTGGGTCGTTTAGTCAGTAAAAGTGTGACACTGTCTCATAAGATGATTTTTTACCCATAATAAAAAAAAAGTTAAAAAACTGTAACAGACTTTAGAAGTCTGTCACCCAGGCTTTCATGAATCTAGGTTATAAAAAAATGATAAAAATCCCAGTCAGCAGGAATTTAAAGAATTTGCTGGGCTTAATGTTGAGTGGGGGAGGTAAGCTTGTTTGTAAGCTGCCGCGAGTGCGCCCGCTGATAATTTCACTCAAAGTGCTTTAACGAAAGAAGTACCTACTAAATTGTTTAAATTGTTTCGGTGAACTTTTGATGAATCATTGTTGGCTTTTCTATTTTAGGATTTTTCTTAACGTTTTTGTATGTTGATTACCTTTTAGTTAGTTTAGGCGTTAAAAAAAGGAACCATCATCAAGGAAAAATCATGAAATGACGAACATCCCTTTTGCGGGGCGGAAAACAGTGTCAGACTCTTACTGACTAAACGCCTCACCCCATTGACCTTCCGTTCAAAAACCGGACCCCAGTAGGCTTTGGCCCTGCAGTTGGCCCTCTACGTTTGCTGACAACTCCTTGAGGCGCGTAGGAACAGTGCGCGTTATCGACGACTGGGCTTGGTCTGGACAACAACCGACTTCCAGATGGCGAGCTACCCATTGCTCGCCGTTCGCAAGCCGCGCCTACGGGCCACGAGGATACGGTGATGCTCTTCCCAAGCGGGGCATACTTTTACTGTATGCTCCACCGTGTCCTCCGGGCGGTCTACACAGTGCTGACATCCGTGCGGCTCTTCCGCACGAATCCTGTGCAAAAACCTAAATTAATAACCTACATTTTCCAAACTTTATCTCTTGTAGGTAAACGATAGGCAAATATAAAAAGGTCACCGTTGTGTCCTAGAATAAAATGACCCATTCCCAATAGTAGTATTGGGAATGGGTCATTTGGACTTATCTCTCTGCTGTAGAGCAGAGAGATAAGTCTTAGCAGTGGGAATATAGTAAGGTGGTTTAATATTGTTTATAAAGTTTCTTAGTTGTTAATTTTCAAAAGTAAACAGCAGACAGTGGTCAATTTTAGGTGACCTAATTTTTCACAGTTCTTAACACATATTTAACAACAAAACATAACGAGACACTACCTATTTTCAGCGTCCGGTCAATGCAACTAAAAGTCTCCCACTTTTATATTAAAACCACTATTTATTCTACAATCGTAGAACCAAGTAACTCAGCTCAGTACTGGCTATTTTATTACTTGTTATATTCCTTAGCGAGCAGTCGTACACAATGGAACGCAACAATAAGGTAGAACAAAATAGATAGACGGCTCTCTCGACAAAAGACTGCACAAAACACGATTTAGTGAATACTTTCATTTTGAAACGACATCGTGTTACAATGGGAAGTTGAAGCGTCATTTGTTATAATAACACAACCTACGTAACGTAAGTAATGGAAAAGTGTTTTCTGCTTGCTTGTGATTGCTGTGTTCTTGACACGTTTTGCTGAACTTAGTTCAAGCTATTGTCATTTTTCAACCCGTTTCTCAGTAATTGTATACATTTAAGGTATTTAAGAGGCCCGAGGCTTTTGCTTGGAGTTTCTTGCCGGTTCTTCTCCATAGGAAACGACCAATTTGGAACCGTGCACTTTTTTGTGGTAGGTGAAAATCATTCAATGAGGAATCGCACCCTTGGGCGGAGCGGGAAACAGTGTCAGAATCTTGATGACTAAACAACCTACCCCGTTCCTGTCCGAAAGGAGCTTTCCTTTTAGACACGAACCCTTGGCCCCAGTTGGCTTCGACCCTTGAACCGTGCTTCTGACGTTTTACAAGTGCCCATATAAGCCTACGTGAAATAAAAAGATTTTGACTTTGTACTGCTGAGCTGTATAGGCATTTTTTTTTTGCAAAATGGCATCTCACACCCTCGGGCGGAGTGAGAGATAGTGTGTCAAACTCAAACTTTTACCGACTATAAACCCACGTCGTTCCTTCTTAGCTCTACATACCTGGGCCGGACATACTTTTCAGTTATTTATTATCGGTTTACTAATTTGTTGTTTCATCAATGTGTTGTTTACCTGTGATCGTTGCGCTGAAGTAATTTTAAATATGTGTTATACTGCTGTATTGAGTAATTTGATTTGATAATTAAATAAAAATAAAACTTTAATTACATACATTGAGCTTACATTACCTGACTAATGAGACCTCTCCGTTCGACCTCCAAAATTGTTCCTCTTTTATAAACAAAATATATCCGTTTTTATCCTCTTATCAGCATACGTGTTCCCCTCAGCCAGTTCCTCCGACCTGTCACGGCTGCCATCAATCTTATCGCTGAATATTTCTTGATTCCAACCCTCGAATGGCTTCGAAAAAATATGCCACACGAATTTATATTCGCGTCGTTGATATGTATGTACGGGGTAGGGATGTGATTTGCCGGGAATCGATTATGTCAGAAGTTGTCTGTTTATACAGTTTACGTAAAAACTTATTTCCATTAACATTGCCAATCAGAATATCCGAGTGTTTTTAAATGTCTGCGACTGTTTGTTTTAGGTGGAGTGAGAGAAAGTGTCACACTTTTGGTGATTTAAACTCAATCCTATTCCTTCTTTGCCTTTGTTCTAGGGCACGTAATTCTCTTTTGTACATCCCATGGCCCCAGAAGACCTCGACCCTGCTGGGCCCCTACAGTTTGCTGACATCTCCTTGATTCGTACGTGAAACACTACGCGGCCGTAACGACTAGAAGACGCCCTGGACGGTAATCGGACGGCGAGCTATTCATTGCTCACCGTCCACAAGCTCACGCCAACGGTGGCTGGAAAGCGGTAGCAGGATCTTCACAGTAGGTGACAACCGCCAGCCATTCCTACTTACTCCGTACCCTGGCTTGTACCAAAGCCCGGTGCGAGAGATTGCTGATCGCTCCCAAGAGGACTCGGTGGTACTTTGTACATACGGAGCATGCAGACTTTAAGCTCGGAGTTGCTTCTCCACGACGACTAGGTTTGTAGTCACCTTAATTGAATTTCAAATTTACTTAAATATCCTTAATACTGCACAAACGTAGCCGGTGTGTTGATGCTGAAAGTCAGAAAACTGGCACTCCGCGTTACAGAAGGACACGGCGATAGTACACAGAAGGAACGAAGTAGGTTGTTTAGTTACTAAGAGTCTGAAACTGTTTTCCGCTCCGCCCAAGAACGGGATTCGTCATTGGATGATTTTTGCCCACCATAAAAAAAGCTGTGTATCAAGTATTAAGAAAGTTAAGTAGGTATTAAGAAACCAGAGAAAGTTACACTTTTTCCCGACTATTTAAAAATTTAGGACTGTTAATACTGATAAATCTTGACCACGAACATGTTCCAACCTCATCACTTAATCTCGAAGATATTTTTTCCCTGACTCCCATAAAGTTCCCTACGTGTAACATCCCTAGTGGTGATGTCATAGTGTGTTGGAGCGGCGCGCGGTTGACAAGCGCTTAATCAAGATGGCAGGATTCCCGCGTTTTTCCAACATTAACAATGTTGGCGGCAGTTCGAGACAAGCGATCGGTAATTACTTGCCGATTTAAATGTTGCTACAATATTTCGGAAACACACAATAGTGCACTTGCTTATATACGATGACAGGTAATTAGTAACGGATTCTTAAACACGTGTAATCGCGAAAAAAAACTGCTGGTCAGTACATTTATGTTCGCTTTACTGTTGACAAAATGTATTGAAATTTTTTCCGTGAATTCAAGTTTAATCCCATAGTAAAAGCTCTTTGTAATCATGGATCGGTAAAGTGTTTAAATATAAGGCATATATGTCATATTATAAGGTTAGAAACTATGTCGAAGACACGCTTGTCTGGCAATGACTTCTGCACATGGGCCCCCTGGTAACTTATTAATATTCTGAGTATTTGTCTGTTAACTGCTCCATCTTTTTCCTTTTTTTATATACGACATCTATTTTTTTTTTGACATATTCATACAATATTCCCTAGATTACCATTTTATAGATCCGTAATATAATGTAATTGTCTTACAGAGAATTGTGATTATTTTTCTTTTGTATAGCTTCTTTCAATAATGTGAATGTGAGAACATTGTAGACGCAACTCTTAGATTACTTCCTACCACTTTTACGGTACGATTCCAATATTGACTGGTCTGCACTGTCCTTACATAATCAATGTGATAATACTGTAATATGGAAATATTGTAAAAGAAACAATTATTTTAAAAGAGTAACCATGGAGTTTCTTGCCGGTTCTTCTCCATAGGAAACGACCAATCTCGAACCGTGCACTAGCTTCTGACGTTTTACAAGTGCCCATGTAGGCCTATGTGAAATAAAAAGATTTTGACTTTGACTTTGAAATATCGGTCACTACTTATATTACTAGTCGCCCTATATATGTTTCCCTATTATGAGTTTGAATACCACCATAATATACACTCACTCTTACTGATTCCTTGAAAATAACAAGAGCAGTTTTGTATTGGATATAGGGTTTTGTAATCTTTAGGATATTGGCTCTACAATAGTTTCGTTGGAAAAGATATAGACTAAATAGGTACATATTTAAAGCAATATCACCAAATGAGTTTATTGCACTATCTCTCTGTTTATTTCGTCTCTTAAAAGGCTATTCTTTTTTTTTTGAAACTTTAACTTATTTTATTTTAAGAAAGAAAGAAAGAAAGAAAGAAAGAAAAAAAACATTTATTTTGCCACGTACAGGACAAATAAAAAATAACCAAAGAAAAGAAAAGGAATCTTGAAAAAGTGAACAAATGGCATTGTTGTTTCGTGGACTAAGTAGCGGGAATTAGTTTAAATGTGACTTTCTTTTTATCTGAATCAGCTTCCAGTGTAAAAAAGAAGCTTGAAGTTCCAAGACAAGAGACTACTTAACTTTCATACCAAAACTGTCCAGACACCGTCATCATCATCATCATCATTTTAACCGAAAAACGTCCACTACAGGACATAGACCTCCCCCAAGCGCCACCACAAAAACCGGTCCTGTGCGTTATGCATCCATCGGATTCCAGCAAACCTGACCAGGTCATCGGTCCATCTTGTGGCAGGTCTTTCAACGCTGCATCTTCCGTCACGCACTCGCCACTCCAGAACCTTTCGGCCCTAGCGACCATCTGTTCTGCGTGCAATATGCCCTGCCCATAGCCACTTAAGTTGTACGTAACCAAACCACTTAAGTTTGCCCAAAACTGTACCAAAAAAATATTTTTCACCCGCAAAATACACGAAACACAAATCATATGAGAATGGAAATATAGAATGAAAAGGAGAGCCAATTCCCACGCCATCGTTATCATACGTGGAACGACCAAATAATGGTATCGGCGACGACTGATCCGAATTCCCGAGAACGAGCTCAGATAGCGGCAGAGATTAGCTGGGTGAAGGGAGCATACTAATGGATGGAGAGGAAAATTTGGAACGTCCGATCAGTCAGGATTATTTTGTTGTTTTTATTGACACGATATGAGTGCGAAGATTTGTTTTGAAAGCCTAGGTTGACTTGGTAGAAAAACTGAAGTCTTGTGAAGAAGTTGAAATATGAAATTGAGTTAAAATTCGGAGAGAAGTGGTATGCGAAACGGGAAAGTCCTATAGAACTCTATTGAAAAGAAAGGATTCTGGGCCAAGGGTTGCTGTGAAAGCGTAACACCAGAGCTCTGGGATTAAGGCAAGGAAAGAACGGGATGGATTGTTTAGTCAGCAAGAGTCTGACACTGTTTCTTGGTGGGATTCGTGATTGGATGATTTTACCAACCGTAAAAAAAAAATGACAAGACCAGGTTGTAGTGGTCTGCTCCGTTATTTAGTTAATAATTACAATAAATAACTTGATTTTTCAAATTGTAAAAACCCTCCAATATATTGATTTTTTCCTTGTCACATTAAAGTTCGAAAATTGTTAACGTTTCATTCACCTCTATCAACATAAATATCCAACGCTGTGTCTACGATTACCTATCTATATTAATAAATCGCTAATTACAACATTCAGTAATTTGCTTAATTTCCATCTCACGTTGTGTCAGGACCGGGTGTCTGCCCATAGTTGACTTCGGACTAGTGTATAATTATGTTCTAATGGTGCGGAAAACTGTATTAACGCAATGCAAGACTTAGAATTTTAGTTCTGAAGTGGCGAATCACTAATATTTTTTTTTTTCAAGATTTTTCTTATAAATGAGTATCATCCATAAACTAGCAGAATCTCTCTCAGCCTTTCTATTCCGAACAACACTCCCACTTACCCAACCCCCTATAATTACCAAACCTTTTACTCTGCAAAACAATTGACACAAAGCCCGTCCTTATTGAATAGCCAGAACCTAGCCTTAGATACAATCGGCCATCCAATCAGCCGCTAGATTGTAATCAAGCGACGGCAAACACACAATTACGGTGAGGAAGTCATTACGCACTTAGGGCTCCACGGCATTACACGGCCGGCTGCTAATGGACTCTGCATAAAAGAATCTGGCCTGAATATATACCTAGATGACCTAGTCTAGACTTTCCCT
Organism: Mythimna loreyi; assembly: GCA_029852875.1. Taxonomy (NCBI): domain Eukaryota; kingdom Metazoa; phylum Arthropoda; class Insecta; order Lepidoptera; family Noctuidae; genus Mythimna; species Mythimna loreyi. Next base: position 23,448,903 of record CM056785.1, read on the forward strand.
CTTTTATTCAATTAAGGGTACCTGGAGGTGCGAGAAAAATATATAGAGATAGAAATCTGTGGCTCATTTAGAAGCTTTAATGTTCGCATATTGTTTTCTCTGGTTTGTATCAATTGGCTTAATAACGTCGTAAGTTTAAAAAATATTTAGTTTTGTCACTTACTTTGAGTTTCATTAAAATGTGTATGTAACAAATATTACTCTAAGTTTTTTCCAGTATTTCGTAGCAAATGTATTGAGCAAACCTTGGCATCGAATCATCCTTGGATGAGGTTTTCGGTACTGCAAGAAAATTCCCAGTTCCATTTTACAGAGATTGCACCTGTTCTGATCACTCTACATATTTTCCAGTTGTGTAAATACTAAACAATACAAGTTTCTCATCATAATATTAACTAGGAATCAAGTTGCAAATAATTAATACCCTACTAAACTTTGCCCGAAAAATGTGTGTTTCTGTGTTCATACTTTTACATGCTCCTCCATAATTACTAATTTCAGAATGTTCACAAGTACATTTTAAGGGTATAATTACCCTTTATATAGATGACTTCGTAGCCATATATTAATATACAAAACTAGTAATCATTCCATACATTGCTCTTTTCCGTATTGACGAAAAAAAGCACCAAGTAACTTCTTCCACTCTGAGTTAATCGAAAAAGCCTGTCAGACGTATCTAACTAAAATAATATACCCTTTGCATTACGGGACCAGTGGTGACTCTTTAAATCAAATCAAAATATTTATTTGCAAGAAATACATGGTTTACAAGAAAAGATCTTATAATCTAAAAGTCACTGTATTCTGCCTGCAAGCAAGTGTGCAAATTATTTATTTTTATGTCATTAAACAAACCCACAGCCCAGTAATTAATTGCTAACGGGTTGAAGTTATTGAATTTATTACTTATTGGATTTTATAAAATAAATTCACAAAATTTTCAAGACGCCGTTGACAAACATGAAAAAAAAAAGGTTCGGAAGACGGAACTCGGCGATGGCTCACGATCAGGCACGAGCGTACCCGAAGTGTTTCGTGTTAATCTGGCGATATATTATTTAACATTATACAATCATCCTGAAAGTCATTTTTAAATCGACCGTCCACTTTTTCTAACACTCTCCAGTTCTTTTTCCGAGATCTAAGTCTTTAATCACCTCTAACCACTAAATACAAGCACCAGCTCTTGTTCACAAAGACTTGAGCGTTCGTTAGGAACCTTAAACAACAAACCGACGCCCCAACACCGCACCTACAGAACGCTGGGACTGCTAACTTGAACTGCCAACTTGTACATACTATTCTTGCTAACTTAACCACCGTTATTTAAGTTTAAATTGTGTAACTTAAGTATCAGGTTTTGTTTAATGTTTGAGTACCTGAGCTTTGACGGGTTGCGATTTGTTCATAACTTTTCAAAGTACAATAAATTAAACGTGTTTTGGTTTCTAATAGTAGTGAACTCAAACATTGGTCTTAAAATATAACTGGGGAGAATATTGTTACTGGTATTGCAAAGTGTAAAAAAGTAAATATAAAATAAGTTTAAAAAAAATGGAGAATATTTCTTCGTAGTAAGCTTATATCGCAAGAATATATATTATCTTAAATAAAAAAATAATAGTTTGTTAGACTCGCTACATTTCAAGAACAGCTGGACCGATTTAGCCAATTTTGATGTCGAAATAATTGTGATAGTCCAGGGAAAGTTTAAATGGTAAAAAAATATGGAAAAATCACAAAACAAGTCCAAATACAACGTCAACTCTATTTAAAATATCATTGTAAAACTAATTTTGCTAATTCTGGCAGTGACAGTAGGTGGGTTTCCTTTGGACAATCTGCAGCTCTCGTAGGCACCGTTCCTAACTGGATCTGCCAAATTGCCGATATTTAGTTATTTATTTAATCCTTATGTACAGTGGTGGTACATAGGTGAACTTAATACAACAAGGCATTCTCTACCAGTCGACCTTTGGGTTAAAAAAGACAACACTGTGGTAGGTGTGCACAATAAATAAGATATAACAGTTATTTCAAATAGAATGTACTATCATTAAAATCAGTTACGTATCATAAATACAACGATAAATATCAAATCAGTGTAATTAAGAGAACTTCAAATTTGACAATTATGACAAAGACTGAACTAAGTTTGAGAGGATTTAAAATAGAAGTTTCAATTTAACGCTATTTTTTTTAAGGTTTTAATAACTGTTTGAGACATGTAGAACCGTTACCCGCTAAAAATATCAAACGATAATGAAGTTCTAAAATTACAAACAAACAACAATATAGACATTTCCTCTAAATTCATTTCATATCTACCAGTGTTATGAATATTGTTATTACTTACTAAAACATTTCCTTCAAACTCAAACGAATCCGTTTAAAGTTTATTTCAATATCGTTCTGTTGTATTCATGTTTTGTGATACAACTTCGTTTGGGCTTCTTGTTGACTTATCTATTATTATTCATTGTTATTGAGAGCTAAAGTAATATTGATTTTCATTAGCAGTGTTAGTAACAAAACAATAAGGAGTTTAAATTATATTTCTATTTTGGTTTTACAAGTTCATTGACTTAGAAAAAAAGTCTTAAGTTGTCTTTAAAAAATCGCTTTAATTTTAAATACTTATTGTTATTTTTTATTTTTGGTGTGCAATAAAGAATATGTCTATCTATCTATCTAGACATAGTTTTTTTTTTTTATGGTAGGTGAAAATCATCCAATGACGAAACCCGCTCTTGGGCGGAGCGGGAGACCAGTGTCAGACTCTTACTGACTAAAAAACCTACCCCGTACCTTCCTTGCCTTATTTCTGGAGTCGAGGTTCCAATTTTCACATACCCTCTAGGCTCCAGGAGGCTTCGACCCTGAAGGGCCCCTGCAGATCTATCTAGACATAGTGCGTAATAAACATCTAATATGGGAAAGTTTTAACTGGGCAAAGGCCTCCCCCAATTTCTTCTAAATACTTTCCTCTCAGACCACTTTCGACCAACCCATACGGTTGGTGCCTAGGTCATCTCGCCACCTCTTCTCAACAATATCCTTACTGACCATTACCAATCTTTATTGAGGTTTCAATTAAATTTGACCATTCTTCAGGCTATGTCAGTGTTATAATCAAGCAATGCGTAATGCTAGTTCCTTCTTCTATAAAGATTAAAACATCTATTTCTAGTTTTTTTTTTCCTTCTTTTTTTTCGGAACTTTACTCGTAATTTGTCTATGACAGCCTCATTACAATTGTGATCAAATACAACTTGTGTCATACTGTAGATACTAAAATAAGGCTCTTATGGATCTAATGCGTACATTTTTAAGCGTTCTCTCTAGTTATCGAGCCGGAATACGTTAGTTTTAAACAAGGCAGTCTATAAAACCTGCACGTCATTACTGAACTCAACAACTTAAAAGGCAAAAAGCTGAAAAATGTGAGTGGAAACATGCAATACATTATGCTAGCATATTTATTGTATAATCTACGCCTTTTGGAGCGTAATTCCAGTCGGTGTATTACAAGCCGATGGTTTTTGTGCGGCTCATCCAACTTCCGATACAACAAGTCGTGGTTGTAGTTTGAGCGAGAGTTGGGAGACTATTTTTGTTTAAATGTTTTACTGTTTTTGACGAAAATTGCTTTTCTGGAGGTATTTTTTAACTGCTGCCTAAGATTGCGCTTGCATTTGAAATAAAAATAATCTCTATACTGTTTTAAAGGGGAAAATTAAACCTTAGGGCAACTGGCTGCTTCGTTTATCTTCAATTATTTGTCTCGCTTATAGTCAATTTACATGTCTCAAAGAGAACACACAGTCACATTACATCCATTTTAGCTTTGTTACCGCAATAGAAGCATTTAACACAGCGGTAATCACTTATCTATTAAACCCTACAGTCCAGGACCTTTAGAAGCGTATTGGTGACCGAAACTACACCCAGGCAGACAAGGCTTTCTGTTACACTATATTAGAAAAGCAAATGATTGAAACGGGTAGACCATTTCCTAGAAAAACACTAAAAATACTTTTTATTTCGGAACTGTGTTTCTTAGGACCAATTATCTACTATCACTCAGGCGAAGCCGCTGGCAGCAGGTAGTATGTTATTAACCTTTTTTTGTTTAGTTTCGTAAACGCTATCACTGCCGCCACACCCTATACCAGCTAAGGGAATATACGTTAAAAACGCGGATTAATGAGCTGCGGCGGCGCATCCACTCGCACGAGACGAATCTGGCGCGCTATTGAATGATTGTGATTGATGTGCACGTATCGCTCCCCGGCGAGTTGCTGAGCGCACGGCGGAGAAAATAGCAGCCATTTGTTTAGCTGCGGTACAGGGGAAAATGTAAACAGGTAATTTTTGAAGGATAGTTATTGGTTGTTGCCAGATTTTTTTTTGTCAGACATTATAAATTGTTTTAGTCATATAAACCTTCTACTTATATGTATTTCTTTTTTTTAGTAGCTGTAAACTAATGCTTGACTGCAATCTCAAATACAGATCCAGAGGTAAGCAGTGATGCTCTAGCCTTTGTAGACACCTAAATTATAATCGGATGGGAAGACCGTAGCAGGCAGTTTGTTCCTGTGCTCCGATGTGCGCGGACTGAAATAAAGCGAAAAACTTTGTCCGAACGAAAAGGTCTCAAAAACGTAAGGATGGATAATCGCCACGGGTATAAATGCCTAAGATTTAACCTTTTTGTGTTAACTGTGAAGACTCATATTAGTAATTCCGGAAATTATCTTCATAATAACCCCTTTGACCGAATTTAGATCACAGTGGCTAATCTTGTTAAAGATTAGCCACGTACATCACTACATAGTATAAAACAAAGTCGCTTTCTCTGTCCCTATGTCCCTTTGTATGCTTAAATCTTTGAAACTACGCAACGGATTTTGATGCGGTTTTTTTTAATAGATAGAGTGATTCAAGTGGAAGGTTTATAGCTATAATATATCACCTTTGCACCCGTGCGAAGCTGGGGCGGGTGGCGGGTCGCTAGTAGAAGATATTATAGTGCACTAGTGTGCGCGTAACTACGAACTTCAGAGCTTGTGCTCTGAAGTTAGTAGAGCCTATCTTTAGGCTCGCCAAGTTAGAACGGCAGTATTGTACATTGCGACTACCTTTTCCTCTAAGTAATATATAGACGCATATCAGTAATGGACGCAGACTGACCTATAACCTTTGCAACACAATTACTGAACCAAATCAATATCTAACGGTTCCTAGAATTTCAGGCCCCTGTGACAAGAATGAAAATAACAAGTTTCGTTTAAAAACTTTTAAACGGCACCTACTTTTAAAAGGACCTATTCTATATTATGGCTAGTCTTTGCCAGTGACTTTGCCCGTGTGATAGTAAGAAAATATTCTGTCTATAATTAGGATGCTGCTTCCCGTTTCGTCTTGCGTTCACATGAAACATGTGGACACTCTGACCCCCTAGCCATTTATGAGTAGGTATAACCGTCCAAATATTTTTCCCGTTAACTTAAAAGTTTGATTTTTTTTAGTTTCACGAGAACGTAGACTTATTTATGTACGTGTTCCCGAGATAAAGGGACTGAAGTTTGGGTCTGCGAATTTTAGCGCTTGAAAACTCGTACAAAAATAAAGGTATTAAAAAAAAAACTTTTTACAAAAAAAAACCGCCTTCAAAAAAAGCCAAACGATAAAAGTTCCTACACTAAAAAGTTGAAAATAAAAATTTGAATTGCTGTAAAGAAACTTAATTTATAGGTAAACTTATTCTAAATCCTTTCAAGTACAAAAAAAATTTTGCAAATCCATCCATAAACAACGGAGTTCTGAGGTAACAAACATAAAAAAAAAAATAAAAAAAAAATACAATCGAATTGAGAACCTCCTCCTTTTTTTTGAAGTCGGTTAAAAAATTAAATACCAATAACAGTTTTAAATAGCAATAACAACTGCGTTAAAATACGTAAGGGGATAGTAAGACTCTTACCCAAATAAGTAGTTTAAAACAATTTATATCCTCACTGTCTGTACAAGTAAACGGTGTCCATAAACCATTTTAAATTTCCTCATTACTTCCACATCAGCACGGAACGTACTTCGAACAATATCAGAATATATCTTGTTTCCGTATTGAGAATCTGTGAGAAATTGCACTCATTTTTCTCGCAAATTGTAACTGAAGTAAAGGAAATGGATGAGTTCCTAGCTCGATGGTAGTTTAAGACTTATGGGATGGAGTTAAAGCTTTATAATGTCGATATTAATTTTAAATTAAGGTCAAGTTGAAAGTGACGTTAAACGATCGTCATATTTACGGTACAAAGGCGAATACGTCAAACAAAAGCATAAAAGAGACAGCAAGGTTGAGAAATATTAGAATGTTGCTGTGGCAAAGCTCCTGCAACTCCTAGCATCTACTACCTACTAACTTAGCGAGCCTGAAGCTAGGCTCTGCGAACTTAAGCGCTTGTGATGAAATGAAATGTTAAAAAAAATGCCAAAAACGATATTTTTAAATACTATTATAATATTAGTATTAGTTTTCCAAAGGGAGATAGCGGTAAAGCGTGAACCAATAAAAAATACAATTTATTTCGGTTATGATGTGAGAACGTAACAAATACGTCAACAGCGTGACTTCTCATTTATAATTGGTTTGGTTAGAATAATTAACTACTTAAATGCTCATTGTATAATATTTTTAAATAAAATACAATAATTAAAAATTTAATATAAAACAATAACAAAAAAAAATTACAAATGTATTTTGCTTCCCAACTTGATTAAATTTTATGCTTCCTCACTCGATATTACTTTGTCACCTGAATACAGCGTAATGTGGTGTACGGGACCCTCAGGGGCCTTTTTGTGGGGATCCGTGCCGAGTGGCAAGAACCCGGTGTCGACGGCTGAATGGAAGCACGTCAATATAATTTAGAGGGACCTACTAGTGACGGATTGGTGTAAAAAGCAATAGCTACTGATCGCTTAGTTATATGAGTATGTTTCTTTACAATTATATCTTTTTACGATTATTTCGGTGCTCTAGATTAATGTGTAGATACTGTTTTATTCAAATTACTTTGTTATAAACTGTTATATGTTGTTGGCAGGTCGATATTTTATTTTTTAATTCATATAGACCAATAGTTTTCAGTCTCTTAAATTGTAAATTTATTTAGTACACGTTTGCGGTTAGTATTACCTAATAGATGTTAATATAATTACCGTGTGTCATTTTAAAATTTATCATTCCAAATATCTAATATATTCCTTCTAACTTATAATTACAATAATATTTTATTTTATCGAATTTGACTTCAAAATGTTTATCCTTAAGGTCAAAACGACGATAAAGAAAATTGCAACATCCAGCAATTCAGTTAAAATGGCGTCTAGTCGCAGTTTCATTGTCTGCATTACATCTTATCTCATTCTTTATCCTCAGTTACATTCTACGACGTGAATAGAAATATACAACAAGATACGAACACTGTTTTTCATTGCTTACTTAGGAATGTATAGTTTAGAATGTTTGACGAAATAAAAATATTGTGGTTGACACAATATTATATATTAAATTGTTGTTGTACATACTTCTTTATGTAAAGGACGTACGAAAACGAACACAGCGAAGACAAACATCAAACTTAACGACGGCATATTCGAACACTAACACATGTTTGACAAACAGAGTGTTCGATGTTCGTTAGTGGTACGCACATGCAAACCAAGTTGTTACGTATCATACAAAAAACATTTTTTTTACATTCATGGCTTAAGAAGTGTCCAGCACACAAAACACCCAAAGTATTAAATGTATGTTGAGCTACAGTCAAAAAATATTTTTTGGACGTGTTCTTGCTTATTAGTTCGCCAATTCCCCCTGTCCCCTTCAGACCAAACCCGAATCATCAACAACGCGTTGTTTTCCACGGCTGCCTCTTTCCGAAAATTTCAGTATCTGGATCTTAGTAATTTTAAGCTCAACTAAATTGTATTTATGGTGTACCTACAATTGATTTATCTATCTATCTGACTCATACTTTATTGTTTTTTTTGTTTAATATAAGCTAGTGCTTGCCGGCGATATCACTTGGTAGTAAACAGAGATGCAAACGTTGATGGTGAAGCGCACTAGTTTGATCAGAGCCTATCCACTCAAGCCTTAACAATCGTGCGACGATCGCAGTCATAAGTTACATAATAAGTCCCCAACCCGTTGGATTATCGAATCTTACCACAAGCTCTAACACTCCTCTAACATACTTATTGGGGCCGGTGTTAGGGCGGCCACACACGCCTGATTGGAAACGCGACCCGCTTTTGTTGCGCAAATAGACGTAATCTATTGATGTTAGGTTAGTTATTAAGTTTGTAGCCCGCCTAAGGGCTGAAATATGATGTTATTATATATTTTGATGCTGTTTTGGTGTGTGAGTACTGAGTATTTGAATTTTAAAATTGAGTTATACAGTAAGTTTTTGTGAAAGTGGGTATAGTCCATAATTAATTAATTAAGCCCTAAGAGAACACCGGTTTCCACATACCTATTGTTTTTTAATTGTGTCTGTAATACGGTAGTCGAAAGGTTAATACGAGTAAGCTTATTTTTTTAATAGGATTGCAGCAGGATTGTTTTAATCCTCAAAGAGATGTTCATTAAATTCGTTAAGGCCGATGCCTGCTATGATTATAAGATAGTCAACCAAACACACGTTATTTGGTGTTGCGGTTGTAACGTATGAATACGGTTTTTCTTTTTACGGTTTTTGCTGTTTCATACTTTTTCAGCGTCGTTTTTTGGGCAGAGTTACTACAGCCCTAGAACATGTGGTGTCAAAGAATCAGGCTAATTAGCCAATTCTGCCCTAATCAAGAAATAACTTAAATAAGAACTACATTACTTTTATAAAGAGGTAAAGTTAGTTTTCTTTTTGTTTGTAGGATTTCTGAAGGTACTGTTATTCCTGATTGACATAGGTAATTTTATGTACGTGGGTGAAGCTATGGGTATAAGCTATATGCTAGTTTGATAATTAAGATTAAAATGTCACACTTTCTTCTTCTCTTGTTCTACATACTAATGTCTACATTTCTTTTAATTTCTCTTGTCGTAGATCTGCTGTAAGAAATTTCTTTGGAAATAGGCAGTACCTTTGTACTATTGTTATCATTATGTAATGTCTTTTTTTTTCAGTTATGGTGTGTACATAAATTGTTAAAGAGAACACAGTTGAGAGTACAAATTGTAGGTCGCGAGTTCAAAGCTTTACTACGTGTAATTTATATCATCACCACCGCTCTCAAAACGGTAAAGGAAAACATCGTGAGGAAATCGCCATATCCTAGAACCAAAAATTCAAAGACATATGACATCCCCCAACCCGCACAGTGCCCGTGTAGTAGATTACGGCCCATTCCCTGTCCTAGTGAGGAGATCTGAATCTAAGCAGTGTACCATTAACAGGCCGAAGCAATGCCATGCTAAATTGTGAAATAAATAAAGTACAATAAAACCTGAAATTCAGTTCCAACACATTTCAGACTACAATATTTAAACACGTGTATAAAATTGTATGCAAATAACTTTAGAATTACTCTCGACCCGCGCCGCAGAAACTTGTGAAGTTTTACTTATGCATGTTGCGCTTATTATAAAATCTGTGTGGAAGACGAAAGACAGCATTCTAGTTTCTATTGTATCAAATTTCTTTCGGTGTTTCTTCTCTGGATAGTCAGCTAGGAAACACCGGACTCATCTAGCATCAAAAAAAAAAAAATGACGTGGAAGTGTTTTTTAAACCTACTTACATAATAAAGATCATTTATCATTTCAGTAACGTTTTAACTTTGCTTAAGGCTAGGCTAGGCTAGGCTTTGCTTAGTAGGCTTCACTATTAACGATTGCATTAGTGCTTACCATCAGGTTTTTTTTATAGTAGGTCAAAATTATCCAAAGACGAATTCCGCCCAGGCGGAGTGGGAAACAGTATCAGACTCTTACTGATTAAACAACCTATCCCGTTCCTTCCTGATCGTAATCCTAGAGCTCTGGTGTTACGCTTGCGCATCAAACCTTGGCCCCAGAAGGTTGGCAGGAGGCAGGAGGCAAAAAATTGGTCCAAAGTTATTTCCAATATTGGGCCCCAGCCTGTCTCAAACAAATTAACAGTGAAAGTTTTTATGTGTAGGTGTAATATCAATGATTTAGGCAATATTTGTTAGTATCGTGTATTTACAATTATTATTGATAAAAAAAACCTATAATACATATTATATCTATCGGCCAAAACTGATTTCAGGATGAACTAGTTTCACCTAAACCATATAGTTCTCCCTATACGTATGGAACCCTATTCAGGAACCCTATTCCTTCGTGGTTTATTTTTTGTAACCACCCTAATAGAAACCTTTCTATTAGGGTGGTTACAAAAAATAAACCACGAAGGTTAAGACGTGAGCTCCGTTTCACACCGCTTCCGCTTTAGCTTTCTAACCTAACCTGTCCGTGTCAAGGTGCTCTAAAATTCCAAGTTTGCTTTGCTCGCTCTTATACTAATATCGCAGGTTTAACCTCAGCGAAACTATTTCATCCAAAAATCGGGTTTGGCTAGTTCCAGAAATATACAAAATTTCATTCCTCAAAATCTTTTCCTTAAATAAGTTTTGAATTTTCTTATTTTTTTTACTTCCGCACTCTAAACCGGACATACTCTCCTCCCTGAATTTTCAAGTTGAATGTATCTCTTCTTAGAACAGCAGGTATTTTCGTTTTCTTGCAAGGAGATACTTCCATTTGTTGGAACAGCTGGTAAACCATAACCTTGATCTCACAGAGAGCGAATCTTGAACCTGAAACATAGATGATCAAAATCAGTTTATTTTGTAAAAATTCTGATTAGACCATTATTATACTACTACTAATAGAGCAGGTCTAAGGCATTAAGTCAGCCTTTGTACCTTGTATGACATAAAATTTTATTAAATAAATAAACTACTAGATTATTTAAATAGTCAGTAGTTAAATTTTTGGTATAATTAACGATTTCTTTTGAAGAAGAAATCATCATAATTGTTTTTTACTTTTAATTTAAATATTTAATACTTGTATGTTCATTGAATGCCAAAGGAACGCGTTTTCTTTCTTTATTTTTCCTTTTACGGTTGTTTATCTGGACAGCAACAGGTAGTGTTAGACTTTTACTGACTAAAAGCTGCTCTGTGCATTACGGGGTCTCGGTCTGGCAAGAATTTTTCATTATAAAATTCTCATTAGTAGTTCGATTTCTCTAGTGCCCCAATTAGACATATTTCTTGGAACTTATAATAAGTCATAAAAATATAGGTTTAATATTTCTGCCTTGCCCCTCGGGAAATAAATATCGTGATGATAGGTAATAACTACGCTTGGCAAGATACGCTTGTCAGACACATTACTATCTAAAAACCAATTTCGAACTATAACGCCTCAGTACCTTCAATACACAGATATTGATATTCACAAAACATTGCTCATAATAAAATATAAATCATTTAGATTATAGAATTTAATACTAGACAGTTCAAAATATCCATATTATTTCGTACCAAATCAGTGAGTAGTATGTGTTAAGTTCACTTGAATATCATATAAATTGGCTAGAATATGAAATATTGTCTCCAAATTCTCCAAGGAGTGCTATACTTATACATATTTAAAACAGTCTGAATCCAGAATGTTATGTGCCAATTTTGTGTCAGAATTCAGAATAGTTCAATTTCTTTCAAGGTAATATTCGCATCTCGTATGAATATTTATGGCTGGGTACAGCTTTGATGTAGCCACCTTGAAGGTACGTGAAGGTTGTGGGGAACCAAATGCATAACTTAATGGTCATACCTTAATCCGTAAAGGGTTTGGCAAAGTTACATATGTATTTGGAATCAACTTGTTATGAGTACATTATTAACATGTAGTAAATCCAGTTTTGAATCGCTGAAAGTTGTTTGACGTTATTAATTGAGAAACTAAAACTAATTTCGCCTATGTATTTACTTCTCTCTCTCCTCTGTTTATTCTTGCTACTGCACAAATATTGCATCATATTATACCATTATTATTACAAATCAGATAAGATATTCTGTACGTTTACATCTCATACAGTAACGTCTTTATGGCTAAATGGGAAAAGATGAAATTTAAAAAAAAAGTAAAGTGTGTTAAGTATAAAAGTTGAAATTCTGTAGGATAACTTTTGACCTGTAAGTGGCTTTATAGTTTTGGATGGATTAAAAGGGAAAAAAGCTAGAGAATATAACGATCGATTGGGTGACATGAAAAAAAAGAGAATTAGTTATGGTATGATAGGCGACAGGACAGAATAAAAGAATAAAAGATTTGACGCCGACACCAAATCACTCGGGCCTAGAGCTGGAAGATGTTGGTCAAGAGGGCGATTGTTTGGCAAAAGCATGCTATCATTTATAATGTCTTCTGATATTTACCGATACAGTTTCTAGGTCCAAGTCCAAACGGGAAATAGGTGAAGGGTTTAATTTTGTGCTTATTTTGCTCCGAAAACCGCTCAGGGTCGAACTTGTAGGGATCCGAGAAGAACTCAGGGTTATGGTGGAACGCCCACATGGGGATAACTGCTGCCTCTCCTTTGCGGATCTAAAAAAATAACATAGCTAAATGGAACAAAAAAAAAAAACAAAAATAACTTGGCTATAGTTTTTCAACCGCAACGTAGACTTTGAAAATTGATGAAAAAAAAAAGTAGTTTAATTAATTTCTTAACTAAAACATAATTTAAATTTCAAATTTTAGGGTTGAAAAACTTTAGAATATGACTTATTTATATTGCTAATACCCCATATTGTATCATGTTTTTCCAGCATAAATTATACCGATTAGCTGATTTTACATATTGTTATAAACATCATAAGGATTTGCACCTATTAAAATATAATTTCCCATTAATTAAAGGTCTTTCTGGTTCAAATTATGCATTAAAATATCAATAAAATTCTTAACTATTAAACTTACAATGTAGTCCTTATCTGCTTCAGCATTCGCTTTCCCCAAGTTGTAGTCTTTGGTGCACAGCCTGTCCAGTGCAGGAGCTGGTGGCCATAGTCTTAAAACCTCTGAAAAAAGAAACACGGTTGATACAAAACTCGTACTTACTATTTTAAAGACCTCAATCTCGATAGCTCTGCAAGCAAAACTAACGGTATTGAGGAAAAAATTATAGAAAAGATATTACATTTGATAACAACGATCAATATTCTTACTCTAAAGACAATGACCACGATAACAATAAGACTAAAATGTAAGGATTCCTCTACTAGACGGATGTTTCATCTAATCGTAATAATTCCGATATTAGGTTTTGGAATATGACAAAATTGTACTAAGGACGCTGAGAACTCTGAAGCAGTGATACAAGATAATTCTTATGCCGTGACAAAGATGTTGCTATTTGTATATGTCAGTTCATCTGGGTTTACTTCTCGTTATATAGCTAGCAACTGCTATCTACTAAAATAAAAAATATGTTATGTATAACATCAAAATTTTAAGCTCCTCACCTGAAATAACCATATCCAAATATGTCAGGTTCTGAATAGAGTTGAAATCGAATTTGCCACCGTGTTTAGCGTCATTATCCCTGATCTCCTGTGCCAGCCGCTCTTGAATGTCAGGGTGGACTGCCAACTCGTACATCAGGAACGACATCGCTGTTGAGACTGTTTCGAAGCCGGCAACGAAGAACAGTATAGCTTGGGCAGTTAAATCGGTGTCAGACCATTCTGAAAATCAAAGGCTAATGTTAAATACACATTTTAAGAAAGTTCCTTCTGCTGGAATTCTTTGAAGGCTTTTACCGTGGAGGGAAAAGACGTTATTCATTTTAATGCAATAGACACTAGTTAACATAATAATCTTCATTGAGACCTATACCCGGCAAACCAAGTTTACTTCTAGGAACTGGTCCACAACTATACTAAAATTTAAATTTATTTTTAACTATAAATATGTCTTGAATTTTATATTCTTTGATATTAACGGTACCTCTAACTGGCGTATCTTACTGAGATTAAGTATACCAGTAACCTATACCAAGCGGTAAAGCGAGGACTAGTTGAGTCGCAATTTTCATTACCCCTGTTATAAAGTAACATCATTTCACAGAATCTATATCATCATCAGCCTTTTTAATGTTCCCACTGTTTGGAATCAGGCATCCTCTCTAGGATAGGGTAACATATAGAAAGAAAGAAAAACTTTTTATTTTACATAACTATATACAAATCAGAATAGTGCGCACGTCCGCGCAAAATGGCCTACCATATCATACTGACCTCTATTGATTTTGGCTTTTCCAACTTCAGATTCTTCAACTGTTGCAAATCCAGTGTTGGTTTGCTCTTCCGATTTCTCTTCATGGGTGAGTTTACCTGTGTATGATATAAAGAATATTAGACAGTAAAATACTTTGACGTCGTATAAGTGTTTACAAACATCTTACAAGAAATTTGTATTAGTCTGTGTGTCTTCAATGGCCTACCTAATCCGCATTTTCAATCGTCTACCAATTAGAACTATTCTAATTTCACTGATGACATCAACTATGATATGACCTTGGTGGAGTTTTTGTTATTCGATAGCCTTTGTTATTATATTCGTTTTAGCAAAACTAAGTACTTATGTACCAACGTTTGTATTATCTCTCATTAAGCTTAGTTTTGCATCGAACTTCCTGTTTGGGTGAATTATAATACCACGAAGGTCAGTTATAGACTAAAAATAGATGTATTATAATGGTTAATGGTTTTTCGATCGGAGATTTATAACAGCTAATATTATTATCTACAGCATTATCATAAGGGCATGGGTCTGCTCAATATATCGCCTCTGTTAGATTTCCACAATTCTCCAAGGTCCACCTTGTGGAAGACTTTCCAACGTTGTGTGTTCCAGAAGATTTTACCCTCATTAACCACCTATTCTGCGAGCAATGTGCTCTGTCCATTGCCTCTTGATATAGCTAATTTACAGCCTATGTCAGCAACCTTGATTTTTATGCGGATAACGATTATGCATAGAAACTCCGAGCGCAGCCCTTTCTGTAACCTTTTAAATGAATTTAAGCCATGCTACGAGCTGATGTGATGTGGCCCTTAAAGAAGTAATTTTTTGATATTCTTTTGCACCTAAAATAAAAAGATTTTAATTAAATCATGTCATATATTTTACCTTTCTTAGCTTCCATGAGTAGATGTATCATATCAGGTCTATAGATATTTTTTTTCTGTCGTTCATCCATGGTATTTAGTACAATACTCTGGAAGAAGTCTGTCGTGGCTTCCGAAAACAATTTGACGTTGAATTTCTGAAAAAAACTTAAATTATAACATTTTTCCATAACATAATTTATTTACTATTCGAATGAATTTTGTGTAAATGATTTTTGACAGTTGATGAATTTAAAATTTTCTGTCTATCAGTATCTTATTTATTCAGAATTACAATTAATCTTTTTTTATATTTTTGTAAACACCAAAGCGAACGCCGGCGTTCGCGTGTGAATTATTTCTCTATTATTATTTTTTTGTTAAACATTCAGACGCAATATAAAAAGTAAAAAAAAAAAAAATGAAATAAAACAGGCTATGGGCAAAATAAAAAACTCACCTTCATAATAGCTGGAAAACAAGTATACCCAAAAAAGATCAGAATTCGTTTGAAGCCAGAAGTAGCAGTTTCATAACCAATGTTGTAAAACTGATTATTCCTGTCATCGTGGGAGTTGACCTTCAGGCCGAAAGCGCAGGAAGCGATGACGTCATTGGCGTAGCGTGTTGTCAGGTCCTTAGTGTCCACATCCACGTAGTCATCTGTGGAGTTAAAAGTGGTTTAGTATAAAGTAAATAGGTTTGTGCTCCGTGTCTAGTATCATTATTATCGCTATCATTTTAGCTGAAGAAAAAAAAGACGTTTACTACTGGACACAAACCTTTCCGAAGTGTCGCAATAATGAACGATCCTGTGCGCCATCAGTCTTCCTTGTAAACCTTAACCAAAAGGCCTTCAAACACTGCATCTTCTGATGCGTGGTGGCAGCGGCCACCATGCTTGTCTTGCTGGCAACGGCCAAAAACTTTCGGCCAAAATTAGCATAACATAGCTTAGTACCAGCCTTTAGTTTCTACTGCTGCAAATCAGACCTCCTCTCTAGAACAGAGGCCCAGTGCGAGTTGATGTTTACAACAATATTTGTCTACCGACCTCCAGATTCCTTAATCTGCTTCTTGAGAGAACCTATCATCTGGTCGCTGACCTCCATCATGAAGGTCACCATGGCTCGCATCTTGGAGCTAGTGAACGCCGGACTCAATGTGGAACGCATGTCTTTCCATTCTTGACCTGAACCAAAATATTATCATGTGAGATTGAAACAAAAATAAAATTGAACATTTTTTATCGTCTGTATTTGCTAAAGTGTAATTTTATTTTTAAACAAAGTTAGAAGAGGTACTTCACCTGAATTTGAGAGGCCATGTTTGAATCCGCGAAAATACAGGCAACGTTGCCTACTAAAATATGCAAACTAGTACTAGGTATTAGTAAAGAGTTCAGTTTGTATTTTTCGGCTTTTTAAAGAACGTTACAACGTTTTAGGACATATTTACTGTATGTACAGCTAAAGAGTGGAATTTTATGTTGGTGTCTGTGTTTCCTAATAGTTCAAATTTAGGGGTATTAAAGTCAAAAGTTAATAGGTCTTGGCAAGTCTGCTTCATTTGTTGACCAAATCATTACATACCATAAGGTGTGATAGGGGTCAAGTGCAAGTTTATCAATATTAAAAAAGAGCTCTCCAATTATGATAGCACCTAATATTGACTTTTTGACGTCTTATAACTCTTATCTGATAATTATAAATGGTGTTTTGGCTGCTTTTATACTTTCGGATTTTTTCATTTTATTCCTCTGATATCAGTGGTCTTGTTTTTGAATAAGTACTTAATTCTATGTTGTTGTTGTTGTATGTTCTATGTTGTGTTTATGGTGTACCTACAATAAAGTGTATATCTATCTTTCTATAATACCTCTTAATGAAAATAAGTTTCTGCCGAACAGAGGCTCCACAGAGTCGTCCACTAACATGCGATGGTCCAAGAAGTGTTCGAAGTCCTTGACTGCGATCTTCTTCACCAGCTCTAGGTCGCGGATTATCACCACCCCTTTCAAGAATTCGTACCGGCCTACGAACCTGCAAAAGTACGTTTTTAGTAAGCAAAGTTGGTAACAGTTAAATATTGATTGTGTCTCATGTGATCAATGTGCAAGGAGAATCCTGCCCTTACATAAGATGTAACAACCTTTAACAATCAGTTCTAAAATTCTCGAGCAAGTCTCAAAAGACCTGCTCAAAAATTTTAGGACTGAATAAAAACTACGCTTATTGTCATTTGACTGGTGATTTATTCCGAAGTATTTGTTATATTCCAATTCCTCCTAGTTATCTACTATATCTGGAAAAATATAAAGATGGATCGATGGATCCATCGATCCATCTGCTTGAAAGGACAAGTATGACCAAAATAGCTAAAGCAGTCCAAAAGCGCAAATTGAGTTGACGATATTATCAAATTACGGACACTACTGTTCTAAGTTTTGACTAACATATTAAAAAATGTTATTAACTTTACATTTGAGGAGAAATCTGTAATCGAAAATCGGGAAGTCAAATTATTGTCTCGCAATCAGTCTGAAGGCCTATATCATATTTGATGCCAAAAAGGTAACAACAAACCTTTCTTCCGGAAAACTATGATACATATCGTCCAGCGTTTCAGCGATATGTTTCTTCCGCATCAGCTCGTTCAGCAGGTTGCCCACCAGTGGGACTACCGGGAAGTGCTTCACGCCGTAGCGGCTGAACTTCGAGTACGCCTGGCGCATGTACAGCACCAACGCTGCTAGGATCACGCTGAGCCATATTAGCACTATCATTTTCTGGGTAGAAAGAAAAAAAAAATAAGAGACACAGTTTAGATAAAGTTGTAGATGCAGTCATGAGAATGGGCTAGAATATAATGAAATAGAACTGAATATAATATAATAGATTTTTCAATGGCATCTACCTCTCTTGGGCGAAGCGGGAGATAGTGTCAGACTTTTACCGACTAAAAACCCACCCCGTTCCTTTTTTCTCTTAGTTTCAGGGCCTTGATGTTATACTTTCTCATTTACTAATAGCCCCAGTACAGTTTGCCCCTGCTGGGCCCCTACAGTTTGCTGACAACTCCTTGAGGCGCGAGAACAGTACACACCGTTGACAAAATGGACTCGAATGGAAATGGTTTGGTATAGAAAAGAATAAAATTATCAAAATAATAACAACGTTTACAAAACATAAATGTATAGCTCAAAAACCATATCATAATCTCGTGAGCATCATAATTATGTATTTGCCAACTGAATAGTTGCCTCTTCTGTGTTCTAGAAAATATTTTATGAAAACACTAGAAAATGTAACAACAACAGAATGATTATAAAGAGCAGGATGACTAAGCATTATTGTTTGTTTTAATTAATACTCGACTCAATATTTATAGCACTCAAGGACATCATAGTAGATATCTCAATTACATACACAATACGCAGATTCATCAAACAAATTGAAAAGCCAACCATTTGACAAACTCGGTATCCGTACCAAAATGATTCAAGAAGCAAATAAATTTGAAATGCGACAAAAGTTAAAATTGAATCAAAAAGTTTGATAAAGTTGATCTCCTGGCGCTCGGATTAGGAAGTTACCTTTGGTGTATGAATTGTAGTAGTTCCGAAGAATTATCGACAAAATACACATATTTATCAATGAACAGAGCTCATCAAATAACTGATTGATCTTGTAGTGAACCAAAAAACACTATAACTTATATATATTTATAAATAAACACAATAACAGAACTCACGGCCAAAACACAAGTGAATTTGATAAACGCCTCCTACGGAATACAAAGTATAGATATAAAAACTATTATCTGGTTAAACGTAGGTAGATATCGGTAGGTACCAACAGGTTTTTTATTATACTGTGTTGTTATAACGATAGATAAATATGTATGACATAACATATAATCGTTGTGTTGTTAATACATATATCTATGTGTGCCCGTGCACACCTCTGTAGCTGTGTGATGAATATATATTTTTATCTGCAAAAAAACAATGTTTGGGAGCAATAGTGGCTGGATGTTAAAGGCCCTTACGTGATTCAAGCTATGGTGAGTTGCAGTAGTGTTGTCGCACAAGATTTAATTGCACATCGATGTAGTACACATAACACGATCATTTCTGCTTCATCACTAAAAAAACATGCCTAAATCTTGCGGCGATGCCAAACCCCCATTCCTTTAAAATTTTCGTTTCCAGTACAACCAAAAAATAACTTAGCGGTGGTCAGGCGATGTGTCTTCGGCAAGACAAGATTTATTCGTGTGTGTGTTACTAAATTGTTTACTGTTCACATTTGTATGTAGTAGTGTGCTGTAAACGTCCAAAGGTGTTAATCTCAATATTCATCTTTCAATGTGTATAAGTACAAAGTACAAGAAAAACTACATACCTATTAAATACTAGCTTTTGTCCGCGGCTTCGCCCGCGTACATAAAATATAGCCTATGTCATTCAAGAGTAAAGCAGCTTTCTATTGTTGCTAAAATTTTTCCAATCGGACCAGTAGTTCCAGAGATTACCTCCTACAAACAAAAAAATAAAAAACAAAAAAACAAACTTTACCTCTTTATTATATTAGTGTAGAAGTGTAGATTTGCTTCTGACTGATTTCTAAAGTATTTTTTTATGATGGACAAAAACAGTTCAATTCACGAATAGAGGTACGAAGTAATTTTTTGTAAATGGCTTTTTTTGTCCCTTACTCGTACCTACATTTTTACAGGTTCCGGATTATTTTGTTTTGTATGGTGTGATAAAATTTTGTTTCATGCCAAATTTTAGGATTCTAGGTTAATGGAAACTACCCAAAATTCATAGAATTTTCATTACCTTAAAAAGAGTCTCAAAATATAAGTTAATTGCTATTAAATGACTGAATTATTTTTTACTTGCTTTTAGGTTAAATCAGTTTCAGCCATATTAATTCAATGGTTTCATTATAACTTGCCACGAAGGTTAGTCATTTTGAAGATTGATACATGTATGTTTATATGAACATGAAATAAATATACTTTTGTGTTTTTATTTTCTACATTTTCTTTTTTATGCACCTACCATATTGGTTCTTTAGCACCCTAGATTGATTGGTAGAGAATGCCTAAGGAATTAAGTTCTGCATGAAGAATAAATAAATAAACATTGGTTTTGACATCCTAAGGGAAGCCTGCAAAATCCTTAGTAGCGACACAACGAATCTAAAACGCCTGCCATTAAATTAAGGCAATAATTTTACAACAAGCGACTGGAAAATAGGTAGGCCGAAATAATAATTATATATTTCAAAACTAACTTTAAGTAGTTTGTATTTGAATTATGTATACTTAAATATTGTTAAATTCATAGTTTTATCTACATTAAAATCTCAGTCTAGACAGATACTACGAGTATCATCAATTTATAATTCTTAAATATATAATAATAGCCTAGTTTAGCGTTAATTGGGAATACCTTCTGTTTCAATTATGCTTTCTGAGATATAACGATGTATTTCATCATTTCATCTAGCACTTGATATAACATTTTTCAAATATGAGTAAATTATGCGTCTCTAGTTTCTTTACCATATTTTTATCGAGCCCAAATGTTTATCAAAAAATTTTACCGAAGGGTTTTTTTTTAATTTTACGTTACTGGGTTTTTGAGGTCAACTAGACCTACATTAAAAAAAAAAACGACCCCGATTTGTAACAAAGTTTTGTCACATTTTTTTATATACTATTTAAGAAGTAGAACAAAATTTATTATACATACAACAAAATAATATCTGACACAATAAAAAAAAAACTTAAATGTATGGGTAGAGTAGCACTTTTATTACTTACAGTGATATCTACCAAACAACCTTAGGTACCAGTGGTTACCAAAACAAGTGCTTCAATACGTCACTTTACATTACTTAAATCATCATCATTTTCCTGCCTTTTTCGTGTTTGCAACACGTTTTTTTTTTCCATTTTATCCTGTCAAACATCATACTGTTTTTTTTTTATTGTGGGAAAAATCATCTCATGACAAATCCCTCCACTGGGTGGAGCAGGAAACAGTGTCAGACTCTTACTACGACTACGACTACGACTACGACTCACCCCATTCCTTCTTAGCCTTTATAGCAGGATCGGACCTCACTTTCAGAAACCGGACCGGGGCTCCAGTAGGCTTTGGCCCCACAGTTGGGTCTCTCCATTTGCTGACAACTCCTTGAGGCGCGCGGGAACAGAGCGTGAAGTCGATGACTGGCTTGGTCCGGACTGTTACCAGACAACCACCGTCGTACTGTCACAAACTCACTTTCATATCGCTCTTTATATAATCTTCTTTGGCCTCCCTCTCCCTCTACCCTCAATAACTCTATTTACTGCATTTCATCCCTCCAGCTTATTAACTTCTAAATCAAACAATTGGAAATGTGAAAAAACTCCAATTAGTTTCACTTTTATCTCAATTTTTTTTTTTTTCGCAACTCAAAGTGTCTACCCTGCTTCCGTAAGCCGATCCCTTCATTACAGACTCCTGTCTCCGCGTTCATTACACGTTGAACGTCATCCATTGCGCGATCGGCTCTGGATTAAAAGATAGGAAAAGGTGAAAAATTACGGAACGCACCGGCGGAGATTACAAGCTGGATTACCTCCGCGTCATTTATCAACTTCATCTCGGTGCTGTGAGTTAGGTTAAGCTATGGTACGGGGAAATGGAGAAGCGATTGTAAAAAAAAAAACGATTTTTTGATGCTAAAGTTTTTTGGCATATAACAGTGTATCGAGACACCCATCAACCATTAAGTGAGATAGTGGTCAAGATTGAGCCTAACAAAAATATAAAAAAAAACTAGGGATAAATTACATCCCTAGTTTTTAGTTAGTTACAATGGACTTTTAAAGGAATGCAGAATGGAGTATTTATTAACTATGTGTTTAAATACAGTAAATTATTGCTAGTTTTAAAAGTACAGGAGTTTTAGGTCATTTAAATAAAAATGAAATGTGGAATATAATTAAAGTCTCTATTATAGTCTCTATCACTCTATCCCTGAGTTTGTTTCAGTGTTTCTTCTCAGGGTAGTCAGCTAGGAAACAACGGACTCATCTAGCATAAAAAAAAAGAAAATGACGTGTAAAAGTGTTTTTTAAACCTACTTGTAAAATAAAGATCATTTATCATTTTTGGTTTCCTGGAATTAAACTCAACTGTGAGTTGGTCTCGCCTATGTACAATTATACATGAACTCAGTCATCAACATTATATTGTCATTTTGTAATGTAATTATTTAAAGATCAATTTTCATAAAGCATCATTATTTTCGTTCATACACGACATAAATAGAAATATATATTTCTGAAACTGTCCTTTTTTTTATATACTACCGCTTATAACTTGTGCTCCGCCCAAGGCCGCCCAGTGACAGTGACGCTGGGCGGGCAAACATCCCGATAACTAATACTTGCCCTGGAATATTTGACATCAAGAAAAACTATCCTAATTCAATTCCTCGCCCATTTATTTTGTACCTACTTTCCTTACTTATTATTTATACGTTATGTTAGTAAGGAAAACAATTCGGGAAAACGTAACTTTTCTAAGATAAACTATTTCAATCTGTATAATTATTTCTATGCTATGACTGGCCTGTTGATCTAGTAGTCAGTGACGTGATGGCTACGCTGGAGGTTGTAGATTCGATTCTCACCTAAGACATTTTTTTTGTGATGAGCACGATCATTGTTAACCTGTACAGTACTCATACTACAAGTTCTGTTTAATTTGGGATTGATGGCATTGTGTGTATGTTTATAGTAAGTTGTGCAGTATTATATTAATACTATTAAAGTGTGAAATATATTATTATATAGTTATTATAATATTTTTTTTTTATTTTTTTGAAAAAAAAGAATGTACATACATAATTATGGCACTATTGATCATTTTAAATATATAATACATATTTATTATTAGGCTCGGGGATGCAACGGGTGATTTCTGGTCTAGGTCGTTCTGGGTGCAAAGCAAAGGTTGGCCATTGCTAATAAGCGAGGCAATGCAACAAGTGTTATAGGCACCGGGAATGATACTATTACGAAGCGGTTTATTTTGACGTTTGATGTTTTTTTTTTATATGATTGAATTTAATTTAATCTAATTTTGATTTTTAATTTGCAAAAAAAAATCTAAAAACAAACATTTCTAAATCTTGTTTTTATACATATTTATTAATCTGGCAAGTATATCATATTTTTCGAGGTAAAGCATTATCGAAATGTCAGCCAATATACTTATGTCCAAAAGTGGGCATAAGCCACACTAAGACTAGCGTCAAACGGTGCTGTGTTATTTATAAACGTAAAACAAATACCTCAGAACAATAAACAAAGGACATTCACTAATATTGCAGTCGACTGTTCAAATATGTTACATGGGACCACCTCCTTGCAGTTTGAGAAAATTGCAAGACTGTTTCTTTTACAAAATTTAATCTAATTAACAAACAGAACGCCGCAACACGAAGAGTATCGACATCTTTTGACGATGACAAAAGACCTCTAAGCTCATAATTCTAAAATTTACTCTACCAGCTGCCGAGCTCATGACTACAAGCCGACATACGCTAGTAAATATGAAATCATAAGTGGCTATTTATGGTTTCATATTTATTTAGTATGACTATATTTTAGTAACTTAAATTATCATTCAGTCTTCATTATGCTTTAAGCAATACGCTGCAAAGTATAAAAATAACAAGGTCCTCAGATTATGACGAGTGCTCACTCGTTACTGTCACTCTTAATTGCTATGTATAGATATCGCTATCGTAACGTTTGCAGAAAAAAAAGGTCTTTGTATATTTTTTTTGTGTGTTGGCAATTATTGCTCTACGTTTTCTCGTGTATTTTATATTCTTTGGTCTAGTGAATGTTAACGCGGCTGCTGGTTTTGTGGTATCGGATTCCTGTGTCACTCATACCTAACAATATTGTTATAAGAAAATTTTGTAAACTTAATTTTATTAAAGAGTAACAATGGAATTTCTGTCCTGTTCTTCTTCATAGGAAACGACTAGTTGTAGTCGTGCACTAGCCTCTAATGTTCGTCATGTGCCTTATGTAGACCTATGTGAAATAAAATAATTTTGAATTTGAATATATTTTGAGAAGCCTGAATCCCGAGAAGATAAAGTGAGAATCAAAGACATCAGAAACATAAAGGACATGACAAAAACTTTAATATCCCAAAAATAATAAGGGGCTAGGCAATGGGCATATTAGAAGATCAGGAAAATTATGCTCATAATATCATGGATAAGAACCCTATATATAAAAAAGCTGAAAAGGCTAGCCGTTCAAACGATGATATGTTGATATAGTTGCCACAGTTGGAATTACTTGTCGCAAAGGCACATTACACAAATTTCACAGAACGCGATACTAACCGACGATTATTCATGTAAGCACTGTGCTAGAACACCCAAAACAAAAGGAAACTATTGCGACATAACTATATATAAAAATAAAGATAAATAAATATAATTCAATGATTTTTAGAGGCTTAAAGTAGACTGGACCAAGAACTATTATGTTCTGAGAAACCAATATAAATGCCAAATTGCAGATGCCTATAAAATATTTAAAATATAACCAGTACCATACTGTGGATGTAATAATGAACCACTACCACCCCTCTAGGGACTACAAGCATGATGTTATATTACAATAATAAATGATCTGCACCTTGATTAATGATCAGCTAATGTTAAAGGAAGCGATAAACAAGCTCAATTTAGTGCTAATAATGTTTCCCTCAGTTTACACGATGTGGGCCATTTGTTATCCGAAAGAAATACTTTGTGAATGTGCTGGAAATTGTTAACGACTGCTATAATATGCTATAGTGTTACAAGTCATAACACTGGAGAATCTTGGAAAATTTTAAGTATTTTTTTTTATTTGTTATAAACTAATGCTTGACTGCGATTCCACCTACTAGTAAGCAGTGATGCAATCGTTGATGGTGAGATGCATTAGTTTATTAAAAGTCTATTCGCTCTAGCTTTGAAGACACCTAAACAAACTCCAAAAATTGCTGATTGATTAGTCAACCTTAAACATTGACTTACATCCTTGCGATAGACTAGCAAGTTTCTAGAAATTATTTTTAAAATAATGAAAAGTTAATACAAAAGTCAGCTGCAGCGCTTCATTAGCATTATGTCGTCTAACAAAACTTTTAAAACTCTCACAGTGCGTGAACGTCAAAACTGCACTAATGTCATCAATATAAAAGTGTATGGCCTGCACGTCACCTAAGTTTAAGTGACAATACGGCATACCTATCTAGTGCGTAGCAGGTACATAATATATATCGATCATAATTGTAAAAAAGAATTTTAGGTACTCTTCCATACTGCTGATTACTAGTCAAAAAGTACGCCCTAAATGCGAAGCGCCGTTGAGTTGCTCAGTAAAGACGAGCAGGCGTTAATGATCATTCTAAGCCAAGCTGAAACATTTCCTAATATTCCTGAAATGTTTTGAAAAATCCACAAATATTAGAATCGTTCAGATTGCTTGTTCCAAGGCTGCGATCAGGAGCAAGAGAGTCCCGGTAACTCGAACTAATCTGTTAAAGTTTGCACCTGTGACTCGAGAGGTAGAAATATTTACTTAATAGCATCTCTTGGCGGTTAGATATTTTTTCTTACACATTGGCGGAATTCGTGAGGGTACGGTGATAGGTGTGTTGTCCTCTATGTAACTTGTGCCGGTTTATGTGTATTTATATGTTGTCTACAATAATGGCTATAAGTTTGCTGTGGGTAACATCTCTGAGTGTGACTATTTTTTGATTACATTCGCTTCCTTGAGTATGCCTGTCAAAACAAATTATATGTGTTAATAATAAATCAAAGTACGGGTTGTACCTTTATATAATTCAATTCATGTCTGTTATTTATGTCACTTTTGTGGCTACTATTCAAATGTGTCTATCAGTATATCAAACTTAGTGTAAGTTTAATATAGACACACTCATTTACCAATAATTGATCTTAAAAAATCTAATTATTCGTTTGTCTATCTTTATACCTGAGCATAGTGTAAAAGCTAGTTGATGTATTCAATGCATCAGGGTCAGCGCATACCAAGAGCAAAATTGAACACACGCCCAAATTTGATGGTCGACCATGCTCGAGCGTGCTCGAGCAGCTGCGTGCCGTCAATTTTGCGATCTGAAAATAATCATCTGCTCTGTTTGATACTGTCATTCTCTCGAATATTTCACAAAAGTTATTCCAAGGATTTTTTTTAGTTCACGTAAAATACGTATTCGACATACCTTCTTGCACAAGCCATAACAGTCAGCCCTCAAAAAATCTGTATATTATGAAATTTACTCCTGCAACACTATTATATTGCTGTCTGTACGTGAATGTTATATAAAAAAAAACAAGTAAAACTAACGACCTCCTCGATATCTCCTCAATAACGATACGAGTTCGATCTCGACTCTCGTCGCACTGTAATCAATATTATATTAAAAACATATACAAGGTTTTTAAGAGTTACATTAAAATTTATACATAGTATCAAAAGTTTTAGGATCTCATAAAATGAGTTTAACTAAATCACTTTATTTTAGAACAGCTAATTAATAATTAACATCATCATCCATCATCATCTCAGCGCCAGTCCCGGTTGCTACCTTGGCTTTCACCTCGGTGCCCGGGGTCCGCTTTCCAACTCAAACGCCTCCACTTCGCTCGGTCTTTCGCGTCCTTTGCCGTAAGCCAATTGCCACGCATATCGTCCCTTACGACGTCGATCCAACGCCTCTTAGGCCTCCCTCGTTTTCCGGGTCCCGGCGGAGGTGGCATGGCGAGGCATCTGTTACCCACGTAGTCTGCCGGTTTTCGTAAAACGTGGCCATACCAGCGTAAGCGACCCTCCTGCAGTTTATCCGCTATGTCACAGACCTGAAGGCTGCCCCGGATGCGGGAGTTTTTAATGCGGTCTTTCCGCGAAACTCCAGACATCATTATATTCATTTCCGTGACACGCAGGCTCTGCTTATGCCGCTCAAGTACAGGCCACGCTTCACTGCCATATAAAAGGACAGGCCTAATGATGGTCTTATAGACCTGTCCTTTGAGCCTAATCGGCATTTTGGGGTCACAGATAAATCTGCTGGGAAAAAGAGAGAAAAAAAATATCATACAAATTAAAATTACAAGATAACTACAATACAGCAAAATAGAATTTGATAGAAGGATTGGAACAAAATGTGTTCTTAAAACAATTTCAAAGTAATCAAAAAAATACATCGTCAAAGAAGATTTTGTATTTGAATTTACTGACTATTTGAAAATTACTACATGAATATGAAAGAAGAGATAAATAAATCTGTCTTATTTATTATACGTCCTTCCTTTTCAAAGATGATTTTTGGTTATTTTTTCGAAACACTTTCTTCACCTGTTTAAAGTAACAAATTTTCTAAATAAATTCACCGAATGCCTAATAAGCACCATATATGCCTATCAATACATGTTTTTTGATCTCTTGTTTGTAAATTCAGCGCCTGCCGACGATATAAGCGGTTTATATGCAAATTAGTTCTTCCTGGGACCTTATTATCTATGAAAAGACTAATATTTTCAATGTAGGCTCAACTTTATACCGCTTTTGTAAATTTTTGCTTCATTTTGGGCTTATAATGTTGTTGGATCTTTTTTTTTCTCCTTCTCTTCCTCAAAGTAGAGAGTCGTGACCTCTCTCCCAGCTTCATCAGTTTTACTTAAACTTGCGGTTGGGCCACGATTTTGGCTGCGCCCACCAGATCTTTGCCCATCCATTTTGGCAGTCACATTGAGGTATTGAGGTTACCACCGTTTTTCCTTGTAATGTGACCGAAGTATTACAGAATCAAGCGAAGAATTTCTTTTGTTGGTGGAGATAGTCATCCAATGACATCTGCCGCCCTTGTGTGGAGAGAGATAGGGAACCCTAAAAATAGAAATAATTACACTGCGTTACAAATGAAAAAAAAATTGAGTACCCGCTTTGAAATGTCATGTTTTCTTATGAATACTTATAGTCTATTAAAAATACATACAAAATTTCCATTCATCACGTCTCATTTTTCTTCCATAAGAATGTGCCAAATTTTACTAAAAATTTAAATGCTAAAACATATTTTAAAGAAAATTAATTAAATCACAAAAAATCGCAAAACTTTAACTTTTTCTTTTGTGCTTTGAATGATCTTCTCGTTTTAAACGCCAGCAGTAATCGCCTAGCATAGTTGTGTCCCAACGCCCTTGAAATCGTTCTTCAAGCTTCTTTACATCCTGGTGGAACCTCTCACCTTGCTCATCACTGACTGCACCAAGATTAGATGGGAAAAAAAGAAAAGTGAGAATGAAGGAAGTGAATTTTTAACGACATTCTGCAACCCAACTTTTTATATGCTTCTAAAATCGTCAACTAGCTTTTTCGCATTTTCGGCCTTGTGGTTCCCTAAAAACCGTTTAATAACTGCTTTCAGCGATAACCAGGCATCAAGTTCCTTTTCAGTAAGCTTTTTCTCAAAATTTGGGTCTTTCATCAATGTGGTAATAGAAAAAATAATTTGGCATGTACCTCGAAAACTAGACGTGATAGACACCACATATGTTTGGAACATTTAATCTGTGACTCATCAGCTATTCATTCCAGCTAACACTTACGTGGGTCCCAAAATCGTGTAACACAGTGTTATCAGTATAAAGTTCACAAATATTGTACAAATATGTTGTACAAATATATTAATGAACAACGCTGCTGCATAGATTTATATTCACATAACTCGACAAAATATATGGAGCAGTGGGATTTTTTTTCATGATTTTTGGGTTGCTCTTATAGTAAATTTGTTCATATTGGTGTGTATAACGATCTTTTTTTAGGAAAGCCCATCTGTCGTATCAATTTTGTATAAACTTTGTTCGAAAATGTGGAATCCATATTATAGTAAGTATTCAGATATGATTGAAAGAGTTCAGAAGAAATTTTTGAAAGCCGTGCATTTCCGTTGCTTTCGTAGCTATGCATCTTATGGTAACATGTTGAGTCATTTTAAACTTTTATCGCTGAAATCGAGACGCATTATTCTTGAGACTAAATTTTTGTTTGATTTGTGTCATAACGCATATGATTGTATGGATTTATGTAATAAGATCTGTTACGTAGTACCACGAACAACGGTAAGTCGTGCAGTGCGCGCCCGGCCTCTGTTTGCTGTTGCTTCCTGTCATACAAATGCGGGAGCCCGCGCGCCCCTTCGTCGTATTACGAATCAGTACAATGAATTATTTGAAAACATTGATTTCTTTGGTGTATCTGTTCGACATTTTAAAAAAATAATCCATGATAAAATGTCAAATACATGATTGCTATTATTATAGTTGTTAATTCTAATGTGTTATTTTAATAATGAATCAATGATTGAATTTATATTTATTGTTATTGAACGATTATTTGTTGAATATTTTATGTGTGTAATATTTTATTAATTTACTTTATGCTGAGATATGTATTTATACATTAATTTAATTGTTTATAGTTTATTTGTTTGGCTTAAATTTGATTTTAATATGATTTTAATTTGATTTTGATGTATTTTTGGTTCCATTTTGATTTCATGTTGATTTAATTTTTTATTTTAAGTTTTCACGTAATTTTAAGTTTTAGAGACAGTCGCACGCACGTAAATTTTTATTTTATTTACTTTTTTATATTATGTGGAAAATGTTGTTGGTTATACATTTATTTCATTTATTGTACCGCATACTTTCTTATATTTTTTTAATGTGTCACCGTTTGTTTTCCCGAATAAATAAATAAAACAAAGTGCCTACTGATTCTGTGTGAAAAGAGGCGCTAGATTTAGTTACGACTATTTATCTTTTAGTCTTTTTCTCCAATCGAAACGCCTCATTGTAAATAAGTATCATCTATACATAGAATAAAATCGTAGAGAAGTCAAAACTGTACATTAAATATTTTTTTAAAAGAATACTTGGGGCGTGATCTACAATCGATACCGAAGCCAAAAATATAGTTTTTAGAATTTTTGTCTGTTTGTCTGTTTATCTGTTTGTCTGTATGTATGTCCGAACTGAACTCAAACAGTACTGCATGGATTTACTTCAAATTTTACATGAATATAACTAAGAGGCCGGGTCGTGCAATGGGCTACATATTATCACGCTATCACCTACGGGGGAGGAGCAGTGAATCTTTATTTTTCTTACGCATTCTGTGACAGCGTGTAAGCTAACGAATCATAATTAAATGTTGTTTTTGAGTAAGCCATGCTATTATCTAGCTTTACACAATAAAAACTACGTCATTTAAGTAACTTGGGCAGAGAAACATAGTTTAAAGAATGTAAAAGACAATTTTGAAGCAGCGCCATCTATTAAGATACATAAAATTCAAATCAAGTTACATATTACCTCTTTTTAGACATTCATAATTTAAATTTCATCTCGCTGAAAGGTAAATACCTAGTTAGTTATTCTTATAATTCATAGATGGCAAAATACATTTTCTTCATAAAAGTTGTATGGTACATTTCGTTTTGACAAATTCAAGTTCCAACAAAACCTTCAAAATCTTGAGCAGAGTTGAGGAAGACAAATTAAAAAAAATGCGATGTTAAATAAGTTTAAAGAATGTAAAAGACAATTTTGAAGCAGCGCCATCTATGAGAATACATAAAAATCAAATCACGTTACATGTTGACACTTTTTAGAAATTCATAATTTAAATTTCATCATGTTGGGAGGTAAGTAGTTAGTTAGGTATTCTTATAATTCATAGATGGCAAATTGATTTTTTTTGGACTACATTTAAACGCATTTGTTTTATCCTTGCTATGTATCCTTATCAATAAAAAATATTTCATCACTAAGTACAGTTTATGTAAATAATATTTGGTCTTTGAATGATTAAAATTTAACGTTTGGTTTTGAAGTTATGGCGAAATTAAAATATTACGATTTCTGCTGCACGGCCCGTTGCGAAGTGAGCGTCACCAAGGCGGGGGTGCGACTGCGGTAGGGGAGTTTAGATCTATCAGTAAGGTAAGCAGTAACCCGCAGGTCGGCCGACTACGGTCGTGCGCGAAGTATAATAGTTTTGGTGCGACTTTTTTTAGATTTCGTTCTTAAAAATACACCTATGCAAAAGTTCTTCTCAGAGCTAAGCAACAGTTTTTCTCAGAGCTAATGAACAGTTCTTTTCAGGGCTAACCAATAGTACTTTTCAGGGGTAAGCAACAGTTATTTTCAGAGCTAGAATATTACACGCTGTTAACATTTTTTTAAACGTTTGAAAATGCCTAAGAGAGCCAGGTCTCAACTTTCTAAACATAGTTCTCAAGCACGGGCAGCAAAAGTACGTCGTAAGGGAGAATCTTCACCTGAACGTTCACAACGACTTGCTGAACAAAGTCAGAGAAACTCTCAGGTACGCGTACGAGAGTCGAGTGTCGAATGTTCGCAACGCCTTGCACAACCAAATCTGAAAACCTCTGAGTTACGTGCACGAGAGTCGAGGTTGGACCGTTCTCAACGTCTTCATGAACAAAATGTAAGGACCTCTTAGTTGCGCGAAAGAGAGTCGTGCGTGTCAAGCGTTTGCAGAGACTTAGAGCTCAGGCCGAGAGACAGTAGTTATCCACAAGTACAGTTCGCAATCGAATTTTAGCCGCCTGCCACTCTTCTTCGCTCCGGATCATGGCCTCTGCCAAAGTCCGCCGCGAGTCAAAGCCCACCGAGAGAGACGTGGACAGGTGGTTCTTCCAGAGTCTCTCGATAGAGTGTTATCCAGCTTAGAGAGAATTCATTCGCTGTGTGTACGGGGAAATCAGTCGTTTACCGCACCAGCAGAATTCTTTGGTGGGTGGGCGGTCCATTTTGACGTCCAAAAATGATCAGGCTGCAGCAATTAACGAATGAATTCTCTCGGAGATTGAGGGGAAAGCTGAAAGTCGGAGTCCCGATTATGCATCTTCGGAACTTATCTCCACCAAAGTTATATAACAAGATCCGTCTTAAAGTCATCTCGCTGCACAGACACACCATTGAGGCAAAAATCCTTACGGGTTGTGGCGTCGTCGAAGCAGTATTTGTACCTCATAACTTCCCGTTCCAGTCCAGCGTACAGTTCCCCGTGAATGTTTGCTTCACGATGACCATCAATAAGTCGCAGGGGCAGACACTGAGTCACAGCGAGTTTCAACTTCAGGACGAGTGGCTTCTTCTGCGGGCAACTGTACGTCGCTTGCTCCCGCGTCACCAGTCCTGACTCTCTTTACTTCTGGCAGTATAACTACCATCGTAGTGTGGTGGCGGAGTGGTAAAGGCACCAAGTTGTAGGTCGGGGGTTCAAACCTAGCCAGGCGTATTACTTTGTGTAATTTATTTCATAACCACTGCTCTTAATACGGTGAAGGAAAAGACATGTGTCATCCACCAATCCGCACTGGGCCCGCGTGGTGGGTTATGGTCCATTCCCTCTCTTAGAAAGGATCCCAGCAGCGGGAACTTTATAAGGCAATGCTATTTTTAAAGTTGTTTACTTATAAAGCTATAGCGACACTGCCATCTTAGGTATTTTTGGAGCTATATAGCCTTCACGCAGACAACGTCGCGGGCAGCAGCTAGTTTATATTATAAAACTACAGGACTTAGCGGTTATTATTGTGGTAAAGATTACATTAAATTGTATCATTTTGAAGCTCGAGCTCATAGCTCGGCTGAACCGATTTGATTTATTTTGGAAAGTATTCTTGATAGTCCAGGAAAGAGATAAACAGTCAAGAAATAAATTAAAAAAAAAATAGACGGTGCGAAGTTAGCCGTGTCGGTATAGATAAATTACATACAGATACAGAACAAAAATGATCGTGGTCATCATACAAACATCAGGTCGTGGTTACAATTTCAACCCAAGACAAGAAACAATGTCTTGGGTGGGAGTCACGCCACTAACCTACAATCCAGTTGAATTTTTGATTTGGATTCAAAACCTTACCATCAAGCGTCAAAATTCGCAGTGGTTTCTTTATTGGTTGCATTACAAAGTTTTAAGACACACTACTATTTAAAAAAAAACAACTCAAGTTCAAATAACATTAACCTTATTTTGAAGAGACCGCCGTAATAATATCATCAATATTTGTATTTGGAACAGTTTCAAAATTCAGAATCACAGTTAGCGATACAAACTTTTTTATTGAAAATTTTAAACAAATAAAAATATCCGAAGTTCCATGATGATTTCTAAATCAGTGATGACTCAACTTCATAACTGTATGAAGTTGAGTTAAAGAATCATTATTTTCTAGAACCTATACTATAATATACTAATGATATCAGATATACTATAAATTCTAGAAAAGAATTCTTTAATTCCTAATTGTACACATACACTTACTAGCTAAACGTTTTTTAGTACTGTTATCAAGACAAAGATTTTTTATTCACTATTTTCGTTACTTTAAATTCTATTGTATAAAATTGGCTATTTTATAATTTTACGTTGGTAATTACATAAATGTTACTAGTTATCTATAGTTACTCAAGCACGACTTAATTTATCTGATACATATATATGTTTTAAGTTCATAAACTTGACCTCTATGACTTTAATAAGTCTCGTAATTCTACCGATCGATATACGCATTATATATATGTAGATATTACACTGACCTATTAGTAAAAAGTATAATAGTTTTCTTTAGATACACGAATAAATGATGATTTTGTGATATCGTAATTTAAAATGTTGATGACTGATTAATATTGAATGTGATGAAATTCATATTTGGTTTTGATTAGGTACAACTATACTGAAAAATTACATTGCTATAGAATTAGAATATTTTTTTACACTTTAGGTATCTATTAAGGGTCTTACAAATAAATCCTGGACCAATATTTTAATTTATTGATCATTTTATTTACATTATTGGCGTTTCTTTTTTAATTTTGTCATTTTAATTTATTAATCGTTTTATTATTCTGAATTTTTTGCCTAGTATTATATATAATTTTAAAAATATCTACTAATGTCGAAATAATTATTAGCTACTAACAAATATTGTGGACGATTGTTGTCTTCTGAATAAATAATTTAAAAATAAAAATAATTTGTCCGTCGGACGTGTTCTTGAATATATTTATAACCTGGCATCTCGATAGTTCTCTGAGAAATTCGGATGTATGTTTACAAACATACACATCCGAATTCCTCAACGTCTAAACGAGATGTCTAAACTACACCTTGCAAATCTGCGTGCCAACATGTTACAGCAGACCGCTGTAACTGTATAGCCCTCCTCTCCCTTTCTTTATCTCGATCGTCTTTTAAAATCTCGGTTACCACATGGCCGACGTATTCTTTACTCACTTACTATCCCCCAGTTTACGACCCCTGGCTTGAAATACCATGAGCTCGCTTTTCTATTCATTGTACAGGACCACGTATTCTCTCTAGCTTTCTGAGCGGAACAACACCATATAATCTGCGTATCTAATACTGTTGATACAGTGACCATCAATCGAGCATCTTACTCCGATGTTGCTTAGCATAATTATGCTGATTAAAATATAAAAAGACCAAAAACGGAGGACGGAGAACTCATGATTCAATATTATTATGTTGATCTTCTTGGTTGCAGAGATCGATCCGTCCATGGCTTATCATCCGGATCACCATTTTGAGAGCAGTGGTGACCGAGTGGTAATGACCTCGACTTACGAGTAGTAGGTCGTATTACTTTTTGTAATTTATATCGTCACCACAAAGGAAAACATCGTTAGGAAACCGGCATGTCCTAGAACAAAAAAAATCAAAGACATAAGACATCCACCAATCTGAACTGGGCCCACGTGGTGGATTACGGCCCATTGCCTCTCCTAGAAAGAAGGCCTGGGTTTCAGACCACAGGGGGAACATTAAAAAAGCTGATGTTGATGATTATCTACACTAATATAATAAAGAGGTAAAGTTTGTTTTTTTGTTAGTTTGTTTTTTTGTTTGTAGGGGGTAATCTCTGGAACTAATGGTCCGATTGGAAAAATTTTAGCAAGAATAGAAAGCTGCTTTACTCCTGAGTGACATAGGCTATATTTTATGTACGCGGGCGAAGCCGCTGACAAAAGCTAGTATTTGATAAAGGTGAGGCTGATAAATTATATTCATTTTACAAATAGGTTTTTTAAGACACTTTTACACGTCAATTTTTTTGTCAGTGTAAACTAGATGAGGTCGGTGTTTCCTAGCTACTGAGAAAAAACTCTAAAACAAACTCAAGAGTAATGATGATTGAAGTGGAACTGCAGTTCGCCCGCCCTTGAGCCAGATACAATTGAATTATTTCCGCAACATAATATATAGCAGCTATAGTCTAATTAGATTTATACGATTGTTCTTCTGCTTGTTTGCATAATCTTATCATATTTGACCTCTTCTCATCGCCGCCACAAGAAACCTTATCAGTAGATGCTGTTTTAATATTTGTTCAATATGCACTATATTATGTTATTTATGAACGAAAGTAAGTGATATAATTTATAGGAACCTTTTGGTCTACACTCGGTCATAAATGGTAAAAATCGTTACTTTTGGATTCTTGATTTTTGTCTTTTTAACAGGCCAAGTTTTTTTTTGCCACGATCTTGTTCTAGAAAATATGTGTTTTTTTCAAAACCATGCAAGTTTTTTAAATATTTTTTCATTAATCAGAATCTCATTTAAATGTGCAGTTTTTATAGTTATATTTCTTTACTTTTTTAATTGATGAAAGAGTTCCGTACCTCAAAAGGAAAAATCGAAAACCCTTAAAGAAATACTTTGTTGTGTTCTAGTTGTATTCTTTGTAAGAGAAAATACTAAATTCACACAAATGAAGTCGAAAGCCAAGTGTTAGTCTCACAGACACACCGGTCCCGGAACTTGCTCTTACTAAATAAAATATATCTCTTTATAAGTGGTCTAAGTCAAGGTTTTCGGCTTATTTTTTAAAATTAATATCTAATAAAGAAGCAATTGATAAGATGTGAAACCGGTTACACTATTTTTTTTTTAGTTGTCAATAAAAAATCAAAGTTGCCACCATTTTGTTTTGAGGAGAATTTTTGCTCTTCCTTAGTATTCATTTTTTTGTCTAAATAATTGTAATTGAAGTAAATCACAACGACTGTCTTACATAAATGTTAGATTAAAACTCATCATTTTTTGCAATAAAGCCAGATTTTATTTTCGTAATGTCATGAATTCAATCGGATGAAAATATATTAACTACTTGTGTTCCAAAACTTTAATAATGTACTATTTATTTGTCTATGAGAACTTTACTGTGGAGGAAAGGATATTTCTAATCCTCAAAATTTTACTTCTCCGAAAAACAGCTGTCACCAGGACACGAATTACTGAGAGCCAACATTGAGCCCAACATTGATTCAGAGATTGACCAATCGTGGCCTCAAGTTAGCCGCTTCAAAAATGTTCTGGCGGACTGCGGTTTTCTTGACTTTTCACATGGACGGTCTCAGTGCGGAGCCCTCTTCGTAGGGTATGTGTCATGTCCTTTTCTGCCCTGCAATTCATCTGTATGGTCTTATACAAGGTCAATGATAGATCTAAATATATCTATCTATCTATCAGGGTGGTTAAATATTGGTTAGACAAAATTTGAGTCACATCAATTTTGTTTCGAATCGAATTTGTTTAGAATATTATTATGTACTTAATTTTTTCTTATTTTAGTTACATTGTAACCTAGATATTTGTAATACATAACATGATTAAAAACAGTGTCCATGGAGTTTCTTTTCATTGAGTCATTTTTTTTTCTGACAGACAGATTTCTTGACAGTTCAAAAGTGCTTATAAAGGTTTATTTGAAACTAGCTTTTGCCCGCGGCTTCGCCCGCGTGGTTTTGGGGTTTCCGGGATAAAAAGTAGCCTATGTGCTATTCCGGAATGTATCCTATGCCTGTGCCAAATTTCATTCAATTCCATTCAGTAGTTTTTACGTGAAAGAGTAACAAACATCCATACATCCATACTTACAAACTTTCGCCTTTATAATAGTAGTAGGATAAATACTTTGAATCTCTTTGAATCTTTGACGAAAAGAAACGAAGATTCGCGATTTGGTTACTATGTCGGACTACAGCTTTCATCAGCAAAATGTTTATTCCTATCAATTTTTCTCCATCTATTAGGTAGTCGGTTATTTCCACAATGATATAATCGATTATTAGATTTTAAAATCGAAATATCAAAAAGATAACTGATCAAAAGATTTTTGAATCAGATACAATACCAAAGATTCTATCAATTTGAATCAGATACAATACATATTCTATCAATTTGAATCAGATACAATACAGATTCTATCAATTTGAATCAGATACAATCGATTTATAGATCAATCATTATCTTTGTTTATTGGGAAATCTTGCAGTTTAAGTGGTTAGGGAAGCTTAATGTTTTACTGATGTTTTTTTTTTTAATTTTAATTGCAAAATAATTTATCAAAACAGTTATTTTCTTTAAGTTAATTAATGTTGACTAAAGTACAGTAAATCAAGGTTCGATTTTTTGTCTTAATATAAATTATTTTCAGTACAAATTCATCCAAATACATTTTCTAAAATTTCGATTCCAATTTTTGCTGAAATAGTTTTTTTAAGAACGTTCTCGTCAAGGAAACCTTAATTTATTTTTCTAAATTATCTCTTTTGTCACAATAACCACAAATATTTGAATCACATTATTTTAATTTCATTAACAATTCATGTATACACTAGATAGTAAGAGAAAAGAATACAGAAACCGGAGAATAAGTGCATAGGTGATGCTTATTTCTTTATAAATCTCTTCCAGCATACCCCCACGAGTGCAAATTTGTCACTGCAGCCCTTCGCTCTAACACACTCACCTATAGCTCATGCGAATTCCAACCTACAAAGTTTCTGCACCTTTATCAAAATATTTTTAACCTCTTATGCAGGACCCTGGTACATGACATGGCCCAAAAGGAGAAAAAATGGTAGGCGGAAATATCCTTGTGCAAAACAGTAAAGCTAGCGAAGGAGGTAGCCGCACGAGATTCCTACTCCAATTTTAGCCATCGTTGTCGTAGACTTGACGGCGAAAAATGGGCAGCTCGTCGTCCGGTAGTCCGGTAACCATATGGACCGAGTCCAAGTCGACGGCTTGTAGTGCTCTACCGTAAGGTCCAAATAGGGCCAAAACCTAGTCAGATCATGAATCGAAGGCAAAAAAGGAATATACATAGGAATGGGTTTTAATCAGTGAAAATCTGATATTCCTTGCCGCTTCAATTTAGAGTTGAAGAAGTCAATGGTCAATATCTTACCTAAAAATTAGATACATTTATTTATTACAGAATTCCATTACCTACCTTTCAGTTTTATCATCAGAACGATGGATATATATTATTACATAATACAATATATACAGCCGAATATATAACTTTACTCTCATAACTAACCTCCTTTTTGAAGTTGGTTAAACAGATGTCGTAATCAAAACGTCATTAGATTGTTTAAAAATGTGTGTTGATAAGGGGAATTACAATACCGAAGCTACTAGGCATAAATACTATATTAATGCTATTAATCTTCTTTAACTAAATGGTAAACATACTGATATTGATAGTACTATATAATATTAAATAATGACATGCTTAACTTTCAAGCTTTATAAATTCGCTAATTTATTTACTTTGTTTTTATTATTTCTTACTATGAATACTCAACAACTTCAGTTTTTTGGTTAATTGCTGGATACATGTTAAAATTATTTATTAACACGAAAAATAAAGTAAATATAATATATATGTAGTGGCTAAATAATAGAAATTGATTGAATTCATGATATGGTCAGATTGTTAGACGTTAAGATTTGGTGATATTTTAATACTTGTATATATTTTCTATGTATATTTTCATCATTTAGCTATTTATTTATGATCTATTCGCGCTTAAGTTAAATTATAATTTAACTTAAGATTATAATTAGTTCTATTTCTAGTCTTCTGTTTTGATTGTAAAGTTGAATTTAAATTTTTGCTGTATTTTTTATTCATTAGTCAGCGTAACAATTATACAAATAACATCAGATGTTTTAATAATGTTAGTAGTATTATCTATTATTGGTTTAACACAGTGGTTTACAAACTTTTTTGACAGAGAACCATTTTGATTTTTTTAATTGTAATAACAATAAAAACCGAAAGCACAGAAGAAAACTTAAAAAAAAAACTTATATTGTTTTCTTAAAACTTTTAACCAATCTATTCTTTAAAATTAAAATAATGTC
The DNA here is from genome assembly GCA_029852875.1 of Mythimna loreyi. NCBI lineage: Eukaryota > Metazoa > Arthropoda > Insecta > Lepidoptera > Noctuidae > Mythimna > Mythimna loreyi. Next base: position 23,488,539 of record CM056785.1, read on the forward strand.
TTTTGATATAGAAACCATAAAATTTCTGATTAAAAACTAAATATTTGCTTTTGTAAACTATATTTCAGTTTTTGCAGTCCATCAGTAGTTTGCGGACCAGAGGTTGGAAGCCGCTGGTTTAATAGAATGATAAAACCAAACATTGAATTCGATAACAAAATTAATTACTTGTTTGTCATATTTATCGTATTTACTAGAATGCGTGCAATCCATTTATAAAATCCCCGACCGATTCGTAACCTATTAGTTGCTAACGTTCAACCGACAAACCAACAACATGGCGAGAAACCTTACAAACAAAGTAGTGGTGATAACTGGCGCAGCTGAAGGCATCGGCTACGAAATTGCTGACAGATATCTTCAAAAGGGAGCCAAAATCACCATCCTTCTCGACATCAACGAAAAACTTGGAGCTGAAGCAGTGAAAAAACTAACAGCCAAATACGGTGACAACAAAGCAGCGTTCCTCAGATGTGATGTCACACAAGATCTAGCTACCGTTTCCAAATGGATCTTCGACTCTTACAAAGTAGACATCCTCGTCAATAACGCTGGAATCCTCAATGATCGCGCCTTGAAGAAGACCATCGACATCAACGTCACGGCAGTTGTGGAATGGGGAATGACCTTCTGGGACCATATGAGGAAAGACAAAGGTGGCAATGGTGGCACAATCATCAACCTTGCTTCCATATACGGATACAGAGTTGACCAGTTTCTACCGGCCTACCAGGCTTCGAAGTTTGCTGTTATGGGATTCACAAAGTCTTTGGGACACGTTGCCAACTTTAACAGAAGTGGAGTAAGAGTGGTAGCAATTTGCCCTGGATTTACAGAGACCAAGTTGACGGAGGACCCTCCTGCGTGGGACATGGGGCAAGATGAAGACTTTGCTAAATTCCTAAAGGCTCAAGCATGGCAGAAATTGGACTCGGTAGGCCAAGCAGCTGTGGATATCTACGAAAAGGCTGACAGTGGAACAGCTTGGCTTATTGAAGGTGGTAAGCCCATTGTAGAAGTTGCTAAGTGAAGATAACTCGGCGTAATTTATTGTGACTTAATTTAATTTTAGTTATAATTAAATATTGTTTTGTTATTTAAATATTGTTTAATTATATAAATATTCTGTTAGATTCACTTAAACTCTTAAACCCCGAGCGAACGACGGTGTTCGCATATCTATTGTCTTTCTATTATAAAAAATATCACCAATCAATCTAGATAGGTTGCATTAAAAGTCATATTCAGTTTATAAGGACTTGTCATTGCCGCAACAGCATCTATATCAAGCTTATAAAATAGCACATTTATCCATTTGACGACAATTTATTTCAAGGGGGTCTGTTTTCGAGCACGGAATCGCAATTAGAAAAAAAAGTAACCTTCTCATCGAAATCGGTCCAGCGGTTTCAAAGTTCATTTTCCAGACATTGATGGACAGATTAATTAGATTTTTTTTATTATTATTATTTGCCGTGTAAATTATTATATGCTTCTATTTTTTTCATAAAGTACCTAGTTATCAAGCAGGAGAAGGAACAAAGCTAGAAAATTATGTATGTATCCCTTTCCCGTCCGCTTTTCTTTTTGATTTTTTTATTTTCTGGTAATCAAGTTGAAGGGTAAAATCTACAAGTCCGTGATAAGGCCTGTCCTACTTTATGGGTCAGAATGTTGGGCTATGAAAAAGACGGATGAAAAGAGATTGCATGTAGCAGAGATGAGAATGTTGAGATGGATATGTGGTGTGACGAGAATGGATAAAGTGAGAAATGAGTATATTAGAGGAAGTTTGAAAGTGGCGCCAGTGACTGAAAAGTTGAAAGGAAACCGTCTGTCTTGGTATGGCCATGTAAAAAGGCGGGATGAAACGCATGTTACAAAAAAAGCCATGAGTATACATGTGGATGGATGGAGAGGGAGAGGGAGACCAAAGAAAATATGGATGGATTGTGTGAGTAGGGATATGAAAGAAAGAGGAGTTAGTGATAGCGAGACGGGTGACAGGACGGAGTGGAAGAAAAAGACATATTGCGCCAACCCCAAATAAAACGGGACAAGGGCAGGAAGATGATGATATTTTCTGGTAATCGTTACTGCTGGTTCTGGGTTTCAGATGACGTAGTGGTTAAAAATATGGTAGGCTTATCCCAAAAAAGGCAGGTCCAGATATATACCAATTCCAGATATATTCTACCGGAACGCATGGTCTTTTTTATGGTAGGTGAAAATCATCGAATGACGAAACCCGCTGTTGGGCGGAGCGGGAGACCAGTGTCAGACTCTTACTGACTAAAAAACCTATCCCATTCTTTCCTTGCCTTATTTCTAGAGCCGCGGTAACAGTTTCACACAAACCGGCAGCTCCAGAAGGCTTCGACCCTGAAGGGCCCCTACAGGTTGTTGAAAACGCCCATGCGTTTTTTAAAAGATACTTAAAATCAGTTTTTAGCAGTAAAAGTCTGATATGCTTTCTCGCTTCACTCTAGAGCTCGAAAGTCATTTAGAGATTTACCAACTCAAAAATATATGGACACCGTCAGTCGAGTTCAGAAACCCAAGGTATTTGGCATCCCGGTGAGCAATAAGTAGCGCACCATCCAAGACTGTGGTATGGACCAAAACCAAGATCAATATCACGTTGTGTTCCACGTACGCCTCAAAGAGATCAGAAAAATTGTCGGACGAAATCAATACCTGAGGTAAGTACAAAGGATATTGCCAGGGTTTGGACCAAGTGCTGCCCAGGAATGAAAACTTTTAAGGGTATCGTAGCATTAATTTACACATAAAAAAAATTACAAAAAAAATGGTAAACCGAATAGAAACAAGTTTAGTTTTTACTAAATATTTCTCATAAAATCATGTTTCTTGTATGAAAACTGTTCGATTTAGTGTACAAGGATAGTGTAGCCGAACATTCCTCAAATTGGCCTAAATCTTATCTTTAGCAGCAAAAAACTTAATGTTTTGGCTGGCACAGTATTTTTAGATACTTATAACTTTTTTTTTATTCAAATTAGCAATCAGTTGCTCATGTTAAAACTCTTGTATAATGTAGATTAAGCTCAGCCTGCTGCATAATATAGAATAAGAAGGGAAATAATTAGGTTACCGCATCATAGTTTATGACATATTGTTCGGCAGCTGAAAGAGAATTAATTTTCATATCGGAAAAGAGAGCGATCAGGGTTATTCATAAAATAGATATACTGACTCTGCCTTCACTTTATACTTTAGAACATATTTTGTATGTTCACGAAAACTTAAAAAAGCGATTTTTATAATACAAATTCACTTTGGAAATTGCATAACCCAAATGTAGATTAACTGAGAAGAGAAATTCATTCCTCATAAACATCATTCGCTTTTATAACAAGCCTAAAGGAACTTAGTGAGATATAGTTCAAAACCCACATCAAGCACATACATTTTTTTAATACACTTTGTTTGTAATATCATTTACAAAGAAAGTGTATTAAAAATTAAAGACTACGTTGCAGACACACTTATGTTGCCAGTCACTGCGGCTTTCCTGATAGTTCATAAACTGCATTATCAAGTAAACAAGAGTGGCAATATCCTTTACACTTTTCAGATGTATTTATATGTTTGTGCTATAAGACCTTCATCATTATCATTTCAACTGAAAGAAGCCTACTACTTGACAGAGGCCTCCTCCAAGCGCGTAAGCGCCGTCACAAAGACCGGTCCTGTTTGTTTAGCGTCTTAAAAAGAAAGAAAACATGTTTATTTGCACTCCATGAAACATGCACTGACAGGCTGAAATATTATTACATAAATATGCTAGCCAATCGTAAAAAGAAGCAGAACAGAATCATCCTTCACGAAATTTTAGCGGAGTAATGGATGCAAAGAACTATTGAGTTCATAATCTATTTCGGAACCCCAGATATATCACCTACGAACTCTTTTGCATTCCTGGGTCTAAAATTAAACTCGGTTATTACGCCGCTATACCAAGGCTTTATGGGTAAAAACAAAGCATTGATTAGTTAAAACTGTAAACTTAAACACACTTAAAAATTGTTTTTGTGCATGTTGTAGTGATGAACTACACTAACAAGATAATAGAAATACAAGTTAAAATAAACACACGTATTATATCCTTTGCTACCTCAATCGTAAATAATGAAATAAATAGGTTGAACTTGAATATATGAAATGAAAATATGCGATCAGACAAAAATTAGTAGGCATATAAACCGACAAAGATTAGACATTAGATACCATGTTTTGTTGTGTTTAGTTTTAGATATCTTCGAATAGAATATGTTACATTATTATTAGTGAGGCATATTTTATGATAAGGCGGAAAAACTACATATTTCTAATATCGTATATATATTGGCTACCTAGTTCAGTTGTTGTAGCATTTAGTTTTCCACAAGCTCACGACACAGTTGACTCTACTATCGTTTCTCTCGACATGGCGTACGATCCTACAAATAAAGTGGTAGTTGTTACTGGAGCAGCCAGAGGTATTGGATACGAAATCGCGGACCAGTTTCTACAAAACGGAGCTAAAACATTGATCATTTTGGACATTCTTGAAGATATTGGACTGAAAGCTGTAAAAACACTTAGCGACAAATATGGTGAAGGTAAAGCAGTCTTTCTAAAATGTGACGTTACCAAAGATTTGGAAAAAGTATCCGAAGAAATATTTCAGAAATACCAAGTTGATGTGCTCGTTAACAACGCAGGAGTTCTGAACGAAGCCTCGTTTAGACAAACTATTGAAATCAACTGCACAGCTGTAGTGGAATGGAGTATGAAGTTCTGGGAATACATGAGAATGGATAAAGGAGGTCGTGGTGGCACAATATACAACGTGGCTTCACTTTACGGATTCCAGTACAATCCATGGACAGTTTTCTACAAGGCATCAAAGTATGCTGTAATAGGCTTCACAAGATCCTTGGGCCACCCTTACAACTATGACAAGACCGGTGTAAGAGCTATAACCATCTGTCCAGGGTTCACCGATACTGCCATACTAACTGGTAATACGTGGGACTGGCATAAGGAAGGTTTCGAAAATGTCATGGAAAATGAGGTAATTTTGCAGACACCGGAGACTATCGGAAAGGCTGTTGTGGACATTTTTACCTTTGCTGAAACCGGGACTGTGTGGGTTAAGGAAAATAACGAGCCTATTAAGTTGGCTCCGTTGTGTACGTAACACAAGTGTATATATTAAAACAGTTAAAATAACGCCATTTTTTTATATCCTACAGTTTGCGTATTTAACCAGTGTCAAGTGGTATTTATTTTTCGATACAGAATACAGTCATTTGGTTTTCTATTAAAATGCGGTGTTAAAACTATAATTTATTGCTGTGTTTGGTAGAAAATGCAGGTAGTAAATCAGCCTTCTCGATAAGTTTTGCTGAGGAAGTCAATACTAAAATAAAATTCTATACTACTACGCCGCTACGAAATTGCGCTTGTTTCTATTATGCTATATTATAGATACTGTACATTTTACAGACCCTTAAGATACAAAACTGTACTAATTTTATTCACGACCACTGGAAAATTTAAATTTATAAATCCTTCCAAAAACATCAAAATTTGTATTTTTTTAAACCGACTTTGTTTGTATATCCTTGTTTCTGAATCAATTAGCTTTTTTTTTTTTAAATACGGATATATATCCTTCCAGATTGGTCCCATCACTTCAAAATCCAGTTGTGATGATAATGATATGAGTTGTCGAGGAAACTCCTGAAATATTATTGGCATCATTGTCTTTTAATTATTTTCTTTCTTTTGTGTATCATGTACTAGCAACCCATCCCAGCTTCGCACGGGGGCAAGGCTGATATTAAATATATTACACATGTATTATACATATAAACCTTCCTCTTGAATCACTCTATCTATTAAAAAAGGCCGCATCAAAATCCGCTGCGTAGTTTTAAAGATTTAAGCATACATAGGGAATACGTGACTTTATTTTATACTATATAATGATATGTTTTTTAATTAATTAGGTTACTTTTTGGCATAGGCTGAAATGTATCTAAATTAGCACCATTCAATCTAGCCAGTTTGCATTTTAAACCGCCCTCAAAATAAAGATCATATATTTTATCCTTTTCTAGTTTTTGTATGTTCCGTGATTTCTCAGTCAATTGTAGATCTATTTTGAAATATATTTTGATTGAAAGCGAATTTGGTCTTTTTTTAACAGGTCCCATAAAAATAATGTGTGAAATGAAAGAAAAAAATGATTACGTTTTGAATACATAAACATAGTAAAAGTGTATGGATTTAGTAATAGTGTTAAAAATAGATATGGAAATACATCTGGTGTATCAATATTTTTTCTTGTATTAAAGCAACCAAGGTAACCAAGCTTTTTGCATGTAAAAATTATTAATTTGATTGATTACTGTAAATAATATAGAATTCCATATCCTAGAGTTGGCCAATCAGGAAGCCGGAATCAAGAATAGTTTGCCTGTAGCGAACTTTTCGTCAAATACCATCTTCAAGGTTAGAGTCTAAAATAAGTTGGTGTGTAATGTTTTATTTTCAAAACAAACAAGTTTTCTGGTATCTACCTAAATTCTGTTTTATTTAGTCTCATATATTGTATTTGTTACAAGAAAACAAAACACGAACACTGAATAACTAACAACGCAGTATTAAACACTTCCTAGGTGATATTGCAGTAATAAACACAATTAAGGTCACAGCTCATTAGAGCCACCCGGCACCCACCCCGCACCGCCTCGTCGCCCGGCGTCCACTCGTTGTCGACAGGTGGTCGACAGGTGAACACCGCGTTATCACCAATAAACGTCGCGCGGTCAACCAGTGGACCTCGCGTCGTTAACCAGTGGACCCGGCGTGGTCAATGAGTGGACGACACTTGGTCCACGAATTTCCGAGTAGTCTGTTAACAATTGGCACTAGGTCTACACGTGTGTTTCGTAATGTCAAATTTTACAAACCGTGAATTGGCACTCATAGCTGTCGCGCTTGATGAAGAAGAAAACGAAAGACGCAACAAAAAAAAGAAAGCTTATTGGGTACATGAAATGTTCAAACAAAGAAAAAAAGGGGGCGAATATTGGACCGCTCGTAAGCATTTGTTAGCCGACGAGGAAAAATTTTTTTCGTACTATCATATGCCGCAATGAGCGCGCGGTCCACTCGGGACCCGCGCGTTGGCAATGCGCAGTCAACGCAAGGCAAGCATGCGAGCAACGAGTTGTCACCTAGTGGTCCACCCGCCGTCCGCGCGTGGATGGCTTACGATTGAGGCGATCTGGTGACGCTGCGGAGTTGATGTAGTGAGCGCATACCCATACAAATTCATATAAAGAATACTAACCGCACGAGGCGAGGCGGTGCGGAGTGGGTGCCGGGTGGCTCTAATGAGCTGTGACCTTATTATGCACCTAAGTGATACTGTCATGCTCACAAACCTGTTAGATGAAAATACAGTACTAAGGATTTTGTCCAAAGAAAAAATGATGTCAATAGAAAGTTAAATTTTTTGGAAAACTTCAAAATCTATAATTATGCCAAATTACTTACGGCTTGTTGCTTAGATATAAAAAAAAACATTTTTTTATGTCTATCTCCGAACCTCTATCTACACTAATATAATAAAGAGGTAAAGTTTGTTTTTTTGTTTGTAGGAGGTAATCACTGGAACTACTAATCCGATTGGAAAAACTTTAGCATCAATAGAAAGCTGCTTTACTCCTGAGTGACATAGGCTATATTTTATGTATGCGGGTGAAGCTGCTGACAAAACCTAGTTAGTAATATATTTATTATTATAGAAGCCGAACCGGGGCCCCAGTAGGCTTCGGCCCTGCAGTTGGACCTCTTTATTTGCTGACAACTCCTTGAGGCGCGCGGGAACAGAGCGACCCGTCGACGACTGGCTTGGGCCGGACTATTACCAGACAACCGGACGGCGAGCTACCCATGGCTCACCATCCACAAGCCCACGCCTACGGTGGTAGGATATCGGGATCGGAATCGCAGCAGCGTCTGGGGCGTGAGCTCCGTTGCCTTATGCCTAGGCCTCCTCCTTTGCTAACAAGAAAACGCCTTCAAGCTCCAATGGCATTCTGAGGATGTTATCTGACAAATTTGATAGTCCTGTGATGAATCTATTCATACACGTGTTGGTTAGATAGCAGTGATTCATCATATTATCTACTATTTATGACTTTTATTTTTTTACTAACATCTAACTTTTTTATAACTATCCCAAGATCTGAAGTTGTCTGAGTAAATAAAATATATTATTATAATATAACCAAAGTGGTCTGTTTTTTTGTAGTTTTAGTAGAAAAACCTTTTGTTTTTTTTTTTAATACCCTAATATAGTATAATCACTTTATAATAAAATTAATTCCCAGTAGTAAAAGAATTTATTATATTTTATTTATCCAAATCATTTCTGTAGTTTTTTACTGTATCCATTGCAAACAAAAATATAAACACCAAAATACAAATCATTCTTCTTTATAATGTTATAATTTCTGATAGTATAGATAACATTTTAACTTAGTAGGTACTTCCTGTTGCTATCTCAACAAGTTAAAAATTGAACGTTGTGTGTGTGTTGAACTATATAGTTCAGATTAAATAATATAATCATGTGCGATGAATGTGTGAAAAACTTGCATGCTAAAAAAACTAACGAAAAAAATAATAGTCATGTCAACAAACGAAACTCAGACATATGATGTAATTTTTAGCTGCATTTATTTTAGGTGTCTACGTCAAACTAATATTACGAAATCATTATCAGTAATGTTTTGTGATAAACGCGAAAAGCAAATATTTTTCAAGATTATATATATAGGCTACCTAGCTCGCTTCATGTAGCATTTAGCTCTCCACAAGCTCACGGCACAGTTCTGTCTGCTGACGCTACTTTCAATATGGCGAGTGATCCTACAGATAAAGTGATAGTTGTGACGGGAGGAGCAAGAGGACTAGGATACGAAATCTCGGATCAGTTTCTACAAAAAGGAGCTAAAACATTGATCATCTTGGACATTCTTGAAGATGTTGGAGTCAACGCTGTCAAAACACTAAACAAAAAACATGGTGAAGGTAAAGCAGTTTTCATTAAATGCGATGTTATCAAAGATTTAGAAAAAGTATCCGAAGAAATATTCCAGAAATATCAAGTCGACGTTCTTGTTAACAACGCAGGAATTCTGAACGAAGCCTCGTTTAGACAAACTATTGAAGTCAACTGTATAGCTGTCGTGGAATGGGGCATGAAGTTCTGGGAATACATGAGAACGGACAAAGGAGGTCGTGGTGGCACAATTTATAACATAGCTTCGATTTACGGATACCAATACAGTCCATGGGCAGTATATTACAAGACATCAAAGTATGCTGTAGTAGGCTACACAAGATCATTGGGCCATCCTTACAACTATGATAAAAGCGGTGTAAGAGTTATAGCCATCTGTCCAGGGTTTACCGATACCGCAATACTAACTGGTAATTCGTGGGACTGGCAAAAAGAAGATTTTGAAAAGGTTATGCAAAATGATGTTATTATGCAGACACCGGAGACAATTGGGAAGGCTGCTGTGGACATTTTTACTTTTGCTGAAACCGGGACTGTGTGGGTGAAGGAAAATAACGAACCCATTAGATTGGCTCCGTTGTGTGAAACATAAGTGTATTTGTGAAGAAAATTAAAATAACGCCAATACTTTACTATTTTTATCTACACTAATATAATCTACACTAATATAATAAAGAGGTAAAGTTTGTTTTTTTGTATTTTTGTTTTTTTGTTTGTAGGGGGTAATCTCTGGAACTACTGGTCCGATTGGAAAAATTTAAGCAACAATAGAAAGCTGCTTTACTCCTGAGTGACATAGGCTATATTTTATGTACGCGGGTTAGTTTCTTATATTCTTTATTGTACATTAATTACAGAACAAAAACAATTAACAAAAAAAGTGATGTACACAGGCGAGCTTAACCCATAGTTAAGTTTTATTATTACGGTGTGTACTTTTAGCCAATTTCAATACAATTATTTGTTTTACCATTCAAATACAGACTTAACACTTTCTTATATTCTGTAATATTGGGTAGAAAATGTAGGTATTAATTCAGCTTTCTCGATAAGCTTTGCTGAGGATGTCAACTCTAATATATTATTTTCAGTTACATTTACATGTTACCAAAATTCTACTTTTTCAAAGTTTCCATATTGTCCAGTTAAGTGGACACAGAACTCCGCTAATTTTGTATCACAATATTTACTAGTCTAGGAATCAATTTGCAAATAATAACCAAAACTGTCGAAGAATTTTAAATGACAAAAACCGGATAAAAGCATCAAAGCACATTGTATGCACAGTGACATTTAAGCGATAAATTAATATCGTAAGCAGATAAAAAATATGGAATGGTATTGTTATAATATGCTGCTCATATGTCACGTAATCACTGCATGCCATTTTGGAGTATAGACCATAATTATCACCGGTAGAATGTCACACTTTCAAGATTTACTTACCTTCACTCTTGTTTTTACTTTTCTGGCAAAGCCGATATCTCCTGTTTTTAATTTATTCCTTTTAGCTAGTAGTTTTTTTTTTCGCTAAACCTATGGACTATTATTAAGTCCAAGATACTCTATGTTTTTCTTTCCTTGTTTTTCTGTCATTTTTTTCTCTTTTTAACTATTTGAACAAAAAAGTAAGAGATTATTTTTGTATTATGTAACTGTTTTTTATCAGTTAGATTACTCTATAGCTTACGTTTAAATATATGTAAAACAATATGCATTCATTACTACAGTGATTGCGCACCGATTAATATAACAAGGATACAATTGAAAATTGACTTAAAAAAAGGAAGAGTTAATATTAAAATTGTATGTTCGACTATACGTCTTTTTTCTCTTGTGATAGGGAATCGATCATCATATGATCATATTAGAACTGTAATAAGTAAAAGTCGATGGGGGATGGATCACATTAAACTGATCTAATGATAAAGCCGAAAAGTAAGACAGAAAAGCCGAAAAGTAAGAAGGTAAACCAAAACTCTGTGATACGTTAATGTACACTAGCAGTGTTATGGTTCATTAGAATTATCATGATACACCTAAAGAGGGAGTTAGAAGGTAAAAGGTAGGCAAGGGAACAGCCGTGTTTGGACTCATAAAAAATATCATGGAATTTATTTTGGTTATGAGTTACTATGTAACTGATTTCATGATAGAGCCGAAAAGCAAAGATACGAGAACATCTATTCGGTTCAAACAACCAAACATCTCATCATTTCAGCCAAAATATAATAATTAATTAATAAAAAAATAACACTTTGATATACATCAAAGTGTTATTTTTTTTATTAATTTATGCGCGTACGTATTTATTGTATGTACCACTGTTTATGTAAGTATGGGGGTGAATATTTTGCATACTTTTGCTGACAAGAAGGTAGTAAGTAGATATTTTGCAAATATTAAGCCTCCCTGTATTTGCAAAATATCTGCTTACGTAATACTTAAATGGCCCCATAGTAGTTATTTTACATATCTAGGCTGTTTTAGGGTGAGGTAAATAAATCTACAAACCCTCATTGACTAATCTACCTTTGTTGCTTCAATAGTCCTCCAATAGCCCTCCAATTGCTTTCCAAAGCCACGGTACGTCTTTCGAATAATTTCAGCTTGCCTTGTCTTGGCAGAATATTAAAATACCTCTGCCATGATGACTTCAAATATATCTGAATACGATTATTCGTATTCCGATATATTTGAAATCTGCAGTGAATAAATTTTAATTTTATCGAAAGGTTTACACAACGTATCTCACTAAATTAGTCAATTGATTGAATTGTGTACCTTATCAATCGTCATAAATTAAACCTGATGAATGCATGTGAAACAAAAGCGAACAGATCTAAATATTATAAACAGGCTTATCAATGATCAAAACGACTATAAATTTTGGTCTTTTATGATGTTATTGTGTTACGACATTATCAGTATCTAATGTTTTTATGATAAAGCATAAAAAACAAATATTTTTCTAGATAATTCATACAAACTATCTTACTCACTTGGTGTAGCATTTAGCTTTCTACAAGCATACGACACAGTTCGTTTTATAAACTTTACTGTCGACATGACGTACGATCCTTTAGATAAAGTGATTGTTGTGACAGGAGGAGCAAGCGGAATAGGATACGAAATCGCGAACCACTTTCTACAAAACGGAGCTAAAACATTGATTATCTTGGACATTAATGAAGATGTTGGAGTCAATGCAGTGAAAACACTAAACGACAAGTATGGCAAAGGTAAAGCAGTTTTTATAAAATGTGATGTTAGCAAAGATCTGGAAAAAGTATCCGAAGAAATATTTCAGAAATATCAAGTTGATGTTCTCGTAAACAACGCAGGAATTTTGAACGAAGACTCGTTTAGGAAAACTATTGAAGTCAACTGTATAGCTGTCGTGGATTGGAGTATGAAGTTCTGGGAATACTCGAGAAAGGACAAAGGAGGTCGTGGTGGCACGATCTACAACGTTGCTTCGATTTACGGATACCAGCACGTTCCATGGGCAGTATTTTATCAGACATCAAAGCATGGTGTAATAGGCTTCACTAGATCATTGGGCCATCCTTACAATTATAATAAAAGCGGCGTTAGAGTCATTGCCATCTGTCCAGGGGTTACTGCTACCAGTATACAAGCTGGCAATAAGTGGGACTGGCAACTCGAAGGTATCGAAAACGTCATAAAAAATGAAGTAATTGTGCAGACACCGGAGACAGTTGGGAAGGCTGCTGTGGAAATTTTTACTTTTGCTGAAACTGGGACATTATGGGTTAAAGAAAATGACGAGCCTATCAAATTAGCTCCAATGTGTTAAAAACGATAAGTGTTTGTATTAAGTCATCTTATGGTTTGTGCATTTAGCCAGTGTGAAAAAGTGATATAGTTGACAAAAAAATAATAGTGGCAGTCCAATCCCATCCAAAATGGATGGCACTTGTGTCAATAATTTAAGTTATGTAGAAAAAACTAATGTGTAAAAAAAATAATAAAATTGGAATAGTATTGCCATCGTAAATGTCACGTGGTCAATTTCAAACAGTTTGGACTATTGACAACCGTTGTTGCTGATAGAACCCCACTTTCACTAGAATTTCTTGAATTTCAAGTTCTAACACTTTTCCTTTTTTCCCTACTTTTTTGAAGCAGTCGTGAAGCACATACTATTTTATTTTTTTATTTGACTGTCACTTGTCTTATAACTCTAGTGACAATCCCAAAAAAATCGGTTAATTTTTATTCTGGTCTTTTTATTTTATATCGTGCGTAATGATAGTGAAAAAGTGAATTAAAATATTATTACAAGTAATCATATTAGGCAGTTTTGAGAGCAGTGGTGGCCGACTAGCAAAGGCCCCGACTTACAAGCTGTAGGTTACGGGTTCAAACCCAGCCAGGCGCATTATTTTGTGTAATTTATTTCATCACCACTGCTTTCAAAACGGTGAAGGAAAACATCGTGAGGAAACCGGCATATCCTAGAACCAACAATTCGAAGACATGTGACATCCACCAATCCGCGCTGGGCCCTGTGTCCCAGCAGAGGTAACATTAAAAAGGCTGATGATGATATTAGACAGGTTATTTGGGGCCATAAGGTTCTAGAGTGGTGACTGCGTACTGATGACTGACTTTTACGTGGGTGAAGCCTTTGTCAGAACGTAGTAATAACATCTTATTTAATTATAAAAATTCCAAATACACTGTTTTTTTTTTTGTTATATTTGAAGAGTTTATCGCAAGCAATTAAGAGATAACAGTTTTAATAACACTGATATGTCGAGTCTTTGTAATGTCAACCCAAACTAATATATTTTAACTATCTTATCTGGCGACAAATGGACGCATGGAGTGTGAACGACCCGCTTGATGGTAGGTGCAGTCACATAGCAACAGTAACTGTAGGCGGCTTAGGAGAACGCTGAAATATCAAAGGCTACCACGAGCTTTTATCATGATTCATATGATGACATCATAGGATTTGTTTAAGGGATGGAGCTATATAGAGGGTATTATTTTAACCTTAAAACTACATAACCCTAATTAACTCAACTAAAAATACCTAATCTAATAAAGCGTCAAAAACTCTTCCGCATCGCTGTCGACTGGTAAAGTGCCCAAAAGGCTGGCCGCATTACCACGCTGTATGGCAATGCTTGAGTGTATACTAAGATTAAATCAAAACAGAGGAAAATATAGGTTTAGGTATATATAATATGATATGAATTCCACAACTGTTATACAGCGCCATCTAGTCCCAAGCTAAGCAGAGCTTTTGTTATGGGTACTAGACAACTGATTAAGTTACATATATATTTATAAATATATACATATTATAGATTAATTACACCCAGATACAGAACAAATGATTGAGCTCATCACACAAACCTTTGTCCTGGGTGGGAATCGAACCCACAACCTCCGGCATAGCAGTCAGGGCCAATAACCACTAGACCAAAAGGCCAGCCATAGGTGACTCGCCTCTAACGCATGGACCGCTGAAATTAAGACAATTGTCACGATCTCATATCGTTCGCGACGGTCACGCACATTAGGCGGCTATCGCAATTTCTTTGCTCTCTCTGTCCTTGTCTATCAGCGACTGTATATGTGCAAGTTTCGAATCCAAGTTTCCGATTGCAAAATTTTTGTAAAAAAAAATTTTTTTTCTAAAAATATCATTGGGATTGGTTAGAATAACGATTTTATACAGGGAAAAAATAAAAAAACAAATTTTTTTAAATTAAAAAAAAACCGACGAAAAATTCCACCACTAGGGTGTCCAGAATCATGTACTGGATCTATGGTATTCGTTTGCGTTAACATGTACAAATACAAATACAAATATGTTTATTGTTCAAAAAGGGCAATTACAATAATTTAACAGATCTCTGGACTCCACACTAGGATTCCCTGTGTCGTGGAGTCCAGATACCTTGTATAGGCATGAAGCTATATATACCCCAATGGGTGTATAGCTCCATTTCTCTTACTCGCTCGCCCGCCTGACATTTTACCACGTCATTGTAAGAACCCAAGACAACTACCACCCATAAATAGAAGTCGCAGTCAATTTGATTCACTAGCTGTTCGGTTAACTGGAAAACTAAATTAGCTTTTTAGTTTTCTTATAGGCATAGTGACAAAATGGTGAGAAACAATTAGTGCAAATAATTTATATAGTTTGGTAGATAGTACGCAACGATCGAAAACGCCTGACAATTACCTGCTGGTCATTGACTCGCTCAGCTGACGTTTATTTTAATAAATTAATTTCGTATTGTATTAACAAGACTGTCTCAATATAATAACGGTTATTTAGCAGCATTTGTAGGAGCTCAACTTGTTGGAAAAAGTCAGGAAGATGATGACACTAACTTTTAACGTCTAGGTGTATTATCACGGTAGATTCTGTCTGATAAATTAAAAAAAAAAAATGCTTGAATCCTGTGGCGTGGCGCCTAACCAAACCTTCAATGTTTTCGTTTCGAGTACAAGCAAAAATGAACCCAGTAGTGATCAGGCGGAAATGTTTTCTATGTTACATTTTGAGAGAATAATGATGTAATTTTACATCTAAGATTTACTTAACTAAAGAGATAAACTCTCAGCCTGAAAACTAATTAGCCAACTCCACATCACCAAGACATTTTTCTACAAGTTTCCAACAACCGTTAGTTGTTTATGCGACGTGTAATGAGGGCATTGTATGAAGACAGGTGCGGGGAGCAGGGGGGAGGGTGTGGCTAAAAGCTTTGCAACATTAGTTCCCATCAACTGCGGTACAGACTTAGCGGACGCGGTGGATATAGCGCAGAAGAAGGAAGAACATGTTTGATGGAAATATGGACGCAGGTGTTGTAATTCTTTCCAAAAAAAGCAACGAAAAATCTTTGCCCCACATTGATCATTATTTTTGTATCGTACGCGTGAAGTTGAGCGAACGCTGGCATTTGCACACCTTTTGTATTTTCTATTATGTCTTTAATTACGGTATTCAAAGGGTTAAATCTAGTAATATAAAAAAATGCATTTGGAGTGCGTTTAATTGTATTTAACTTAGCAATATTCCCGTAGATATTTTAGATCACGTTTTGGAATAAAGCGGGTATAATTTTACTGCATGGCGTCTGTCTAGTAATGTAAATAAAGTGACTTACAGTAGTAAATTACGTACCTATATATGCTGATATTATAAACTAGGTAATAGATAAATATCAAATAGATATACAATTAACACAACTTTAAGTATGACAATTATTATGACGATGAATTAAACTAAGGTTGAGAGGACTTCAAGTAGTAGTCCCGAATTTTACGCTTGAAAAAATTTCCTTTCAGATTTTCTGATGTCAATTATTATATTTTAGGAATATTTTACTAAGAGGTTTGTTTACGAAACGCTTGGCGTCCTTCATCCCCGTGTGTGTCTGAGGTCTCGCATCGTAAACCGGCTGTTTCCACAAAGTTGTTCCTACACTTTTATTATTCTGTGTTTGTGCCTCCGCGGATTTCCACGCTAATACTCAAGTTACGCCATTTTAAACATCACAAGCCATTAAGATCTTCCTGGATGTGGCATTCAGTAACGATTTTTAAATTCAAAGGCTTCTTAATTAAATATTGTTATGTTTTTGTAACTATAGATATCTATTGAAGAAAGCGTAAGACTGAATGTTGTTGACAGTTCGTTGTTGTTGAAAGCTGCCTATGACCAAATGTAAACGGTGAGACATTCAGGTAATTGAATTGGAATAACCTTGATCTGGAGAGGAAGCAGTAAAACCATTATATATAAGGGTGATACTATGCTAATCTTGATTCAAACTTAAAATAATTATCATTTTCAAGCAAGAGATTCATGCATGATTATTAAATTATTCAAATAAACCACGATGGAGACACAACCTACATACCTCTACCTCCTCTCCGGCTTGGATCACTTACAATAATCTTATAATCATAATTCAAGCATTAAATGAAATTAACCAGCAACATGCTTACTAACTGCAAGTAATCTTCTAGAATCTCATACGAATAAACAATCAAGAAAACAAAGAATAGGAAATAAATAACGCGCCTTTAATCAGTGGAGCGATATACAAAGTTTATCTCGGCAGTTTGGTGGCGGAGTTCCACAGAACAGATTGATGCAGAAGATCCACCGCATATAACTTACAAAAACATACACTCATATACATCATGTGCGCATCTTCTGAGTACGGTGGAGTGTGCTGGGGTGGCTGCTGCAGGTGCAGAAAACCTCAAACGGCTTAAATGCAATAGCCTTATCGGTAGTTATATGTTGTTGTTGTGCCGTTTGGGGTTGAAATACTAGTATTTCAACCCCAAACGGCTCGACAACCGGGTTGTTCGAGATGTTGTTCGAGTGACGGGTTGTCGCGTGTCCAAAGGGCTGGGCTTTTCTTCGGTCAAAGAATCTGCATTGCCATCCAACGAGGTAATGTCACTAGACGTCACTGCGATTACTCACTCGACTCATGTCACTAGACGGAGACGCGACTAGATACGCATACGTACGGCCATCTCAAATTATCTCATTGATGGTGGTTGCTTTAGAACTACCTACAGTGAAAGTTTAAGTACTTTTTTCAAACCTTGGTGAATCTGTAAGATATATACATAATTATACATATTTGTAATCTATGAAGATTGCGATTATGCATATGTACTTAAATTCAGTGTTGAGCTCATTACTCCAAAATTTTATTAACAACTATTTATAAAATATGCACTAGATACTGCTAGTGGTATGACCTACGTAAAAGTTGAGGATTATACCAAGTGAGCAAACTCTGAGATAGAACAATCTTGTATGCTTTTCCACATATAAAGATCAACTGTTTGAGCATGAAGAAATAACTTTCGCATTTGTAATGTAGTATGTAAACAAGACTCTATAGGAAGAGTTTCTAGTAGAAGCAAAACTTGGGGGAGCTCATACGCCTAAAATGTTGAATGATGATGACAACTTCTATGAGGATTTTTTTTTTAATATTGAAAAGGTAAACCAACGCTATTGTACTTTCACTCACTGTACTATGTCCTTGAAAATTTCACAATTTGTTTGGACTTCACATTCTGGTCCTTATCTATTCCATGGCATTTGGTGGCAAAGTTCCTTCGTCTAATGAGTGTCGTGACGTATGCTCATTGGACCTGGCTACAGTACTGGCCACGATTAACGGACCCTTAACGCCTATTGACGTCGTTCTTATAGTCCATTGTGTTTCATTTGTTTATGGGGACTCTGGATGACGTCAGGAGGGGTTCGTAGATGGGCTGTTGGTAAGATTGTGTCTAAATAAACTGTGACTGTTTTATTTCACGACATCTTGGCGGTTTGATATCTTTCAATTATTTGATGGCGAGAGTTACAAAAGGAATAAAATGGATCAATAATTAATAAAACTGTGGTAGATATGAAAAATATATTATTCAAAATGCTAAAGTATGATGGTTTTTTTTTATGTTCCTACGTTTTATAGATGTAAACAACAAATTTCCATTCACGAACGAGGTTTCGTAGAATAAAAAACCGGCAAAGAGCCTGACGTTCCATGCTCAGTATAGGGCTCCATAGTTTCCCGTCTGTCACAAATTTCTCGCAATGTTCTGTTACATTGTGAGCAATTTTACTGTGTAACTCTTAAACTATGAAGTAGCCCAAAGTACAGGGACATAATCTTTCGGGAAAGTGGGTTACTAATTTATACAAACTAGACGGGTTATGTATGTAGTGTTTTAGGTTGTAATTTTGGATTGCGAGAACCGATTTTAAACTTTATTTTGTTTATTGACAATGACAATTGATTATGTTGCCTTCAATTAATACATAGAGGAAGATAAAAAACCAAGACATTACAATCAATGACAACAATATTTAGGAGGATGTAGATCCTTTGTCATCATCATTGTGTCTGTCTAGCTAATCACAAATATATTAAATTCTTTCTCTCAGAGTTGACAGCAGTGTGGCGCGACAGCTGCAGTACAACATGAGCTACGCACAAGACAGCCTGCAACGTGAAATAAACGTTGTGTGGATGTTCTATACTAAATTTTAACATGAAATTTCAATGTTAATAATTTTAAAGAAAAGTTCTATCATAACTGTCAAACAGTCGAAAACCTCACCAATATGTTCTTTTCTAGGTGTGAAATCATCAAATGTCTTCTTGCGTTCTAAAGCAAAGCGTGAGACCGTGACAGATTTTACTGATTCATCATCATCATCAGCCTTTTAATGTTCCCACTGCAGGGACACAGGCCTCCTCTCTCTAGGAGAGGGAATGGGCTATAATCCAACACGCGGGCCCAGTGCAGATTGGTGGATGTCACATGTCTCCGAATTTTTGGTTCTAGGACATGCCGGTTTCCTCACGATGTTTTCCTTCATCGACTGACTAATATTCACTAATATGTTTCTTTGCTTTGCACTCAGGACCCTGGGTTTTCCTTTCACAAGCGAAACAATGATCTCAGTAGGCTTCGAACTTGCTCGGTTACTACGATTTACTGAAATAAAGCACGTTTTTTGTTCTAAAATTCAAATTGATACGTATTTTTTTAGTATTTTTTTTTAATTAAACATCAGCTGATCGAGTCCAATGACCAGTAGGTTTTTTTTTTGGTTTGCGTACTAACTGCCTACAAGTCAAAATTTAGCGATGTATAACAGGATCCCTGCACGCTAATCGCTGCGATCACTAACGTGCTCCATCGCTTCTCACGTTTGGGTGACGCGAATGACACGCGTCAGTCGTCCGTGTGATTAATAATGTGTCGCGGCGCAGTAACATGCTGTGTGACAACTACCACATGCTAAACGAGTACAGTGCAAAAAATATCACTTTTAAACAGTACGCCAATGAAAATGACCTTGCTTGCTAGACTGGCAATTGCTGTTAGGTGTTTGATAAACTTTTTTGTATCTGTGTTAAGAATTCGAGTAATAAACACAAATAATTGGACTCGTTTTACTTAAAGCAGACATAACTTTATAAAAAAAAAACTATGAATTATTTTGTATAATTTTTTCATCACCATTGCTCTCAAAACAGTGAAGATACCATTAGGTGGAATCGCAGTCAAGCATTAGGAAATCGACATCAACTTGATCCAAAAAGTCGAAAATCTTTGACATCCACCAAACCACTCTGAGCCCACGTGGTGGATTACAGCTTAACTCCTAACCGTTGGTATATTACAAGGTTGATCATGTTTATGCTCATATAGGCTCATATATATGAAAAAGACTGAATAATTTAAGCTAATAGTCTGTAATCGCACAAGCAAATTCGACGATCATTTGTAATAAATTGAACAAGTTTTGTTTTTTACAAGCTGACATTTCTTTGCACTATTTTCCCAAAACCCATTTGTAAGACTGTCATCAAGGGGTCATTAGCGCAATGAAAACAAATGAATAATGTAAGAGAAAACAAAGCAGCAACCGGATTAGCTGCAACACTGGACCGCTAATTTGCATAATAAATTCGAAAATATACCAGAATGCTGGCCGCCAGCGGAAGTTTTAAGTTAATCAGGAACCAACACAAAAACCAGACATTCTGGAATAATTTTGGTGCATTTGATGGACTGTGGTTTAGTTTTTGTGAGACTGTATGAAATTGTTATTGTGGAGGACGTTTGAATGGCCATGTAAAAAGGAGAGATGAACCGCAAGTTGCTAAAAGAGTTATAAATATATATGCTTAAGGATGGAGAAGCAGGCCAAAAGATATTTATTCAAGATGATGTATGGAATTGTTACTGTGTGTATAATCTAAAGCGGATTAAAGGCATTAGTAAGATTAGGAGATTTTTTTTTTTTGTTGTGTTATATCATCAAATAAGTCATCCTGCTTTTGATGGAGAAGGAGTGACAGATTTTAACTTACTAAAACCCGCCTTTCTTTTGGCTGAGATATCGTTCAAAACCCCCTCTTATGTTCCAGGATCCTAGGGTCCCTTTTAGACGACCCATGGTCCTAGTGGGTTTCAGTACTGCTGAGCCCCTGAGGTTTTGCTGACAGCTCTTTCTTCCTCTGCCGATACCTCAGGCTCGGTCTGAAAGTTTACCGACTGGCCGGGCGGCGAGCTACTCTTTGCTCGACGTCCACAAGCTCATCATTACGGTGACAATCAAATTGGGGCGGGAGGGTGTTTGCCGTTCACCGTTACACCTGAAGCCGTCTCCTTTACTAGCATTACAGATTCACAGTGTCGTGGTATTTTAGAGTTATTTTTTTTAATTTATTTATTTATTTTACAATTAATGTACTTAAGTACACACACATGCAAAGAGAAAATACATTGTAATAGAAATTGTCCAATGGCTTTGTTTTTTCTCAACCGAAAGTTTTATAGGATACCTTTTATAAAATATTTTTTTTAAATAACCCCAGTTTTTGTTTTGATATACACAATAATATATACCTCGTAGAAACAATATTTATTCAAATATATTTTGCATATAAATAAACGCACATAAATATTTTTATGAAAAACATACTATTCACTCAACATAACATGCACAGTAAAACTAAAATACAACTTGATGCTTGTTCAGTTGGAAAAGTCCAGGCTCTACTTCCTCATTCTAAACCTAAGCCAATGTCCTCCCTGCAGCCTCAAGTTGATGTTATCAGCCACTAGTTTGCTAGGGATGCAGGTCTTCTCACAAGGAGACAGTTCTATATGCTTGAGTACCTGGTACACCATCACTTTCAAGTCGCAAAGAGCAAATCTTGAACCTGTAATTTAAATAGAAAGTAGTAAGTTTTAACAACATAAAATAATAAATGGGCAACACTGTTTTTAATGGAAAAACTCAATAGCACCTTTTACCCGATCTGGACTTCGTACCCAAGGGTGGGATCTCGAGCTCTGCCGTTTAGAAACTGTTATTATTGGAATATAAAGTAAAAAAAGAGAAGCTGATCCTCAATGGCATACATAAGCACTTCTCTTCAATAAAGATAAAATTGTTACAGAACATTTTAATAATAATACAAATCGGTCGAATTTCAATCAAAGTAGTCAAGTCGGCGAAGATGCGGCGAAGTGGAGGCGTTTGAGTTGGAAAGCGGACCCCGGGCACCGAGCTAAAAGCCAAAGTAGCAACCGGGACTGGCGCTGAGATGATGATGATGAAGATTCTCTAAGTGCGGAACTATGCTCAAAGGTGCGTGTAATTCAAAAGCATTCTTTGACTACTCTTATCCCATAGTCTTTATGGTTATAATCTTATTTTCATTTACAGCAGTAGTGACCCAGTGGCTTCGACTAGTACGTCATTAGTGCAGGCAAGCGCTTTACTTTGATTAATTTATTTCATCACCACTGAGAGCAAACACTAAAGATAATATTGTGAGGAAACCGACTTATCCTACCCAATGTCCTCCCGTGGGAAAGAGGCCTAAATTGTAGCTATGAGAACATTATAATACTATTTTAATACTAATTTATACTACGTGTAACATATCTTTATAGTAGAAAGCCTCCAGAAGCTTACCTATACAATTTCTGGGTCCAAGACCGAAAGGCATATACGCGAACCGATTGATCTTGTGCTTATTTTCTTTTGAAAAACGTTCCGGGTCGAACTTCTCAGGATCAGGGTAAAATTCAGGGTCGTGGTGGAAGGCAAAAGCTGGTATAATAATACTTGTGCCTTTTTTCAACTGAAAGTTAAAAAATATTTTCTTAACATTTAATTTGATAGGTACCAATTTTTTGGCCTTATTATTGAATGGAAATCTGTAACTTTAAAAAATTATTCATCAGTATCATCATATTTTCAGCTGGATGACGTCCACTGTTGGACATAGACCTCTTACAATTGTCACCACAAAGAATGGTCAACCTTGTGGGAGGCATACCAATATTATGTTTTCAGGTACGCAGTCGTCATACTAGAACCTTTCGGCCCCATCGACTATCCATACTTCAAACAATGTGCCCTGCCCACTACCAATTCAGTGATTCTTCGGACTAACAGACTGTGGTTCTCGCATCAGGTGTCTTCATTCCTGATGTGATCACGAAAGGAAACTCTGAGCATAGACCATTTCCATTGCCTTTTGGGTGACTGTAAGCTTTCCGATGAGGCTCTTCGAAAAAAAAAGCGACCATGTTTCAGTGACATATATTATCACTAGTTTTTATAAATTTATCACACTTGGAAAATCATCATCTTCCTGCCCTTGTCCCGTTTTATTTGGGGTCGGCGCAATATGTCTTTTTCTTCCACTCTGTCCTGTCACCCGTCACTTGGAAAATGATAAATGATATTTATTTTGCAAATAGATTTTCCATAACACGACAATTTTTTTTTCGTCAGTTTAAACTGGATTAGTCCGGTGTTTCTTAGCTGACTACTCTGAGAAGAAACTCCGAAGCAATCTCAGGGATTAAAGTCTCTTTCAAAGTTCATACAGCAAACATGTAATGGTCATATGATATCGAGTGGACCTGTCTAGTCAGTGCAAGCACTTGTCAGTATTCGTATAGTTCAATTTTAGTCTAATAGCTCAACGATTTCACGAACAATATTATAATCCAAAAAAAGACTAAAATATCAGTCGGTTGAAATATACTCGTATAATAAAATTTAAAACTAGGGTATCCTCAAAGTATTGCAATAGATCTTTAGGAGTCATGACGTCTTCAAATAGCGGGCCATGTCACTCACTCGCGAGAAAGAGTTATACAATATGTATAACAACATCCTTTTATCAGTTTAGTTTTGGTTGTCAAATGGATTATTGTAGTGATATTACGTTAAAAGATCGTGGTAGGGCCCCTGGCCTGTTATTAAGTCTGTGTTAAACGATACTTACAATAAAATCATTCTTAGCGGTATTATTTGGTTTTCCCATGTTGTAGTCTTTGGTGCATACTCTATCCATGACTGCATTGGGAGGCCACTTTCTTAGTACCTCTGAAAAGATTTTTTAAATTATTTATTTTTAGTTATGTGTTCAGTTATATACTGCTTCCTGCTTCTGCCTTTGGGACTATTTTTAAGAAAGTCATAGTGAATTTACAAAAAAAAACCTAATAAATAGTTTGAAGAATCATCCTAATCTAGCAATTTTGATCACATTATTGTAACTGTAAACCAAAAACACAATTGTGATTTTGCAGTATTTGACCCCTTGTGACATTAACACCCAATATGGTTCTACCTACATTATTACATAATCTGTACATAGATTAGATTTCAGTATATCTACATTTTTTTAACTTGATGTGTATCGTGATTATGGTGTTACTTTTGTGGTCTGTTGGTTTATAAGCTATCTAAAAATACCTTCATGTAAGTAATTTGAATTTCAACATAAAATAAACCATACTTTTATTGTCATGCACAGAATTCCGTTGAGTACAAAATTTTAAGCATATTCTTATATAACCTTCAAATGAATACATTACCAGAAACAACCATATCCAAATACGGCATGTCTTGTATGGATTTGAAGTCAAACTTCCCGTCGTTCTTAGCGTCATGTTCCCTGATCTCCTGAGCTAGACGCTCCTGCACGTCAGGGTTCACTGCCAGCTCGTGCAAGGCAAAGTTCATACTGGTTGATACAGATTCGAAGCCACCGAAAAGAAATAAAAGTGCTTGGGCGACTAGATCATCGTCAGTCCAAACTGTAAAAAGAAAGAAAGAAATCATTAATTTGCTTAAATAAGGTACAGATGGTTGACAGTATAAAGAAATAAAGTTGATCTCTTATTCTGCCTTTAATTTCGGCGTGTAAATATGAAACACAGTAGCTTAAATGAATAATTAATAATATCGTAATCATGCACTCATTCATCACACAGATTTCTATTCCATTCAAAATTATTTTTTTATTGTTTATTGAAAAAAAAGTAACTATAAAAATAAATACAATAATCATAAATGTCAAAAACAATCTCAAATGTCATTAATAATGATAAAATCAAAAGAAACATTTAAAATGTTAAATAAAATCAATTTGATATTCAGACTTTGTTCTGAAGATTGTTTACCTCTGTTTCGTTCCTTATTTCCTACAGTAGATTCGACAGCTGTTGCAAATCCAACAGCATCATCATTGGGTTTGATATCGTCGTGAGACAGTTTTCCTGAAAGTACAAATTTCTCTAATCAAAATTATGTATATTGTTTTCAAATCATTATAACTAAAGTACCTACTACTATACACAACATTTCACTAGAGTATTATATACAACATTCAACAAGAGTGATGCACAACGCGCACACCCTATACGCCGCAATTAAAAAATAAATTGTGACTTATTTTTTTATTTGCGCTACATAATAAATCACTCAAATATTTCTAAAACATACTTTTGTTTTTATCAAAAAATAATTATCCTGATGCTAACAGCATATATGTACATGTCGGATTCGGCGTTGATTTACGATCAACAAGACAAGGCACGCCATCTAGTGGCAACTCATGACTAAAGGGTCAAACTGTATTTTTTATTTGACAATATTACTGAAAGGAATCTTTTTGGCGCAGCCGGTAAAGGCACCCACAACGTTGTTGTTGATTTAAAGCTGTATTATTCTGATGACTGTCGCCAAATAAATATTTCTTAGGAAGAAAGAAAACATATTTTTATCTGAAAAATTGATTCTTAAGAAAAAAAAAAAATATCTGAAAACTAATTATTTATTATTTTAGGATGAAATCGATACAGTACTAGATTTTGAACGTATCACTTACATGATTTGCGTTTATAAATTGATGTAGATTCAAAGACAAATATAGAATTCACCTTTTTTGGCTTCCATAAGCAGGTGGATCATATCAGGTCTCAGAATATTCCGTAACTCTCTTTCTTTCATAGTATCTAACACCAATCTTTTAAAGAAAATCTGTGATTTCTTTGGGATGAGCTCCCAGTCTAATATCTGCAAAAATTCAGAACGTTAATTAAACACATCATTTCATGTAAATTTGTGCTCATTTACCTTACTTTATATATTATTATTTAACTTCATTTTTGGAAAATATATCTGTCTGTTTGCCTGTAATTCGTATTATTTATTGCAATCTATATTGTCTTTTCTTCCATTATATATCATATAAAGCAAGGTACAATTATTATAGGCTGTTTGGGTACGGCACATTTTAAAATAAAAGTAACTGTTAAAATGAATTACATTTTAATTGTAAATAAGAAAAAATATGAAAATCAAAACAAAATAATTATGTGACACACAGTAGTTTTTAAATCTACCAAAATTAATAAATTCATTCAAGGGCCAAATAAGTCTTCATATAAATCCCTTCGTGAATAATTATATCACAAGTTCCGATGCGAAATATTTTAAAGATGACACATTAATTGTAAATTACATACCTTCAAAAGATATGGCACATTAACCATTAAGAAGAACAGCAGGAACTGAGTAAAAGTGAAGTCAGTGATTGACTTGCTCATCAAATACAACTCATTATTTCGCTCAGTTTGGGAGTCTGTCTTCAAACCAAACGCACACGAAGCTATCACATCGTTAGAATAGCGCGTCGTGAGATCCAACACATCGACGTCTACGTAGTTGTCTGTAAAAATAAATATAATACTATAAAACGGGGATAAATATAATGACCACCATAAAATGCTTTGATACCCTTATAGTCCGGTCAATTTAGACATTCGAAGTTACATAAATTCCCACCTAGCTGAAAATCGGTAAGATTGTTTAAAATATCATTAAAAACAAAATTTGAAAGTTCCCCATCTTTCCCCTGTAAGGAAAAAATTTTATTCAAGGTCAAAGGTCAAAAAAAAAGAGTTTTTCGCGATTTTCAGCAAAACGGTAAGTTTTATCATAAAAATACGTCAGACAAAAATTGTAGATCATAAAATTATCTACAAAAAATGTATTAATACTTTTTTTTTCTACGAGCCACCGTTTTTGAGATATAACGATTCTAAAAGTTGCAAAAGTTGTAATCGTCTTAATATGCATGAATACGCCACGTATATAAACATCTCTATAGTTGTAATATATATTAAAATATTTTTCTATCGGTCATTGTAACTTAAACTACAAATAAAAAATATACATAAGCTATAACTATACAAATATCAGGTAAAATGAAACCCAGTCCCTTAATTTATACACCATTGTAACCTTGAGAAAACATCTGTCCCCTGGTCAATTGTGTGCGTGGCTAGACTCTTATACCTACTATAATAAATGAAACACTGTTAGTCTTGGATGCCAGTTGCTAGTGAAAACACGTGTTTATTCTAACCTATATCGTGCTGTTTTGAGTTTAACCGGTGGAATAGGCCTACTGGGGAAACCACGTTAAAAAAAACGCGCTGAGTACACTATCTCATAGGTGGCGAGGAAACGTGTGCATATTAAGACGATTACAACTTTTGCAACTTTTAGAATCGTTATATCTCAAAAACGGTGGCTCGTAGAAAAAAAAGTATTAATACATTTTTTGTAGATAATTTTATGATCTACAATTTTTGTCTGACGTATTTTTATGATAAAACTTACCGTTTTGCTGAAAATCGCGAAAAACTCTTTTTTTTGACCTTTGACCTTGAATAAAATTTTTTCCTTACAGGGGAAAGATGGGGAACTTTCAAATTTTGTTTTTAATGATATTTTAAACAATCTTACCGATTTTCAGCTAGGTGGGAATTTATGTAACTTTACTCTTATTTTTTGGTCTAATTTGACCGGACTATTAGTTTTGTAACCAAAAATATCTACTTAACACCAAAAAAATAAAGTCTAAAATTACAATAGTACCAGCTATTTTAGTCACGACTCCACTTTAAATTGTATTCGACCACCAAATTTGTAAATGATCACCAAATCTTGACGAGCAAATTAATGTGATATTTCTACCTAAATAATCACTGTGATTGCCATAAAATGTAGGCGTATTATCAAATAACAAACTCCCTCGAAAACACACTCTTATTGCACTGTTTAGAGGCAGGCAATAGACAATTTTCCACACTAGTGCAAGAAAAGGCGCAGGCTATCCGGGGGGACAGCCTGTCGTTTTTATGGTGGGGTAGGGACCCCACCATAATGTTATTACATTTCGGCGTTCGGCCTGATACAATTATCAGGCCGAACGCGCATCGTCCCCCACGAGTCGCAGATCGTCTCCCGTTCATTGATTTCAGTGAGCATTGAAAAATGTCGTTTGAGACATGTGCAAAGTCAATGCGATCCTCGGCTTCATAACATAAACGGCCTGACCTACTACGGGTCGGGTTTTTTTTTATGGTAGGTGAAAATCATCGAATGACGAAACCCGCTCTTGAGCGGAGCGGGAGACAGTGTCAGACTCTTACTGACTAAAAAACCTACCTACCCCATTCGTTCCTTGCCTTATTCCTAGAGCCGCGGTAACACTTTCACAACAAACGGCAGCTCCAGAAGGCTTCGACCCTGAAGGGCCCCTACAGTTTGCTGACAATTCCTTGAGGCGCGCGGGAACGGTGCGCGCCGTTGACGACTTGGACTCGGTCTGGACAGTTAACAGACGACCGGACGGCGAGCTAACGTTTGCTCACCGTCCGCGAGCCAGTGTCTACGGTGGCCGGATATCGGCAGGATCGCGGCGGCGACGGCTACGGCGAGGGCGCTGTTGCGTTTGCCTTATGCGGTCGGCCTCCTCCTTTACGAGCATTAATGCTTCGCAGAAGGACGCGACCGCCTGCCATTCCTCTTCGCTGTGGACCATGGCCTGAACCAAGGCCCGGCGCGAGAGGTCGCCGCCGCCGATCACCCCCACAAGGACACGGCGATGCTCTTCCCAAGCAGGGCACACCTCCACCGTGTGCTCCACCGTGTCCTCTAGGCTTGCTACACAGTGGCGACACCCGGACGTAACCTACGGCTCGGGTGGATTCCACCTCGGTCGCAATGACAAACTTCCTGTATTTGTATCAAAATGTTTTATATTTTGCCAAGGGTATGAAAATGTAATTTTTTGGGTTTTGATTAACATTTTCATTATCTTTGGGTTAACAATGATTTTTTTGGAGTCAGTTTACTTAAACAGGATAGCAAGATGTAAAAACTTTGATTATAATTTTATATTGAAAACGCCGGTATAATTTTGGTGATCATTTACTACTTTTGGTGATCATTTACTACTTTTGGGATAACAATGATTTATTTGGACTCATTTTGTTTAAATAGGATAGCAGAATGTAAAAACTTTGGTTATAATTTTACTTTAAAATGCTGGTTTAATTTTGGTGATCATTTACTGTTTTTGGGTTAACCATGATTTATTTGGAGTCATTTTGCTTAAATAGGATAGCAAAGTGTTAAACTTTGGTTATCATTTTACATTAAAATGCGAGTTTCATTTTGGTGATCATTTACTATTTTTGTCTGCTATTTGTTACTATATTTGGTGGCAAGTTAAACGTAAGCCCTATAAAACTGCCATAGTATGCCAAGGGTAAAGAGCCAGATGACGATAGATACAATCACAGGGCAATTTTGTGGCAAATTTTTGGGCTGTAAACTGTTGAGATCCGAACTAGCGGGTCGCAGGAAAATGTTTGTAACTCATCTTCAGCTTGCATTTTGGCTGACCGTGAACATTGACGAAAAACAGAGCTTCCATATCCCTTTTGCCTTTATAGGCCAACTTTATTGGAGATTCACCAAAGCAAATATTGTTCAAGCAGAGGCCATAGACTTTACATGGTTTTTGGTAAGCAATCCCATTCCGTCCACCGTCCCAAAATATTGTCAATAGTTCTACACAAACCAAGCGTTGTTTTGTATGCATTTGTTGCTTAGATTCACATTTTGTTTGAATTACTATTAAGTCTAGCGGGTCTTCTGTGACTTGGTTTTGTCTTCTTGCCATATTTTTCAATGATTTTGAATCCCTTTAGGATTCAAAATTCTGAGATGTATTAAAGCATATAAATGATAATATTTTTTAAATCTGAGATTTAATTATCCCATAGAGGATAAAGACTCGATATATGCAATGATTTTTGTAAAATCGCGGAAACCGCAACAGAATCGAGAAATCGCTGGTATTGCTGTATGGTATTGCAATGTTCATATCACCGTATACACACCTATAAATCACCTGTTTGTTTGCCAACAAAATCTGCAATATTTAAATTAATAAAAAATACACCTCGGGAATTCGTAATCTGCTTCTTTAGTGTACATATCATCTGATCACCGACTTCCACCATAAAAGGCACCATCAGACTTATCTTGGAACTTGTAAACGCTGGACTCAAAGCAGACCTCATCTCCTTCCATTCTTCACCTGTTAATCAGAAAATAAGAGAAAGGTTAAAAAGAATATGATTTTCATCCGAGGATAGCCCAACATAATTAGACTGGTACAGAAATGGAACAGGTCAATTGATTCTAAAGATAACATTGGTGTGTCGTTTCGAAATTATTGAGTTTCTTACCAGCTCTTCAGGAAACGACAAATTGTAACCGTGTATTAGTTTGAGACGTGTCTTAAGTGTCCATGTAGGCCTATGTGATATATAAACAAATTGAATTTTAATTCCAATTTGGAATACTAAATTGAAATAAAAAGCTTTAAAATTAAATTGAAACCTTTCAAGAAGAACAAACTCCTGCCAAACGAAGATTCAATTCCAATCACGGAGTGGTCTAGAAAATATTCAAAGTCTTTGACGGTAATCTTCTTCAAGAGTTCGATGTCTCGAATCACGACAGCCTCCCTTGTGAATTCATATCTGCCAACGAACCTGACAAAATCGTGGAAATCTTAAAACAAACTTTTATATCAAACCATTTTATGTTAACTCTTCTGAGAAAAAATATAAAAATAAAAATTTATGTTCTGATTTAAAGAATCAATCTTAAGTCCTATACTTGTATGTAAATTGTTTTTTCTTTGAAAATGAATTAAGTAAAAGCAATTTATTTTGTGTTATTTTTGTTTTTCCAAACACAACAAACCTAAATCCTGAAACTATTTCTAAGAATTTGTCATGTATTTTAAAATTCACGGAAGAGTAATTCAAATAGCAATATTATGATATAATCGGCTTTTACCTTTCCTCCGGAAAACTGTGATATAAATTTGATAGATCATGAGCAATGTGATCTTGTCTTAACAAGATCTTGCCCACGTTTCCCAGAAATGGTATTGGTGTTAAGTGCTTCACACCGTTGCGACTGAATGAAGAGTAGACCTGTCGTAGGTACAGCACTAAAGCACCGATCAGAACAGTCACCCAAAACAACGTGATCATCGTAATCTGAAAAACAAAGCAGCCAATTGACAATTGCATTATATTCATTTTAAAGATAATATCCATTCTCTTTTCTTCTCTTTTGCTTCCATTCAATTGGGTAACATATTATAATTGTACCTATGTTTGTATGTTTTTTAAGCTTATGTAGCTTTTTATCCATGTATCGAGTTTTGATTCTTATTTTTGTTTTGCTAACGCAATACACTGCAAAACACCCCTTTATTTAGTTTAAGTTCTTATATTGATTTTGTCTGGTAGGAATCGCTGTAAGCGATAAGACTGACTTTGTACTCAAGTTTCTGTGTTTTGTTTTAATATTCTGGGGTACAATAAAGTTTATTTTATACTTCTCTATTCTCTCACAACATGTAGAGCAGCATCTTCGCTGGGTGACTAATAGAGTCTAGATGACACTTGATAGGAATTTTATCAAATCTGGAATTTAATCATTAAAGAAACTCAAGGTAAAGCTGATGAATTTATTACTCAATTTTGTAAGGACACTCAGATTAACCTCCTACTTTTTGCGTAGTGAATAATTTGCTTTTCATTTGATGCACTAGTCTTATGTTACTAATGTTTCCCAAACAAGTTTTCAGCTTCTAATTATTTTTCGTTCTTCATCATCCATATTCTTATTATTCACTACTTTTCCATGTAATATTTTGTCATTACTCCTTTATTAACCACAATTTTGTGTAGTTTCCTTCAAGTAATGCTAGTGCTAGAGTAATCGAGTTATTATGTAATATACCCAATTGCCGTTCGTTAAATCAACTTGTCAGTCAAGGCTAGCAATTGCCTTCTTAAATAGTCTAAGGTCAGGATGTTTAATTAAGATTGCTTTTGTCTGATTTTTTATGCTTCAGTGTTATTAAAATTTCCATACGATTATTCGAAAATACGGTCTTATCCCTGCCGATTTTAGGCTATTTACTATTTTTCACTTTAGTGTGAAAAAGTGCCCTAGCTCTCTACCATCAGAATTGATTGTATTATTTAGCGTATTTATCTGGGTGCTAAGCACCGGACAAATTATGTTTGTTTTCTTCGTAAGTGTATTGAAAAATGTCTTTTGTTACACGTGGTTTGCCGCTGCATTACTCGGCTTCTTAATATACTCATCGCAGTGACAATTTTCCTTCACTTGTATCATAATGTAGTTATCTAAACAGTTACTTTTTATATGATCTTAATGTTGTACCTACGTAAAATTGACCTAAAAATATATTTATAGAATACACTAACCATACTTTATATGTTTTATATACATAGATAACATTGTTATAAAGTGATAAAAAAGCACAAACCTTTTTCTACTTTTAGATGAGAATAAGAGCATTAGAAAAACAGCCGTTTACTAGATTTTTTAAAAGCGAATAATTGCCTTGCCTAACTCAAACCTATTCCACAATCACATAAGTTGGACCACGAATGTTTTGGCATAGGTTGAATGAAAAAACAGCAAAACTTTTTTGTGTTTAAACTCTATGTTATTAAAGAAAATTTTATTTGAGAAAAGAGGGGTTTATAGATCATTGATTTAAAATCAAGACAAAGATAAAATTATAAAAATAGATCGTAAAAAGAAAAACTGTTAACAGATTAAAAAAATATATGTTAATTAAGGTACTTACTTTAACAGTTAAATCACCGGTACACTGTTTGTGTAAATCATAGGTGTAAATAAACACTTTTTACTGAAATACTCGAAATGAACGTGTTACCATATTCACTGACCAATTTACTCTGGGTGTGTAGTCTGTGAAGTTAGCCATGGTACATGCACGTTTCGTAGATAAGATAAACCAAAATAATAAATATCATCCTAATAGACCAGACTAGAGGGCTGCGTTTTATTTTTGTCAGTGAATCAGCATTGCCATCCAGCGTGGCAATACTGCCAGCGTTCTGGGCACTTTTCCTATTGATATCGATATGGATAAATTTTTTGATGCCCAATAAGTTTCCTCCCGTTTTTTAATAATTTGTAAATATTAGTGTGTTTTAGTTTATTAACCTAAGGTTATTATTAGATTTAATTTTAAAATACAAATGTTTTTAATAATAAAAATAGTAGAATGATTTATATATTATATATATATTTTTTATAAATAAATAATGAAATATGTAATATTGTATCTAGTTTAGAAACTCAAATAGAGCTACACGTATTTCCTCTTTACTTGCTAGTTTTAGATATATTACACATATTAGTATCAACAAGAAACATGTAACCGAGATGTTTGTAATATTTACCATAATTGAAAAGAGTGTCCATGGAGTTTCTTGCACATTCTTCTCCATAGAGATCTACGCTTTGGAATGTGCAATTAGCATCATATTTTTTAGGACATCGGTCTGTCCTTGACGTTTCAAAAGTGCCTGTAAATGGTTTTTTTGTAATAAAATGATTTTGACTTTGACTTTTGACTTTGACTTTTACGATGTAAGATCAAAAGTTTCCTATTCAAAAAATCACCGTGATGCAAGACATTAACTTAGACCAATTTTTGCACCTTGCGAATTAGTTTTGATTTGGTAATAAAAACATGTTCATAAACTTAAAACTAAATTGTATAAAATTATACAAAAAAACTTATCCTTTTATTTTATGTACCTATACGTACGTAACGTTTGGTTTCAAAGAATTAATAAATAAACTGAAAAACAATTTTCTAACCTAATCTGCTATCATTTCAATAGATATACGAAAAAATGGGCATATTCTTGTTCATGTGTTTACGAGCCCATCATCACACTGAATGAACCAGTGAATTGAGTAACACGCTCCCGCCGGCATTGTGTTTGTGATCCGTAGCTGTCAGTTTTTTAATGTAAGGTAACAACCTATTTTATATATTCTTTGCTTATCATAAGTCTATAAATAATATCTTACTGTCGAGTCAACAAGATTTTACATTTTTTTTAAACCAACAATGCTATTTTAAAAGGCAACAAAAGTTCAAGGCCAAAAGTGAGTACACAACGATAACAAGTGAGACAAACTAAATTAGACCAATTTATATTGTTGTCAATTTAGGATCAAAGACTATGGTGTCGTCAGTAGTGTAGTATACCAGTATATATTTTTCGTGTTTGAACAAAAGTGAAGTTTCATTTCATCTCGTGTTTGTTTTGATTATGAAATATTTATGCGTTTAGTTACTTTCATATGTAAGTTGCTTTTATTTCATCGTGACACGCAGTAAAAATAGCATAAATGATAAATGATATGATAAATGATGAATGATATTTATTTTGTAAATAGGTTTTAAAATAACACTTTTACACGTCAATATTTTTTTTCTTTTCGTCAGTTTAAGCTAGATGAGTCCGGTGTTTCCTAGCTGACTACCCTGAGAAGAAACACCGAAACAAACTCAGGGGTCAAAGTCTCTTTTAAAGTCCATACAGTAACCATGTATTGGTCAAATCATATGAGAACCATGCAGATTAGTGTCTGAGATGGTCTTTTGAGGAAAGAACCATACAGATTTGAGTGGACCTGTCCAGTCAGTGCAAGCATTTGTCAGTATTCGTGTAGCTCAAACTTAGGACTACTAAGGAGCTCAACGACTTGACGATCAATACCAAAGAAAGGACATTTGTGTAGGCCGCATCAAATACTCAAATCTGTCAGACATCATATTAAAATTACGGAAAAGGCAAAGTAATCGACATAGTCCTAACATTCACAATAATAAAAAATAAAAAAAAAATACAAAAATGTAACTGCAAAATAAATTATTGCAAGTCCAAAGTTAAAAAAAATAATAATAAATAAATAAAAATAAAATACAACTACAATAATAGTGCTGGAGCAGGTCAATCCCAAGCCGTCTTATCCTCAAGATACTCCTTAACAGTATAAAAAGCCTTTTGACAAAGTTTTCGCTTTACAAACAATTTAAATTTATTCAGGCTAAGTTCTTGAATGTTACTGGGAAGCTTATTATAAAAGTGTACACATTGGCATCTAAATGAGCCCCCAATTTTTTTGAGCCTGGTTGTAGGAACCACAAAGAACAATGTTCAAAACGTCCCCACCCTTGTAGCACTTTAAAACCTATGTTAATCGAAGGGCCATAACCATCTTATCATTTTATTGTTCGACGGCGAAACTGAAATGTGCATCCGAAAAAAGTTATATCGACATGAAGAAACCGGAATCAGTAACAATTTATTGTGCCGTTTGCTATACTTTTTGGACATGATGTAGCCATACCTACTACAATATAATTACATTTTGGTAAGTTTTTGAGAGCAGTATAGAATGGCTATAATAAGAGCCGCACTCGCAGCGCCACACGACGCTGAGCAGGTAGTAAGTGTGGGGTGTAGAGATGTGCAGAATGTGTCATTGAATTGAAAAGATATATACCTATCCGATTCATTACTTGCTCCACGAGAATGATACTTAATGATGATAGACAGAGACTTCAGAGACTAAATTCCTGCAATCGAAGACTGTGGCTATGAGCCTCACATGCCACCTACAAAGGACAGAATCGCAACGCAGCTCACGAATGAACAAGCAAATAAATCGCGTCTGAGTAGGCCTTAAAATGAACATGTACAAAACAAAAGTCATGGTTAACATCCATGTAGCGCTCACCCCTATCAAGATCGGAGACAAACACGACACGACTACCTACCACGACTACGTCTACCTTGGACAGACAATCCAGTTAGGTAGGTCTAACTTTGAGAAAGAGGTCAATCGTCGAATCCGACTCGGCTGGGCAGCGTTTGGTAAGCTACGCGGTGTCTTCTCGTCTAATATACCACAGTGCCTCAAGACGAAAGTCTATAATCAGTGCGTGTTGCCAGTGATAACGTATGGCTCTGAAACGTGGTCGCTTACAATGGGCCTTATAAAAAGACTCAAGGTCACTCAAAGGACAATAGAAAGGGCTATGCTCGGGGTATCCTTGCGTGATAGAATCAGAAATCTTGTTGTGCGTGATAGAGATGATGATGAACAATTGTCCGCTGGGTCATTGAGGCGATAAATGGGAGATTTAAACGCGACTTTAAAATGTTCAGAACCGTGGTATTCAATAAATCACTTCCTCACTTCTTCACTGACTTCAGGATTGCTGAAGCGCTTCTCAACACCTTCAGGGAGCCTTTTCATGATAGTGTCTACGCCACAGAGTTCGTAGAACGAATCAGTCACAGAATTCATATCAACAATGACTTGGGCAACTAGAAATACGTTGTTGCAGAAAATGTTAACAGGCAGCGGGTTGCGTTCAGGACATTGATTGATGAGTCCATAATGAATTGTCAAACGAAGATATTATTTTGTTTAGCTTGGGGACATATCACCTAAAACTGGCAACTTCCTATGTCAGCGAACATTTACGTGGCGGCGTCTATAACATAGATAGAGGTTTGTGCAACTCCAAGCCCAATTATAAATCAATACGGTATAGACACGGAATTGCGCTCTGCTAAGGGGTCGAATTTTATCAAAACATAGATCTAATGCGACCTATTATACGTATTTAATACTGAATAACGTACAGGGAATAAACGCTATTCAGGCATATTACTGCTCATGTTTGACGGATATGAGGACAGTTTGTGCCTGCGCGCATGTCGTCAGCAGCGTTTGTTACTTTGGGATTGGAAGGCGTTTAGAGAATTTCGTTGGGCCAGCCAGTGCCTGGGATAATATTGTAATAGATACTGAAAACACCGAATAAAGGTTTTATTTTTAATAAGGTATTTTATTTGAAAACTCCTAAAAAAAACGTCAATGGTAACCTCACAAAACCAATATTCAGCAGAATTCTTTATGAACTTTTTTCTGCTCCGTGAGTTGTTCCCGAGCGGGAGTCAGCATTTAATTCTAAAGAGTTGTTTGGGAACTCCGAACGAAACCATCCCACAGTAAAAAGAAAAGCATCGTGACCGGAAACATAATTATTATTGTGACTGATTCCGGTTTCTTCATGTCGATATAACTTTTTTCGGATGCACATTTCAGTTTCGCCGTCGAACAATAAAATGATAAGATGGTTATGGCCCTTCGATTAACATAGGTTTTAAAGTGCTACAAGGGTGGGGACGGTGTCCATACATTTTTGGGCATTGTTCTTTATGTTTGTTCCTAGTATTAACGTTATGGATGAAACTTGACAATTAGTTTCAGAATTCATAAACATTTTTGCACTTTTGAACTGTCAAAATGTCGATTCGTCAAAAAAGGGAAGCAAAATTGTTAAATTTTTGCTGAATATACTTATTGGGATACCAACCAAACTATATTTTTTTGTAAAATTGTACATGCTATATAGATTTCTAACTAAGTGTACAAGATATTTTCATTAAACTAGCATTAAATATAATTGTATGTAACCTTTGGTATATTTTTACAGAAAATGATTATCTTGCTGATTTGGGTGGTTGTTTTGATTGCTGTGGTAGTGCTTCATCTCCGACAAGTCTACTCCACGTTCAGCCGAAATGGTATCAAGCACTTTAAACCAATCCCACTGTTTGGCAATATGTTCAAATTCATACTTCGTCAAGAACATGTGGCTTATAATCTTTGTGACTTGTATAACAGTTTCCCGAAAGAAAGGTCAGAAATGAAAAATCTATATTTGTTTTACTATTTTCATTGTGGTTATAAACTTTAATTGTAAAGCTGAATTTTGATAAGAACTGAGTCTTTTTTAAATTTTTATTTTAAAATCTCGATAATATCACAAATTAGAATAGACTATGTACTGTTGCAAGTATCCCATAGGAGTGGAGCAAATAACTTAAAACACAGGTTAGATCACTGTAGACAGTTAGTCAACAATATTTTGAAGCATTACCAGTTCCAAATTAATACAAATCAACTTTTTACTGAGAAGGATGATACAAAATAATGTTATAAATAACACATGAACACTTGTTTCTCAGGTTCGTTGGCAGATTTGAATTTTTAATCGAAGTAATAGTTCTCCGTGATCTTGAACTGATAAAGAAAGTTACTGTCAAAGACTTTGAATACTTTCTAGACCATCGTGGTTTTGAAATGGACAACTATTTTAGCAGAACTTTATTATTATTGAAAGGTATTAAATTAATCGTAATTTTCTCCTTTTCCTTACCTTTACAACAATTTTCTCTTAGAAATGAAACATTGTTTCAAGTAAAATTGTTTAAATTTTACTCAGGTCAAGAATGGAAAGACATGCGGTCAACTTTAAGTCCAGCGTTCACAAGTTCCAAAATACGCCAGATGGTGCCTTTCATGGTAGAAGTTGGTGATCAGATGATTATGTCGCTTAAACGAAAGATCGAGGATTCGGGAGGTATTAGATATATTTTATTTATTGATATTTATTTGGAATCTATTTCTTTATTATTTTATTATTATTTTTGTGATAGACGACTACATCGATATTGAGTGCAAGGATTTAACAACACGTTACGCTAATGATGTGATAGCTTCGTGCGCTTTTGGCCTGAAGGTGAATTCCCACACTGACGAGAATAACCAATTCTACCAGATGGGTAAAGAAGCTACTAATTTCCGAATTCTTCAAATGATAATTATGTTCATTCTTCTGAATGTGCCAAAGATTTCCAAGGTAAATATAAAGTTTAACTTATTAGACGAGAATACTCGACTGTGATAATATTAATTGTAAACAATAATTAAAACAAAGAAAATTATTCGTAGTTTTTCAAATGGGACGTAATATCAGATGCAGTTAAACACTTCTTCACAAATTTAGTGCTGAATACTATGAAAGACAGAGAAATACGTCGTATTGTTAGACCTGACATGATACATCTGCTAATGGAAGCCAAGAAAGGTAGCAATAATAACCGTTTATAAAAGTTATATATTTCCTTTAACTTTATATAATTTTTAGTGTTTAGAGTAATATCTAAATATATAATATATAATAACGATATGGCGAGCGACCAAGATAAATGGAAGGAATGGAGGGAGGCCTTTGCCCAGCAGTGAGACAGCACAGGCTAGCAATAATAATAAATATAATAATAATAGAGTAATATCGTAATCGAGACGAGAGTATTGCTGATAGATAGACCCAAAGTAAAATTTGATTTGATTTCCCAAACTCAGATAAAACAAAATAGTGATTAAAAACATGTGCGTTTTTTCAGGCCACCTTACTCATGGAGACATTAAGTCAAATGATGAAGTTGCTGGATTTGCGACTGTTGAAGAATCTGCTGTTGGGATGAAAAAAATTACTCGAGGTATGAATAAATAAATTGTTTTATATGTTTCTGTCAATTACTTTTAACATTTACCAAAAACATACACAAAACGTGATGTGTAATTTCATATTTGCAGAATGGACTGATAGAGACCTAGTAGCCCAAGCATTTTTATTCTTGATTGCTGGTTTTGAAACTGTCTCATCCACTATGTCCTTCCTATTGTACGAGCTGGCAGTTAACAATGACGTGCAGGAGCGTCTGGTTCAGGAAATCAAGGAACATGACGCTAAGAATGGCGGCATATTTGATTTCAATTCTATACAAAACATGACTTATATGGATATGGTTATTTCAGGTAAAATTTTGTTAAAAGCTAGTTCTAAACTCTGGAGCTCAATCTATCAGAAGGATTCTGTTCTTGATATAAATGGGCTATTTTTTTAAATGATTTCTTGTAGTCAACGATTACACAAATTACTTATAAATGTTGGTAGTAAATGGGTAACAATAATTAATAAATGAGATGTAATATGTTTAATAATATTTCAGAGGTTTTGAGATTGTGGCCACCTGCAGTGGCTATGGACAGAATATGCAACAAGGATTACAATTTAGGCAAACCAAACGAAGCTGCTGAGAAAGATTTCATTGTAAGTTAATCAACTGTTTTAATACATTATGTAATAATAATAATAAAAGCCTTTATTACAATCATATATGTTACATTTCACTTATATACCTATATCTTATTTACTAGTATCAAAATTTCAAATTCAATTATTTGAAGGCAACGTATTTACTAGACACCGGTTTCGAGATTGTCTTGCTCCTTGGTATAGGCCTCCCCAAGTTTCCTCCACAGCGATCTATCTCTCGCCTTCCTCATCCAGCATGGTCCCGCTACTTCCCTTATGTCATCTTCCTATCTTCGATGTTGCCTGCCTTTGCTTTTCTTTTTATATCTAGGGCACCATTCTGTTATTTGGTTTGCCCACTTTTCTAACTTAATTCTTACGCTATAAGTTAAATATTTTATTGCAACAGGACAGATACTTTTGCATTTATATTATGTTATAGTTGCGTAAAGGAGCAGGAGTCATGATACCAACATTCGCCATTCACCGCGATCCTGAACTTTACCCTGAGCCTGAAAAATTTGACCCAGATCGTTTCTCTGAAGAAAATAAACACAAAATCAATGTGCTGGCATATATGCCTTTTGGTTTAGGACCAAGAAATTGTATAGGTAAGATCTCAGTTTATAGTCATGCACCTAAATTATTAGCTTCGTTATGACATCATCTACATGTTGTAACAATGCTTTTGATATATTCTGATATGTTTAGAATGATATCTCAAATAATCCTAAAGTTTTTTTGTATATATCCAAAGGTTCAAGATTTGCTCTTTGTGAGCTGAAGGTGATGGTTTACCAGCTCCTACGTCATATGGAAATCTCTCCCTGTAAGAAGACCTGCATCCCCGCCAAGCTAGCTACTGACAACTTTAACTTAAGACTGAAGGGAGGACATTGGCTTAGGTTTAGACTGAGGAAGTAATATGACTCTAATATAAAGTTTATTTTTCGTGAATAATTTAATATTTATTATTCTAAGTTTGATGACAATAAAGCCGCTTTGATATTTGAATGGGTTTGTTTTTGCAATTTTTTATTATGGATCAGCTCGCGTTTTACCACTTTATCACCTGATAGTAAGCAATGATGTGGCCGACAATGGAGCACGCTTACCAAGAAGTAACCTATTCACTCTTGACTTAGATTAGAGGTCTCTACCGTCGATCCTATCAGGAAACTCAGACCTTGGCAGGGGATTTCATTCTGTAGCTGTCTTCGCAATAAAGTTTCTTTTTCCCAAAAATGCTTTGTACGTATGTGTGGTATGCCCACCGTAATGCAATGATGCCGTAAGTATGTTTATGATAATTAGTATTGAAAATCATCAAAATCAATGTCATGTTCGTTGTATGTATTTTCATACACACAAAACATTATTTAACCTTTCGGCTACCGTAATTACAGACACAATTAAAAGACAATAGGTGTGCAGACACCGGTGTCCTCTTGGGGCTTATTGAATTAAATATGGGTAGCAATTAACTGTCTGTAAAATGATTCCTGTTTTGTACTGTAAAATAATCATGTCTTTGTTTTCGAACAGAAAGAGGATTTGTGCACTAAAATATACACTTCTGATTTAAAAAAAAAAACATAAATGGATGGCGGATTCTGTGTTCGTCATCTCCTTCTCACCAAACTTGTCCGAGTTCCTTAATCATTTTAAAAAGTTCATTAATATTTGGTAAACAATATTATATAGCCATGGAAAGTGCGAGAGGCTCAATTAAATGCAATAGGTATTGTAATTTGTAAGTTTTCATATTTTATGTAATTATTATTTAATGTTGTACTTTTTACATTTTCATCTTTACCATTAGTAGAATATAACTAGAGCCATCTTCTTCATTAAGAAGACATGAATTCCACCACTTGTTAGACCGTTGTGCTATTCGTTAGCCATGAGCAAGATAGATGGCTCTGCTTACACAATTACAAGTACCTAGGTATTCTGACAAAGAGTTTCATATACATCGACTTATTTATTACAAGCGACCTGCCCCAGCACCTATGTGCCAGCACCCCACGGGTGCAATGCTGATATTAAATATATGATACATATAAACCTTCCTCTTGAATTACTCTATCTATTAAAAAAACCCGCATCAAAATCTGTGGCGTAGTTTTAAAGATTTAAGCATATTAGGGACAGGCAAGTTTGTTTTATACTATGTAATGATGTTATAGTTTTGGTTGGTAGTTTCACTTTAATTTTCTTCTAAGTCTGGCACTCTTGTCAGAGTGGTCGTGGCTGTTAATGATGGATAAAAGGTCGCTGCGAGCCGTAGTCGTCAGCTTCCAACGCTTCACTTTTTTGTCTATATTGTACTTATTTTAATAACAAAGCAACTAAAATACTTCTTACATAGAATATCACTGTTAATTACCGTATTTCTAAAACGCGAACGCGACACGATTTCTAAAATTCTCGATAAGTATTTTTTTTCATCAGTAATAAAGCAAAATTTCCGAATAATTTTGTATTGTTAACCGACTTTGAAGAAGAAGAGGTTCTATATTCAGATGTATGTATTTATTTTATGTACGTTCATTGATTTTTCAATCAGTAGTGGACCGATTTTGAAAATAAATAAAACTGATGTGGTTTTCCGAAATTTTTTCACTGGAATTCTATAATAAAGCGATATATACTAGCCGTGTTTGATTATTATTCGAATTTTCATAATAATTTGGTGATGGAACCGAATAGTGGAAGGTACGTTTAGCTGACGGCCAACTAACAAGAGTGAGTTGTTTTTTTTTTTACTCAACCAACGTGATTGTTGATATTATTGTGTGCACGGAATTTATGCTTAATTTGATTTTAAATGTGCTAGACTGAATACAAAAAATTGGCAAGTATCTAAAAGTCAGACAAAAAAATTACAAAACATAGTTCAGAGCTAAGTTTAATTTTTAAAGTATAGCTTGAAAAATTTTGAAAAATTTCATAATAAATTTTGATGACAGCTTAATAGTAATAAGCTTTCTAGCACTTGATGTCGTTTGACTCAAAGATCGATTTGGTTTGCCATATCGCCATCAAATGATTGAATTATCATTGTCTTAAGAAAAAAAAGATGGCGACGGCCAGGTGATTGATCTTCGAACAACAAACCGTGCTAACTATGAATACTTTTTGGTTTTTTTTTTATTGATTATAGGTTCGTGCTTGACCGCTATCTCACTTGATGGAAAGCGACGATGCAGTCGACGATGAAGCGCGCTTACCTAGAAGTAACTTATTCACAATTGTCTTTGAGATTCTCGGATTGTAGCTATCAGGAAACATGACTCCTGCTACGACTTCTTTCTTCTTCTTTCGCATTCTGGTCCCTTGCCAAGTCGGTCGAAGCGAACTTCTGTCGACCCACACTGCCTCCGCTGGTTAAACCTGATGGTACACTGGCTCATACCGCGAGAGAGAAAGCAGGTCTCTTTGCATCACTCTTCGCCCATAATTCTCGTCTTGACACTTGCGGTGCTACTCCACCGACTCTGCCTACCTGCGACACCTCGATGCCCGAGGTTCGCTTAAGGAACAGAGAAGTTTTGAGAGCACTGTGTCGTCTAGACGTGAATAAAGCTAGTGGGCCGGACGGTATACCAGCGATAGTTCTCAAGGCTTGTGCGCCCGAGTTGTCTCCTGTATTGACGCGCCTGTATCGCCTTTCATTTAGGACTGGTATTGTGCCAAAGTCCTGGAAGCTCGCCAACGTGCAACCCGTGCCCAAAAAGGGCAGTCGTGCCGATCCTGCCAACTATCGGCCGATTTCGATAACCTCCATACTCTGCAAGATTATGGAGCGCGTGTTGAATTCGCGCCTCATGGCATATCTAGAAGGTAACGATCTCCTCAGCGACCGACAGTACGGATTTCGCCGCAATCGGTCTACTGGGGACCTATTAGTTTATGCCACTCACTTGTGGGGCGAGGCCCTCGAGAGGAATGGGGAAGCTATTGCCGTTTCCTTAGACGTCTCGAAGGCTTTCGATAGGGTATGGCACGATGGCCTTTTGTCTAAGCTTCCAGCGTACGGCATTTCTCCTGGTCTGATAAACTGGGTAAAAGACTTCCTGAGCGAACGGTCACTCCGAGTTGTTGTCGATGGATGCTCATCAGAGCCTATGACGACTAATGCCGGTGTTCCTCAGGGGTCTGTTCTCTCTGCAACTCTATTCCTGCTCCACAT
Organism: Mythimna loreyi; assembly: GCA_029852875.1. Lineage (NCBI taxonomy): Eukaryota > Metazoa > Arthropoda > Insecta > Lepidoptera > Noctuidae > Mythimna > Mythimna loreyi. The sequence goes on from CM056785.1 coordinate 23,532,988, forward strand.
TAACGATCTGCTAGTGCCTGGTATCTTTGGGTATGCAGATGATAGCACAGTTGTAGAGAGATACCTGCCCAGTGCTCGGGCTAGTAAGGAGCTAATCCAGTCTGAAAGGGAGGCTATGGTAGAGCGTACGAATGTCTCACTTCAGGCAGTTTCCAAGTGGGGCGAAGCTAATCTGGTAACATTCAACGCCACCAAAACACAGGCGTGTCTATTCACCGCAAAAAGGAGCCCGTTCACCTTGGCTCCTGCTTTTCGGGATGTATCCCTGGAGTGCACCGACCGCCTTCAGCTCTTGGGAATGGACATTGCTTCAGACCTCAACTTTGGGCGGTTCATTGAGTCCAAAGCCAAGGTAGCTGCTAGAAAACTCGGCGTTCTGGCGAAAGTCCGACGGTACTTCACACCGAGTCAGCTTCTAATGTTGTACAAAGCACAGGTCCGATCGTGTGTGGAGTACTGCAGCCACATATGGGCTGGTATTGCAAAATGCCACCTAGCGGCTTTGGATTCAGTGGAAAGGCGTGCAAAGAGGCTGATTGTTGATCCAGATTTGGTTGGGTCCGGTCTTCAAAGTCTCGAGCACAGGCGCAGAGTAGCCAGCCTTGCGGTTTTCTACAGGATGCATTTTGGAGAGTGTGCGCAGGAATTACATGATTTGATTCCGCCATCCCAATTTCACCTTCGGACATCCCGGCGTACGGCAAATATCCACCCTTACGCTGTTGAGACACCTGCGGCCCGGACTAAGCGTTTTGCCTCGTCATTTATACCGCGTACATCGAGGGATTGGAACAGTTTGCCGAATGCAGTCTTTCCGTCCGAATATAATTTGGGTGTCTTCAAGGCTAGAGTGAATAGGCTCTTAATAAACTAGTGCGCCTTACCATCAACGATTGCATCACTGCTTACCATCAGGTGGGATCGCAGTCAAGCACTAGTTTATTGCAAGTAAAAAAAAAAAAAAGACTTTCTATTTATTTTGTCAAATCTTGCAGCTCATGCAATGTACATATATTACTTGGCAAATAAGTTGAACCAGTTGCTATGGTTACGCGCAGCCCCTCTCCCACCTCAAAAATTGTACATTACGCACTCAATGTTGACTCTTATGATGGTTCAATTTGTGTATATTATCACCATCATCAGCCTTATATATGTTCCCACTGCTGGGACACAGGCCTCCTCTCTATGAGAGGGAATGGGCCATAATCCACCGCGCGGGCCCAGTGCGAATTGGCGGATGTCACAAGTTTTCGAATATTTGGTTCTCGAACATGCTTCCTCATGTTTCCTCACGATGTTTTCCTTCACCGTTTTGAGAGCAGTGGTGATGAAATAAATTACACAAAGTGTGTTCTCGGCTGGGTTTGAACCCGCGACCCACAACTCGTAAGTCAGGGCCTTGTATATTATACCTACATCAATACTGAAATTTTCTGTCATTATTTAAATTCTTAATTATGATTGACAGATTTTCGGTTTAGCTTTCTAATTTTATTGATACTATTCAAGTAAATATTCAATCCGACCGTAATCATTATGCCAACCCGGCGAGCCCCGTCAAAACCATAATTTGATTTAGTTTATATTCTAGCTGTGATATCACTCAAGGCTAAATACTGTACAAATCTGTTGACTCGAACAGTAACAATAAGTGGTTACGTCATTTTATCGTTTAGTGTTGTGGTTACCTCTTCTATATAATTATGTTTTACATTCAATTTTAATTGGTTTCAAAATATATATATTTTGATAATCCTCAGTAAATGTTTTGGATAAATCTACACTAATATAATAAAGAGGTAAATTTTGTTTTTTTTTATATATTTTTTGTTTGTAGGAGGTATTCTCTGGAACTAATGGTTCGATTGGAAAAAAATTAGCAACAATAGAAAGCTGCTTTACTCCTGAGTGATATAGGCTATAAATTATTTGTATAACATGGATGTTAACCGAGCTATCACTACAAGAAATTTTCCGCGAACGAAGTCGCGGGCAGAAGCTAGTAATAATAAAAATAAAAAGTATAGGTAGTCCTTATAGTTCTTTCCATTACAGGCGTTATCTCAATTTACCTTCTTCATAGTTTAAAATTGTTAAACCTAAAAGAGACCCTCTATATTACTTTGCAAATGGCTGCGATTTTAAATACCTGTAGAATTGTCAGGAAGTTCATATAGATAGAAGAGAAGGTAGGACTTTATCACACTATATATTAAAATCTCACACGCTACATTTACTTGGCTTGGCCAGTGAATATGGTCAAAGAGTGTTTAAAACCTTTGACACTATTTATTTTGAACGATTTTAAAGCTTTTCTATCAACGGGCCACCGACTAGTTCACTCTTATGACTCCGTTTTTCTTAATCATGAAGTCTCACAGTATCTATAAATTAGATTCAACCAATTGAAGTTCGTTAGTGAATTGGCATTATTTTTGACCTTGCTCAAGGACAAATATATTGTGTTCCATCTACTCAGAAGTACTTTGAACAAAGATAGAAAAGGATTATCAAATTGATCAAAACTTGTCTTAAACTGCCAAACATCAAGAATTTTTGATAAATCGCAAGCCAATATTTATACGGCGTACTAGAACAGCATCTGATAGATTATCCCTGGTATGAAGGCTAAGAAGGAAAGGGGTGGGTCGTTCAGTCAGTAAGAGTCTGACACTGTTTCCCGCTCCACCCAAGGGCGGGATTCGTCAATAGATGATTTTTACCACCAAAAAAAAAGATATTTCATAAAATAAGACAGAAGAGGCAAAAAAAATTACAATGACCATCTTCTGATATAATTACCAAGGTTGATTTTTATTATTCGCTTGAAGATAAGTAAAAACATGATAATTTTAAAACCGGTTGCTGACTTCACTAAAAAAAATGGTTGGAGCCAAGTTAATACATAATAAATCACTGTATGTAAACAAAGCTGCGTCATAAGTAACAACGTGCCACTGAACTCACTACCGAATTTACTCTGAGAAAAAGCCCCTAAATAAAAACAGATTAAAAAAAAATGTATCAACCATCGATATACATATACTACGCACTAGACACACCGTACACTCACTTTGCTTGACTTAAGTGTTCTGCAGGCTATGCATCTATACATTGATAACTAAATGACATTAGTGCAGTTTTGACGTATCCTCGATAAACTATTTTTCAATACACTTACTCGAACACTGCCTCTTATAGCACTCCTATTAGGTTCAATATAGCATGTATATCACCCAAGTGTTTTTTTGAGTTTATCACAACAAGGGCTTTTTTAATCCGTCCCCTAAGAGTCGCTGGGCGACCCCCAACAAATTATTATATATATTAATATATTTCTTATATTTGTACTGTATATTTGAGATACGATCAAACGTTTTTTCTTTCTTTCTTTATATCAAAAGCCGTAAGTGTATTAAAAAACGTCGTTTGACACACGTGCAGATTTGTCATCGCAGCCCTCGGCTCCATCACACACTCGCCTACGGCTCGTGCGAATTTCGCCTCAGTCGCCGACACCGCTGTATGTTTTAATACTTTTGTTAGACAACATTATGCTAATTCAGTTCTGCAGCAAATGATAATATAAATCATCATCATCATCAGCCTTTTTTTTAATTTTCCCACTGCAGGGACACAGGCCTCCTCTCTCTAGGTGAGGGAATGGGCCATGATCCACCACGCGGGCCCAGTGCGGATTGGTGGATGTCACATGTCTTCGAATTTTTGGTTCTAGGACATGCCGGTTTCCTCACGATGTTTTCCTCCACCGTTTTGAGAGCAGTGGTGATGAAATTAATTACACAAAGTAATGTGCCTGGCTGGGTTTGAACCCGTGACCTACAGCTTGTAAGTCGGGGCCGAGCAGTGGTCGCCGAGTGGTAAACCACTCGGCCACCACTGCTAATAATAATTATAACAATTATATTTCAATGTGATTACAATATAACTACTAATAAAGTTATTGTAATCATTTTTGTTTCTGTAATCCAATATTAGATCTACAAAAACTATAAGCATTTTGAATTATTATTATTTAAGAGAAACCACAACATTAATAAACATATAAACAAAATAATATACAAAGTATTTCTTTAAAGTGGCTTTATTGCATTCACATTATAAAACAATATATAGGTGACTACCGGTATGTATATTTATATATTGATCAATTATTCTCACTAACACTGCTAAAGGGATTTAAATAATGTAGATATCCTGGAATAGCACCCAAATTTTTATTCCGAAAGTTCCTTTAGGATAATTTTCTACTTTTATTTAAGCGCAGTATTTTCCATAAACTAGTTTGTAATACATTATCAAAACTTAAAATACAATATTATATTAGTTGTTCACGCACACTTAAATTATAAATTCAAGTTAAATTACTTTCTTAGTCTAAATCTAAGCCAATGTCCTCCCTTCAGCCTGATGTTAAAGTTGTCAGTAGCTAGCTTGGCGGGGATGCAGGTCTTCTCAGAGGGTGATACTTCCATGTGTCGTAGAAGCTGGTAGACCATCACTTTCAGTTCACAAAGAGCAAACCTTGATCCTGTTGATCCAAAAAAAACAGGTTCATGAGTGATACAAAAAAAAAAAAGTTAGTTCTGTGATTATTTTAAAAATCATTCACCATTGACAGTGTTTCTATTTTTTTTTTTTAAGAAATGTTTTCAAATGTAATTGACATGACAAATACATTATCATGATCTGCTTGCCCTCTTCTCACGTTATTTGTGGTCGGCGTAACACGTTTCACTTATTTCTTTCTGCCCTGTTGCCCGTCATGCTATCACTAACTCCCTTTTTTATTAAATCACTGCTCACACAAACTACCCACCCTTTCTTTTGCCTCTCCCTCCTTTAAATCCATCAAACGAATAAAACTAATAATATTTTGTTTTAGAGTAATAATAAAACTCATGCAATGTAAGTGAAACAATAGTACAGCAGCAAATGCACTAATACAGGTACAACAACAATAAACATTCCCTCCACACTCTAGCTGAGATATTGGAGCATCGATTTATTATAACAGTCCAGGCTTACAGCAGTCATGCTCAGACTTCTGCTGGAACTGACTCACTTCCTGCGCACCAAGGATACAAGCCATTTACGCATTAATGCATACAAAATATACCTACCGGCTACTACTGTAACGAGGGTTTTCCTAACCCCTTTAAATTATGCTTAAACATGCGAGGCTGGGCCTATACTACAACGTCAATTACTTAAGTGCATGAAAGTTGCACTATACACTAAGATCTCACCTATACAATTTCTAGGTCCCAATCCGAAAGGCATATATGACAGCACATTGATTTTGTGCTTATTTTCTTCAGAGAAACGATCAGGGTTGAATTTGTCAGGCTCAGGATAAAACTCAGGATCGCGGTGAATAGCAAAGGTTGGTATCATAATCGCTGCACCTTTACGCAACTGTAAAAAAACATATTTAAATAATACTGCTCCAGGTGTAACCCAAGTAACAATTTTTGTGTATGTGTTATGTGTCAAAAATGCTTACTATGAAATCTTTCTCAGCAGACTCGTTTGGTTTTCCTAAATTGTAATCTTTGTTGCATATTCTATCTGTAGCTATTGCAGGTGGCCATAATCTCAAAACCTCTAAAATAACAAAACACAATAATTTAGCTAAAATAAGTATAAAAACTAAACGACATGATTGATCATTCATAATATAACTAATAATTTCTGACCTGATACTACCATATCCAAATAAGTCAATGTTTGTATAGAATTGAAGTCAAACTTGCCGCCATTCTTAGCGTCATGTTCGCTGATCTCCTGAGCCAGACGCTCCTGCACGTCAGGATTCACTGCCAGCTCGTACAATAAAAATGACATACTGGACGAAATAGTTTCAAAGCCAGCAAGAAAGAATAAGAGTGCCTGGGCCACTAGGTCCCTATCTGCCCATTCTGCAAAATCCAAAACAGTTACAGTCACATTATTTGAATCTTTTATTAAATGTAATAATGTTAATTTATTATTTTGTATACCTCTAATAATTTCTTTTCGTCCAACAGAAGATTCTTCAACGGTAGCAAATCCAGCAGCTTCATCATTGGGCTTGACATCCGCGTGAGTTAGTTTGCCTGGAAAAACGCGCAAATCATATTTTTTAATTAGTTTCGGTTACAAGTGCGAGCTGAAATAATATAAATAAATTACAATTGAAGCATTTAAGTCATTTGAGATATTTAATAAAAGAATGTTGTTTATCAGCTTTCCTTGACATACAGCAAGCATTTGACTCTATTATTCCAAAAATCCACTTTTTAATTAAAAACCGAGACAAAAAGGCGTGCGACGTTTGTCGTAAGATAAAAAAGGTACAAGGTCATAAGGTAAAAAAACTACTGCACACCAAACATTCATAATTTTACCACTGGCGTGCCACAAGGGTCTGTCCTAGGGCCTATCTTGTACACTTTATACACAACTAGCTAACACAACCCCAGAGATGACCGGTGGGACCTTTAAAGATGATAGAACCTTATATGCTTCCGGCCCACTTTGTAGAGGTCCTAAAGTCCAAGTTCCACATTTCCACATATGGAGAAACAATATGTCAAAGTGCTTATTACTTTTACATTTCGCAAATGGGTCTGTGCTCCAGTTTTTGATGAACGCTACTTAACTTCTATATCAAAATACATAGTGAAGTATTTGGGAATAAATATTTACTATATTTATGATAAATATTCAGTCTGTGGTTCAGGTATACGTGGAAAAAACATTTACGAACAAAAAGAGATGCAAACCATCTGAGGGATATGTATATCCTATAATATACTTATGTACATAAAGGTGTAGTTTTAGCTTTTACAGATTAATCAATACCTTTTTTGGCTTCCATAAGTAGATGAATCATGTCAGGCCTGACAATGTTATGCTTTTCTCTGTCTTCCATTGTGCCCAGGACCAAGGTCGTGAAGAAGTTCTTGACCGCATCAGATAGAAGGTCCCATTTTAGAAACTAAAAATAATTTAGATGATTTTAATTATTGTGTGATTTGTTTAATAATACTACAGTTATTAAAACGAATTTAGATAATTCTTTTTAATAAAAATAAAGCATATATTCACCTTGACAAGTCTTGGTGCATGCATAAGAAGAAAAAACATTATGATTTGACCAAAACTGAAATTAGTAGCTTTCTTGCCCATCTGATAGAATTGGTTATTCTCGTCGGTTTGGGAGTCCACCTTCAGACCAAAAGCGCACGAAGCTATCACATCATTAGCGTAACGTGTTGTTAGATCTTTGCAATCGACCACTATGTAGCCATCTGTTATAAAAAAGAAACAGATTTTAAATAACAATAAAACTATAACCTATCTAACTTATATAGGTCTTATCTTAATTGTGTCTTTAATTACACTAACATTTTATTTTGATTTTACCAGAAACTTGGAATATGGATAGAGCATATTTTAGAATAGCACGTAAGATACATCCCGTAAATATGATTTCTAGGGATAATAATTTTAAACTTCTCACGAGTGAAGTCGCTTGACGAAGCTTATACCTTTCGAACTCTTGATCTTTCGCTTGAGTGACGCAATCATTTGATCACCAACTTCTACCATGAAAGGCACCATCAGACGTATCTTGGAACTTGTAAACGCTGGACTCAATGTAGAGCGCATGTCTTTCCATTCTTGGCCTAATTGGGGATTAAAATAATTATATTAATGTATTTTTTCCTTTAATTTAAAAATAAACTATCAAACAAAAAGAAATTGCACGAAGATAATTAACCTTTCAATAAAAACAAACTTCTGCCAAAGAATGACTCTGTATCGAAGCTACGGTGATCCAAAAAGTATTCAAAGTCTTTGACAGTAATCTTCTTTATAAGTTCAACGTCACGAATAACTACTGCCTCGCTTAAAAATTCAAATCTGCCAACGAACCTGTAAACAATTTGTAATACACGTATTAATTAATATTAATTTGCCAACGTATATTTTGCAATAAAATGTTAAATTGTGAAAACCCTTAAAAAAAATGATTATCGATTTTTTACCTTTCCTCCGGGAAACTGTTATACAAGTTACAAAGATCATAAGCCATATGGTCTAGGCGAAGTAATACCTTGCCCATATTCCCCACCAGTGGGATGGGCTTGAAGTGCTTGATACCATTTCGACGAAACGTAGAATAAACTTGTCGGAGATAAAGCACTATCACAGCAATCAAAACGACCACCCAAATCAGCAAGATGATCATTTTCTGTAAAGACATTACCAATTTATTTATTTGTTATACCAATGACTTAATTACAAAAGATTGTACACCATATATATATGCAAACTAATTAAAATATTAAAAGCATGAAGCGCTATCCTAGATATTAATGGGTTATTAATTGCTTTGAAATATAAAGAGCGTCATATATTTTAGTTCTTTTCAATAATCACTCAAAAGATCCCTATAAAATATGTATCTATGAACTACTAATGATTTTTAAGAAAAATTTAATATATTCATAAATATCTTTAATTTGTAAAATGTTTGTAATTCGAGACAAAATTTATTGCTCACAAATAAAAAACTATGACTATGACAACCGAAACCTTTTATGCTGGGAAAACGAGTTTCTTAAAAAAGATTTGTAAAAAATTATCTCAGATCCGGTAGACATAAAATATACGAAAACAAAAAAAAAACTAAGACACAGTAGATTAGACATTATGAAAAGAATGTCTAATCTACAAAGGCCACTGTCTCGTTATCAGATAAATAAAACTGTACTGTGGACCCATTATTGTTTTTACAACATGGTTATCATAAGCATTCGCATTTACAATAATCATACAAATTTTTGAAAAGCGAAACACTAAACCAAACAAATATAATAATATCAAATCATTTATTTGAATAAGACAAATTTAAAGTACTTCCGTATATGTCTTCATTAATTTGAATAACAATTAATTAAAATGGTTTATTTTAATTTTCCGTTTCCAAAACACATTTTTCAAAATTGAAAACTTAATGTTATTCAATTTTGCTTTGTATTATAAAAAATTATAAAAAAAAAAACATAAAAAGACAATAATTTATGTCCCTACAATAACACTACTAGTTGCACATAGTACCACTGCAAAAATCAAATTATATGACCTCTAACACAATTTAAATTGGTTGGATTTAGTTCGTAATAGCTTGCTGCCGTAACGACTCACGTTTGACCGTGAACTTCAATTGTATTTTCATTCTCGTCAAGCAGCATTTTTAGATTAGAACAATAATAACAACCAATGATATTGACTACACTTTTATGCATACTAGAAGAACATTATACAAAGAAAATATAAAATGTGATAATACTTACATTACAATCAACAGCCACAGATCACGAGAGAAACAAAGTAAATAAACCACTCGTTGGGAACGTGTTATTCAATTCACTGACTCATTCACTGTGGCGATGGACTCGTAAACATGATACTTGAACAAGAATTCACGAATCTAGTATATCTCTATGTAGTGTACCTTTGCAGACTTGATTAGAAAATTCTTTTACAGTTTGATAATAATAGTTTATTTCAGAGAAAATACACATATAGAAGATTCAATAGTTTTGTCTAATATAAGTGGTTCGTTCATTCCCTCTTTGTTTACCAAGCGTTTTGAAGCTACTGTCGCTGTGCATAAGACGCCATTCTTAGATTTTTATCGACGAGAGATTTTTCTGTTTATATGTTTTACTTTCAGTCGATGGACATATTTTTTATGAACAAAACAGGATTAAGATTATTTAAAAAAATGGTCATAATATTTATGTAGGTACACCAACAGACGTTATCTTGACTTAGCTATAAACTGTGAAACTTGTAAAAGTTTGTCCATGTTTCAAATCGATTCATATACCTTGAAATCATCTTCACATAAAAAAAAAAAAATATGAAAACAAATACCAATGTTAATGAATGATCGAGAAAAGAGCCTTGAGATATATTAAAGGTAACCTGAATAGCATTAGAGTGTTAACCAAACTTCAATATTTAACAAAACATAGAATGAAATCAAATAAGGATTTATTTTTAAATATGCGAGTATAAAGAATCCATTACTCTTTTGCTGATTTCAGTTACAGTAACTAGTTGAACTCTTTAAAAGAAAGCCCATTTTGGCACTTGAGAAAGACCCTAGAATCTAAAACAAAACTGAATGAAACATTAAATTAATTATAATAAAAAAGTCCTGTGTAGTAACAGCTACACCTCATCAAGCCAATAAATAATTAGTAAAATACAAATGTCAGAACTACCCCTTAATTTTTTGATAATTTCATTGTCATCAGTGCGATTTCCGATTTCGATCATATGCTCTAATATGGCAAATATAGCCTACCTTTGCCGTAACCTTGTGTGCATTGTGAGGATACATAAGAGCATAATTGATGTACAATAACTGAATGTTTGACAGTGGCTTATTTTTGATAGTCTCTCTTCTGACATCCAGATCCGTCTTCCTTTGAAGATCATCAATGGATATTTTGAATAATTAAACTTCTCCATCTAGATAGTCCATTTCTACATATAAAATCATTTGTTTTTAAATATAAACTAAACTAAAATAAATTCTAACTATGTGCATATAATATACTAGCTGTGCCCGCGACTTCGTCCGCGTGGAATAGTTATTTTGAGCATCATATTTATTTTTGCAAACAACCTCAGCTTTATAAATTATAGCTATTACCCACGACTTTGCCCGTGTCAATTTCTGTTATTTATTTAAACAATTTAATTTTTAAAAGAACATAATTATCTAAAAGTACTTCATAGAGCTACACCCTCCACTTGGGCACGCCATAATCTCGGCGGTAAGTGCCCTCTTTGAGGCGTGGTTGGATAGACATTACGCAGGACATGACGCAGGTTCTCACCGGACATAGGAAGTTCAGGAGATTCCTGCGCCGGATTCGTGCGGAAAAGACGCCCGGGTGTCGCCACTGTGTGGCCAGCACGGAGGACACGGTGGAGGTGTGCCCCGCTTGAGAAGAGAATCGCCGTGTCCTCGTGGGGGTGATCGACGGCGGTGGCCTCTCGCGCCGGGCCTTGGTTCAGGCCATGGCCCGCAGCGAAGAAGAATGGCAAGCGATCGCCTCCTTCTGCGAAGCAGTAATGCTCGTAAAGGAGGAGGCCAACCGCATAAGGCAAGGGCAAAAGCGCCCTCGCCGTAGCCGTCGCCGCCGCGATCCCGCCGATATCCGGCCACCGTAGACGCTGGCTTGCGGACGGTGAGCAATGGGTAGCTCGCCGTCCGGTTGTCTGGTAACAGTCCAGACCGAGACCAAGTCGTCGACGGCCTGTACTGCTCCCGCGCGCCTCGAGGTGTTGTCAGCCAACTGTGGGGCTCTTCAGGGTCGAAGCCTCCTGCAGTCGAGGGTTGGTGCGAAAGCGTTATACCGGGGCTCTGGGAATAAGGCAAGGGAGGAACGGGGTCGGTTGTTTAGTCAGTAAGAGTCTGACACTGTTTCCCGCTCCGCCCAAGAGCGGGATTCGTCATTGGATGATTTTTACCTACCATAAAAAAACCCCTCCGCGGTGCCCGCAAGCAACCCCTCTCCTCGCCCGCCGGCCAGGCGCAGCGTCATATTTTGCACATCATGCGGCGCGTGTGAATTTTATATCGGAATATTTTAAAATTGTAATATCTTCTAAGGTGTTCATTGAAAATAAGTGATTACAAAGACAATTTTGTTCACAATTACATACTCTTAAACAACAACACATTTATTTGGATAAAGTTTAATATTACTATGTTGATACAACTCTAACAAATAATTGGTAATAATGCATTAATTTCGGCCAAATTTGATTTCCATAAAAACGGTTCTAGTGAGTTAACCTTAAAAGATAGACATATATCGTCGCGGACATTTTTTTAGATCATTTTAAGAGAAATAATTCTTTGGTACATATTTTTTTGGTATCTTCTACCGTTTTCGCAGCGCACGCAACGGAAGCGCTCAAAGATGAATATTTTTCCCCGTTTTTTCCACATTTTCCATTGTTTCTTCGCTCCTATAAGTCACAGCGTGATATTATATAACCTAAAGCCTTTCTCGATAAATGATCTATTCAACACAAAAATAATTTTTCAATTCGAACCAGTAGTTCCTGAGATTAACGCGTTCAAACAAACAAACAAACTCTTCAGCTTTATAATATTAGTATAGATTAGTATAGATAATACAAAAACACAATACTCAAGCGTCGAAATATTCCTCCATATCGTTGTCATCTGGAAACGTGCCCAGAAGACTGGCAGCATTGCCACGTTGGATGGCAATGCTAATTCTTTGGGCAAAGAAAGAGCCAGCCCTCTGGTCACGCAAAGTATCAATTAGACGGTGTGAAATTTCTTTAAAAAGGTGACGCGCACTCGGACCCCATGACCCAAGCGTTTCGACCCCAAACGGCTCAAAACTATAATTACCAATAAGGTATAGATATTTGCGCCGTTTCCATTTCTTCATATTTCTTTCTGGAATGTCCTTACTTCTTAGGAACTCCTGCAGTATATAGATATTACCAAAGCGCACAATTGATGTGACACAGCTATGGTGCACACAAAGTGCCGCATTTACACTTTCCGCACGTGTTAGTGTACGTGTTAAGAATATAAATCTATCAATCCTCTTGCATACATCATTAATATGAGATTCCTAGTTTCAGTTTGTCAGAAATTATTGTCAAGAATTTGCATAATCGACGCCGTTTTTAAACCGTGTCCGGTTTACTCTTACATGAAACAAAAGCTACACAGTTTAAGACATACCTGGAATTATATCATGTTTGTTTCTTTAATATTAACGAAAATTCGTGTCCAAACCATGTAATATATTTATATATATATATATATATATTACTTGGATTTAATTTATATATATATATTTAATGTCATATTTAATACATTTTAGTACTTACGGGTTTATAATATTGAAAATAATTGAGGGAGGTATTTTCTCTGCAATTGATCGAAAGTGCTAGTCGAATAATTTATGAGTATAAATACTATAATTAAAACATAAATACTTGAATCGTTCTTGTTTCTATAGTTCGTTATTTAAACTATTACTGGTATTTTGTGCGAAAAAACAATATAGCTTTGGGGAACCAAAACCGTAAAATCAAACAAATAATTTTTTGAAGAGTCTTTATTAAAATCACGCTAGTAAGGGAAAAGTTTTGTTTATACAAACTAAAAATAAAAAGGAGGTAGTTTGTAGTTGAAGAAATTTTAAGTCAAAACAAAATTAAAAATAAACTATCGAACAATAAACACGCTACTTTATTTTATTTTTTTTTAAATAAAGTTAAAGTAGAGCCTGTGTTTAAGCTACACTATGTCGTCATTACATAATACTTTAACCATTTAACCATACTTAGTAAAATTTTATGATTTCTCTTATTTATATAATTTTAAATGCCTTTTTAAAAAATAGTTGAAAAAAATATAAACAATAATATTATTATAAATTACTTCCTTAGTCGGAACCTAAGCCAAAATCCTCCCTTCAACCTGATGTTAAAGTTTAAAACAGGGAGAGACTTCCATGTGTCGTAGGAGCTGGTAAACCATCACCTTCAACTCACAGAGAGCAAATCTAGACCCTGTTGATGCAGAAAATTATTTTTAAGAATTATTTCGGGAATCATTTTGGCATATCAAATTGAACCAACACTTTAATACAATGGTACGGACAGATTAAGGAATTATAATCATCATCATCATCAGCCTTTTAATGTTCTCACTGCAGGGACACAGGCCTCCTCTCTCTAGGAGAGGGAATGGGCCATAATCCACCACGCGGGCCCAGTGCGGATTGGTGGATGTCACATGTCTTCGAATTTTTGGTTCTAGGACATGCCGGTTTCCTCACGATGTTTTCCTTCACCGTTTTGAGAGCAGTGGTGATGAAATAAATTACACAAAGTAATGCGCCTGGCTGGGTTTGAACCCGCGACCTACGACTCGTAAGTCGGGGCCGTTACCACTCGGCCACCAATGCTCTTAAGGAATTATAATACAAATTAAAATATATTTTTTATAATTATTGTTATGGGGTAAATCATTTAAATGCATGACTATTAAAAATGATCTCACCAATACAATTTCTAGGTCCCAATCCAAAAGGCATATATGACAGCACATTGATCTTGTGCTTATTTTCTTCAGAGAAACGATCAGGGTTGAATTTGTCAGGTTCAGGAAAAAACTCAGGATCGCGGTGAATAGCAACAGTTGGTATCATAATTGTTACACCTTTGCGCAACTGTAATAAAAATACATGATAAAGACATTTGTCCTGGTGCAAAGAAAGTAACAACTTTTCATTAATAAGTACAATAAATAATAGAACTACAAATACTAATGCCCATGTAAAAAAGTTAATTAAACTTACAATGAAATCTTTCTCAGCAGTCGCATTTGGTTTTCCTAAATTGTAATCCTTGCTGCATATTCTATCCGAAGCTAGCGCAGGTGGCCACAATCTCAAAACCTCTAAAATAATGCAAACTGATTCAGCTGAAATTGATTTCGAAAATAAATCACTTCATTAATTTATGATGTAATATCGAACCTGAAACAACCATATCCAAATATGTCATGGTTTGTATCGAATTGAAATCAAACTTGCCGCCGTTTTTAGCGTCATGTTCCCTGATTTCCTGAACCAGACGCTCCTGCACGTCAGGATTCACTGCCAGTTCGTACAATAGAAACGACATACTGGACGAAACAGATTCAAAGCCAGCGAAAAAGAATAAAAATGCCTGGGCTACTAGGTCTCTATCTGTCCATTCTGCAAAATACGAAAATGGTAAATATTTTTTTGTTTTTGTAAAAATACTTCAATGTTAATTTAGTTATTTCTTATTACCTCTAGTAATTTTTTTCCGTCCAATAGAAGATTCTTCAACGGTGGCAAAGCCAGCAGCTTCATCATTAGAATTGGAATCTCCGTGAGTAAGTTTACCTGATAAAAATGTGTTAACAACAATTAGTACAATACCATTATAAGCTTGAACCCTAAATAAAATAACATTTTAGCTTTTGCAGATATTATTTCTATTTTTACCTTTCTTAGCTTGCATAAGCAGATGAATCATGTCTGGTCTGACAATGTTACGAATTTCTCTATCTTTCATGGTGTTCAGAAACAATGTCGAGAAGAAGTCATTGACTTCATCTGATAGTAGACCCCATTTTAAAAACTGGAAAGTATGATGTAATTAATCTATTGAAGTCAATATCAAATTCATTAAGGTGTATTTAGAGTACAAATTAACTTCAACAAAAATAAATCCCATATTCACCTTACTAAGTTTTGTCGTAAGAAGGAAGAACATTATCATTTGAAAAAAACTGAAATTAGTAGCTTTCTTGCCCATCTGGTAGAATTGGTTATTCTCGTCAGTATGGGAATTCACCTTCAAGCCAAAAGCGCACGAAGCTATCACATCATTAGCGTAACGTGTTGTTAGATCTTTGCACTCAATGTCGATGTAGTCGTCTGTTATAAGAAAAAAATTTATTAGTTACAAAGAAACGGATCCTAAATAACAACAAACTACAACATTATCGTATTTTTTATCTTAAATTGTTAATTAGTTTAAACAGTTGTTTACGGAATCAAATGAAATTTTGAAATGAACGAAACCGAGTTTAAAAATAATATTTGTATTTTATCCCGAAAACATGTTTTTACATATACGTGAGTAAAATTATAGGCAGCAGCTAGTACCATAAAACGTGATTATACCTGCCGAATTCTCGATCTTTTGCTTGAGTGACACTATCATCTGATCACCAACCTCTACCATGAAAGGCACCATCAGACGTATTTTGGAACTTGTAAACGCAGGACTCAATGTAGAGCGCATGTCTTTCCATTCTTGACCTATTTTAAATTTTATCAATCATAGTTTTATTAGTTACACCCAAAAAAAGACCGTAAAGGATCTAAATAAGGCATGTTATGGCATCAGGACAATTTACCTTTCAATAAGAATAAAGTTCTGCTAAAAAGCGACACTGTGTCGAAAGTACGGTGATCTAGAAAGTATTCAAAGTCTTTGACAGTGATTTTCTTTATAAGTTCAACATCACGGATAACTACTGTTTCGGTTAAGAATTCATACCTGCCAACGAACCTGTAAAATAATTTGTAATACACGATTAACGACGATTACGACGTTTTATCAACGTGTTATTTACAACCAAAAGCAGAATAAATTTTAATAGTCCTTTCTAACCTTTCCTCCGGAAAACTATTATAAATGTTGCAAAAATCATAAGCCATAGGGTCTATGCGAAACAACACCTTGCCCACGTTGCCCAGCAGTGGAATTGGTCTGAAGTGCTTGATACCATTTTTGCTGAACGTGGAGTAGACTTGCCGGAGATAAAGCGCCACCACGGCAATCAGAACGACCACCCAAATAAGCAAGATGATCATTTTCTGGAAGAAAATTGCCAATTTATGATTTTATATAAGCACGCCAACGACTAATTTACAAAACATCGACTACAATGCATTCACGAAAGTATCCAGTGTGAAAAGTTACGTAAAAGGTATGCACAGCATTTACAGTAGGTCTTATTAGTTAATTGATTAAGTATTATAATTAGGTTTAAAACTGAAAATTGACTTTACAGTAAAAAAAAATGCAGTTATCAGTATATTAGTTTTTTAATTGTATTTTTTTTATATTGTAATGTCAATTTTGAGTTTTAAATTTAATTATTTACTAAATCCAATATATTAATTTAAGAACAAGTACATTGTTAAACATGGTTATTATTATTAAATTAATCAATATTTCAATAATAATTAATATGCTATATTTTTTCAGTTTTAATATCTTGTACTAAAACTGAAAAAAATACTTTGACCATTAATTTCGTCCGTAATCTTTGACCGTTGATTTTATAAATTACTAGCTTTTGTCAGCGGCTTCGCCCGCATACATAAAATGTAGCCTATGTCACTCAGGAGTGAAGCAGCTTTCTATTGTTGCTAAAACTTTTGCAATCGGACCAGTAGTTCCAGAGATTACAAACCAAAACACAAAAAAATAAAAAAAAAACAAACTTTACCTCTTTATTATATTAGTGTAGATAATCATAATCTGTAGAAGTATATACTTATTATAGAAATAAAATATAAAACGTGTATATAATCTTACATTTAAATATTGACACCCACTGATTACGACAAACACAATGTAAAAATAAACCACTCGGTGTGAGCGTGTTATTCAATTCACTGATATATTTAATGTGACGATCCGTAAGGTGTAGGTTCGTAAACATGACATATGAACAATAGTTAACGAATTTAGTATTGTTTATGTTATGTGCCTAAGCAAATTTGAGTAGAAAATAGTTTTAATTTGTTCATTTACTCTTTGTTTACCAAACGTTTTGATGCTAGCTTAGTAGGCGTGCCACAAGGCGCTACTCATAGATTACACATCAGGTTTTAAGCAAGCTCATGCTTCGAAATAGTTTCGAAGTCAGAGGAACTACAGGAAACAGACAACGACCAGGAATACTTCAACAAGAACATCAGGATATCGCTATCATCCCAAGCTACCAACATCAAAACTACACAATTATTTTAACTTACGAGAGCTTAAAATATGACAATTATTATGTCGAAAACTGAAACTAAGGTTGAGAGGACTACAAGTTCCGAATTTTACGCTTTAATGAAAAAATTTCTGCTTTATGTGCTTTTTTTTTAATTATGTTATAAAATAGTCGCATTACTGTTTTTTCGTCAGCTTTAATTTTATTATTATCATAAAGTCAAATTGTCAAGTGCCTTTATTTTTATTACTTTTCAGGTTTCAATGAAATCTTTAAGCATTTTCTTGCTAGAACGTTTCATCTGGTTACCAAGAAAGATATAATTATTAATCTTGAAACTTACGAACGCTAAATTCAATGTGGAGCGCTTGACTTTTGATTTTAGATCTGTGATGGATAAAGCTGAATTCTTTTAAAGTATTTCAATAAAAAAATTATCCAGTCCGTCAAAAATTTATGTAAACATTTTTACAATCAGTTCATTTAATAATTTCTATAGGTGCAAAAATTCTTATGTTACAACAATCTGGATCTGTCCCTGGCAAAAAAACGGCTCAAATTTCAGCTGTTATAGCCCCAGTGGCCTCTCGGTGCTTCGCGGTTTCCTGTTATTCACATTAATGGACACCGTTGTTGGTTTGTTCTTATGATCTTCAAACAGACCCTAATTTTTTAAAACGCCACAGCGGCTTCATTCAATGAAATAGATTCGCTCAATTGACGTATGATTAGATGATCTGCTTTACAAGGTCAGCCTAATTATGGCACTACTACTACGCTATGCCGTAGCTATCAGGATCCTGTAGGTACGAGCGGACGAAGAGCAGTGGGTATCTCACTGTCCAGCCTTCCGATAACCGTCCGGACCGAGCCTAAGTTATCGATGGCTTATAAAATTTCGCGCGCATCTCAGAGGTTTGCAAAACCGTACGTACCCATGGGTTGGCTTTCGAAAGCTACGTGGGGTCCTGGGGGCTTAGACAAAATCACATCTCACTAACGATAACGAAATTCGAAACTCCGAAATGTATGGAACTGACATATGCTTTCGAAAAGTCACGTGGTCAAACGTTTTCGATTCGCTAATTGTTATTAGTTGTTTATACGTCAAATGAGACGTTTTAATTCGATAACCATAGCCAAGAAGTTGTTATTTTATCGAACCAACACTTCGACTTATCGATATGTTAGTCGATGTCACTTTGTCTACCATTTTGTGGTCGACATCGTTAAGGCGAAATCGAACTTAGAAATGGATTCGACACGGAGGGATTGCCACTTGTCTAGGGCCCCTGGGATGCAAAGTTAAAGAAGAAATTATAAGTATATATAGGAAGAAAGTATAGCATAACCTTATAATGTCTCCACTGCTGAGAACATTATAAGCTAAAAATATAGGTAGGTACGTATTGGTTTTATTCAGCAAAAGTCTCACACGCCTAAAGGTGTAAAGAATCATTAAATAATTTCCTATCTAAAAAAGAAATTGCCATTGCAAAAATGTTTTTTTTTTTTAACTTAAACAAAATCTTGTTTAAAAAATATTTTTCTTTTATAATATATAGTGTAGTGTATAAATACATGTATTCAATTACAAGCTAAGTAAAACTATGTTCAGTTAATACAATGTCAAAGAGAGTGAACTCTTAGAAAGCTAATCAATAGCCACTCCTGTTAATTGTTTGGTCAGTGTATCAGAGTTCCATCTGTTTGTTATTTAATCATCCTTATCACTAAGTTGAATGTCCTTTGAAGTGAGAATACAAAAGTTTAGTTAATCCGTGGGCAAACAAAATTGTTGCGTTGCATGATACGCAACAACTTGGTTTGCACGTGCACATCACTAACGAACATCGAACACTCTGTTCGTCAAACATATTTGCGGCGATCCCATTAGTATGTTCTGTATGGAAGATGTTAGATAGATAGATAGATTAAACTTTATTGTACACCAAAAAGTTCTTCGTGAAATACTGTGAACACCAAAAAACCTTCTGCTGCTTCACAATGAAACATGCCATGGCTTAAGATAGCGTTCACTACTGTTGTGCGCAAACGATTCAAACTATGTTCGCGTTCGTGTTCAAATATGCCTTCTATACGAATGAGCCAAATGTTCAAGTTTGTACAAATACAAATAGTTTATTTCTTTACCAAGTTTGTACTACATACTAATGATTGAAGTGTCCTTTTAAGCATATAAATGCCTGTACTAGGACACTCCCCTCTTCCATAACTTAATTTACATAATATCCACAAGAAATGCCAGTGTTTACTAGTGTTTAGTTAGTGGTTTGTGATTGCTATGTTCGAGTTCGTATTACACATTTTTTTAATATAGTGCATTTGTTTTAGCTTTTATTGTTTAAAATGAAATACAATCTTTATGACAGAAACAACAATTCACTTTAATAATTACCAATATTTATTTCACACACATGATAACATTTAATTAAAATACTTTCTAAATACATCATAAATTAAATTAATAATATAATATTTAATATGTCCACAACTATCACACAACGCCATCTAGTCCCAAGCTAAGCAGAGCTTGTGTTATGGGTACTAGACAACTGATAAACATACTTATATATTTCTGAATATATACATATTATAGATAAATTACACCCAGACACAGAACAAATGATCATGCTCATCACGCAAACATTTATCCTGGGTGGGAATCGAACCCACGACCTCCCGCATAGCAGTCAGGGTCACTAAATACTAGACTGACAGGTCAGTCATAATTAAATTAAATTTATGATGTATTGATGAAGTAGGCTAGCTATATTCAAAGTAATGTTTTGTCTGCGACAATGTGTGTCAATTATCCAAATATTGGGGTTCCCGATAGACTCTATGCTTTTTTTTATGGTAGGTAAAAATCATCGAATGACGAATCCCACTCTTGGGCGGAGCGGGAAACAGTGTCAGACTCTTACTGACTAAAGAACCTACCCCGTGCCTTCCTTACCTTATTCCCAGAGCCCCGGTGTAACGCTTTCGCATCAACCCTCAGCTCCGGGAGGCTTCGACCCTGTTGGGCCCCTACGATGTGCTGACAACTCCTTGAGGCGCGCGGGAATGGAGCGCGCCGGGATAGACCCTATGCTACATTTTGAACTTTTCGACACTTCTTATTGCTAACACTCTGTCGCTCAGTTCAGGCCCACAGAAAAAAACTGTATTCTACGATTACCTGGTCAGTTAGCAAACTACAAGTTGCACCTAGATGGAGCCACTTATATCACGCAAAGCAAATAAAAAACATGTTTGAGCTGAACATTTAATTAGCAGGAGTAGTATTTTTATTCAGAACAACATAATTGTGTTTAACAGATTGATAATTATATTACAAAAATATGTCCTTAAACCTAGATTTATATAAATTTAAAAATTAATAAATAAAAAAAATTACAATGTCATAATTATCACAAATACAATAATAATTCAAAATTAATTATGTTAAATTAAAAAAAAAAAAACAAAATTATGAATACCCGTTCAAAATAAATTCATTTTAGAGGCCACTGACTGAGCATTAGTACTTTTGGCTTAACCATTTCCTTTTGTAACAATCCTATAAAATCTGTAATAATTCAAACAAATCTATGTATATTTCATTTATAATACTAGCCTAGTATCATTTGCAGTGAAAATTATACAGAAATTATCAAAATCACAATTTATTTCTCTATATTACAATTTATGTTAACTGAAATTATTGGTCCGATAGATGATTTTGAGCTATTGTATAATATGTTCAAATTGATTATTAATTAGATGTCGCTATGACATCCTGCACAAAAAAAAGAATGTATATGGCAAGGCAAGTCAATCGTATTCCTATGTCATCAAATTTTTCCGCCTACAGATACAATCATATATTATGTTATCGTATTTACCACCAAGATTGCAATTTTCTTTACTAAAATATGAATCAGTAAAAAAATTAAATTAGTCTTCTACTTTCTTGCTTTAAACCTGAGCCAGTGACCCCCTAGTAGTCTTATGTTGAAGGTCTCGTTATCAAGCTTGGCGGGGATTGTCGTCTTCTCACAAGGTGAGATTTCCATATGCTGAAGAATCTGGTAGACCATCACTTTTATCTCGCAGAGAGCAAATCTGGACCCTGAACAATAAAGATTTAGAATTACATTCTAGAGTTTTATTATGTCTTTGCTGACAAAATCAATTTAATAATAATAAAATAATTATTTATTTATTTCAGGTAAATAGACCCACAAAAGTATAACAAAATTTGCATATAAAATAATTAATGATAGAAAGTTCATTCATAATTCATGTCAAAAGAACAATAAAAAAAATAAATAAATAAAAATTAACGAATTGATTTCGCCTTTCTGTGGTGAACGAGAGATTTAGAATGATGCGATGAGTTGAAGCAATCATTATCATGAGTTAATGTAATGAAAAACATTATTGCAAATGTTAAACATGACATTAATTTATTTCTTTATTTTGTCTTGTCAATCGTAGCAATTTTAATTCACTCCTGTTTCTTGTTGGGGTATCCTGTCTCTTAAATTTATCATCATTGATTCATCACTGTTTTGTATTCAAAATCTCATAGTAAACTATAGTAAACAATAGTAAACAATTAACTTACCAATACAGTTTCTTGGTCCAACACCAAATGGCATGTAAGTAAATGGCTGGATTTTATGTTTGTTCTCGTCTGAGAATCGCTCAGGATCAAATTTCTCAGGATTGGCATAGTACTGTGGATCACGGTGGATAGCAAATACTGGTATCATAATAGGAGAACCTTTTCGGATCTGCAAAGAAAGAGTTTCGGGTTTGTTAAAATACATACTAGTATAGCCCTTACAATGATTGTAATAAAAATAATGAATAACTTACAATAAAATCTTTTTCAGCCTTCTCGTTAGGTTTTCCCAAGTTGTAATCTTTAGTGCAAATCCTGTCTAGATTAAAACCAGGTGGCCACAAGCGCAGTGACTCTGTAAAACGAAAACAGTAACATTGAAAAAGGAGAATAGAATAAACAGATTACTGAGACTTAAGTAATAGACAGGGTTGCTTCAAAATCTTACCAGACACAACCATGTCCATATACGGCATGTTTTGGATAGAGTTGAAATCAAATTTTCCACCATTTTTAGCGTCAGTTGCTTTGATTTCTTGCGCCAGTCGCTCCTGAATGTCAGGGTTCAGCGCCAGTTCGTAGAGCAGGAACGACATCCCAGATGAAACCGTTTCAAACCCAGCTACAAAGAACAGCACCGCTTGAGCAATCAGGTCGTCGTCACTCCACACTGAAATGGTGTAATTATAAAGTAGAAAAATCAAGAATATAATGGACGCTGTCCATGTATCTGGAGGACAGAGATATGGTGATGCAGCAGGACTGGCTAGATAATTGAACACAATTGTCGATGAGTGTGTACCAGAAGCCTCAAGAAGCAACGATCTCCGATCTCCGAAGGCAAGTGATGTAGCACCATCTTTGGCGTAACCCAAGAACTAGTCCTGCATAGCATAATAAATTCCTTCGCACAATTTTGAACACATTAATATAGAACAGCCTAAAGTCATCTATCTTCCCTTTTCGGAGGTTTGTGGGACTTTACTCTCTGTTCCGCATACGTCCAAACTTTGTTGATATTTACAATGCCAGCTTCAAAAGTTGTGCTGAAGTATAATATAGAGTCTAAATTCCAAATAAGCTTCAATTTTGACAGTTCATAAGTGCCTTGTAATGGTCTATTTGAACTAAATAATTTTAAGTTTTGAGTTTTTGAGTTTTCTAATATTAAACCACCATGTCCAGCAAAAAGGAACATTTCGTGGTCGAGTGATCACGGTCACATGTATAACATGTATGGTCAGGCCTCGCCCTGTAGTCTCAGTTGTATAACCGATATTTAATTACATGATGTAACTCTATACTGCGGAACTGTGTTGTGAGTTTTTACATTATTTTTTGTTGATACACTAACATCCGGATTACTTTGAGAACCAAAAATGTAAATCTCGTCTAAATTATTTTGAAACGGACCACAAAATATTATGTATCACTAGTTTTGTTTGGTATCATTCTAATGATTTGGTTAAAAATTATTAGTTTTTTTTTGTCTTTTACACACCTCGGTTAACTTGTTTCTGACCAACAGCAGATTCTTCAACGGTTGCAAATCCAGCAGCATCATCGTTGGATTTGATGTCTTCATGAGTCAGTTTACCTTGAATAATATTTGATTTCTATTAATCATTATATTTTTTTTTAATTTGAAATTTTTTACATAACATATAAAATAAAATCTTAAATATAAACTTAACTAAAATAAATATTTACACCAAACCTAACTATGTACATATAATACAAAAACACAATACTCAAGCGTCGAAATATTCCTCCACATCGCTGTCATCTGGAAACGTGCCCAGAAGACTGGCAGCATTGCCACGTTGGATGGCAATGCTAATTCTTTGGGCAAAGAAAGAGCCAGCCCTCTGGTCACGCAAAGTATCGATTAAACGGCGAGATATTTCTTTAAAAAGGTGACGTGCACTCGGACCCCATGACCCAAGCGTTTCGACCCCAAACGGCTCAAAACTGTAATTACCAATAAGGTTACTGTATTTGCGCCGTTTGAGGGTCTCGGCAGCCGCAGCGGCAGCGCCAGCACAGCCCGCGGAACTAAGAACATGGGATGGCGCAAGGGTGTCGACACAGGTTGCGTCCCACACCAGAGGCCTACCCACCTTCCATGGCACTAACGTCATACCATCTGGTCTCTTCCCATCGTCACGTACCAAGCCACTAGGTTCTAATACGGCAGGTACGCCGGCGGTGACTAGAGCTCGACGAATAATGTCGTTGATGCTAGCGTGCCGTGATATGCGGCCTGCGCTCCTGCAACAGGACAAGCCATGGTGTCCGAGGCCGCCGACAGCTTCACCACAGTGGCACCGATGTGGAGCAACACAAGGAGCGCCTAAGCGTAAGCAGGTTGCGAGTCGAAACGAGGCGTCATCCATCATAGTGCCTACGGTGGATGACGGTAGCGCCTGAAGCCATAAACCCGACTCCCATTCTCCCACAGCCAGCAGACGATCATTATATTATTATTAATTTAATACTAAATAGTTTTTTTTTGTTATAGCATAAAAAATAAATGAATAAAACAAAACTATTTGCTAATTCTGCATTTTTGTTTTAATAATAGAAGTTCGAATAGTAGATACCTTTCTTAGATTCCATAAGCAGATGGATCATGTCTGGTCTAATAATGTTCCTCGTTTCGCGATCCACCATTGTTTCCAAAACTAACTTTCTGAAGAATTGCTTCGCTGCATCCGAGAGTACATCCAATTTTAAAGCCTGTAAAATAATACACCAAATTCTATTAAATGGCAATTTTAGGTACAGCTATCGAATTTTGAAAAAAAATCGGGACAGTAAGTAGTTGCCTCTGGTTTTAAATCTAGCTTAGAAATAATTTTGAATTGTCTTTACTATACAGCGGGGCAATGTCGCCAGTCTTTTCGGCAACTCGTTGACAGCGATGTGGTCATCGATATATGTACTACGCCTTAGATGAGGCGTGCCGTACAGTGAATTTACATTGATGACATTTCGACGTACCAGCGCTGTAAATTTAAAAATTTTGATAGACGACAATGCCAATAAAGCGCTACAGCAGACTTTTGCATTAATATTTCAGTATTTTAACAAAAAGTTTATATGAACATGCTTGTCAATCGTTATTTTTTTTAGTATAGTTAGTTAAATATTATGTAAATTACATTGAAATACGTAATTAAACTTACCGTTTTCATTTTGATTACAGAAACTATTTTCTATTAGTTTGTTGTGTACAAAATTTGATTTTTTTTCATGTTATAATTTTTTAAGTACTTTTTACCTTCTCTGTAGACCAGCGTTAGATCATAATAAAAATTACATACATTATAATATATACGTAGTACATGCTTGTATAAGTTGTACAATAATTGAGTAAAAGCCAGTGCACACTTGAGAAAAGACTCTCTTAGCCACACCTGTCTAAGACACCGCAGACTTGTCCACGACAAGACTGTTTAAAAAGTAATTTCATGTATAATTATGTAGTGTAATTGTCAACTTACTTTTGCAAGTTTCGGAGCATTGGCAATGACGAAGAACATGAGCATCTGACGGAAAGTGAAGGTGGATGACACTTTCCCCATAGCGTAGAACTCATTCTCAACGTCATTGTGAGAGTCTACCTTCAGACCGAAGGCGCAGGAGGCTATCACGTCGTTGGCATAACGTGTCGTCAGGTCCTTGCACTCCACGTCTATGTAACCAGCTGAAAATAGAAGAAGAAAGAGGCATTATGTTCTATTCTACTTTCTTTTTACAACCTTTAGAAGTTTAGTGGACTTTGAAAATACTCGTGAACAGTATGTATAAAATGATTGCTAATCTAAACATATATAAAGATCAATTAAACCTCTTTTCAACTTTTTTATATATCCTCATTTATTTCAAAATAACAGTTTTAAAGCTGTTGTCTATTTATTGGTGTTAGAAAATAAGAACGACATTGTCAAACAGAAAAGTTTGTAAAAATAAAAAATAAAAATAACTTACTTTTGGATTCTTTGATCTTTTTCTTAAGTGAACTTATCATCTGATCGCCAACCTCCACCATAAAAGGCACCATCAGACGCATCTTAGAGCTTGTAAACGCTGGACTTAATGAGGAGCGCATGTCCTTCCATTCTTGACCTGTGCATAAGAATGTTTCTTATATGAATCAACATTAATCTTCCGTAGCAATCAAGGATTTTTAAGAGAATCGAGATTTTTTTTTTATCAAATATTATATTATATTCCTGGAAGAGATTCCATGTTATTTGAAAGAGATTATCGAATGCGATAAGATTGCCAATTGTATGTTTTTAAATTTGACTCTCTAACTTTTACTGCCTCGACGTACAATAAAGTATTAAAAAAAATACAATATAAAAAAGGAATCCATGCAGGTTTTGCTTTTGTGTACTTCAAAATTATAGGTATATTTTAATTTAAACATTTGGGACGCATTAATAAAATAAATAACAAACACTATTTTAAATGTGCTACATTGTACCAAGTACAGAACCGTCATTTTACTACCGGGATGTTATTTTCTCAGAAAATAGCCTTGAAACACAGCGCTGGCCCAGCGATGAAACCAAATCTGATACAAATTCAATGTACTTATTTGGTTTTCGTCGCCCATGGGCCAGCGCTGCGTTCAAAGCTGTTTTTTAGACAATAGGGGACCTGATTCATACCTTTTAAAGTAAACAGGTTCCTGCTAAAAAACGTATCACTGTCGCTAAAAAACGTGCGATGATCAAGGAAGTGCTCGAAGTCTTTGACACCAATTTTCTTCACCAGCTCAATGTCGCGGATCATCACTAACTCGTTGAGGAATTCAAATCTTCCCACGAATCTGATGAGCAAAATATTGTTTTTTGTTTTTAATGAAATGCTTGCAAGTATCCCCTAAACTACTAAGCGAGTTATTTCAAAAGAAATCATAAATATGTACACATAGAAATTAATAGGCAAGTGACATAAATTATGCTACAGACCGGATGATAGAAAGAACACCCAAAAATGGATTTATGAGCCAAGGCAGGCCACAAGTATAATAATTATAGCCATTTTATTCCATATTTATTGTTTGTACATTTCAAATATTGTTAATAATTGTTTAGTATATTTGTTTAAATTATGTTAGTAATATTGGTATCGTCTCTTGTTGAAATATGGATCCTTGTAAGGGTAAAGTCATCCTCCATCTTCTTCGACCACTCTCTGTCTTTGCCAGTATACAACCAATCGTTTTCTAGTACCTGAATGATGTCATCAGCTCACCGTCTCATTGGCTCATCAGGCCACAAGTACCTACAGTGGATCTTTTCAAAGTACCTTAAGGAGTTCCAAGACTGTGTTATATGGATTACAATGGAGACTAAGTACTAATTAGTATTAGATAAACACGGATTTGAAGCGCGTGAATAAAAATAGAAAAAACTAAATTCCTTACTTTTCTTCTGGAAATTTGTTGTAAAGATTGCCGAGGCTTTCAGTGAAGTGTTCCACGCGAAAAACGAGTTTGGCCATGTTGCCAAAGAAGGGAATTGGTGTGAAGTGTTTGACTCCATATCGGCTGAATCTGGAGTAGATTTGTCGGAAGTATAAGACTAGTACAGCGACTAGCACTGCCACCCAGACGAGAAGGAGTATCATGATCTGAAAAATGCAAAAATCAAATGTCAAAATGATTTCTTTCTAATACACAATATTGTTTAAAGTTCTAGTATACAATTTTATTTGCTAATTTTTGATTTTTTATTATTACACCAATAGGAAGCATCTTTATGGTTAGCTAGCAATCAACTTGGCCAATTTATACGTCACCGACTAAAAATATTTTGATGCTTCGTACTTTCTAGAGAGTAACTTGAGTAAATTTCATATTATAGTCGTTTTGTAGGTTTTTTTTTTTTAATATTTCTTTCCATGTTTCGTATCTTACTGTTTCACTGCTGTAGTTTTTGCCTTTACTAAAAACTTTATCAATGGATTACACAGCAGTTTTTCTTTATCTTAATTATTTTTATCTTCCAAGATTGATTTTAAAGACCAAAACAATTTACTATTGTAATCTTGGTGTTTTTGATACACGTGTAATGTAATATATTTATAAGCAGGCTATTTATATCTTAATGTTACTAATATTATAAATGCGAAAGTTACGATGTTTGGATGTTTGTTACTTAATCACGCCAAAACGGCTGGACGGATCTGGATGAAATTTAGCACAGGCAAAGGATACACTCCGGAATAGGACATAGGCTACTTTTTATCCCAGAAACCTTAACCTTAACCCCAATACCACGCGGGCGAAGCCGCGGGGGAAAGCTAGTTTTATTAATATTTGTGAAGAGTTTATGGATTAAATGAAAGATGTTAAAAATATGTAAGCAAAAGATGACTACAACGTTCGCTGCTAATAGGAATTTAAATGGAAATACTAGTGAGAGAACCATACTAGAGCATAAATCAAATTTTCATGTACTGTTTTATCATAATAAAAAAATGCCACGAGTTCACATGTGACTACGGGGAGAAAGAAGAGAGAGATGTTTTGTGAGAAGAATAATCATGAAGGTTAAGTGCCCTCTCTGAGGTTGTAGGTTGGAGAGGTTGCCCTCACGACGCAGGTCCTAACTGGACATGATAAGTTCCTAAGTTTCCGTAGAAGCGCTCGGATGTCGCCATTATGCATACCGACTGGAAGACACTGCATAAATGTGGTTTAGCGGTGACTTCGTGCCAAACTCTGGTTTATGCCATGATCCAGAACGAGGGAGAATAGGTGGCAGTAAGCCTCCTTCTGCTTAGAGGTAATACTAGCGAAAGAAGACTAGCTTCTGCCAGCGACTCCTCCCGCGTGAAAGTAGGTAGTTCTATATAATTTTAGAACCTCGTTTCATTTCCTTAGGGGATGAATTTTGAAGAACCCGTTCTTAGTGCTCGTCTACGTCACAAAAAGAGACCTTGTGCAAAATTGCATGCTCCTTTTCCTATCTGTACGTTGATATGTCAATCAGTTTCTCATTTTAAATATATAGATATTTCAGGAGACGTTTAAACGGTAAGAAAATTATTCTTATTAGCCGCGGTAAAAATATAGTATACTAGCGACCCACCCCAGCTTCGCACGGGTGCAATGATGAATATGCTGATATTAAACATATTAATGCACTAGCTTTTGTCAGCGGTTTCGCCCGCGTACATAAAATATACCCTATGTCACTCAGGAGTAAAGCAGCTTTCTATTGTTGCTAAAATTTTTCCAATCGGACCAATAGTTCCAAAAATTACCTCCTACAAACAAAAAAACAAACTTTACCTCTTTATTATATTAGTGTAGATTATATATTTCGTAAATATCAACCACATTTTGCTTACCTATTAACATGCATGCAGTGGGTGGCTAAAACTAATTATGATAATAATATAATTTGGCCACCAACTTCATCTGAGTATGAAGCATTTGTAGGTAAATCATTTACTAAATCAAATAAATCAATCGAAAAGATAAGTATTTATTATCATACAAAAATTAAACTGTGTTGTCATTTATCTATAATAGTGGTTAGATTTTTTTATCCTTCAGAAAGGTTATTGTTCGTAAATACAAGGTCAAAAAATTACCTCTAGTAACACTTCCAATGTGTATTGACCTCTACGGTTGCTTAAAATTGGAATGCTTTGATTTTTTGCTTTAATTAGATTAGACTTTGCCTACGAATTAATTCGCGTAAATTTATTGAGTGTAATTTTGAAAAACTACGATGCATGGCGAGTATACTAGTGCGCCTTACAATTCAATCGATTGCATCACTGCTTACCATCAGATGGGATCGCAGTCAAGCACTAGTTTATTGCAATTAAAAAAAAAAACACGTATCCGCCCTTACGTTACTGAAACCTCTACAGTTCAGACTAAGCGTTTCTCTTCGTCGTTTATTCCACGTACATCAAAGGAATGGAACAATTTGCTTTGGATTAAGCAAATTGTTCTAGTCCTTTGATGTCTGTCCGTTCGATTATAATTAAAATCATTTCAAGGTTAAATAGTTAATAGGCTCTTAATTATAGCCATTGCATCACTGCTTCCCATCAAGTGGGATCGCAGTCAAGCTATTGTTTATATCACTTTATGCAAACAATGATATTGGATTTGAATAGTTAAATCGTCTGGTATGGTAAGACTATAGTCAACATACCAAGTCCCTAGTATGATTATATTTCTTTATAGTAACTTATTACAATGATTTATTTCATAAGTGGACACCAAGATTTGAAATCAACTTTTTCCTCATCTAACCGCTAACCTACAAATCACCTCGACGTTATAATCACGTCAAGGTAAATAATTTGAGCGTCTCTGTCGATGATCACTTTTTTGGTTCGAAATCATCAAGTGCTCCGGATCTGTTAGAGCGAGAAAGAGTATCAGACTTTTACTACCTATCTCTTTTATGCTTTTAGTGTGTAAAGCTTACTGGTGTTTTATACTTTGCCCTTTCCAATTAAGGTCGCAGTAACTCTTTCAAACAATCCTTCCATCTCGTCAGATATAGGTTCCAGCGAGTCTCGAATTTTATTGACATCTTTTTAAAGCGATGTCCAATAATTGAGATATAATATGATATTTATCAAAGTTACAAACATCAAAAAAAATTTAGTGATATCACAGAGAACTGCAAACTCATGAAACTTTACTTAGACAGTATGTAGATGTAAATATATGCTTGATACTATGTTTTATACATCCCACACTTGTTAACTATTTACCTATATATTTGACTTCTTTATATACATAATAATTAAGACACTAAAAGAAAAAAAAAAAACGAAAACATTCAACCGACACCAAAAAAGCGGTTTCTTATGAATTAAGTACGTTTTTAAATAAAATACGAGTATCTATGATTTAAAACTTACTATTTAGTCACTAGCACAACACTATTGTTTTGTAGACACACCGTACAATCGTAACGAAAACTTATTTACGATAAAACTGGTTAGCAACAAACGTTCTGCACGAAGGACGAACAAAATGAGACTGACGTACGAAAGCCGGCTTGAGGTATTATACTATAGCAAGTAATCTTGTTTAGACATCTATTACATAGTATCTATTATCAGAGATAGGTAGTACCTAATCGGGTGGAGAAAATTGATAGATTTACAATATTTTGTAACACTGAAACTATTTGTTGTGAAATCGTTATGAAAAATATTCTTAGTTTAGTTTTAAGTTTGTCTGGACTTGGTATCAAAATACGTTTGAACTGTACAATGTATTGGAACCGGCGTTACAAGGATTCGATGACACAACATTGTTACATCGTTTGCCACAAGTTTTAGTGTAAATTGAGTGCTTATGAATAATTAATTTATTGTTGTTGTATTATTGGTTGTAATTTTTTTATGGTAATCCATAATCATCCAATGTCGAGCAGAAAACATTGTCAGACTCTTACTGACTAAACACCCCACCCCGTTCCTTCATTGCCATTCGCACTGGGGCCAAGCCTTCCTTTCAGAAAGAGACCCTGGGCCCCAATAGGTTGTCTTAAAAAAATCGCATTTAGCGATACGACCGTCCATTGTAACACCTTAGTAATTTCTACGATAAAGAGTATATCTATCTATCTATTATTGTTGACAAGGCCTATAAATAGATTATTTTAGGTCTTTTATGGGATTTACTATACTGTCTTGTAATTTTTTTTAATTGTTATAAATTAATGCTTGACTACGATCCCACCTGATGGTAAACAGTGATGCAATCGTTGATGGTGAGGCGCACTAGTTTATTAAGAGCATATTCACTTTAGCCTTGAAGATACCCAAATTATAATTGGATGGGAAGACCGCAGCAGGCAAATTGTTCCAGTCACTCGATGTGCGTGGAATAAACGACGAAACGAAACTGTTAGTCCGAAAAGAGATAGTTTGACGCTGACAAAATCCTAGTGGGCCAACATACGCTATTTTCTTCTTCCATAGCCACCTGACAACCTGTCTATCATTATCATTGTCTAATATTGCGTCCCTACGCACAGAATTCTTCAAATATTTATTATTAAATTAAATGTTAAAAATTAAACGCTATCAAAAATTATTAATATTGTATTCACTCGTTCCCTTTGCATAAACATCTCGTAAATCAGAAACTGACATTTTACCAACCTTTATTTAATTTATACACGAGTATTTTATATATGTGAATATAATTTTGCAATCAAAATAACGCGAATCTATTCAAGTTTCCGTTTTCCTCATTCCCTCTCTACACTGTTGTTCATAATTGGCGCCACATTGCACAACAATGTTTCATAATATTTCGTTCTTCTTTTATAGTGTTTTCTTTTGGATATTTTTGATCAGAACAGATGGCCGCTGGGGCCGAAAGGTTCTGGAGTGGCGACCGCGTACCGGGAGACGTAGTGTCGGTAGGCCTCCCACAAGGTGGACGGAAGACCTGGTCAAGGTTGCTGGAAATCGATGGATGCGAGACGCACGGGACCGGTCGTTGTGGCGACGTTTGGGGGAGGCCTTTATCGCTGAATTGATGATGATGATTTTTGATCATGGTATTTTTTTTTTATTTCGGAGCACTATTGCAATTTACTAACACCACTTCTTGATTTCCAAGCGAACGCCGGTGTTCGCCTGTGATTTCGCGCCATTCGACTGAACTACAAGGGTTCGCATAGATTATAAAATACTAGCTTTTGTCGGCGGCTTCGCCCGCGTACATAAAGTATAGCCTATGTCACTCAGGAGTAAAGCAGCTTTCTATTGTTGCTTAAATTTTTCCAATCGGACCAGTAGTTCCAGAGATTACCTCCTACAAACAAAAAAACAAACTTTACCTCTTTATTATATTAGTGTAGATTGTTTTCTTTTTATAAAAACACCCTACAAATAGCTTATCCCAGCGAGAAGATGTGTCAGTCAGACTTTTATATACCTTCAGTTGCTTTTTGCGTTCTAGAGTACCTCTTCGAACAATTCCTCAACTCAGCAACATTTACCTACAAACCTGTTTCTAATTTGCTGATTCATGCGTTTTAACTAACGAAAATTACTGTAATGACAAGGCTTTAAAAATAATTTATGTTGGCAATACATTTAAATCGTATTAACAGACAATAACAGCCCTCCTCCAAATTCCTTAATTTTTTGCGTGTTATGTTTTTCTACCTTTCCTTTCAAAATCTACCCAAAATAAACACCGGTCAATCTACTCGCCTAAATAACTTGACGCTGGCAGATGCACAAGAGTGCTAGCCACAACACTCTCCTATCTAAGGAGTGGGAGGGAAAAAAAACAGCCCTCCTGGCAAAGTTACGATCGTTTCGTTAACATCAAACTCTTGGAGTTGGGCACGCCCTTAAGCCCTTTGTACTGATGTCATCTTAAAGCTCAGTCACGTGGGCAGTATAAAAGAATTGGAGGGGTGTCAAAATCCTTGCGCTATTTGTATATTGCATATGTTTCATCCAAAATCCTAGCATATGTTTCAAGTACGGCTGATCTAGCGCTGTCGCTCCAGCTGCTGACGCAAGTGGCAGTATAGTTTTAGGCCCTTTTGAGTCTTTTGAGGTGTGCGGAACAGAGAGTAAAGTCCCACATAACTCCGTCGAAAAAGAAGGATCCTCCGACCAGATAAATGTCATGTCTAGTGGACTACTGCACGATTTTCTCTGCTTAAAGAAAATGTTAAAGTTTGCGATTCCGAGTTTAGTTTTGAACATGTAACCTACAGAGACATAATTAAAACTTTTAACACTTTAAACGTCAAAAAGACAACAGATCTATGGGGAAATTCTGTGAATGTTGTAAAATCGATTATCAACGTTGTAGCTCCTAGTTTAGCACATATTTTTAATAGTTGTATTGATTGTGGTGAGTTTCCTGACTTAATGAAGTATAGTAAATTAATGCCATTGTTTAAAACGGGTAGTACAACAGACCCCACGAATTATAGACCCATTTCAGTACTACCTACCTTTAGTAAAATATTTGAAAAACTTATTCTAGAACAGTTACAAAGATTTTTTAATAAACATAAATTGTTACATACGAAGCAATTCGGTTTTACAAGGGGTCGTTCAACAACCGATGCTGGTGTTGAACTTTTAGGACATATCTATAACGCATGGGAAGACAAATGCGATGCTTTGGGCATTTTCTGTGATTTGTCCAAGGCTTTCGATTGTGTTAACCATAAAACTTTAATCAGGAAACTCCACCATTACGGGATCCGTAACTCCTCTCTGGATCTTCTTACATCTTATCTCAGTGATAGGATTCAGAGAGTTGATATAAACGGGCAAAGATCACATGGATCTGTTATAACGATGGGTGTCCCCCAGGGCTCAATTCTTGGCCCGTTTTTATTTCTAGTTTATATAAATGATTTACCTTACCTAATAAAGGATTACCACGATATAGTGTTGTTTGCAGACGACACTTCACTTTTGTTTAAACATAAACGTCAGCAGTCAAATACTGACGATATAAATATTGCTCTGTCTAAAATAGTACACTGGTTTAACGTCAACAACCTGCATTTAAATGAAAAAAAAACCAAATTTATTAAGTTTACAATGCCTCATGTTAGGCAAGTTGAAACTAGTGTACAAATAAAAGGTAAAGATTTGAGTCCTGAAGATTTTTTTTTTTTTTTTTTTTTTTTTTTTTTTTTTTTTTTATGGTAGGTGAAAATCATCCAATGACGAAACCCGCTCTTGGGCGGAGCGGGAGACCAGTGTCAGACTCTTACTGACTAAAAAACCTACCCCGTACCTTCCTTGCCTTATTTCTGGAGTCGAGGTTACAATTTTCACATACCCTCTAGGCTCCAGGAGGCTTCGACCCTGAAGGGCCCCTGCAGTTTGCTGACAACTCCTTGAGGCGCGCGGGAACGGTGCGCGCCGTTGACGACTTGGACTCGGTCTTACCAGACGATCGAACGGCGAGCTACGAGTCCTGAAGATACCATAGTGTTTTTGGGTATTACTCTAGATTCTAAGCTTCAGTGGGGTCCTCACATTGATAAATTGTCTAAAAAACTTAGCTCTGCAGCATACGCTGTCAGAAAAATTCGTAATTTAACTGACTTAGAGACAGCCCGTTTAGTTTATTTCAGCTATTTTCATAGTGTCATGTCCTACGGCATTCTACTGTGGGGAAATGCCGCCGACATTCAGACAATTTTTGTATTACAGAAAAGGGCTATTCGTTCAATTTATAAATTAAGTCCTAGATACTCACTAAGAGATAAATTTAAAAACATTAATATATTGACTGTGCCTTGTCAATACATCTTTGATAATATTTTGTATGTGCATAAAAATAAAAACATGTTTAAAAAGTACAGTGATATCCATAACGTTAATACTAGGAACAAACATAAATTTGTGGTTCCTACAACCAGGCTCAAAAAAATTGGGGGCTCATTTAGATGCCAATGTGTACACTTTTATAATAAGCTTCCCAGTAACATTCAAGAACTTAGCCTGAATAAATTTAAATTGTTTGTAAAGCGAAAACTTTGTCAAAAGGCTTTTTATACTGTTAAGGAGTATCTTGAGGATAAGGCGGCTTGGGATTGACCTGCTCCAGCACTATTATTGTAGTTGTATTTTATTTTTATTTATTTATTTTTTTTTAACTTGGGACCTGCAATAATTTATTTTGCAGTTACATTTTTGTATTTTTTTTTATTTTTTATTATTGTGAATGTGAGGACTATGTCGATTACTTTTCCTTTTCCGTAATTTTAATATGATGTCTGACAGATTTGAGTATTTGATGCGGCCTACACAAATGTCCTTTCTTTGGTATTGATCGTCAAGTCGTTGAGCTCCTTAGTAGTCCTAAGTTTGAGCTACACGAATACTGACAAATGCTTGCACTGACTGGACAGGTCCACTCAAATCTGTATGGTTCTTTCCTCAAAAGACCATCTCAGACACTAATCTGCATGGTTCTCATATGATTTGACCAATACATGGTTACTGTATGGACTTTAAAAGAGACTTTGACCCCTGAGTTTGTTTCGGTGTTTCTTCTCAGGGTAGTCAGCTAGGAAACACCGGACTCATCTAGCTTAAACTGACGAAAAGAAAAAAATATTGACGTGTAAAAGTGTTATTTTAAAACCTATTTACAAAATAAATATCATTTATCATTTATCATTTATCATAGATAATTTCGGACTGTTCAATATGTTTGAATCGCGCGGAGAACTTTGGTTGCGCGATGCAAGATTATTTCTTCAGTGACGCCATAGATGGCACTACAAGTCGAATTGCTTACATTATAAAGCTTGTGTACGTAGTCATTAAAAAAAAACTCGAAAAACCAATCGACATTTTCTTTCTTGATCAGAAGGTCGGACCGTTTTTTGCCCTAATAATTAAGTAATTATTGACAGCCTCATATCATGTTCTGACGATTCTTGTCTGTTCCAGGTTGCCTTGTGAGAGAGGGATCCGGGAATGCGTTAAAACTGCTCTTTGTATGTTTAAGCTAGATTATATATAAGTTTGTCTTTTTTATGTTTCTTATTCGTCTTCTGGGCACTTTTCAGATCTACTTGCTTATAATTGTGTTTACCCTCAAAAATTACATCATCACCATTTCTGCCGTAAGACGTCCACTTTAATTTGGATATATGCCTCCCCGAAATGTCATGTCGGCATTATTAACGGTCCTGTGCATCTCGTATCATATAATTACAATGCTCGTAATTAAAATACAACTTTTAAATTTTAATGCCATTGTTTAAAACGGGTAGTACAACAGACCCCACGAATTATAGACCCATTTGAGTACTACCTACCTTTAGTAAAATATTTGAAAAACTTATTCTAGAACAGTTACAAAGATTTTTTAATAAACATAAATTGTTACATACGAAGCAATTCGGTTTTACAAGGGGTCGTTCAACAACCGATGCTGGTGTTGAACTTTTAGGACATGTCTATAACGCATGGGAAGACAAATGCGATGCTTTGGGCATTTTCTGTGATTTGTCCAAGGCTTTCGATTGTGTGATGTACGTAGCGACTCAATAAATACTGATAATAGTTAGTCGTTTGTGTTTACTACTTTGTTAAGTAAAAAACTTCATACATTTCATGTGTTTTAATTATAAAATCGCAATGTATCGTCGTTTTTAACTTCTTGCTCTAAACCTTAGCCAATGGCCTCCTTCTAATCTGATGTTGAAGGATTCTTTGTCAAGCTTGGCAGGGATTGTTGTCTTGTCACAAGGTGAGACCTCCAAGCGCAGGAGGATCTGGTATGCCATCACTTTCACCTCGCAGAGGGCGAATCTGGACCCTGTGAAATTGTCATTAAGTTTTAAAATGACTTCGTTAGGTAGATAACATTTTGCAATTATTTTCAGAATCAAAATCGTTTATTTCAATTAGACCAATGACAGGCACTTTTGAATCAAATGGGTCCAAGCTAGTACAGTGGAATTTTGGTTTTGCCTTCTCGCTTTTTCTCCTCTTTTCCCCCTATCAGTACATTTACTATCATAATCCACTTGCTTTTACACACGGGTTCTCGTTTCTTTACTTAATTTAGTTTTTATTAGCTCACTCACTAGATGCTGCCAGCTGTTTTACCAATTTGGAAAACACATCCCGGGATAAAATTATTAATTACTAAACAAAATTATAAGCGCTATTTCGGAACATGGTCTACCCTTGTACCAAATTTCATTGGAATTTGTCAGAGTGTCAAGAAGTAAGAAATGTACACACACACATACTCATACACTTACAAACTTTAACCTTACAATATGAGTGCGATTTACAATTGGCAACAAACAAAAGACTCACCGATACAGTTCCTAGGCCCAACACCGAAGGGCATGTAAGTAAATGGCTGGATATTATGCTTGTTCTCATCAGAGAAGCGCTCAGGGTCGAACTTGTCAGGGTTGGGGTAGAACTGCGGGTCACGATGGAATGCTATTGCAGGAATCATCAAGCCTGTACCTTTACGGATCTGCAAGAAGATGAAATAAATAGGTCAATTTGTAGAATAACGTAGAAAATTATGGTCGAAAACAGTAAAAAAATTTTGACGCACAATAAATTCTTTTTCAGCCTTATCATTAGGTTTTCCTAAGTTGTAATCTTTTGTGCATATCCTGTCCAATCCAATACCAGGTGGCCACAGACGCAATAACTCTGTGAAACAAAAACATGGGCTATTAAATAGATGAGCAGTTTTATACAAAATGCAAAGAATAGATATTTATTTATAGAACAAGGCAATCGATATATGTGGTAATATGGTTTGAAAATAACCAAAATCGTACCAGACACCACCATGTCCAAATACGGCATGTTCTGTATGGAGTCGAAATCGAATTTGCCACCGTTCTTAAGGTCAGTCTCTTTGATCTCTTGCGCCAGTCGCTCCTGGACTTCAGGGTTTATCGCCAGTTCATAGAGCAGGAACGACATAGCAGATGAAACCGTTTCAAATCCAGCTATGAAGAACAATACGGCTTGGGCAATGAGGTCGTCGTCAGTCCACACTGAAAGCCAGAAACGGAAACATTATAGTCAGGGAAGCTAGACTCAAAACTTAAAATCCTCAAAAATGGTAAACTAATGTTAGGCATTTATTGATGGTATTAATTAATAATTATGTAATGCTTATCTTTGTTATATTGGATGTATCCGAAATAATTTACTTTTGTAGATGTATAAAAATATACAAAAACATTATTTTGTATTAGTATTAATTTAGTAGTTAAATAATAATTGACAAACAATATTTTTTGTTGAGTATTCATAATAATATGTGTACAATTAACGCAAGAGTAAATATTGATTTTTTCATTCATTTATTATGATGATTTTAATTACAGGTCAACTTTTAGGGAACCCAATTGTTAGTTTTTTACTTCTGTATTTTTTATCTGTCACGATTTTAATTTTATTCAAAACATTTCGAAACGAGTCACATACTTTTATTAATTATATTTTTTTTTTCAGAATCAGAATTTTATTTGTAAAGCATATGTATTTACATGAAGGTCTTAAATTATACATATGGACGCTATATTTTACCGCGCTATTTTTTAAATATCAAAATCATTACTTACTTAATAAGCTAACATAAATAAAAAACAAAATTAAACTCGTACAAAAAATATTATTTATCAAGTATTTAATTAGTTGTACTTTATGTATTTTTTCCTCTTACTCACCTCTGTTAATTTCTTTCTGTCCCACAGCAGATTCCTCAACGGTCGCAAATCCAGCAGCTTCATCATTGGATTTTATATCTTCATGGGTCAGTTTACCTATAATAACATGAAACAGAATTGATTTCAGTATGATCCCAAAAAAAAACAAAACTGACATCGTACTGAGGTATTTTCAAAAACGATTATATACCTTTCTTAGCTTCCATAAGCAAATGAATCATATCAGGTCTGATAATATGTTTCATCTCGCGATTCGCCATCGTTTCCAAAACTAACTTTCTAAAAAACTGCTTCGATGTCTCCGATAGAAAATCCAACTTTAAAAGCTGTAAAATATATTAAATTTTATGATCGAAAATGCAGTTCATTATCTGAGAATTAAAAAAAATATATGATCTGGTTTTATTATTTCAGAATATTGTTAGGTTAATTTATTTAGAAACTCTTAGACGTGATCCAAGCATTGACTTGGTCAGAGATTAGGCAATGGCGTAAAATGTGGCAATACTACAGGTTTTTAGGGAACATTTTCAGTCGAAAGCAAAATGGTCGATTTATATGACACCATATTTTAGCTAGGATTTATTGTGTACATTTTCTTGTTTTATTTTAACTAGCGACCCGCCCCAGCTTTGCACGGGTACTGATATTGAATATATTATGCATGTATTATATACATAAACCTTTCTCTTGAATCACTCTATCTATTAAAAAAAAACCGCATCAAAATCCGTTGCGTACTTTTAAAGATCTAAGCATACATAGGGACAACGGTAAGCAAGTTTTATGCTAAGTAAAGATAAGATATATACAATAGGTGTTACACAAGACCCCTTGACACCCAAGCGAGCGCCGGCGCTCGCGGGTACTATAGCGAACGCCGGCGTTCGCGGGTATTAAAGGAAACTATTAACGTACAATATTTGATTTTTTTTTTGTAGGGTATTTTGATATTTATCCAAGAACGTAAAAAAAAAGTTTTTATAGATAAATAACTTTCCGTTAATAGCCGCGAACGCCGGCGTTCGCTATAGTACCCGCGAACGCCGGCGTTCGCTGTATGGCTGAGGAGTTAATTGTTTTCTGTATTTATCTCAAAACATATTAAGAATGATTCGCAATGCTCTGTCTGTGATCAAGTGGACTATTCGTCACTACCTACTAACAAATGATTAGTTTATGGTTCTCGTTCATCCATCCGTACAATGTCATAGTTACTTACTGTGACATTGAACTTTAGACCATCACCTGATGTTGAATCTGATGTTGATCTAAAATTTAGATAGAATGTTGTCATGTTATTTTTTGTTTTTATTTAAATAAATTATATTGATTTCACTATTTTTTTTTTCATGATTGAATTCGGTAATGGCTAAGTATTGATGTGTATATGTTATGTTACGAAATGCTTGAGGAGTTAGGTTGTTAGCCTTTGTTACTATGTAACGACCGTTTATAGTAGTTACTTCTAGATATGATTTTTAAAAAGCCTAATTGGTTTGTCATCTCCGGACTATAACTTACCTTAGCAACTTTTGGTGCATTAGAAATGATGAAGAAAATGAGCATCTGACGAAAATTGAAGGTCGAAGACAATTTACCCATGGCGTAGAAGTCATTGTCTACATCGTTGTGAGAGTCTACCTTCAGGCCGAAGGCGCAGGATGCTATTACGTCATTAGCGTAACGAGTCGTCAGGTCCTTGCAATCTATGTCTATGTATCCAGCTGTTAAAAAAACATTATAAAATATTATGAAAGCGTTATTGGAAATATTATGAAACCGTACATTGAAGGAATGAATATTGTCACATTTTTAAAACGAAAAAAAAGTCAGGAAGAAACCGTCGCTTCAATCATAACTTATAGGTATTTCTAAAATAATAAACTTACATTTGGATTCTTTGATCTTTTTCTGAAGCGTATTCATCATCTGATCACCAACTTCCACCATGAAAGGCACCATATGACGCATTTTAGAACTTGTAAACGCTGGACTCAATGTAGAGCGCATGTCTTTCCACTCTTGACCTGTGGATAATTTAGACCCTATTAATGAATCGAATTTTAATGGTTCCCTACCAATATTACTAAAAAAATTAAATTGCGGTGAAAGACTGGAGAAGTATTGGTGCTAATTACTTATGTCAAAGATTTACAAATATTTTCGACTTAGTAAAATAAATAATGGAACTCAAATGGGTCTGGGACTGACATCCGGCAAAGCGCAATAAT
The DNA here is from genome assembly GCA_029852875.1 of Mythimna loreyi. NCBI lineage: Eukaryota > Metazoa > Arthropoda > Insecta > Lepidoptera > Noctuidae > Mythimna > Mythimna loreyi. Next base: position 23,574,742 of record CM056785.1, read on the forward strand.
AAGTTAAAGTATCGACTGGCAGCGAGATGGACAGATGATTTTGTTGCCATCGTGGGTAAAACCTGGAAGAAACTGTCAGAGAAAGATGGAAGCTTAAGATAATAATGATGACTCAAACATGAAATATGATGAATTTGTTAGATATTATCAAGTATAGAACCGGCGGCATATACTTATATAAATATTTATTACCTTTTAAAGAAAACAAATTCCTGGAGAAGAACGAGTCACTAGTGCTGAAAACAGATCGATGATCCAGGAAGTGCTCGAAGTCTTTAACACAGACTCTCTTCACCAGCTCGATGTCACGGAGTACAACCATCTCGTTGAGGAATTCAAATCTTCCCACAAATCTGGTGAACAAAGTATTGTGATAAATATTGCTGTGTTATATTTTGATAGACGGAATGCCAAAAATTATTACAATATCTTCTTACTTTTCTTCAGGAAAACTGTTATACAGGCTGAAGATATCATCCACAAAGTGGTTATAACGTAACAGGATTCTAGTCATGTTTCCCAGCAAGGGGACGGGTTTGAAATGCTTGACGCCATAACGACTGAACCTGGAGTAGAGTTGCCGGAGGTATAACACTACAACAGCGATCAGAACCGCCACCCAGATGAGGAGAATTATCATGATCTGCAAGAAACCACGTGTCATCATTAAAAAAAGTTAAAAGTATAGGTTTACTTTTTATGTAACTAAGTTACCCTCAGGGGTGTGTTGACAAAGACTCTTTTGAAGTAACTGAAACCAGATTGACAATGTTGCAGAACTGATACAAACACTTGTATTTATTAATCTTCAGATTTCTAAAGATGTTATAACAACTTAGTATTATTATCATCTTAATACTCTAAGTGCTATCACGTGTAGTGTGCTTAAGCATTCATTAATTGTTTATTTATTTAATTACATACATTGTCAATATCAATGTTTTGATTTGATAATTTTGATGTCTCTTCAATTCCAATGATTATTTCATTTACTAAGAATACAGTTGTGTGTACTGTGTAATTATACCGAGATTGTATTTGTGAGGATTCTGTAGTGTTCATAACTATATAAATTATTTTATTGAACTGCCAATTAGCATTGTTATGATTTTACTACACATAGACCGTTTTTTTTTTCGTTTATTTTGCTACTCTACTCAATAAATCAATGTCAGCTGATTAAAAACAGTTTCTGTTTAAAAAAAAGCTTGATCTTTAAACTCAAAATTATTACTACAACAATTATCTTCTTGATACTAGCTTATACCTGTGGTTTTTATCACATGAAAAACTTTTTTACCCACTAAAATATTAAACTTTAACAAAAAATCTTGTATTTTTCTTCATCTACATCCTAAAAAATATCTTTGAATATAACAATAACCTGTTGAGGTACTTGGATTTGGGCTGGGCGTTAATGAGTCAAGCCTTCTTTTTTGTATAGATTTGTATACACGTGAAACGTGTTTAAGCTTTGTCAATGCCAAGGTAAACCACTATACCGTTTATAGGCCATTCATGAACAACGTAAACAGAATATCTAACAACTTCAATAATTTGGTATTTGTTGGTAACGCCTTTTGGAACGCAAAAGTAGGTAATGATAATTATTATAATATCTAGACAGGGTATAACAGTAAAATACAGCTTAAAGAGGAATGAAGAAGTTAAGCAGAGATTACCATAAGTAAATAATTTGTTACTAATATTACAAACGTGAAAGTTTGTACATAATTATATTACATATGCACTAGTTTTGTTTCCTTTTTTGATGCAATAATTTTACTGAATTGATTTTAATTAAATTTGGTTTAGAAAGATTCAATAATCTTTCCAAACCAAATATGCGAATAAATAAATAAAATTAACTTTTTATTATTTTGAGTAATAGTTGTATGTCTATCACTATTCATATGGCATTGACTAGACATGTGATGTAGTACAGACACACGCACCTTGAACTTGTATTACGAGTGGTCAGTATGTTTAGTTCATTGTCAGTTTACCGTTGTGTCCTCACAGATTGGATTCATTTGATTGTATGTTGTCTAAAAGTATAAATACAAAAATGTTGCTAAATTTTTAGTTTTTGTACTTTTAGTAATCAGCGTGGTGAACTAAAATTTGAAGACACCAAACATTAATGCTTTTTAAGTTCTCATTTTTTTTCTAGCATATTAGAATGACTGTAATAATGCTGTTGAATATTTTTTTTATAGATAATATAAACAGGTGCTGCATTCCGATGTTTTTTTATAGATATAAGCAGGTGTTTAATTGCGATTTAACCTAATGACAAGCCGTATCGTTGATGGTCAAGTGCAGTTAAGTAGTTTATTAAGAGCCTATTCACTCTTATCTTTTCCTATATTTCCATTATATATATATTTATTTATATCTTTGTACACGTAGAAGTACAGGGGTGGACTTAATGCTTTAACGACCGAAACACATAACCGCATTCCGGCGAAAACCTGTTTTGTGTTTTGGTCCAAACGTCTTAATACCTAAGGTATAATTTTTTTAAACTTTAAGAAAAAATTGTTGAAAATTATATTAAGGATATTAAACTTTTGGCCGTTGGGCTGGAAAGGTTCTCGAATGGCGACCGCGTACCGGACGACGCTCCGTGGGCAGGCCCCCTACAAGGTGGACCGACGATCTGGTGAAGGTCGCGAGATGCGGACAGCACAGGACCGATCGTTGTAGAGATCTTTGGGGGAGGCCTATGCCCAGCAGTGGGCGTCGCTCGGCTGACATGATGATGATGATGATTAAGAAATTTTTAGAAAGGACATGCGTAAACAATTACGGTGCATTCCTGAGGTCAGAACAGTGAAATAAATAGGTTGATCATGCTATTCTGATGCTTAATCACAGAAACAAAAGATATGCGAAAAAAGCATATACGATGCATAAACCATTGCAAACGTCCATTGCATAAATAAACCAGATTTTGTAATAGCGTACTTGGAGAATTGTAAATTACTATTAAAAATAGAAGGATTACTGATAACAATATAATAATCTATCTCCTTTCATTTAGTCCATCCTCAGGTTGTCTGTCAGAAATTGCCCTGTGCGATAAGACTGCCCATTGTACACTTAGTTTTTATATTTGTATATCCTGTCCACGTTGAGGTGTACAATAAAGTTTATAATAATAATAACAAGTTTATATATTTATAGTGTTTACAGCTGTGTCACTAATTTTAATAGACCCATTTGGCACTACTTGTTTTGATCTCACTTTTCATATTTTACCCAATACCAGTGTTATCATAATCGCTTGGCAATAAAACCAGATTTATACGCGGTTTACTTGTTTGTGACATAACATCCGATCTTATTCATCAACTTGTTTATTTTGGTGCGTTGTAAACTTACATTATATAATTACGAATTTCTGGTGACTGCTACCAAATATTTCTTTTCTTTCTCATTGATAAGGTTCGGTTTTAAAACAGACCAGTAGTATTTTTTTCTATTAGTTTTGCACTCTTCTAATTTTATCTACACTAAAGCACAGATTACTAAATAGTTACTAAGTAAACAAGTCTCGGTTATCATGACCTACTTGCTTATATATATTCTTAATTGTACATAATTTTACAATTAAACTAAAAATTGGAAGCTGATGTACAAAAGCGAGCTTAAAATTTGGCCAAAAATTTCTTCTTCTTAATTGATTAAAAATTTGTAAATAAATGTAGAGGTCAACGAGTTTTAATTAACGTCAATCTTCTAATTAAAAAAATATATTTAAGACGAGCAGGCAATTGTATTTACCCATTGTTTTTGCTTTGAATGAACTTTTTGTACAGCTTCGATCATTAAGAAAAACAAATAACAACATTAATAACTAGCTGTATCAGCACGTACAAATTGTCAATCACGCGAAGATTAAAATAACAATCGATATGCTTTATGAAATTTTTAAATTTTCTTCCTGAATAAACTTTCCTCAAAGTACCAGAAAACTTAAAAAAAGAACGAAAGAAATTAAAACTCTCACTCAATTTATAGGGCCACTAGTTTTTGTCAGCGGCTTCGCCCGCGTACATAAAATATAGCCTATGTCACTCAGGAGTAAAGCAGCTTTCTATTATTGCTAAAATTTCTCTAATCGGACCAGTAGTTCCAGAGATTACCTCTTACAAACAAAAAAATAAAAAAACAAACTTTACCTCTTTATGATATTAGTGTAGATTAAGATTTATTCTTATACTAGCTTTTGCCCGCGGCTTCGCCCGCGTGCTATTGGGGTTGGGTTTGGAGTTTCCGGGATAAAAAGTAGCCTATGTCCTATTCCGGAGTGTATCCAATGCCTGTGCCAAATTTCATCCAGATCCGTCCAGCCATTTTGGCGTGATTGAGTAACAAACATCCAAACATCGTAACTTTCGCATTTATATATATTATTAGTAAGATATAAAGATTTTACTATCGATAACAAATAGTAACTACTAACCAGTACATATTAACCGCAGAGAACTGTAACGCTATAGTATATTTCTACCGCACACATTACTGTAACTCTAAGTACATGTTTTGTGTTGATTTTGTGGTTTAGAGGCACCTACTAGACGATGAATGAAAATAAATTTTAAATACAGCTGTGCCGAAGCAAATAAATGGAATTACAGGATATAGAATGGAATTATAGAGAAATGGTTGTTGAGTTACCTTCTATTGAGATATGTGGAAAACTGCTTTGAATAACTTAAAAAAAAAACTACACAAAAAATACACCTTACATACACATTTTAAAATTAAGATTTTTAGTTTTTTTTTAGAACATCGACTTTTTTCACTTCCTTTATTTCACTTCCTTATTCTGCGTATCTTTGTAACGTTAGTAAGTTTTATTTTCATATAGAAATAAATGCGAAATTATTATTTTTTTGGAAAAAATACACTAATATCTCATATTTATTATTATTCAAAATGTTTTTTAATCGATTCATTTCCACAGGAAACAAACAATTGAAACCGTGCACTGCCTTATGACGTTTTATAATTATTAATAGGCACATAAAAACAGTTGTCGGCCTGTGTGAAAAAGTAAAAAGAAGTATTTTGATATATATTTAATTTGGTGTGAATTTAGTATTGAAAGATACTAAATTCACACTAAATTAAAAAACCATATTAATTATGGACCACAGAACAATAATAACTTAGATAAATATTTAAAAATTCATAACTTACTACTTAGTCACAACACAACACTATTTTGTAAAAAAAAAACAACAGGTACACTCGTAAACCAAATACTGCTTAACTTGTTTATCTAGTTTAAGCGTGTTACTCGGAACGCGGACGTAATGCCTCTGAGCACAGGAAGGGAGATTTAAGCAAATCTGATGTCACGATAATCTTTACTACGTAATAATATTTTGCTTGAGTTTTTTCTATTAATAAAAAAAGAAAACATATTATCTGTCATACATAGTTACAGAAACATTACTAACCTCATAATTTATACTGCGTATATTGATGGGCAGGAACCATTTACCTGACCATTTATAGAAGTTGTCTTCAAGGTTAAAATGAATAGGCTCATAAACTAGAGCGTCTCACCATCAACGATTGGATCTCTGCTTATCATCAGGTGTGATTGCAGTCAAGCACTATTTTGTGTCAATTAAAAAAACGCACGCATTATCAACACCAATCATATGGTACGAATGACATCCGGAATAACCAGATTTTTGTAATTTTTGAGGCACGGGGTAACAGTAATGTCCTAGATTAACTTAGAAAAGTACTTAATTATCCGTATATCTGAAAATTCACATTGTTCCTTGCATGGTATTGAGCCCGCAACCTCATAGGTACTTTAAAAAGCCAACACTGTACTTATAACGAAGTTCTGACTTTTATGTCTATTATGGTCACGAATTGAAAAAAGAACCTCCTAGCAAATATGATTCGTGTCCAGAAGTAACACTTTCTAAATCAAGTTCTTATTCAGTCACCTTAAAAATCTTACGAGCACATTATAATAGTACTCATAGTGGTCGAGGTTCATTGCTATCGAGCCATTGACTGACACGACTGTCAATACAATTGTGGTTGACTCAACATCCCACGTGTTAACAAAAGCAAAGCACTTTTACAATATACCCAGACCCAGAACACCTATCTGTAAATCATACAAATATTGGTCCCACACGGGAATCTAAGTCGTAACACGCAGCCTATCACTCACCGACTACGCCCAACTACGCCATCGACATGTTATGTAGTGAGGTTCATAAATTTGACGTAATAGACGAAGGGGCTTTAATTAGGTTGACCTTCACAATAAATGATTGACGGATCAATTGTACCCTAAATGGTCTCACATGGAACCATGGAGTGCTATTACATACAATAAGCCTAACTAGTTTACTACCAATGTAATAGAGCTAGCATTATACTTTTAGCGGAACCATTGGGCCTACCACAAGCCCTTAGAGCAGTATTACTTCGATATTACTTTCAGTGGGAAAGAGACGGCGCTAGACAACGTGTCTAACGCTGTCACTTGCACACTCTGGAACAGGAATAAAACAATCTTACTTCATATTCCACTCATATGATAAAGAGATACTTTTTGAGTTGATGACGTATATCTTCTTGTTTAAGACTATAATATAATTAGACTACGGCAGACATACTTGATCTTTGACTGTTATTTAGAAGTAAATACTTTAGGTTTATCAACGCGCAATACAGCAGAATATTAGCCATATAATTCTAATGTATTGTATTGTTTGTGGAGTAATCATACTAACATAGTTTTTAGGTAAATAGCACTAATCTACATCTACACTAATATAATAAAGAGGTAAAGTTTGTTTTTTTTTATTTTTTTGTTTGTAGGAGGTAATCTCTGGAACTACTTGTCCGATTGGAAAAATTTTAGCAACAATAGAAAGCTGCTTTACTCCTGAGTGATATAGGCTATATTTTATGTACGCGGGCGAAGCCGCTGACAAAAGCTAGTCCTTAATATAAGTTCAGTTCAGTTTAAGTTTCACTTTCAGTGTATTATGTCTTGGTGTACAATAAAGTATATAATAAATAAATAAATAAAATGATAAACAAACCTAACACCCCGGCCTCAGCCAGATCCCCTGGCCACCGTAGGCACGAGCTGGCGAACGGTCAGCAATAGCATAGGATAGCATTAGCCTTGTAATATTCTCACTGCTGGGACCCAGGCTTTCCTCCTCTCAAAGAGCCCGATGGCCCGGCGTGTTTTGGTTCTAGGACATAGGACAGTTTTCTCGCGATATCTTTCTTCACCCTTTTTAGCTTTTTAGAGCAGTGATGCAGCTGTGGTGAAGCAGAGGACGGTGATCAATATTGTACTAGGATTGTAGAAGAATAGAATACAAGTGTAAAGATTGAAGTAAACAATTCAGGACCAAGCACACTGCCCTGAGGTATTCCGTGGATGAGTAATTTGACGCCAAAGTGTATTTGATATTATATTCCATAGACTTTTTGTACATAGTTAGAGTATTAGCAATATTGGTTAATATCTCAGTGATCAATACACATTTATCTTGTTTTAAGTATTTATTATTATATATACATAATCATTACTCTATCAGAATTCTTATCTTTAGTTTCTTGCTTTAAACCTAAGCCAATGGCCTCCTTCCAGTCTTATGTTAAAGGTTGTTTTGTCGAGTTTGGCAGGAATTCCAGTTTTCTCACAAGGTTCCACCTTCAAACGCAGAAGAATCTGATATGCTATTACTTTCATCTCGCAGAGCGCAAATCTGGACCCTGAGAAATAAAAGTCAGTGGTTAAAAATATATTCTTATGTGAAATTTTTTTTAAAGCTATTTCATCATCAGTCTTTTAATGTCCCTACTGCTGGGACTCAAGCCTCCTCTCTTGGAGTGAGAATGGGCCATAATCCACCACTCGGGCCCAGTGGGGACTGGTGGATGTCACATGTCTCCGAATTTTTGCTTCTAGGACATGCCGGTTTCCTCACAATGTTTTCCTTTAACGTTTTGAGAGCAGTAGTGATGAAATAAATTTCACAAGGTAATGCGCCTGGCTGGGTTTGAACCCGCAATTTAAAACTACTTGAATGAAGATAATCTACTAAGTAGGTATTACCAGTTACTAAGTGCTTCTATTTCTAAGCTTGTTTATTTTTATACTTTTTTTTTCAATTAAGTTAATTTAGGTTTCATCTTTGGGTTCACGTTTCTAAACTATCTTCATTATTCTATTTATAAACGACAATAAATATTAGACTCACCTATACAGTTTCTGGGTCCAACACCAAAGGGCATATATGCGAACATGGGAATACTGTGCTTATTTTCTTCGGAGAAACGCTCTGGATCGAATTTATTGGGATTCGGGAAGAATTGTGGATCTCGGTGGAAGGCAAACGCTGGTATGGAAACACCTGTACCTTTGCGAACCTGCAACATACAGAGTTTCATTAAGAACATTAATCATTTTCTAAAGTTTTCATAGCAAATTACTTTCACATTGGCTTTTAAAGGAAGAAAGAATTGTTAACTCACAATGAAATCTTTTTCAGCCTTCTCATTAGGTTTTCCTAAGTTATAATCTTTTGTACACACTCTGTCCAGAGCAATACCAGGTGGCCACAGTCGCAATAACTCTGCAAAATGAAACATGGGCTATGAAACTGAGGAACTGCAGGTTTATACAAAAAATGTTTATATTAGACCACAATCTAAATAAACAATAGTTGAGCTCTCAAAATAATCGGAAGCTTACCAGAAACAACCATATCCATATATTGCATATTCTGAATGGAGTTGAAGTCAAACTTGCCACCATTCTTAGCGTCAGTCTCCTTGATCTCTTGCGCCAGTCGCTCCTGGACATCAGGGTTTAGTGCCAGTTCGTACAGCAGGAATGACATACCAGATGAGACAGTTTCGAAACCAGCAATGAAAAATAGTACGGCTTGGGCAATGAGGTCGTCCTCAGTCCATACTAAAAGTGAAAAATGGAAACAAATAAAGAAAAATGAAGCTTAACTTTCCTCCTAAAGCGGTTTATGTCAAAAAGTAAGACGTTCAATACTTATTTAAAATTACTTCTTAATAAATATTTGGATTCAATGACAACCCCCTACATAGCAAATTGGACGTTGCTATCTTACTATAAGAGTAACATATCATCTACAACGCTACTCAAGCTCAATAATACATTAAAATAAAATTATACAGTAACTTCATGTAAATCTTACGTCTTACGAGGAGGTGACTTGTTTTTGCTTCATTTTTTGTTTTTACTTATAAAGGTCACGTTGATACTCAAAAATTTTGATTTTGCTTCAAGTCAATTTTATCAGGTAAGGTTTTAATTCTAAATTTATCGGAATCGTTTCACATACCTCTGTTGATTTCTTTCTGACCAACAGCAGATTCTTCAACGGTCGCAAACCCAGCAGCTTCATCACTGGATTTATTATCTTCGTGGGTCAGTTTACCTAGAAGAACATTTAATTTCTATTAGTTTTACATATTGTTTTTATTATCACAAAAAAAGGATATTTCCACTACTAGCGATAAGACCGCCATAATACCAGTAGATTTAAGTTTGTAAATTTTTTATTTGCTACTATTTGGTATACAATAAAATGTATTCTATTCTGTTAAATATTTTGACGTTTTTGAAAACATACATTATATTTAAGCATACGTTCAAATGGTTAATACCTTTCTTAGCTTCCATAAGCAAATGAATCATATCAGGTCTGATAATATTTTTCAACTCGCGATTCGCCATCGTTTCCGTAACTAACTTTCTGAAAAATTGCTTTGACGCTGCCGACAAGAAGTCCAGTTTCAAAATCTGTAAAATATATCAAAATTTAAACATCAATGCAGTTCAACATCTTAAAAAATATTTTGAAAAGGTTTTTGCCAGTGCCTTTTGGGTCTATTATTTTCTGTATTTATTTCAAGGCAGTGATTCTCAGTCTTTTTTCTGTCTATAGTCAAGTGGATTATTATATGAGATGAATGTAAAGAAGTATAAACGTGGGACCAGGTAGTTAAATTACGTTTTTCGTTCATTCATCTCAAGCAATTGCGACGTTGACCTTGAGACCACTATGTGATCTTTTTACGAATTTTAATAGATTAGGCTTCTCATTTACTTTAATCAAAACGTAAATAAGAAGCCGTTTAAGGTTAGTACGAAATTTAGAAATATGGTTATCATTGAACTAGTCATATAAATCTAAAATACTTTGAAGTTACTCAAGCTTATTACTTGCTTAGTTGAGATAAAGAATAATCATTGTAAATATTGGAGATAAGCACTGAAAGTATTTAGAAACGTATAAACGTTTCTAAATACTTTCAGTGCTTATCTCCAATATTTTTAACTTACCTTAGCCAGTTTTGGTGCATTCACAATAAAGAAAAACATGAGCAATTCACGGAAGTTGAAGGTGGAAGACGCTTTACCCATAGCGTAAAACTCATTGTCTATGTCGTGGTGAGAGTCTACCTTCAAGCCGAAGGCACAGGAGGCTATTACGTCATTAGCATATCGGGTCGTCAGGTCCTTGCAGTCTATATCTATGTATCCAGCTGTAAAAAAAACTCTGGTTTTACTGATCCATCTATAAAAAGTTTGCAAAATAAAATTGAAAATATTATATGTTTGGAAATATTGCGAAACCATATTAATTTAAATTCATGTGATAAATGCAGTTAGATTCCGTAAATTTTAGAATGACAGCGTGAATAGGATTATTTGTTCTCAAATATAAATTTAAACTGTTTTCACTATTATTATTGAGGTCTAAGTTAAAAAGATATCGTCCCTTCACAAAAACAACTCACATTTGGATTCTTTGATCTTTTTCTGAAGAGAACTCATCATCTGATCACCAACTTCCATCATGAAAGGCACCATCACACGTATTTTGGAACTTGTGAACGCTGGACTTAATGTGGAGCGCATATCTTTCCATTCTTGACCTGTGAATGATTTGGATTAATAATACTCAAGAAAAACATCAAACAATTAATAGTATCCAGTATAGAACAGATATATTTCATACCTTTTAAAGAAAACAAATTTCTGGAGAAGAACGAATCACTTGTGCTAAAAATGGACCGATGATCAAGGAAGTGCTCAAAGTCTTTGACACAGACCTTCTTCACCAGCTCAATGTCACGGAGCATTACCAACTCGTTGAGGAATTCAAACCTTCCAACAAATCTGAAGCAGAAGATATTTTAATAAATAATCACGAGCAATACTGAACTGGATGGAGATAGCGGGACGACCTGGATGTCTTCCTTGAGAATTGGAGCGACGAAGCATGTGACCGAGATAACTGGAAAGAATAGAAGGAGGCCTTTGCCCAGCAGTAGGACAGCACAGGCTAGCTATAATAATATGATAGTGCTGGACTAAATGCTGAATTAAAAGAGCAAGTAACAATAAATTATTATAGATCAAGTAATTAAATTGTGTTGTCTTACTTTTCTTCAGGAAAGCTGTTATACAGTGTTACGATGTCGTCAGTGAAGTGATTAACACGCAACAGGACCCTAGTCATGTTTCCCAGCAAGGGGACGGGTTTGAAATGCTTGACTCCATAGCGACTGAACCTGGAGTAGACTTGCTGGAGATATAATACTACACCGGCGATCAGAACCGCCACCCAGATGAGGAGGATAATCATGATCTGAAAAAATAACGTACCTATATAATTTAAAAATGGTAAAAATAAACATTTATTTATTGAGAAAAAATATTATAACATCTTTACAGACGCGTCCAAGACGATGCTATAACCAACATTAAAAATACATGATAATGTGCTAACATTAATTAAAATTATATATAAAAAAAAACATGAACGATTCAATTGGTATTCTGATTTTGTATTTAGTTTTTATTTCTTTTAGTAGTGTATCTTTCGTAATGTTGAGATTCAAACTCCATATCATAACACAACCAACATACACGGAATACAACACAACATCAATATTTTTTGAACTGCGATACGTATGACAAAATAGTTACAACAAAATGGAACGGACCATTTAATAGTATTCCACAATAATCAGTTCCTTTGTGTACCATCGCTATTCTATTCGTTGCTACTTTAGTTCCTATTTGTTCAAATACTTTAAAACTTCAAAGTTGTTTCTATGAGAAATCCATTGTCTTTATTAATCTCAAAATCAAGTTTCAAGATAGATATCATAATTTACTATCATTATCTTGTTTTTTTTTTAATCATATTTATACCTAGTACATATAATAGGTTTAGACATGACTTGTCAATGCCAAGCAAATATAGGTACTGTTCATACTCTATTCATTAGAAACGCGGAATAGTAAAAAAATAAGTTACTCGCATAAATAAATAAGATATCGATTAGTGTAACTTATGACTTTCAGGCATAATTATTTATTTACTAGCTTTTGCCCGCGGCTTCGCCCGCGTGGTATTCGGGTTGGGCTTGGGGTTTCCGGTATAAAAAGTAGCCTATGTCCTATTCCGGAGTGTATCCTATGCCTGTGCCAAATTTTATCCAGATCCGTCCAAACATCCAAACATCGTAACTTTCGCATTTATAATATTAGTAAGATAATATTTATTTATATGATGATGAAAGATACCTAAAGTTCTCTTCTTTTTGTAAGTAACGATTTCATATATTCGCCAAGAATAGATACAATTAAAAGATATTTACTAGTACTATGACTCAGATTGATTTAAAGTATACAGGTATTCAAGATAACAATGTATTTTATATGCTGTAGTCAAGCGCAATAATTATGATAATTTAATCACATAATTTAGACACAATACAATGTTTAAGTAGGTATACATCTAATCAAAGGTATGACGTGTTTACTAATTTACATATTATCATAATACTAATAAATAAAAATGTTACGGTTTGTTGTTTTTTATATATATATATATATATACCAACCTAATGAAAAAAAAATTGAAAATCCGCAATACCAAAGGCGTATATTACTATTACCGGGATAAATAAAAATTCAGTGTGTGTATTATCTGTGCCAAATTTCATCGAAATCCATACTGTAGTTTTTGCGTGAACCTTTCAAAAACAAACATCCATAGTGACCATACATCCTGGATACATATAAGCTTTCGCATTATATCAGTACGATATTAGATTTTGCCTTTAGCTGGTAATAAAATGTTTTTGGTTTTTAAATTGTTTCTACTATCGATATCCTAGCGAAATATAAGCACTTTTATAGAAACTATTTGTCAAAATACTGAAAAGTTAACACAAAAGTCCGCAGCAGCGCTTTATTGACATCATGTCGAATAAAATAAAAAGTGACAGCGCTCTCAAACTGCGTGAAACTTATACAGCATTAATGCAGATCAACTAAGTCATATAAAGTGCCTATGCAGTACGCCTCACCTTTTGGATACCGGAAATGTAGACATAATAAAAAATACAATAGGTGTGCGAAAACCGGCGTTCGCTTGGGGCTCAAGGGTTTAATCTATGGCGTAGTACATTAATATTGGATCTTGATTGTTAATGGATAATTCTTGATTGTTACTCTTCAATATTAGAAGTGCTGTCATGTTTTTTTCAAATGTATTTACATTGAAGGATACTTTATGAGTCACGTTTCTTACACATGACTGACAAGTGTCAACTTAACAACTTCGCAGTCGTTAGATTTATTTATTATAAACTTTTATTTACACCTCACAGCACATACACAAACTATGGAAGTTACGGAGGTGGTTTTATCGGAATCGAAGCCAAAACCGGAGATTTTGCTGGCCTGCCACCATGGGATCTGGAGGCAACAGTCCTTGCACGCATTCACGATCTGCGCATGGAAGTGCAACGCCGGGGCGAAAGTCCGCTGCCTGAGCATGTCAAGGCGTGGTGGAAAGAGCTCCGGCGGGATCTCATGATGGCGAAATGGCGTCAGCGGCTATCGCAACCCAGTGCTGGGCACGCCATAATTATGGCGGTAATGCCCCTCCTTGAGGCGTGGCTGGAAAGAACTCACGGTGTTCTCACTTTCCGCATGACGCAGGTCCTCACCGGACATGGTAAGTTCGGGAGGTACCTGCATCGGATTCGTGCGGAAGAGACGCCCGGGTGTCGCCACGCACACGGTTGAGGTGTGCCCCGCTTGGGCAGAGCATCGCTGTGTCCTCGTGGGAGCGAGCGGTGGCGGCGATCTCTCGCGCCGGGCCTTGGTAGAAGCCATGGTTCGGAGTGAGGAGGATTGGCAGGCGGTCGCCTCCTTCTGCGAAGCAGTAATGCTAGCAAAGGAGGAGGCGGACCGCATAAGGCAACGGCGTTTGCGCCCCAGACGCCGCCGGGATTCCGATCCTGACTTCCGGCCACCGTAGGCGCGGGCTTGCGGACGGTGAGCATTGGGTAGCTCGCCGTCCGGTCGTCTGGTAATTGTCCGGACCAAGACCAGTCGTCGACGGCGCGCACTGTTCCCGCGCGCCTCAATGAGTTGTCAGCAACTGTAGAGACCCTGCAGAAGGGTCGAAGCCAATCAGGGCCACGGGTTTGTGTCTGAAAAGGAAGGCTCTGGCCCTGGTATGTATGGCGATGTAGGAACGGGGTAGGTTGTTTAGTCAGTAAGAGTCTGACACTTGTTTTCCGCTTCGCCCAAGAGCGGGACTTGTCATTGGATGATTTTTACCTACCATAAAAAAAAAACCGGAGATTTGGAATTTGTTTTAACGGAACCGAAATCGGAACCGGAGGTGAACCTTGGAGTGTCGGGTACAAATGAGAACCTATATTAAAGCTGGGCCAGATACACACAAATACACTACCTAATTTATAACGGGGGCACGTAATAAAAAATCGGTGAGCAGATAATAATAATAATAACCTCCGCCTCACATCAATCGGAACCGAAGCCGAGACCGAAGGTGTGAATTCAACCGAAATTTTTGGTACCTATATCGGTACCGAAGCCAAAACTCCGTAACATCTCTAATATTTACAAACACACACAGTATCAGCAGGTAAATCCCTTACAGACCAGCCTTTAGATGGACTGGACAAAAGGTTTAGAAACCAGTTTAAAAACCAAGATACTCGTACCTAAATAAACCGTTCGTAACCGTGCGTGCTTTAGGCGTATTGCCAGATTGCGATGTTGTTTTAAAATGCAAACGGCCACTGAAGGAACAGGGGCAGCCTGATACTTTCTCTTGCTCCACTCAAAGTGGCAAAAGTATTTCATAAAATTAAATAAAAATAACTAACTAATACTAACTACTAACCCTCATAAAAATATTTCGCTACGTTGAATTGATTGTAAAAAATTCTTTCTCTGACATAAAACAACCCAATTACTTATTTTAGTGATCATCAAAGATTGTTTTTATTAAAGTCAGCAACAAAAAATACTAAACGATTTTTTATTAATGTTAAAGTTCTAATCAAATTGCAAATTTTTTTTACAACGCCACAAACAATTTTCGGTAGCTAATGTATACTGCCAAGCAATAGTAATCAGGACTGGACAGGACGTATTGTTCAATCACAAATAAACGCAACGCTATTATCAAAATTACACCGCGTCAAAAATAAAAATAAAATTTAAGTTCCACTTTTGAAATGTTTGTTTCTTTCTAATTAAATTCTATTATTATTATAACAATAATTATAGCAATGATCTACATATTATTTTTTCCCATCACGGCATACCTACTATTCTTCCCTGCATGCAAAAAATTGCACCACGCAAGTTGAGTTTTAATGACTTACTTAACTTACTAAAAATTTAAACAAAAAAAATGGAATTCGTCAAAATTAATATAATTGTAATAATTAATTAAATAGGAATAGGTAATTGAAAAATTATCGGTATGCAACACGAAAATTAAATTTGTAAGATACCGCACACGTTTGGGACTGTTTTCGATGACCCATCCGCATCCAGTAAAGGGACAACTAAGTGGTATCACGTGGTGTTGAACAACACATAGTGTTATTAAACAACACACACTTTTTGTTTATTTTTCTATTTGCACACATTACGCGATGAATGACATAAAAGAACAAAAATGCAGAAAAACAAATAAACACGTTGTCCGACACCAAATACATAGTAATAATGACAACGAATCAATAATAGGGTAAATCTTATGAAAAGTAAACTTACTAGGTAATCACAGACACAAGTTTGTAAACAAAAGGTACACTCGTCAGCAAAATACTGAAGCTTGCAAATATTTCTCAAGCGTGCGGCTCGGAGCACGGGCTAAAAGCCTCTGAGCGTACTACGGCAGGTTTCAGTTATATAATACGTCATGTTATCTTTTTTACGCGTTTATATTTTGTTTTTGAATGAACAAAAATAGACATATTATCTCATAATTTGTTTACGTATTATCAATTATCTTAATCCGACTTCTATTTTACCCGGATTGTGAATTTATTGTTATTCTTTGATCAGGTAAAAAATGATGCAGTCTGGATTGGAATTGTGAAATCGTTTTGGACTTTTTCGCAGCGGTTTAACAAGTTTTTCTCTTTCAATGAATTACAAGGTTAAAAACTGGTTAACCAGGTTGTCTCTCTGTTTTTTTTTTTTTATAAAACATAATGACTGTCTAAAATCTCCGGCCCTAAAAACTGGAGCAGAAACGTCGCTATGAGCGAGGGCTCAAAGAGGTTTAATAGGCTGATTTATTTCCCACAGCTGAGCAAAAGCAACTTCTTTTTCTTTGGATTTCCACATAGAACCAATAGGTATAAGTATTTTCCTCGCTTAGGCAGAATATTGAGGTTTGTCCTCGTGGAGGCGATTAGTGGTAGCAACCTCTCACGCTGATTCTGGTTCAGGCTTACGTCCAAAACGAGGGGCACGGCAGGTCACCTTCTTCTGCGAAGCAGTATCGTTAGTATCGAAGGAAATGGCTGCATAAGAACGGAATTTATCATACCTGAAGCACCGCAATCGTAAAAGCGGACATGCGGAAGACGACTCTATACAGTTTGCTATTTCAGCAAACCGTAAGAGCATTTCTTTGTCATCGTTCCATGGCCTGGGTGAAGTTTTCACAATACTCCATGGCCCCAGTAGATAAGCCTTCCCGCTGGACCCCTACGGTAGATGTTGTGAGGAGACAAGCTCCTACCATCGATAATTCTACTAATTTCGACATACTCAAGTCACCACGAAAACGCCATCATGGAAATGTCTGATCAAGTTATTTGCCCTACTGTCGATGCCTACTGGGCATACTTTATTTATAACATTAATTTTCATGTTCGTAAAATCAAAAAACTAGCCCGGTGACTGTTACGTTAGGTAATTTGTTTTACTTTACTAGTAGTGGTAGTTAGCCTGTTAAGTCCCAATGCTGGGAAATCCCTCTCTCTCTTTTTCCTCACACGGCTGTTCTCATCCATTGCGAGCTAGTCCCTCCGCTAATTTTCTAGCCCCCTCCAAGTTACTATCGTTTCGTTAACGTCGAACCGCCTTAAACTCCTTTGTTCTGACCACGTGACTAAGCGTTGAGATGACGTCAGAACAAAAGAATTGGGGGCGTGACTAGCTCACAGGGTTTGATGTCACGATCGTAACTTAGTTAGAGACAGCACATTTCTCTACCTTCGTCTTGATCTGCACCTTGATAAGTGCCATATTGTTACCTTGATCAATAAGAGTCAATTTATACTAGCGCAGTCGAAGTGCATCGAAGCGTCTTTCCAAAACTGAACAAAACATTTCATTTTAAGAGATTTAAAAAAATGAGCGCATTCACACAATTCTACTTATGTTCTTCTTTCTGAAATCAAATATCAGAAGTAATGTGTACGTTATGCTGTGGAGTTAAGGTTGAATTTGTTATGTTCAGTTTTGGACAGACGCTTCCATACGCTTCGACTCTGCGCTAATATACTCGTAAATTGAACCTAAAGATTTAAGGGATCACCCGTAAACGTGTTTCGAGATTGTCACACGCACATTGTGTGCTCTCTATTTTTACATCTAAAATTGCTGAGTTCATTCTGACTTTACATTTGTTATATAAACATGCTCTATTGCTTATGATTAATTACTTGTCATTGTTTTTATTATATCTTATTAAAACCAAACAATAATTTATTGTTTAGAACTTTATTATTATAATTATTTTGTAAAGTACTTTTTACGGTTTTTGTAGTTTAAAAGGAATAAATGGAACCCTTTGCCTGTCTGTCAAGAGCCTTTAGTTCGGGAAAGCGTGAA
The DNA here is from genome assembly GCA_029852875.1 of Mythimna loreyi. NCBI lineage: Eukaryota > Metazoa > Arthropoda > Insecta > Lepidoptera > Noctuidae > Mythimna > Mythimna loreyi. The sequence goes on from CM056785.1 coordinate 23,592,998, forward strand.
GGTACCCAATTTAAATTAAAATCTTTACTAAAATTTGTGATCCCTTGAAGCTGTGACAAAATGAAACTTCTAAATTAACGGAAAAAAGTTACAGCTGTTTGTCACAAAAAACAATGAATATTAAGACACTCTCAAAGGAATCAAATTCACGAGTACTTCTCGTGGGTCTAGAACTCTGAAATTTGGCAAGAATCAAAGCCTGTATACAAGTATAGTAATAATTCTAGAAACTAAAAATTTGTGTTTGTCACAAAAAAAAACCTTTTTTCGATTCGGAATAATCTTCAAGACTCAATCCAGAAATTGAATTATTTTCATTTATTGATTGGTCGAGTCGCCTGAATACTATGCCGGAGATCGTGGGTTCAATTCCCACTCAAGACAAATGTTGTATATTGAGCACGATCGTTTTTCCTGTATCTGGGTGTAATTTATCTATAGATAATACGTATATATAAAAAAAAATAAATAATAAAAAACAAATTTAATCAAATCAAATCTATCTGATAAAAATATTTTTACACTTACTACGTACTCACAACACAAGCTCTGCTTAATCTGGGACTAGATAGTTTGAAAGTTGTGAAGTATTATTACTTTATTATGATCAACATGATTGTAACAATATCAGCTTATTAAAATCATATGACTCCAATCGAAAACCCTTGAGTTATAAGTACCTAGGCACTCTCTGATAGATAAACCAAGAGCCGATCGATACGTCAGTGGCAATAGCTAGAAGAGACGCATTGGCACTTGTTATGCTTTGCTGCCTCCATGCCTTAAAAAGCAAGTAAAGCCATTTGTACGTTGTCATTCGTAAGGGTTTAATAATAATCATTAGTTCGAGCAGTAGTGACCGAGAGGTAACGGCCCCGACTTACAAGTTATAGGTCGCGGGTTCAAACCCAGCCAGACGCATTACTTTGTGTAGGGAATTTATTTCATCACCTCTGCTCTCAAATCCTTAAAAAAAACATCGTGAGGAAACCGGCATGTCCTAGAACCAAAACTTGGAAGACATGTGCCATCTATCACTCCGCACTCAACTGGGCCCGCGTGGTGGATTATGGCCCATTCCCTCTCCTAGAGATTCTCAGTAGTGGGAACATCAAAAAGGCTGATGATGAACAATAGTTATAAGTAGTCAGTTGCCAGAAAGTCTGACCATTAGTCTATCTAAGGAGTATCGTGTTGACCAGTAGCTGAGTGGTGGAGGTGTAATAGGCTCCGTATAAAACACGGATATACAGCCGCATCCAGTTGAACTGGAAGGCAATTACAAGCTAGTCGAGAAAATGTTAGAAGACGATGAACAAAGATTAAAAGGAACATTTTCAAGAGTTACATTTAACTATTTTGCAATGAACATGGTTTGAGAACCAAGACGTAAAAGAAGAAGGGAACATAATTCGATCAGCCTTCACACTAAATGGTTAATAGACCAATTGTACCCAAAATAGTCTCCCTCAGGTCCATGGACTGCTATTAGATACTACAAGTTTGTACTACCTAGAACTAGTACTATATTTTTATTGGACGCTTAGTCCATTCATACTGACGGCGCCTTACACCAATAACTTTGGCGGAAACATAAAATTGATTGTGATTGTACCAGACGGGTCCCAGGAAGCTGATATCACCAAAGCTCAAAGAGCCGCCAAATAATAGCAGGTAGGGCAGGCCACGTTGCTCATCGAATAGAGGTCAATGAGGACGACAGGTTCTGGAGAGGAGACCACGTACCTGAAGATGCAGCGTTGGAAGACTTCCTATAAGGTGAATTGATATCCGTGGGAATTCGATTTCCTGTATATATGGTCATCGTAAAGAAACCAGCATGTCCTAGAACCAAAACCCGCACTGGGCCCGCGTGGTGGATTACAGCACATTCCATCTCCTAGAGAGGAGGAGTAAGTTCCAGCTGTGGTGACATCATAAGGTTAATGCTAAGCAATACTATGATACGCATAGGATTGATCGGTATGGTAACATTTGGAATATGTCCAGCAGTAGACGTCATTTGGCTGAAATTATGAAGCTCATCCATCTAATGCCTTTCTATCCGCCTTAGTATAGCTCAAAGATTTAAAGTTTGATCTGCAGGTAGCAAAAAATGTATCCGCCCACATTCAGCTCAGTTCCACTAACCTTACTGACCTAAATTTTTCACAACGGTCTATTATACTCACCTAGCTCTATCAGCGAGATCTTTGTCTGATGATGTCAAAATACATGCTATATAAATATAAAACTGTTCGACTATACTAGTTTTGGTTGCAGCAGTAGCATCTTTTGCTTTAACAATAATTCATAATATTACACGAGAACCTCAATTAAGTGAACGCAAGTTTGCAATCAAATTTAACAAGTACGAGTTCCGATTTTCCTCATTCCTTCTCAACCCATTGTTATTATTAAACTTTACACGACTGATGTCATGTTGCACAATATAGTATTTCATAATATTTGTGTTGTAAAAAATTAATCAGTTTACTTTATAACTTTCTTATTAATGTGTTCTTACATCTCCTACAATTTTGATATATTCTTCAATAATTTTCGATTTTGCATCACTATTACAATTCATTTGCATCATTTACCTGCAAACCTGTTTCCAATGATGGTGATTCATTCTTATGAACGCACGACAATGAGGCTTAAGACTACACGTTAAAGTACAATTTTACTTGGAAATATATTGAGTGCAGTTTTAGCGGTCAACAAACGGGTTAGTGACCTTTGGTGTGACCCTGTCATATAAATTGTTTTGACAGATTGATGGTGCTACGGACTTATCAAATAAAAAAATTGTCTTTTCTTGACAAACAATAAGTGTTACATCAATCATATCAATAGATAGATAGGTATTCGTTATTTTTTCTTTATTTTATTGGTTTTCTTTATTGCAATTTTTGTTTTATTGTTTTTTATTTATAATTATGCATTCTAAAAAGGAATTGAAATCGCTCTGTACACAGTCATCACTGTGTTTATAGCAATTTCATGATTTACAATATGTTTTCTATCAATGATTTACTCATCATCATCAATTCAGCCGAAGGAAGTTTTCTTTTAGACATAGGCCACACCTAAGCGTCGCCGTAGTGAACGATCCTATGCATATATAAAAATAAACAACTATGTTATTAGTCTCTAAGCTTTCTCTAAAAATAAATAAATATCGCATCCATCGGATTTCTGCAATCCTTACCAGGTTACCAGTCCATGTTGTAGCTTTCCTGTTGGTGGCTTTCTTCTTCAGAACCTGTCTCGAACGGCCATCTTATCTTTTTATCATTTATCTGTTGTTGAACTCATCTGTCCAATTCTTTACTTAGTTAAAAACTGTCCGAGATGACTTTAAGATTTCTGACTATCAACTACTTGAAAAATTGTATCTAAAGTTGACAGACTTGTTAGTCTAGTGGTCAGTAGCTCTCATTGCTATGCCGGAAGTTGGGTTCGATTCCCACCCAAAACAATTTTTTGCGTGATGAGCACGATTATTTGTCATGTATCTGGATATAATATATCAGTGTATACCTACTATAGTAGAAAGATGGTAATGGTAAAATTTAAAAAAAAAAACAATCTGGTAACTTAGACTGGTAAAAGAGGGTTTTGATGCCTATTTATGGCATAGAAAACTAATCGATATAATTGTTACGTTATTCAATCATCAAATTAAGTGTGTGGGCCGGGGTCACGGTCATCATAATTAACTTTTAAAATTGTACAATTGACAGAGCAGAATCTGTAATGTATGTGAATTATAAACATTGAGCATTTATACATAAAAATGTCATAGTTTTAGTACCTAATTTAAACATGGGGCTCAAATATTCTCAACACATTGCTTTTGCAATATTTATATTATTAAGGTCTAAAAACTCTTAAATTCAATAATAATTTATTTTGTTAGCATCTCGCAGTGTAACTGTTGTGGTGATAAAGTATTTTTTTTTCTCATACTTATTTTTTTTTTAATATTTCTTTACATTTCACGTTGTAAAGTAAAAACACTGTAGACTTCGCAAATCCTATTACGACTCACCTTTTATTTTTTATTATTATGATTATTTTTATTGTGCTTTTGAGTACAATATTGACTGGTCTACACTGTTCTTACATAATGATATAAATACTGTAATAACGAAATATTGTAAGAAACCATTTTTTTTTTTAAATAGTAACCATGGAGTTTCTTGCCGGTTCTTCTCCATAGGAAACGACCAATTTGGAACCGTGCACTAGCTTCTGACGTTTTATAAGTGCCCATGTAGGCCTATATGAAATAAAAAACATTTTGATTTGATTTGATTAAAAAAAACGGTCAATTTTTAGTTTTCGGTATTACTGTAGTGAAATTATAAGAATGTGTTTGGAATATGATCAGGACATAAATAATACTCTTGATGTTTTATAATAAAGTCTATATTTAAAAAAAACTTACATTAAAGAGCTACAATTGTGAAGCATGAACGACGACTACATTTTCACGGGCTCTGAGAAAACGAGCAAAACTATAAACCGCTTTTAAATAAAACAAATAATATCACAAAAAGTCACAATGAGGTGTTATATAACAGTCTAATTTTTTTTACAAATGTAGACTTGATTACAAAACCACGACGACTCAATGCTGGCAATAATTATTTTGTACACATTAATAAAGTACTTAATGTTATGTTAGTTACGAGTCAACATAAATTTACAATCTTGATCTAGTTGCATTTCCTACGATTTTACACCTATAAAAACCTATCTTCTAGGATATAAAAAAGATGCCATTATCATCTCTCTCAACATCGTGTGCTAATTTATAAAATTCCAAATTTAGCCAGAATGCCAAAAGTGCCTAGAGCCACATAAAAGAACGTAGAACGTGACTTTATTGATTATTCTCACCACTTCTTTTTCAATTTCTTGCTCTAAATCTAAGCCAATGGCCACCTTCTAGTCTGATGTTAAAATTGTTTTTGCAAAGCTTGGCAGGGATCGTAGTCTTTTCACAAGGGGAGACCTCTAAGTGCAGGAGAATCTGATAAGCCAACACCTTTATCTCACAAAGAGCAAATCTGGACCCTGAAAAATAACAGTTAAGGTTTCAAATTTAAAAAATAATTCTCAGCGCTATGTGATCCGCTGACCTTGGGTCCGCAAGCCATGTGGCAGGCCGTTATAAATCTAAGAATTTTAAATGCATTTACTTTAATTCATTTTCTAGCAAGTCAATGACAAAAAATCAATATAAATTTGTGAAATCACAGCGGACCACGCGACCTGGTGGCATAGTTCAAAGCGTATTTCACCAGCCGCCCACATCTCGCTACGGCTTCTCGAGTATATTTTTATATACATACATGTCGCTAAGAGTGTAAAATACTCATTACAAAAGTATATTATCAAGAATTGCTCGTGTGTGGGTAAAATATTTACATTATCAAATTGAAATCACACGGAACTACTTTTAGGATTAAAAGTATCTATTAAGTTCCTTTATTTGCCTCTCTTCTTTTTCCTCTATCAGTCCTTACAATTTTACTTTAAACGCTTTTCTTCCTTTGGATTCTCATGTATTTATTTCAGTCTTCCCTATCTCGTTTATTCACAAATGACTTAACGCTCCCTATCTCATTTTATTCACTACAACTATACTACTACTATACTAAACTACTACTATATTAGACTCACCTATACAGTTTCTGGGTCCAACACCGAAGGGCATATAAGCAAACATCGGAATCTTATGTTTATTTTCTTCGGAGAAGCGCTCAGGGTCGAACTTGGTAGGATTGGGGTAGTACTGCGGGTCACGGTGGAAACCAAATATTGGTATCATAATTGGAGTTCCTTTGCGGATCTGTAAAAATTTAGTATAAATTGGTCAACTTGTAAATTTTCATAGAAAATTTTCCTCAAAATGTATTGATCGAAACAAAAATAAATTTGGGCTCACAATGTAATCCTTTTCAGCTTTGTCATTAGGCTTTCCAAGGTTGTAATCTTTATCGCAAACCCTGTCCAGAGCAACTCCAGCTGGCCACAGTCGCAAAACCTCTGCAAAATAATGACATTGCTTATAAAATGGACAAACACATTTATGAAAAGAGTATTTATACTAGAACACAATCTAATCAATAATGTTGCTTAGGACATATTATAATCTAAATCTTACCGGAAACAACCATGTCCAAATAAACCATGTTTCCAATGGAGTCGAAATTGAACTTCCCACCATTCTTTGCGTCAGTTTCTTTGATCTCTTGCACCAGACGCTCCTGAATATCAGGGTTTAGTGCCAGTTCATAGAGCATGAATGACATACTAGATGAGATTCCTTCAAAACCAGCAATGAAGAACAAAACAGCTTGGGCAATGAGATCATCGTCACTCCACACTGAAAGTCAAGGAATGTTTAGTGCAACTTAACTACTACATCAAAGAAAAACAAGACCTAAATTTTATGTTATTTACTTAATCACCACTCTTCTCAAAAACGGTGAAAGAAAACATCGTGAGGAAACCAACATGTCTTAAAACCGTAAATTCGTTGACTTGCGGCATCCACCAATCCGTAACTGGCCCGCGTGGTGAATTATGGCTCATTCCTTCTTCTAGAGAGGAGACCTATGTCCCAGCAGTGGGAACATTAAAAAGGCTGGTGATGATGATGAAAGTTTCTCTTAAAGCAATTTAACTACTAATATTTTTGCTTGAAATTGATGTCACCTTGCCAAATTTTAATGTATAAAACATTTCGGAATTAACCAAAAAGTATTTCTAACTATATGTTTGCCAAACTATTAATTGGTTTTACGTTTAATGAGTCTTCTTTGTTTTACACACCTCTGTTATTTTTGCTCTGACCAACAGCAGATTCTTCAACGGTCGCAAATCCAGCAGCTTCATCACCGGATTTGGTGTCTTCATGGGTCAGTTTACCTAGAATATTGACAAGTGATTTAATTTAATTTAGATTTTATTAATATTACTAATAAATTTTCAGTGACAAACATTTTTTAAATTACAAACGTGTTTTTTTTTAATTACAAACAATTTTCTTTTTTTTTAGTATTAATCAAGATCACTTCAAAGAGATTCTTTAAAATCGTTGTATTTGAATACGATGGGGTTACCTTGTTGCACTTGTAAAAAATATTTTCTTATAGTAAAAATCGTAAAAATATTAAAAAAAATTGCTACTAAGCTTAAAACATTTGCTCAAGTACACATATTACCTTTTTTAGCTTCCATAAGCAAGTGAATCATATCAGGTCTGATAATATTGTTCATCTCGCGATTCGCCATGGTATCCAGAAGTATTTTTTTGAAAAATTGCTTCGAAGCCTCTGATAGGAAGTCTAACTTCAACAACTGAAAATATATTCAATTATGAACACAAATGCAGTTAAATATAGTAAAAAAAAACTGGATAAAAGTGAGTCGGACTCGAACTAACTTATGTAAATACCGAGTTTAATCCCTAATAAAAAGAAGAAGAAGAAAAACAATTTTTATACTGCCCAAAATAGACGAACATAATACAAACAACACAAAGTACAAAAATTAGTCGATCGATTAGTCGATTCATCGATTCAAGAAGACTTTTCCGAATCGAAATAAGCTTTATTTTGTTACATAACTAGAAATTCACACTTTTCAGTTTTATTCTCATGCTTGTTTATTAACGGCTGGAAGTAGATATACTCTATGAATTTTGAGAGTGTCGAAATGTACGTTTTTTGCAACATAAACGACTGCATCTTTTTCTGACACTAGCTTTTGCCCGCGGCTTCGCCCGCGTGGTATTAGGGTTGGGGTTTCCGGGATAAAAATTAGCCTATGTCCTATTCTGGAGTGTATCCTATGCCTGTGCCAAATTT